>CM060915.1:149661818-150861818 GCA_030737875.1 Allium sativum | reverse complement strand
TGAGCATATCCTATGATTGTATAGGGTTTTGATCTAAAGTCATGCTTATGTTTGTTTTATGGCCTTAGATAGGGGTAACACAGACAACTAAATGTTCTTAGAAAGTTTTAGTCGGGTTTAACATTGAAAAACTTTTGTTGTGGACTAGTTCCCCTGAGTACTTTTGTTGGCAGTTTGTCTATTAAATAAGATGTTGTACTGAATGAATTAGGCCAAAACTTAAGGGGCATCATAGCTTGTGCTAATAACGTTAACATGTTTCTACAATGTGTCTATGTTTCCTCCCTACTAATCCATTTTGTTAAGATGTGTATGGACATGTAGTTCTATGAATTATCCCTCTTTGAGTAAAGTAGTCTTTCAAAGTTTTATATTTTGTACCACCATCACTTCGAAAGATCTTCACTTTATAGTATGTTTACTTTTCAGTGTGTAACAAAGTGTAGCACAGTGTTGTGAGTATCGGACGTAGATTTTAAGAAATATATCCATGTGAATATACTATAAGCATTTACAAATGAAACATAATACATGTAACCATAATCTGAGTTAACCGGGGCAGGTCCCCATAAACTAGAAGTAATAAGGTGCAAAGGTTCAGAATATTCAGTACATGATTCAGAAAAAGGTAGTTTGTGGCATCTGCCGATTTGACAAAAAGTACAAATATAAGGTAGAGATATATCATTATGACAAATATTATTTTCTATTAGAATTTGTTTGACTACACTAGTGCTAGGATGTCCTAATTTACTATGCTAAATTTCAAAAATATTGCTTTCTTTCTCTATTTTGTATTTTGCACGATTGCAGCTTATTGTTTCTTCTTCGAAATTGTTGCAGTTTGTTAGGTTGAACTTGTACAACCCTTTCACTTCATTGCCCTATAACAATATATTTTTTAGTAAGTATGTCTCTAACTAAGCAATATTTAGGATAGAATTCAAAATAGATATGATTATCATGAGCAAATTGAGATACACTTAGTAAGTTTACTGTTGTTTAAACATCCACTTCCTGTGTAGTGATGATTATTGACTTACCATTTGTAACACCCCACATCCATTAATGTCACTCACAAAGGGAATGCATCAATGTCCATGAAGCGTTACTGTTGTATAGAACAGATAAATTACAAGAATAAATAAATAAAACAACACAGCGGAAGATAAAACTTATTTTATTTCATCATAACTCAAAACGAGTTTACATAAGTAGTTTCCAAAACCATTACAATAGGATTAGTAGTCTTTTTCAAAAACTTTAAAATACATAAAGAAGCAAACACTTAAATAACATAAATGCATAAAATCCCCACTGAGCATAAGCAAAGCCATGAAGATGAGAGAGTCCCAAGCGGTATATCTACTCTTCTTCAAGCAACTGAAAGAAGTCGGCACTAAGCTGTAGTATTCCCTCCTTGCAAACCTGGGGGGGGGGGGGAGGAAGAAAAGAGGTGGAAAGAAAAAAGGGGGTCAGACATAAAGTCTGGCGAGTGCGATAACTTTAACAATATAATTATCAAAATAACTAGGCTAAGGCATAAGCTGGAAAATAAGGAAATGACTGTGAACAATTGGGTATGACAGAACAAAACGAGGAAATAAGATGAACCAAGATAACGTTAAAGGCGCCCCTAATCCCTATAAGGTAATTACTACACTACACCACCATTACTAGTCACCCTAAAGGTTGATCCCGCCTACAAAACTTAATAATGATAATGGTAGTTTATTGTACCCCTAGCTACCTTCATAGGTGCCGTCTACCCCTGGCTCCACTAGGTGTACCCACTGCCCACATTCGATTGGCTCCCTAACTCGTAGATACCCGTGCTGGCCCGACAGTGGGGTGTATCACTCCCCAAAGTGGCAACCCGATATAACCAAAAATGCACGGCTTATATCTACACGATGCAACAACGTCTTACCTACCAGTCAGGGCCCACACATGGATATGAACCCGTTGGACTTGCGTTGCCACCGCTAACCCGTTTTGACCTCTTACAATCAAATCCAGTACGCGTGTCCCGTCCTTGACTTGGGTCGAGCCCACAAAGATACTTAATGGGTTACTGGTTTAAAAAGGGCCCCCCCATGCATGACACAAGCTTTCCACCTACGCTTGGTCCCCTCTAAGGTTTTTCCCCACTTAACCCCATTCTTAATCATGTCTTTTTGCATATTTCAATCTTGGTTAAGTTCATGTAATCGTATTTCAAATGCCACCCAAGGCACCCACTAAATTCCATATGCCACCCAAGGCACCCACTTAACCCCCTCATGTCCCACTACATGTTTATCTGGTTAAGTGTTCCTTAATTCATTAAGACCGTAACCTTGTAAAGACCTCCCACATTAGACTGGCATTTGTGGCAGCTGGATTTGCCGGGCGGATCCGAGCAGTCTTACACCACAAACGAGCCTAACCTCGTGTCTTTACAACTGTTACGCATTTAATTTATGCCTAAGATCTCTCACATTAGACTGACATTTGTGGCAGCTGGATTTGCCGGGCGGGTCCAGGTAGTCTTACACCACAAACGAGTCTAACCTCGTGTCTTAGGCGATTAATTACACCTAACTAATCATCCCCAATTTGAATTAATTTCCCTATTCAAATTGCCAATCAATTACAAATTTAACTATGTCCATAATTGACTCAATTATGTCCATCTATTTATGGTATATAAAATTAAACCAATTAACATCACAATTAAGGCATTTATGCCAATTCTCAATATTAAATATCTTAATGTTATCCCATTGCCCCACGTTGTACGTTCGTTCGTTTAACGTAAAATATACGTTAGACTCGAATAGTCTAACTTATGGAATAAAGAGAAAACATCACAACATGCATAGAATAAAAACTAGATTTAAACATAAGGGGTGAACTTGCAAGTGTGAATAAGGTTTTTCACCCAAAAACTTGCATAGGCCAAAGTTACAAACTTGCATAAACTATGGATGTCATAGATCTAATCATAAGGTGTAAACTTGCATATGCAATGGTTACAAACCTTACATTACATGATTCATACTCCAATATATATATATACTTGCATATGTGATTTATACAACATAGACTATGATGTAAACTTGCATCTAACTCACACATGTCATAGCCAAACTTTAGATCCAATTTACACATAAAATAGATGTCATGAAACATGTAAGGTTGTATATGATTCTCACTAACTTGCCTATGATTCATATCTAAATTAACATCTAAACTTGCATACATATATATGATTTAACATATGAATTAGTTCCAACAACATAACCAAACTAGCATATGAAACATCATTATGAATTGATTGTGTATAAGCCAATCATAGATCTACAACATAGATGATAACATCACAGCTTTACAACATAGATAATAACATCATAGAATTTACAACATAGATGATAACATCATAGAATTTACAACATAGATAATAACATACGGTCAATTGATTCACAACATAACCATATAATCCAAATCATAGCTCAATCCAATTAAATTGTTAATTATCTTATTAAAGAAATCGAACTCACTACTCAAAGAAGGTCTTGAGTTCTGGAATCTGAGTTCTAAAATTGATTTAGCTCGCTATTGTAGTAGATTTGTTATTGTTTAGATTAGAGTTGAATAGAACTGAGTTGATTAGCTTTTCTTCCTCCTAAATGGTGGTGGCTACTCTAGGTTGCAAGATGATAGCATAACGGCCATAGTTCCAATTTTTTATTTGATTTTAGGGTTTGAGTCTACATATGTTTATATAGAATTTCAATTTAATTATAGCCGTCGGATGATTTTAGGGTTAATCAAAACCATTCAGTCAGGATAGGGTGACACCTCAGCCCTAATGACTCAGCAAGGAGTCAGAAAGGACTCAGCAATGAGTCACAGTATGGATCAGATCACACCAGAAAGCTGTGTAGGCTTTCTGCTCGGCCTGGGCGCACTTGGGAAGTGCGCCAGTGTATTTTTGTACTGGTGCACTTCCCAAGTGCGCCAGTGCATTTATATTTTTTTCTGGTTTTTCCGCCTAACTTCGTTCGTCCATATCTCCTTCATACGGTGTCCGTTTTACGTAAACTCGGACTCTGTCTCAAGCAGAATTCCGAGACGAACGCAATGGCGTAACCCTTTTCCCTTAATTCTCACATCTGAGATTAATTATTCTTTAATTTGTGAACATTAATATTAAAATTACGGGGTGTTACATTCTCCCTCCTTAAAGGATTTCGCCCCCGAAATCTCCAAGTTAAGGAGAATGCATATCCTAACATCCAATCATCCATCTACTCAACCAACTGTGGGTCATCTCGCTGTGCCTCACCAATCCATCCCAAAAGCGTAGGTATGACCTCTAAGGATGCTAGCAAACCGAGTACAAAGTCAATGGAAGGTCTAAAATCAAATGTAGAGATGAACTCTAAGCTTCACCGCTCAACAAACAACGGACTCAAGGACAATCTTTTCCTACTTAAGGCGTCTGCCACCACATTACCCTTGCCAGGGCTATTTGCTATCTCGAAATCGTAGGACGCTAAGAATTCCATCCACCTTTGCTGCCTTAAGTTCAAGTCCTTCTGAGAGAACAAGTATTTTAGCGATTTGTGGTCTGTGAACAATTCGAATTTCTCGCCAAGAAGATAATGGCGCCAAGACTTAAGCGCGAAAACAACAGCGGCCAACTCTAGGTCATGCGTAGGGTAATTTCTCTCATGTAATCTCAACTGCCTTCCTCCATAGGCTATTACCCTTCCCTCTTGCATTAAGACTGCACCTAGTCCTGTCCCACAAGCATCGGTATAAACGGTAAATGGCTTACTCCCATCTGGCAACACTAAGACTGGGGATGTGGTCAAAGCTCTTTTTAAACATTGGAACGCATCATCACAATCTACGTCCCACGTAAAAACTAGGTTCTTCTTCGTCAAGCGTGTTAATGGGGCTGATATTTTTGCGAAGTCCTTGATAAACTTCCTATAGTAGCCTGCCAACCCCAAGAAACTCCTTACCTCGGTAGCATTTTTAGGGACCTTCCAATCTTGGATGGCCAACACCTTCGCGGGATCCACAGCTATCCCTTCTTTGGAAACCACATGCCCTAAGAATCGCACTTCCTTCCTCCAAAAGTGACATTTAGAAAATTTAGCTTTAAGGTTATGCGCTCGAAGGGTCTCCAACACTTCCCTAAGATGTAGGGCATGCTCTTCCTCGCTCTTAGAAAAGACCAAGATGTCGTCCATAAAGACCACCATGAATTTATTAAGGTACTCCCTAAACACCTTACTCATAAAGTCAACAAAGTATGCGGGGGCATTTTTCAAATCGAAGGGCATCACAAGCCACTCATAGAAACCGTCTGGAGTCCTAAAGGCAATCTTGTCTATGCTATCCTCAGCCACTCTCAACTGATGGAAACCAGTGGCTAAGTCCAACTGCGAAAACACTGAGGTGCCAACTAACTGATCGAAGAGATCGTCAATCCTCGACAGTGGGTGCCTATTCTTCTTAGTAAGCTTATTAAGTTCTATATAGTCCATACAAATTCTGAGGGACCCATCCGCCTTCATGGCAAATACTACTAGAGCACTCACTCCGATATACTATGTCTTATGAACCCCTTCTCAAGCAACTCCCCTACTTGCTTACTGAGTTCCCTCCTCTCACGAGGAGCCATGTGGCAGACTGGCAGAGATACTGGTTTTGCATTGTCTACAAGATATATACGAAAGTCTATCTCACGTTTTGGGGGTAGACCCCTCACCTCATCGAAGACATCAACATATTCACGGACTATGCGAACAGAATGTAAATCATCATTGGATGCGTCAAGTGACTCAAGATAACTAAGCATCACCGGTCCTCTATGGTCACAAGAAATGTCAAGGGTCTTTCCACTACAAGTCAACAATTTTACTACCCTTCGTTCACAATCCAGGATGGCACCATATCTGGCTAGCCAATCCATCCCTAGAATCAACCCATAGCCCATGAAACCAAGCACAAAAGCATTACATTCAAAACCAACGCCTAAGATAGACAATCTCAAATCCCTACAAACCATGGATAAATGAGCCGACCTACCAATAGGATTTGAGACTACAATGGGATCCACAACAAGACTAGTATCTAAGTGCAGTGTTTGAACTAATGATGTAGAGATAAACGAATGTGATGCGCCAGAATCGAATAAAGTACGGACAGGATGTTCAAACAGAAAAACTAAACTCTCAACGGAAATGTTTCTACCTCGTTCTTGCAGCGGTGGGACCGCGAGAGCCTGGACCTGCTCCCTTGCCTGCCCTGGTGCCACAAGAGCCTGAAGCTGCCCTCCAGTAGTTCTTTGTCCTTGTCCCATTCCTTGGGCAGTCCTTAACTAGATGACCAGCCTCTCCACAGTGGAAACATCCAGTCTTCTTCTTTTTCGTACAGTCTTTACTCAAATGGCTTGTGTCCCGCAATAATAGCACTTCTTCTTCTTTCTTTGCCATTATTGTTCTTCCCGCCTTTCTTATTTTGTGTTACTGCTGCAGTTTCTTTTGATCCCCTTTCTTCTCAGGTGCCTTATTAGCATTGGCGCCCTTCTCCTCTTCATGCATAAGCGCCATGTTTACTAGTCTCTCAAAGGTGGCCCCCATAGGGATGTGGGTCATAGCTAACCCATGTAGTGGCTCGTTCAAACCCTTAACAAATCTCAGGGCCTTCTTTTCGGGTGTATTCACCAAGTCCAAGCCAAGTCTCGCCAACTGATTGAACTTGTTGACGTATTCTTTTACTGACAGATTCCCTTGCTTCAACGCCAAAAACCTTTCCATGTATAGATTCTCTTAATCCCGTGAGAGAAACTTTTCCTCAAACCTATGCCTGAAATCTGGCCATGTATTAATTGGACGCTCCCCATTAGTGACTTCCCACCAAGACGAAGCTTCGTCCTTCATTAACCAAGCAGCCAATTGGACCTTCTTACAATCGTCCAAATCGAAGATGCCAAACAGATCCTCCACTTCTTTCAACCAATTTATAGCTTCAATGAACGTTTCAGATCCACTAAAAGATTTTCCACCCATCGAATGAAAGTCTTTACATATCTTGGAGAAAGTATCTCCACGCGGAGGAATGACTGGAGCTGGGGGAGGAGGAGGAGGAACGTTGGCCGGTTCCGCGACAGCGGCCCTAGCCTCGAGATATTGACGAAACCAACCCATGAACACCCTTTGGTATCTCAGATGCTCCAAACATGCTGAAAAGGAAAAAGAAAGAGTTTCAAAACAAGGGAAGTGAAAGAGAGATGTATGGCTTGCGGGGATTATGCTCTTTATAGTAAATTTTCCTCGAAAATAGCTTCTTTAAAACAAGTTTTTGAAAATACTTTCTAGGAAAATAATACTTTTGAAAACACTTTTCAAAACTTTTTATCTGTTCTTGTAACCATAGCTCTGATACAACGTGTAACACCCCACGTCCATTAATGTTACTCACAAAGGGAATGCATCAATGTCCATGAAGCGTTATTGTTGTATAGAACAGATAAATTACAAGAATAAATAAACAAAACAACACAGTGGAAGATAAAACTTATTTTATTTCATCATAACTCAAAACAAGTTTACATAAGTAGTTTCCAAAACCATTACAACCTGAAAAGACTTCAAAGTACATAAAGAAGCAAATACTTAAATAACATAAATGCATAAAATCCCCACTGAGCATAAGCAAAGCCATAAAGATGAGAGAGTCCCAAACGGTACATCTACTCTTCTGCAAGCAACTGAAAGAAGTCAGCACTAAGCTGTAGTATTCCCTCCTTGCAAACCTGTGGGGGAGGGGGGAGGAGGGGAAGGAAGAATAAAGGTGGAAAGAAAAGGGGGTCAGACATAAAGTCTGGCGAGTGCGATAACTTTAACAATATAATTATCAAAATAACTAGGCTAAGGCATAAGCTGGGAAATAAGGAAATGACTGTGAACAATTGGGTATGACAGAACAAAACGAGGAAATAAGATGAACCAAGATAACGTTTAAGGCGCCCCTAATCACTATAAGGTAATTACTACACTGCATCACCACTACTAGTCACCCTAAAGGTTGATCCCGCCTACAAAACTTAATAATGATAATGGTAGTTTAGCGTACCCCTATCTACCTTCATAGGTGTCATCTACCCCTATCTCCACTAGGTGTACCCACTACCCCCATTCGATCGGCTCCCTAACTCGTAGATACCCGTACTGGCCTCACAGTGGGGTGTATCACTTCCCAAAGTGGCAACCCAATACAACCAAAAATGCATGGCTTATATCTACACGATGCAACAACGTCTTACCTACCAGCCTGGGCCCACACACGCATATGAACCCATTGGACTTACGTTGCCAACGCTAACCCATTTTGACCTCTTACAATCAAATCCAGTACGCGTGTCCCGTCCTCGACTTGCGTCGAGCCCACAAAGATACTTAATGGGTTACTGGTTCGAAAAGGGCCCCCCATGCATGACACAAGCTTTCCACCTACGCTTGGTCCCCTCTAAGGTTTTTCCCCAATTAACCCCATTCTTAATCATGTCTTTTTACATGTTTCAATCTTGGTTAAGTGCATCTAATCGTATTTCAAATGCCACCCAAGGCACCCACTAAATTCCACATGCCACCCAAGGCACCCACTTAACCCCCTCATGTCCCATTACATTTTTATCTGGTTAAGTGTTTCTTAATTCATTAAGACTGTAACCTTGTAAAGACCTCCCACATTCGACTGGCATTTGTGGCAGCTGGATTTGCCGGGCGGGTCCGGGCAGTCTTACACCACAAACGAGCCTAACCTCGTGTCTTTACAACTGTTACGCATTTAATTTATGCCTAAGACCTCCCACATTAAACTGGCATTTGTGGAAACTGGATTTGCCGGGCGGGTCCGGGCAGTCTTACACCACAAACGAGTCTAACCTCGTGTCTTAGGCGATTAATTACACCTAATTAATCATCCCCAATTTGAATTAATTTCCCTATTCAAATTGCCAATCAATTGAAAATTTAACTTTGTCCATAATTGACTCAATTATGTCCATCTATTTATGGTATATAAAATTATACCAATTAACATCACAATTAAGGCATTTATGCCAATTCTCAATATTAAATCTCTTAATGTTATCCCAGTGCCCCACGTTGTACGTTCGTTCGTTTAACGTAAAATATACGTTAGACTCGAATAGTCTAACTTATGGAATAAATAGAAAACATCACAACATGCATAGAATAAAAACTAGATCTAAACATAAGGGGTGAACTTGCATGTGTGAATAAGGTTTTTCACCCAAAAACTTGCATAGGCCAAAGTTACAAACTTGCATAAACTATGGATGTCATAGATGTAATCATAGGGTGTAAACTTGCACAGGCAATGGTTACAAACTTTACATTACATGATTCATACTCTAATATATATATATATATATATATATATACTTGCATATGTGATTTACACCACATAGACTATGATGTAAACTTGCATCTAACTCACACATGTCATAACCTAACTTTAGTTCCTATTTACACATAAAATAGATGTCATGAAACATGTAAGGTTGTATATGATTCTCACTAACTTGCATATGATTCATATCTAAATTAATATCTAACCTTGCATACATACATATGATTTAACATATGAATTAGTTCCAACAACATAACCAAACTAGCATATGAAACATCATTATGAATTGATTGTACATAAGCCAATCATAGATCTACAACATAGATGATAACATCACAGCTTTACAACATAGATAATAACATAATAGAATTTACAACATAGATGATAACATCATAGAATTTACAACATAGATAATAACATACGGTCAATTGATTCACAACATAACCATATAATCCAAATCATAGCTCAATCCAATTAAATTGTTAACTATCTTATTAAAGAAATCGAACTCACAACTCAAAGAAGGTCTTGAGTTCTGGAATCTGAGTTCTGAAATTGATTTAGCTCGCCTTTATAGTAGATTCGTTATTATTTAGATTAGAGTTGAATAGAACTGAGTTGATTAGCTTTTCTTCCTCCTAAATGGTGGCGGCTACTCTAGGTTGCAAGGTGATAGCATAATGGCCATAGTTCCAATTTTTTATTTGATTTTAGGGTTTGAGTCTACACATGTTTATATAAAATTTCAATTTAATTATAGCCGTCGGATGATCTTAGGGTTAATCTAAACCATTCAGTCAGGATAGGGTGACACCTCAGCCCTAATGACTCAGCAAGGAGTCAGAAAGGACTCAACATTGAGTCACAGTATGGATCAGATCACACCAGAAAGCTGTGCAGGCTTTCTGCTCAGCCTGGGCGCACTTGGGAAGTGCGCCAGTGTATTTTTGTACTGGCGCACTTCCCAAGTGCGCCAGTGCATTTTTTTTTATTTTTCCACCTAACTTCGTTCGTCCATATCTCCTTCATACGGTGTCCGTTTTATGCAAACTCGGACTCTATCTCAAGCAGAATTCCGAGACGAACGCAATGGCCTAACCTGTTTCCCTTAATTCTCACATCTGAGATTAATTATTCTTTAATTTGTGAACAATAATATTAAAATTACGGGGTGTTACACAATTTCCCATGCTAACCAGTTGTTTACCTTTGTATTCCTTGTATCCAAGGTCTAAGTTGTCCAAACTGTTGGTTAAGTGGTTGGTTGCCCCTGAGCCTGGATAGCAGCTTTCATCATTGATATGTTTAGTTCTGGTAATCTCATCTAAGCTTTTTGATTTGTCCTTGTTTTGATTTTTTTTTTTGGTTATGTTGTGCTTGTGCCATATTTGCATTTGGGTTGTTTCTTCTTTGGCTTTTTGAGTTTTGATAGGGTGTGTGTAGTTCTAATTATAATTGAAATAGCACTCGAAGGCTGTATGCCTAACTTTCTCACAAATTTGACACTTTGGTCTATTACTATGGTTGAATTGACCTCTTCCCCTTCCTCTTGATCTGTTAGTGAATCCTCCTCTTTGAGCAAATTGAGTTGACTTTTGGTCCTTCCCTTTGAATCCAGTAGCATAGTTAATTGTCATGTCTATCCCTTGAAGTTTCTTCCTTTCTAGTCTTTCTTCATGGGCTAGTAATATTGAGTGCACTTCATCTATTGATGGAGTGACTCTTTGAGATGGTATTACGGCTTCTACTGCTTCATATTCGTTGCTAAGGCCATTTAATATTGTCGGTACTTGTTCAAACTTTGGGACTTTGTTGCCTGCAGCTTCAAGTTGTTCATATAATGAATTTATCTTTGAAAAGTACCCTCTCATTGTGTTGTTGTCCTTCCTTGTCTTTTGCAACTGCAGTTCGTAGTGCATTATCTTGGCAGATGATTGTGAGTTGAAGTTTCTTTCAACATTTACCCATATTTCATTGGTAGTTATACAACCTATGATTTCTGAAATCAAGTTGTTATTGACTGAATATAGTAGCCAAGCGCTAATCAATTTGTCTTGTCTTTGGAATTTCAGGTGTTCATCATTATTGACCACATTATTTTCTTAGTCTGTAATGAAGTTTGGAGGAATAGGAAGAGTGCTATAGATGTGCCCTTCTAAACCATAGCAATGGATGGTTATTTCTACTTGAATCTTACACAATAGATAATTGGTTTCATCAAGTTTGACGACGATCAGTTGACTTTGAGGGCCGATGATTGTCTTTATGAGTTGATCGGTTAGAGAAGTAACAATGGTTGGCTGACTTTGTGAAGGTGAAAAAATGGAAGCATGAGAGGCCCCCACGATTTCAGTATACTTGGGATCGAAATAAATGTCCGATTAAAACAGTAAATGAAAGATCTTGACACAACTTGAGGGTGCCAGATCAGTGATGATTCAGTTAGAAGTTTGCAATCAGAGGACTATTAGATGATGATATTGAATCTGATGACTGCCCCTGATATGGAAACTTCTAATTTGAATTCCTTGATTTTGTGTTTCTCAAAATTTGCTTTCTTGGGTATTCATTTTGCTGTGTGGATGATTCAGCGAGTTTTAGATGCAGTCAATACTCGATTGCTTGGTATGGAATTGGACTCGATCATCATCAGCAATTCTCACATGATAGGCACAACTTTGATGGGAGGAGAAACCCAATTGATGAAATTTTTCTAATGGGTTCGCTGCAATTTACTTTCTTTGATTAGTATGAGCACTTGCTGTTTTTCTTTAGCTCTGATACCATGAAAGATTTGATGCATAACTAACTTCATTATTATTTTGAGTATAGGTTACAAATTTAATTGTAACCTAAATTACAAAGAGGAGGTCAAGAATAATGTAAAGTAACAATATATATAGGCATTTTGTCAATTGTGACCATTATTCATTATTGGGCCTTCGGTCCAGTTTACATTGATGCTTTGTATTTCGAGTTTACCCCGTTCTTAATGTTGCCTATTATTACTTGTGTATTTTGGGTAATTTCCATGGTCTTAATTTGTTTCATTATCTGATTTTTGAAAATAGCAGTAATGGTCACTAATACTGGTAATGGTAACACGATCACAGTTCATTTGTAGGGGGTCAATACACTTCTAGATCACCACTTTTTAATGGAAGTAATTACACTGATTGGGCATATAGGATTAGATATCTGGAATGTTTTAAAAACTGAGTACGCTGAACTCTAGATTAATTATGCACAGTGGATTGGCGATCAAAACGCAGTTGCATAAAGTAACTCTAAAGCTATGAATGCATTATTTTATTCATTAGATAGAAATGAATTTAGTAGGGTACCTATTTGTAAGTCTGCATATGATATGTGAGGAACATTGCAAGTTACACTTGAAAGAACTAGTACAGTTAAATAAACCAAGATTTCCTTGTTAACTAATTGGTTTCAATTTTTTAAAACGAATCCAAATGAGTCAGTATCTGATATGTGTAGTTGATTTTAAGATATAGCTCATTCATTAATTACTCTTGGTAAAAAAAAAACTAAGGAATGTCAATATAGGAAAATATTAAATTCAATTACACCTTATTGGGAACAAAAGACACTTGCTATTGAAGAGGCTAATGACATCAGTACTCTGAAAATATAAGAATTAATTGGGAACTTAATGTCGTTTGAAGATCAAATGCAGGGTAGAAGAGAAATCAGTATCTTTTAATGCCATTTCGATATATAACTCAGAAAATGATGATGAGGAGATTGCATTAATCGCTAAAAACTTTAGAAGGTTCCTGAAATATAGAAAAATGAATAATAGCAAAAGAAATGATAATAAAGATCAAGGAAGCGGAGACGATTGTCAAACGGATGTTAGGTGCTATAACTGCAACAAACAAAGACATATGAAATGATCATGTCCATATTCAAATGAACAAAGGTCTCTCCTAATAATGATGCATCTAGAAAAGAAAGAGATCATATATAGTAACATTGAACGACTCAGATTCAAAAACTTCATCAATTGATAATCATTCATACACAAAATGGAAAATATGTATTTACGGCAATACCAGTCAGATAAGAAACAAAAAGGATCTCAAAAAAGTATACAACTATATCAATTTTTTGATTTCATATCTTTTATTTGATTTCTTTGGTTTGTTTCTTGATTTTGATGTTTTTATGATAAATATGTTTTTTGAATTTCAAATTTCAAAAATAATAATATAGGATTATTTCAAACTTTAAAATTTCGAATTTAAACTATATATATATATATTAAATTCTATAGAATCTAGGAAAAATTATATAAACTTGTGTGTAATCAATTTGGTAAAAAATAAACAATAATTAAAAATTAGTGTTCCTTATTATCAGTAAGTTTGTCGACATACCTACTTTAATCGTGTTGACATGCAGACAGAAATAAATGAATTTAAGTTTGTTTCTAAACACCTTTTCGACCAGAGAATCCTTCTATTCAATCTCTATTTTTTTACTTTATATCTATACATCCAATTCACTTCAGTTAAAGTTTCAAAACTCCCTTTATACGCTTTTATCTCTTTGAAACTATCACCAATGGCTTCATCATCTTTAACTCCAAAAGCCATGAGGCTGTCTATGGAAAAGTTAACGCCTTTTCTTTCATGATCGAAAATCTATTCAAACTTATCTCCCTTATTTGAATTTTGGCCAAGTTTAACTTAGAAGATTTGTGGTATTAACCTATTTTCCTTCTTATGAAGACAATTCCATTTTTAATGATTGTGGTGCTCTTACCTTACTTGATTCTGTTCAAAATAATTTTGTATATTATTCAAATATAGTTAAAATGTTTTATGCAAATTTACAAGGAATATTTTACGAAGGGAATGAATGTGAAATTTGAAGCATTGTCAAAGACATACAAATCGTTTTGAATTTTGAAAATTTGGGTGCTATTTTAAATTATAAATTTACATGTCTGGATCTCTCTACATTTCTAGTCGATGAACATGATAGGGAAACCCGTCGCTGCCTTTTTGAAAATAATGAACATCAAGATTTTATCATTCGCTGTTTTCATCCGAAAGCAAGAATAGTTAATCTTATTCTACTACAAACCATCACACCTAGGTCGTGATGTTATAATAACTCAACATTTAAAGTGTGAAAGTCTTTTTGCTATTTTTGGTCGATATAATATCAATCGAACACAAGTTATTTTGGATGAATTTTATCCTAAACATCTTCTGGAAAAATATCCTTTTCATGATGTTTATCTTACAATTTTTTTACATACTTTGGCGTCGATTTCAATGGAGAAGAATTCGTTCAAAGAAAACTTTTCATACAAGCTAATATTGTTATAATGCAAATTCCATTAATCTTCGTTTGTTATGAAACACTAATCAGAAAAAAGGCAAGATTAGCATATGAAAAAAAGGTAGAAATGGACGAAGAAGAAGGGGAAGAAGAAGGTATAGAAATAGAGAGGAGGAAGAGGAAAAGGAAAAGGAAAAGGAGGGTACTTCTTTGAAGAGTATTTAATTTCCACCAAATTCAAACAACAAAACTCGCTTTAGAAACCAAAGAAAATTGTTGAGAACCAAAAGACGCTTACGAGGTCCATAAGCAAGAAATTCAACAAAATTTCATGGGAAAATGGACAATTCTTGGGGAATATTAGTTGTAAACTTGGCCTCTCATCATCATCCGCTTCATCTACAATGTTCTAGGGTTTTTATATTATTTAGTGGTAGTTTCGAAGTTGTTTCTAAATGTTACTTCTAGTTTCCTTGCATTATATCTTTCATGTTCTATATTCAATGTACTCTCTACCAAGTATTAATGAAATCTCCAATTTATTATGTATATTGTTGTCAATATAGCCTCTAGAAATCGACAAAGCCATTCACAACCACTCAAAATTTATAAACAACCAAAACCAGAATTACCATATATTTTGACATACATATATTGAGCATTTCAAAATACAACATATATTTTCTAAAATTTGAAACTTTAATAATTAACTCATGTCCTTTCAAATTCAAACTATTTACACTCCTATAAATAGCCATTTCAACCAGAATTTCGAACCAAAATTTCATGGAAAAAATAGCAGAAAATCAAACAATCATACAATATTTACCTTACGTAACACGATGGGATTATTTAGCCACTATGTTCACAGAAGCAATAACAGTAAATGCACTATAACGGTTAGAAAGCGTATTATCTTCTTCCTTATCTCTTATCTAAACACAAAAATTATGGATGATCTAATCCACGGTTTAACCGAAAACTTAGAACAAACTTTTGAATCTTTCAAAATTGTTCTCTCATTCATCCTTCGAAATCAAAGGCATTTAGAATTAAGCAAAACGTAAGTAATCAAGGAGCAAAAAAAGCATTTTGATGCACTTTGATCGATGATGCCCTTCCTAAGTAAATATGAGCGAAATCAAAACCCAGAATGTGCTCTAAACAAAGGTAACGAAGAATGGAATGCCATTAAAGTAGGTTCAATCTTTGGCAAAGACGGATGGGTAGAAGTTCATCGAGATATTAAAATCAGTGTGTAAATATTATCAGGATTAATATTGTATGATTTATTAAATGTATATAATTTAAAATACATAGGATCAAATGTAAAATTTGGATTGTTTGATGTATATATAATGTTTTGAATATATAACGTGTTCGTTTTAATAGAGTTTAATACTTGTTTATATTGGATTGAAATGCTTAATCTATAGAACTTAGATTTATTCCAAGTCAAACAATATTAGGATGCAATCAGCCAAGGAAGTTAATATTTACATTAATATTTCTTGTATTTTGATTTTTTTTGATGAACGTAAAAAGGGGAGAAATAAAATATGGTGTTCGAGTAAGGGAAAATATAGTGTTGGAATAAGGGAAAATATGGTGTTGGAGTAAGGGGTGTTGTTGGAGAGAAGGGAGAATAAAGAAATATATTTTCTAAAATGGTTGCCATTTTTAAAAAATAGGAGATTGTTAGTGCATTGATGTTTTGATGATGATAACAATAGGTACGATAGGTATTGGTATAAAATATATTTATAATTATTTTATGATTATATTAACAGTTATTACTAATGATTACATATAATATATAGTACATGCTTGATATCTGATACTTTACCATAACAAGATTGTCTGTGATGCTGATCAAGATGATGATGTAAATAACGTCTCATGATTTATCAAGAGTTCAAGAATTCAATAATTATGACAATATATATCAGAGTCTTGGTTATATATGTTAAAACTCGATTGCACTCATCTGATCTCTTTTCAAATGGTTTTCAAATAAGTTTTCAAACAAAAAAATAGTTTTCAAATGTTTTCCAAAATAAAGTTTTCAAAGTATTTTCGAAGTATATATTTTTCAATCTTTAAGATTTAAGTTTGATATTTTAGAGTTTAAAATCAATTCAATTTCAATTACATTTATCTATTTTAATATTTATTTCATATTTGATATTATATTTATGTCATTTTTGATTATATTTAATATCAGATTTTTATACTTTGATTAATATATGTTTATATTCTGATACATTTTGTTATTTAAGTTATATATTACTATTTTAATCATTATCGTTTTAAATATTTAATTTTGAATTTAAATTTACTTTATATATTGGGTTTGACTATATAATATATATTTAAGTTTAAATTGTTCAAAATTATCTTGATAAATTTTCGTAAGTATTTTAATGTTAAAAACTATCTTTTACCATGCATAATAATTTTCAAAAGATTCATGTTTAATTATATAGTTTATACTTTCAAAACAATTTTCAAAACAAGATTTATAAAATTCAAACTATAAGTATGTCAGCATGTCTTATTTGGGGTTCTCGACATATTGGCTGTTTAAATTTAATTTTCAATTTTCAAAAAAAGAAGTGTTTATTCATCATATTCTTTCGTGAATGGACATGACCATTGTTTCTCTATAAATAACAGTAAGTTTCAACGAATTTTAATTCATAAATTCTTCTTCTTCCCTCTTTTCTTCTCCATCATTTCTTAACAAAATTTTACTTATACTCTGCTTATTTTTCAAGTGAATCAAATCGTTTCTACTTAGGCTTTGGTTCTCTATAACCCTCTCCATACTCTCTTATGATCAAAGTGCAAATCAGAATTATAGGGCTATTGTAATCAAGATCACAAGATCAAGTCTCCATTACATTGAAGTATCCTCAAATAAAGGGTGTGACTTTTTAACTCGAAAACAAGTTGAGTATGATTTTAACCAAAAAGTAATTGGGTGTGTTTTTCCTTGGGAATACAGGACTATTGTGCCTAAGGGCAAAAATTTTAGAGGGTGTCTCCTTGTAACCTTGAAATCGAGGTGATAATTTTTTTGAAGATAATATATATCCGTATAGGCTTTATTGTGAGATGGATGTAGGATAACTCCGAACCAGCATAAAATCCAGTGTGTTCTTTCCTTTACACTTTTTATTGCTTTTGATTCTGTTCTATTTTATGTGATTTCCATGATAAATTTGTGATAGTTTACATCTATATAACTATAATTAAAGTAATTCAAAAAGAGTCATATAAAATCCACAGACACTATACACCCTCCTCCAGTATTACATTTGTCTTAAGATCCACTTCCGTTGTACCCACAAAAACATCATTGACATAATTGTATAATTAACAAAGCGTTTCATAAAATATTAAATTCTGTAATTAAAAAAATGTGACATAATATTATCTTCTATTAATCTATAAATATAATAGGACAATGAGTTTTTCCACCGGTACTTCTTTGCTTAAGCTCTACCCATCTAAATTTTACGCTAATATAATCTTGCCAATGGTAGGTAATGCTTGCATATGTTACTCAAGTAAACTATTCTTCTATTATGGTATTACGAATACAGACTAATATATGAAAAGATAAAGAAGAAATATTTTTGAAAACAAAAAAAGAAGGTTTTCATAAAGAGTTTTCGTCAGCTCATCGAAATTCATTAGACGATCCTTTCTCATTTCTGTATTCCACTGTTTTCTGTAAAAATGTATACTAATCGAAGATAGAAAATAAATGAATACTTCTTCGGTTTTCCCTCCATAATTTTCTTCTTCTTGAATTCATGGAAATTGAGGTTAAGACTGATCTATATTTTTTACCGTTAATTTTTTTCCCCTAAAATGATCATAGAGTGGAAATCAAAAGTTATATATCAACAACAAAATGTTTCACTTAGGTTTTAGATTTAAACTAATTTTGATTCTCTTGAAATTAATTTATTCATATTTGGAATTTATAGAATTAGATTGAAATTTTGCGGATTTTTTAAAGGGACTCCATATTTAATTAAAGAGGTATAAGTTTAGGGGGACTCCAGCTTAATATATTTTTTGTTAAGGGGTTTTTTAGATTATTTAAAAAAAGAAGAAAAAGAGCCTAACCACCCTAGTTTCTTACTTATGTCAAACCATAACTTACAAAATTTTGCGCAAATGGAATGAAATAAACATGCGTTTCCAAAATTAAAACAAACATTACTTTCAAAATTTTCATTTATGCATTTATTTTAAATTAACCATACCAATTCCAATATGAAATTACGATTAATTACCTGATCTCATGCCTTCTGATCACATACGAAACTTTCTTGCATCCCCATTACATTAACTATATTTATTTTTAATTTTTATGTGCAACATTAAATTATAAGCATTAATTAGGATTTAGGTATTATGGTTTATACTAATGAGGATTATAGGGGCGCTGATATTAGAGTTTTAATTTAGATGTTTAAGGGGAGGCTAACTTATTTTTTCTCCCCCTTAACAATTTTATAATAAATTAAAATTGTTACTCCCTTTAACCAATATAGAGTCCCTTTAATAAACCCCAAAATTTTATTCAAATTAGTTTCATTGAAAAGAATCACACGTAAAAGTGGAATATTCTATTATTTTTCTATTGAGATATAGTTTAGGAAGTAAGAAAACATGTTGATATTAATATGTATATGGAATAAATAGGAAACATCGTTTTTATTTTATTTTAGCTTGGATTGGAAAGAAAATTAAAAAGGGTTAGTAAATAAAAATTTATCCATTTCATACTGCATTTTGTAGATCCACGGCTAGATTAAAGGAAATATTTGCAAAATCATGCATTAGTCTTTGCTACCTTAAAATATCAAACTACGAATATTAGTATGAAACATCAAAAGAAAATTAGAAGCGTTAACATGATTTCTACCATCTACAGATGGTAGAAATTTAATATTTACTATATTAATTTAACTGATTTTAAAACTATTAGGTACGCAAATCAAGCTATTTTAGGTGAAACCATATATAAAGATAGTGTGGTGCTAAGGGCACCAAAAATATTCTTCCTAATACCGCGACTAAAAAATTCTATAAGAATTAGTATTACGCTCTACTTAATACCACACCCTTAAAAAATAGGGGCTCCACACTGTTTAACCCTATTTCTATTTCACTCGATATTTGTTCGTCCTTATTTGTAAAACCGGTCAACAGGGTAAACCCTAGATTTATAACCGATCAACGAATTCGACACCGCAATATACAAAAGCCGTGAATAAGGTTTGAATTAAGCAACTAGAAGAGAAAACAAAAGATTATGGTTTTTAGATCACAAGAATTTGAGAGATTAATGTATGAATTCTAATTTTCCTGCGAGAGATGCGAAGAAGACAACGATTACGAGAGAGTAGGGTATTTAGATTAGCTTAGTACATGATTAGCTCAGCAAATAAGAATTGAGTGAGAGATTAGAATGGAGAGGTAATGTGGTATTAAGAAGCATACAAAATTAAATGAGTTTTATTTTTTTAATTGCTGTATTAGGAAGAACATATTGGGGTGCCCTTAGTACCATACTAAAGATAAAGTAAGAATCATTGTGGATCAAAGAAATTGCAAAGGACTTATTCTAACCCTTCAATGAGCTTATCCACTTTGCAAATAATCCCTACAATTTACAAATCATTCCATATTTTAAACATCAATTTTAATGTTTCTATAAATTTGACTGAGTACTAACAAATAAAGAGAATAACCATTGCTAGCAAAAACAAAAAACATCATCGAACAAATGACGTATCTTGTGATTAGTGGAAAGAGACGTGTATGGTACACTGACGTAGACTTATTCAGTGTATTGTATTATTCGTTTAATTAAACATGCATATGAAGAATGCATTGGTTTTATAACTGGAAAACAAAGATACGTTATTTATTTTATTTCTATGACATATTTGAAGTATATGATTGCATATTTGACAAAAGAAGAACAAAAACATCCTAAGCTTTAAGGGAGGTTCCATAATCTCAACAAATTCAAAAAGTAAAACATAAATAATGTTGTATAATCAGCTTTGGTGAAGTGTCCCATTTGATGAATTGTGCTTTGTTTAATTTTAGTTTACATATGCCATTTAGCTATCAAATTTTCAAAAAGTTTTAATCGTTGATGATCAACATTGTATAATAATGTAAAAGACATTGTTTGGTGCATGCATCTATTTTATTCAATCTATGCTTAATAGATTCTTTATATCTATAATAGACCCATACTGAATGAACCAAGTAATGCTTTCTATGTTTTGGATAAACTAAAAGTACAAACCTAATATTAATGATCAACATTGTTGTGGTTGGTCTTTGTTTGTAATTGGTTTTCCATATTGGTTCATCTCTTTTGCACAATGTCCTCGTTTTTCACGATGATGATGTTGTGTTTTCTTGTTTCTTAGGTTTGCCTGGTGCAAACATTATATTATTTTCATTTCAAGTGATATTGTGTTATGTTATTTGGGTTGGTTTCATGTCATCTTAGCTGAGTTATTGTAGCAAGTCTATTCATCAATGGCATGTTGGGTGGATGTTTTCAGTTGTTTTAGCATACTGGATGTGAAGTACCATTAGGTACTCTGTGCTTTACCCGCTATAGGGTAGTGTTGGGGATTTTGCGGAGTGAGACTATTAGAGGGAGATGAATGTCGTACTTCCGACTTTAAAGATCTATAGAATAGATTCTTTCAGACAATAGTTCAACCCACCAGGTACAAAGGGTTATCGAACTATCGACTTTCAGGATTCAATAAACTTTGGAACCACAAATCTGGATTCAAAGTTTGTACGACTTTGATCCGACTATGAACACTTTGAATTTTGATTATCTGATGATGCAACTGAAAAAGAGAATGAAGAGGAGTAAGATTCAGATTCTGCAACGCCTTAAAAGTGTTACAAATTTGAGAATTTGCAACGGTTTATGAGATCGGCAATGGCGCTGCAAAACAAGGAGGAAGAAGGAAAAAATGAAGAGTGAGAGAAACACTTTTCGGCTTGGCAATTTATGGGGATGGAGGGACACGCAACGAAACGTCATGTATTTTCATTTGCAACGCTTCTGAAACGTCGCCAATTCTCGCACCTATTTGAATTCAAACGTTCAAAAAACTGCTGCCTTTATTAAAATTCAGTTCGGGCTCTAACAAGCCCAGCCCATTACCATTTATAAAAACTACCCAAAAATATTGCTATCAGACCCGAGACCCGCAACCCGTACCCATACCCGCCCCGACCCGGTTCAGTTTAGTCGAATAGGCGGCGCCGGCAGCGCACGCGTATGGTAGAGAGGCATGGTCTCTCTCCTCACAAAAAATTAAGCATTTGGGTGCCCTAAGACCCCAACACCGTCACGAGAACGCTACTTAAATAGTGACATACCTTTTGGTCCTCTACAATGTGGGACTAATCCCCAGACCATTATCTTCCTTCCTTTCTTTCTTCCCTCTTCAAAAGCTAACTCATATCCCAAAAGATGTTGTGAAAATTTCATAACGTTCTCCCCTAATTTTCATGAATAAAGAAATAAATAAAATGGAGGGCTGAATCACTTGTGTGGCTTCGTATATACCCAAGTAGGATCAAGCCTATGTAGTTCTAAGATCAAGTTTTGCATCATCATGGAAACAACACATAAATAAAAGGTACCTTTTGGATTTGAACCTTTACTTAGTATAAACCATTCATAGTTCTATCGAGCTTCTATGGTGAATGAATCTTGAACCAGTTATCCCTTAATGATAAAACCCGAGCAATCACACATGTTGATTTTCTTAGTTAGAGTGTTCTATATTGCTCAGCATGTTAATGACTATGTGCTTTAATCATGGTTCATGAGTCTACTTTAGAAAGCGGTCTTACTTTCCTAGGAAAACACCTGATTTCCATACTCATATAGGTAAGTCTCTTAAGGTGTTTCTATGATACACCTTTTAAGATTTCTAGACAGATTAAGGATATGTATCCATCCTTCGTTCTTGCAGAATTCAACACTAAATATTATGTGATTATTGATTTAGTGTTATATAATTATACTCTTAACTCGTTGGTACCCATTGAGCTTTGTCTATCCTTTTCAAGACATAAGTTGGGTTTCTGTTAAACATGATCAATCTTTATTCATAGCCCTTAGTCCTATTTATTTTGACTTTATAGAAACCATTTCCTTTGGAAGACCTTTTGTAAGTGGGTCAGCCAAGTTTTTCTTTGTTTCTATGTAGTCAACAGTTATAACTCCACTTTTGAGTAACCGTCTTACCATTTGATGTCTTAGACTCACATGTCTAGAATTCCCGTTCTATGTCTCATTAGAGACATTATATACTATTGCTTGATTATCATAGTTAATCAAGACTGCTGGAGATGGCTTCTTCCATAATGATATTTCCATTAATAAATTCCTAGAACATTTCGCTTGGAACCATTTGCTAACGCAATTAATTCTGAAAGCATAGTTGAGTCAGATATACAGATCTGCTCCTTGGAAGCCCAAGACACAGCAGCGCCTCCTAATTTAAATATCCATCCAATCGTAGACTTGGATTTGGATTCTACAATGTTCCAGGATTCACCACTATACCCTTCTATTACAACAGGATATCCTTTATAAAATAAACCATAGTTAATGGTTCCTTTCAAATAAGCCAAAACTCTGGAAATTTCTTTCGAGTGTTCGAAACCTAGATTACTCGTAAATCGACACAATACACTTATAACATGTCCGATGTCTGGTTTAGTGTAATGCATAACATACATAAGAATCCCAATAACACTAGAATTCTCCAGTTGAGAAACGATACGTCCAATGTTCTTTTCTAATTTGATACTTGGATTTAGAGGAGTTAGTGTTGGTTTGTCATCATAATAACTGTATTTCATTAGGAACTTCTCAATGTAATGAGACTGAGTTAGTAATAACTCCCCCGCTTTCCTAATGATTTTAATTCCGAAAATTACATAGCCACTCTGTAATAACCCGGATTTTCAGAACAAACTTAAAATTTTTATTTTAGCTATTTTAATGGATTTTGAGAATTTAAAATGATTTATTTTAGATAATAATGACTAAAAATTTATTTTAATTGAAGTTAAAACATATAAATTTGTTTTAATTATAAAACGAGCTTGAAATGGCGCGGTAGTTTGAAAATTCAATTTTAAATTTCATATGAATGTACATGATTCAAAATAAATCGGATTTCAGTAAAACTAGAATTATTTGAATCTGTTTAATTATATCTTTCTAACGAATGTGAAAAATCTAGATTTCATAACGAGAATTGAAAGTTATGTCCAGTATAAAATTTAAAATAGTCGCTATGGAATTTAATATAATATATAGCCCTTAAAATAGCCATTTTGCAAACGACCTCCGTTTTTGATGAAACCATTATTGTTGGATCCGGAATGTCAAATTATTTTTAGGTTTCGAATTTCATAAATTTTGGAATTAACATGTGAGTGTGGTGAATTTAAATGCGTTTGATAATTTCAGTTTTAAATTTAATCGACTGAAAAACGACTATTCTTCAAACAGTCTCCAAATTCGACGAAATCAGTTTTGTTAGGACCGTAACGTCAGAACATAGCTAGATTTATTTTTCGGAAATTTTTGGAGTCGGTATGTGGCCCCAGTAAATTAAAATGTACGTTGAAATTGATTTTGAACGTTATATTAATTTATATTTTAATTTTAATGAAAACTGATCGAAACAGTCGAATTGGCTTATGGGACAAATCTCATTGTGTCGGAATGGGGGTACTTGGCTGGGGGCGACAGTCGTTGGGTTTGATTTAGTTGGAACTAAATTATATTATATATATTTATAAAGGAAGTCAACCCCCTTTTTTCACCCATCGTTCAAAACTGGAAATAAATAAAAAAACCGCTCTCTTCTACAACCGCCTAGCCCTCCGCCTGCCGCCCCGCCTCCGCGCCTCACCAACGACGCCGCCCCCTTCACCTCCTCCGATCTCCTCTCTCCTCCCACCCAACTCGAGAAACCGCGCCCACGCCCCAAATCCACCAAAACCCTAACCGCTTGACACCTTAGTCACCGCTGGCCATGCCCACCACCCTCTGACACTCCAGCCCCCTATCGCTGCCTGCCCCGCCACCAACGACCGCCGTGGAGACCTCCCCTTTTCAAAAATCAAATTTTTATAAATTTCATTGTACACATTTAGTTCCTGACCTTCCCGAGCCCGTATCTTCCAAACCGAGCCCCCACTGGCCAAAATTCCACAATACCAAATTCGAAGAGCCAGATTTTCTCTTCGATTTGAGTATATGGAAGTCACGTTTTAGACTGCGGAGTTGTTCAGAAAATGCATCCAAAGTTTGATATCCAATTACTTATTTTCGCGATTTCTGGCGAAATGGACCAATTTCGGGGAAAAAGTCCATTAGGCGAAAGTTATCCGGAATGACGCGTTTAGGCTAGATAAAAAGGCGATGTGAAGACTAGAGCTTGTTTGCAAATTCTGGGATCAGATCAGCGAATGAGAACGTTAGAAAAGTATGGCGGAGTGGATCCCAATGTGAGAACTCCTTCTCACTAAAATTTTGTACAGTTTGTTAATGTATTTTATAACTGTAAATAAATAGAAATTTCCAGTATAGATTTTTTATTTGAATTATATGTAGTTCAACACTCGAATTCACAAAATCACATAAATTGAAAGTGATGTATGGATATTACCAACACATAGATTTCATACTCCGCGAATAGCCACTTATGGCGCCGTAAATTACATTGGGGTAGTTGAGTATTTATTTATTTGGATGTTCTGTGTGATTTGGTTGTGGTTGTGAAATTGGCAGTACTGTGGTATGATTGATTGGATTGATGGTTTGTGTATGGCGCGAGCTAGTATTAGGCGAGAGATAAGGCTAGACCTTATTTCGGTTTTAATATCGCGCCGTTATACTGCCGAAATTTTCTAAAATGTGCTATAAAAATTAATAACTAGTTAAAAATATTAATTTTAACATATATATGAGATATATAAGATGGCTAGGTTATGGAATAAATACTAGTTCGCTAAAAATATTATTTTCAGTTTATAACTGCGATGAATAAAATTATTTAGGCGCTGTATAGAATTTTATAAGCAAAATTATAAAATTCTATATATTTATTGGATAGTTAAAAAAATAAGGTTACACATCCATTTACAAGTCGGATGACTTGTTTATGCTCGCCTATTTTTGTGATATCGATTGGGAGGATAATTTATACACATCGCCCAAGTGCACAAATAATAAGAATTATTTGATGGTTGAAACCCCACACGGGTATTGGGATGATATTTGACGTACACTAATCCCATTTGTTTAGTTGTATGTCAATCGATTGGTTGACAGACTGCCGTAAGAGTTAATTGTTTATATTTAATGCTTATGCAGTTGTGTAATGCACTCTGGATGATGGTTGATCTTGTATCGTTATTGTTGTGTACATGTGATGTATGAAATCCATATAAATAAAATTATATGGTAATTGATTGAGTCTGATTCCAATTCAGAAATAATGAATATTTTAAAATAACGAATATTTTAAAATAATATTCAATAAAGGATTAGAATGTGAATTTAATGTCTGATTTTGGATGGACACGAAAATATTGAAATATATGAAGCCGTGTTATTTAGATTTGTTCCATTTTAACGCCAACGATATTTATATCGATTTTATTCATTTTTATAATGAATATCGAAAAGGAAATGATTTCAAAATCTGATATTTTGAAAATATTATCATTTATATGTTATAATGAAAAGGAGTATTCAATTTTGATTTAAAATTGAAAATGAAGTTAGAATCATTTTAAAATGAATTTATAAACGATTTATAAAACACGTTTTAAATGGAAATCGACAAAATATAATATATATATATATATATATATATATATATATATATTTAATGGCCCGAATAGAACACACTACGACCATTCGCGAATTTTGACCATTAACTTCGAATTGACATTACGGGAGATCCGACCGTCGGCTCCTAAAACCGGAACCGTTGGGTTCGTGTCGAAAAGAGCTTTCCAATATAAGAGATTTGAAATCTGACGGTTGGATTTGGAATTATGTCCAAATCAAATTTGGAAAAGGTCACTGTAAGTGCAGTTCGATGACCGCTTATGCAAATCGACTGAAAGGGCCTTAATAAAATTATTAAAAATATTATTAATTTGTGTAAAATCATAATAAATGATTTGGAAAGAATTGGGATGAAAAATTCCACGTTGTAAAGATAAAAATATATTTTTATCAAAATGAACTAGTTATTAACTAGATTTGAAATCCAATAATTTTTAAATAAAATAAATTGGATTTGTTAATGGTTTTAATATAACCAGGAATTTCCAACAAACAAACTGGAATGGATTTGGAATGGAAATAATATTCGGAATATTTCGATATTGGATTTCGTGATTATACGGATATTGTTATGGAAATTTGGAATATATATATATATATATATCGTTATTTCCAATACGATATTTGTTGGTTTTAAAATTTGGTATTGAATATAAGCCGATATAATTTCTATTCAAAGCCTTGTATTTAATATTGATTGGATTTTGGGTTTGTCGTGAATGGTGTCTTCAGTAACACTGTTCTTAAACCCCCATGTGAAAAGAATAAATCTTTTAATTAATATTATTTGAGTTTTCAGTTATATTTAGTTATTGGAATATAATGGAATGTGAATTGGGTTTATCGTGAACTGTGTTTTAAATGACATTCGTTCTTTAACTCAAATTAACAGTGAAATGTGATTTGGAACTTATGAATCTTTAAGATTGACGGAAAATTTCCAAAGTAAAGCTTTCCAATTTAATATATTAAATTTGAATTTGATTTAGTAATAATCGAAGTGAGCTTCTGTGGAGGAAGACTGTTAATATATATGGAATTTAAAAGGCTTTGTCGTTATTCCATTTATATTATTAGTCGGATACGGAAATTGATATTGATTATGTATATTAATCTGTTTTTCGTGAAGATTCCATAATTAATGGAATGTGTTTTATGTTTATCGTGGAGACATTAGTTCTTTAACCCAGTTAAAGACAGGATTACATGTCTAAAATTGTATTTCGAACTGTATTATTGATCTCTGCTAAATATATATCCGTTTGGTGGTGGAGAATTTATCCTCTTTCTTAACACTCTTCTCTGAGATGTACGAGCTCAGGGGTTATATATCGGTAGAAATTAGTGGTATGATGTAGATTGTCAATGCGACATGTTTGATTTCCCAAAGTTAAATAATCATTAATATTGATTTTTGGGAAGATTAAAACTAAGTGGAGTTTTAATGAATCTTTAATTAGATTAAAATGTGAATGTGATAATTTAAATTATCAAATTTGGGAAATGATCGAGAATGGAGTACCACCAGTTTTACTCCAAGCGATAGTTAAATCTTTAATTAGATTTGAACGTGAAATGGTAATTAAATTTACTGATAGCACCGAAATGTTAGATAGGGAGTATTACCAGTTTGGCTCCAGGGGATGAATAGGTCGGGATTGGGATTAATAAATAAATTATTACCTCGGTAAGGCTCGATAATCCCGACAAGTTGATAAACCTTAATTTGGTTTAGAATTGATATCCAAAGGAAGATTAAAGTATAAATTTAAAAGAATTTATATCTGATAAAATTAATTGGAACCTTTCCCAAAGGATATGAATATTTGGATAAAAGAATATTCAGAATTGGAATGAGACGTATGTTGTGTTTTTATAGCACTTGATTATAAAATAGGTGAATTATTCGAAAAGGCCGGTTTTATACCCATTATGAATAATTCATTCGACGGTATTCGACGATGAAGACTGTGGTTGAAGACCGGAGGTCTGCACATCGTTTGGATAATTACTGATGTCTTGATTGGGATGTACACCCAAGACATGTTAATAAGTGGTGATCTTCCAGACGTACTTGGAGATCGACCGGACATGCAAGGACCTGTCTCCTATATTGGACATATGGGATATGGAATAAGGTGCCTCCGGTTCCGTTCAGACCCAGATTGAACTAGTAAATGGATAAGTATCTGATATTGGATTTTATTCTGTGTTGATTGATGTGTATTAAATATATGTCTATTTGGTGGCGGAGAATTTATTCTCTTACTTAACACCCTTCTCTAAGACGTACGAGCTTAGAAGTTATATATCGATAGACATCAGTCGCATGGCGTGAATTGCCTCTAAGGCATGCTGAGATGCAAATGACCAAGGCTTCTGTTGAAAAGCAGAGTCTTGTGGTTAATGATCAAAGCACGGCTTTAAATAGCATAGCTTTGTGTATAGCGTTAATTCGCGAGCCTCACACCTCGGTATGAGTCAAAGACGGGATGAGGGACGCAGGGAAGACATGACGTTTCCTTCTAGCTATGGATGTGTCATGGTATGGAGCCCAGACATTTATAATTTTTTACCTATGTGGATGATGGATAGCGAGGCGCCTCAGATATATCGGTTACTACGTAGCCGATGGATAGGTCCTATAGGACCAGGAAATATGTGTTCAGGTATAACTAATCCGCTAAGTGTGGACTGGTCCTGCAGGATCCTAGGGTTCGCCAGCGTCCAAACCCTGAGGCATTTTCTACATTGTCTCGAAGCTGGTGGGTAGTACATCCCTTGCCTCGACTCATGACGAAAATCCAATTTCCAAGATGTGACTTTTCGGTTTTAGTTGTAAACCTATATGGCGACATAGTAGCATGGGATACTATGTCGTATATGATTGATACATTTATATTTGAAGCTATCTGATACACTATGCACTTATAGTAATATCAAAATGATTTGTTTTAAAACGTACCAAGCATGTTTGGCTATTATAAGGTGAAACTCTATCCTCCGCATTGCGTTGCATTGTGTGATGAGACCTGAGTCTTATAATAGCTTCATTTTTCAAAAAGCATTGCATTGTTTATAAATTGTTTATGCACTGGTATTCTTGGGAGAAACCCGTTCCGTGTTATACGACGTGGTCCCTTGATTTACTCTATTTTAAAGTAAAGTTTTAAATAACTGTTTTAGTTCTCACACCAGCCCCATGACTAACTTGGAGTTTATTGTTTCTACCTAAACTCTGGGTGCCCATATTTTCCACACGGGCAACTAGTAGTTTTGGGTTTTGCAGATTTCTATTTTATAGGATCCTGGTTTACAGCTGGAGCTATATTCGGAAAACTTTGTATTCATGTATCTCTTATAGTTGTGTTATGTATTATTTTTCCGTTGCTACGTAAATTATTTTAATCTCTGATATTGTATTTCCATTGTATATTATTTATTCATACTATGTTATATTCTTGTACTCTGATGTAATTGTTGTAATAAGCAATGAAATGTTGCTGTGTTCTAATTTGTCGTGTTCTCAACTCAATCCGGGCTTTCCCTTATGGGAGAGTATAGGTCGTTTCTTCTTCCAAGATCTTTCATATCAAATTTAGAAGATAGAAACTTCATAGTTTCATTCACACAAGATATATTGGAACCAAATATTTGCATGTCATCAACATATAAACATATTATAACATAACACTTGTTCTCCGATTTGCTATTAATACATTTACCTGCATCATTAACAATGAATCCATATGACAGTGCAACTTTATCAAACTTCTCATGCCATTGCATGGGAGCATGATATAGGCCATAAATAGATTTTATTAATAAAAAAACTTTCTTTTCTTGTCTTGGTTATGAAACCTTCAGGTTGTTCCATATATATCTCTTCTTCTAAATCTCTATTTATAAAAGCTATCTTTACATCCATTTGATGTATGACCATGTTATGAATTGATGCAAGTGCTATTAAACAACATATAGAAGATATGGAATAAATCAGAGCATATGTATCAAAATAATATACACCTTGTCTTTGCTTATATCCCTTAGCAACTAATCTGGCTTTAAACTTATCAATGGATCCATTTGTATTCATCTTTTTCTTAAAAATACATTTACATCCTATAGGTTTAGCACCAGAAGGTAAATCAGTTAGAACCCAAGTTGGGTTTAACATTATGGAATTCATTTCATCATTGATAGCTTTTTCCAGAAATTAGAATATCCGGAACTCATAGCTTCAGAATAAGTTTTGGGATCACATATCTTGTCATATTAAGGACTTCGTCCTTATTTCCTTCTACAAGATATGTTATGAAGTCAGGACCATAGTCCTTCTCCATTATCTCTCTTTTACTTCTCTTGTGTTCAGTACTATTGTTTGGTACTGACACTTCCTTGTTGTTTTGATCAGGAGCATATTCATCATCATTGATATCATTAGTCATAGTTGATTCTGGACTAGATGATCTCAATGGATTCTCAGAAGTTTGATTTTCAAATAATTCTACATCTACAGATTCTATAACTTCTAAGGTGTCAAGAATAAGAAACCTATATGTTATACTGTTAAGAGAATATCCTATGAAAACACACTTAAGAGCCCTATTACCTAGCTTTGGTCGTTTAGGGTCTGGTTTTCTAGCATATGCCAAGCAACCCTAAACTTTGAGTCTAGTACGGTTAGTTTTTCTACTAAATCATAATTCGTAAGGGGACATATTGTTCTTTTTAAGTGCTACTTAATTTAAAATGTAACATGCAGATAACATAACATCATCCTATATGTTATAAGGTAAATTATAACTTATGAGCATGGCATTAACCATTTCTACTAAAGTTCTATTTTTCCTCTCAGCAACACCATTTCTTGTGGTGTATACGGGCCGTTACATGCGTGAACTATAGCATGCTGTTTACAAAAAAAAAGTAAATTCATTTGAAAAATATTCACCACCATAATCTAAATGTAACACTTTAATTTTAATTCCTAATTGTGTTTCGACTTCTATTTTGTAAATTTTAATTTATCATGAAACAACCCGAATTTCCGTACTCTTTGAGTCGACTAATAACCCCACACGTCCAACCCAAATTGCACAGAAATACGAATCATTATTAGAAAGAAGTTAGAGAATGAGAAATAGAAAGAAAGAAATATTAGAATAGAAGAAAACGAAGATCATAAACTCACAGCGGAACGAATAAGATATACGTACCATCATCAGAGCACAACAGTTATTCTTGGAACAGTTATAACACATGTTTCCAGATACAAACATGGTACACAGCGGAACATATAATAGTCTATAGCTAGCTGGTGAAGCCTCCTGCTTCAAACTCCTCCAAGTGAATCTGTAAAATCCCAACTACTTGACTGCCCGTACAAATTTGGGCACCCAAGAGTTTAGGGAAAACAAAGAAAATAAACTCTGGGTCAGTCATGGGACTGGTGTGAGTAAACTCCAACCATTTGTTTAACTTTCAAAATCCTTTCAAAAGAAATGATAATCGTAAGACCGATCCACACATAAACACGGATGGTTTTTACCTTACGATAACCAAAATATCTTTGATATCAAATCCGGTGATATTATAATAGTGTCTATTTCAACTAAATAGAATCTAGCGGAACGCTTGCATCTCACGCTCCATATATAATATAAAATCAAAACCGCAGGGCGCTTATTGGAGATTGGATTTCCAACATGACAAGGTATGGGACCACCTGCCAATAGTGTATCTCTAGAGACGAATACATTGGGTTCAACAAGAACGTCTTGCAACCCGGCCCTCATGACCGACCACTCATTTCGCTTGAGTGTATCGGATGTATATCACCAACGGTTGGGATCAGCAACCGTCTCCCGGAAGGGACAACATCGATAGATTAAAGAAGCAAATGGAATTTCTCTAGATAGGTGATTATACATCCTAATGGGTGCGACCCACATAGCCATGCTGCCTGCCCGATTTTTGTCAATTTCTGGTTGTAAGGCTTGAGGTTTTAATTATCTTCCAGAACATCTGGCCACCATTCACTTTGAATGCCACATCATTATACCCGCCAAATCACAAATTGATTTCCCCAAAAATACCACGGGTATAAAGCTAAGAGAAACGAATTCCTCCGCCACCAAACGTAAGTACGTTTAAAGAGATCAACTTACGCAATTCGTTAGATATACTCTGTCAGACATTTGTCCATTCACGTTGTCCTGGGACTGGACAAACCGAAGGCACAATCCCGTAAACAGGATAGCCCTTGCATAACTCCGTCTTCCATTTTTTCATCATATTTGATCGTAACGCTAACGCCCATACAGAGTGGTTTCCAGATAATGAATTTAATCCCGGTCTCTCTGTATTGACGACGGAAAAATGGTCAAAAACTTTGATAGTCGGTGATTTAACTATCAAAGAAAAATAAGTGTACAACCAACGATCTTATTTCCACGTAGGAATTCGATCGATCAATCATCAATCAATATTGGCCCCTTTAAATCAATTCCTTATTATATTATCATTTACAATTCTCATTTCCCATCTTTCGTATCTTTTGAAGCTCGATTTCCCCTCTCAATTCTTTGAAAAACATTTTCAGTATTATAATTCCTTTATTCGAGAAAATATCTCTTATTCAGTTAGAAAACATTTCTAAACATTCACAAATCCTTATTTTCAATATTCATAAAATATACGTTATTAATATCGGAAAATATTTCCGAATTTCCTTCCTTAATTCCTCGTTGACCAATTCATTTCATTTTATAAGTGTAGGAAATAATTCTTATTTCAATTTGGGAAACATTTCAAAACCTTTTAAATTAGCGCGATGTTATGAAACATCGTTATTATAACTCAAACCATAAATCATTCGTTAACTAATGGTATCACTAACCATTCCTTGCCACCGAACCTTATCCATTTCTTCGTCAATCATGACGTCAGTCATGTTTGGGTATAATTACCTCTCAGACCTTAACTGAACGACATTCTTAACTTCGAAATAGTCAAAGCTCACAATTTTAACCAAAACATCACTTACACGACTCTCGGATTTGATCTAAGAGCACACTTCCTTTACAGAAAAATATTGATTATAACGGTAGCGTTATAATCGCTGTTTCCAAATACTTGATTTATAAAACATTGCTTTTAACAACAGCATTACAATCGCTGTTTAGAATTATAGAACACCTATAATAATAATAGTGTTAAGATCGCTACAAAACAGTTATTACAACGGCAGCCTTAAAATTTGCTATTCAGATTTACCAAAATATTTATTATAACAGCATCGTTTAAAATCGCTATTTAAAAATATTTGGTTTATCAAAATGCAACTTGTATTTATTTATTTAAATAAATCAATCAATAAGTAAATAAATAAAGAATTATTAAATTTGATTCAAATGGAAAGTAAACTAACTACTTCCCTAAATTCAAGATAATCCAATTTCAATAAATAACTCTCTTTCGAATAATCTATATTCAATTTATATACTGAACTTTACCATTTGAGGTAGATTCAAATTCCAAATTCACATTTGAGTTCATCGTTTCCAAATCACTACCAATTTCCTTTATAACCTCTCCAGTCCACGAAACGTATCACACTTTAATTTATAAACTAAACTCATTGTCTCCCCTTTTTAAAACGATTACCCATTTCCCTTTCACTAAATTTTAAATCTGGATTTCATACTTCCAATCTAAATTCCTTTGTAGATATTTCATTCGCAAAATATTTCCTTTAAACCGTTATTTACCTAAATCGTGAATATAATTCTTTTATATATAATCAAATCAGTTTGATTTTCATACTAAAAAATAGTATTTTAAACCCAACTTCTATTTAATGTCTATTCAGAATAATTCATATAAGTCTCATTTCCTTTTATTTAATCATTTAAAATCTCTTTCAACATTGCCTTAATAATTTCTAAGTTTACATCTCATTTCAAATATTGGCTTCAAAACCCATTTCCACTTCGCTATATAAATTCAATGTATCCAATGATAAATAATTCAATTCATATATATTCTCATTCATAAACAAATTCTTGATTCATTCATTCGAACAGGTTTTCTATTTTCAACTCTATTCAAAATTTAAATTTCTATTTTTGAAAATAAAATTCCTTTTTAAAACTAAGATTTCCTTTTCTATAATTGAAAATATTTTACGGTATTTAAATACCAAAATTCTAGATCAGGGTAGCTCAACCACAACAAAGTCAATTACTGATGATATATATCATATCATATATCACAACCAAGGAAAACAGTAATATAAATATTGAGGAACCCAGTTGGGTCCCTCCAATCTGTTTTCCCTGCATCCACAGATGTTAATCAACATTAATTAATAACAAAAATAATTATCGATCATCTATATAACCATATCAACCATTCAACCAATTTTATCAACCATTCATTCAAATAGCCATCACACAGTACAAAATTACTAGAAATAAATTAATACATGTTTATATAAAAATATAAACGAGTCATAGTTAGTGAGTTTACTCACAGTGTTTCGTTGTTGATAGTTCTGGTTTCATTTTGTTTAGAATCAAACGAGCGTTTGATTTTATCACCAAATTCCTGAAGCTCTATTCTCAGTGAAATTAGCCCCACAACGTAGATCTCGTCATTATGGTTCCAACAGACCCAGTAGCATCAAATTCCATGCTAATCACGTATTTGAGCTCTTCTTCCCAAATTCAAATAAAACTCATTACGGCCATTTCATCCATTACAGTAAATATTTGAACTTTTTTGGCTTCCCTCTCTTGCCCCCATCGACCAACAATGCATACCATCATCTGACAAAATAACATAGTACTTGTGTTGAGCGCTGAGGTGGATGACATAAATCCAAGATGAAGTATAGTGCCAATGGGAAGTTAAACGAAAAAGGATTAACATGTATCATCTTCAATTACACAACCAGTAAGAATCTATTGAAGAACCGATGCAGACCAGAGTTGGGACAATGAACTTATATGGACTCTGAAACTGATGTAAACTGATATAGGAATTGAGTTATGTTGAATGGTTACTTTTCGTGTTGAAGCATCATCGTTCACTCGAGTATTTGAATCTTGACAAGCTAAACGGTCGGCCACTGCTCATCGCTGAGCATACACCTCATCAGTCTACTAAACTACTCATTGCTACAGGTTCGCCTTACTTCAGTTAGGCACCATAATCACAGATAATAACCACCCAACACTACTTTATAATTTTCTGCAACCTCACGATGATACAGAACTATCTCCATTTTCACATTTCCAAATCAATATCACTTCTGTTCCACTATTAACTCCTCTATTCAACCTATACTGCCGCAACAAACTCCCCCTTAGCAACATCGGCTTTTATCAGTGACGCTACTGCCTTCCTACTTCGTTAAATCCCTTCTTCTCCCCTCCATGAACCATCGCAATACACAGATCTACCTAATCCCTTTAGAAATTCAAACAGAAACTTCACCACATGAAGCTCGCATCATCCCACACAAGACTGACTTTGACAACCTCCTACTCAATCATTTCCGCCACCTGACCTCCCTTCCTCGGCATCAGAAAAGCAGCGATCCAAAAATCCTTGGAAACCCAAAAAAAAACTGCTGACGCGTACTCCTCCTTTCCCAAATCTTAGCGCCACCTTCTGTTAATCCTCACAACAACCATGTCGAGGCCGAATTGAAGCCCTAGCTTCACTTGTTTGAAACTAATATCGAACGAGATTAGATCGAATACGTTGAAACTTGTATAAGAATAGAGAGCAAAGTTTTGATTTTTCTCAAAGGGAAGAAAAGTGAAGGTCGGTCTTGTTTTAATTTTGTCTGAGGAAAGAAGAAAAACATTGGGGATACCAGTATTTAAAGATGAAGTTGTTTAGGAAGCACGACAGCTAATAGCTTGCCACGCACGGTTTTAAAATGCCTTGGAGGTTACGGTATCAATTGCTTGTAGCGCACATCATCAAGTGGATTGCATGCATGGATGGAAAAACTTGGACCGCATGTTTCAATTTGCTTGACACTCACGACGAGTTGTTCTGAAGATTACAGTGTAAGGTGGATTTTATTTATTTATTTAGTGTGCCTGTAACACCCCGCGAATTCTATAACTGTGAAATTCACAAATTAAAGTATAATTAATTTCAAATCAAAGAACTAAGGGAAACGGGATACGCCATTGCGTTCGTCTCGGAAAAATACGCGAAATAGAGTCCGAGTTTTCGAAAAACGGAGTCCGTATGAAGAAGATATGGCATTCGGAAGTTTCTGAATCAAGTTTAAATTCCAAAATCGGGCCCAATTGGCCAGGGCGGGAAAACTCCCGCCTAATGCACCCAGGTCGACTGGGCTGTCGACCTGGTCTAGCCAGGTCGACAGGGCTGTCGACAGGGCTGTCGACCTGGTCTAGAGCCAGGTCGAACCCAGCCCAACCTGGCTGGCCTATTCTATGTTGGTCGATTTTCAGAAGTCTGCTTTGTCATTAGGGCTAGGTGGCAGGCTCTAATTGGTCTCTCTTTCGAATGAATGGCTACGATCAATCCAAGCAACATCGATGACCCTAATCAGTTCATAAACCCTATAAAAATGATCCTAGACTCAACCTAATCTATTCATTCAAAAATAAGAACAAGGCCATCATGTTGCTGAGGAACGACTAAGAGTAGCCACCAATTGGAGAGAGGATTAGGAGGCAAATTTTAAAGCATAAAGCAACTTAATCAAATCAAATCAACAAGGAATCGCATCTCCAAATTCCTAAATTGGAGAATTCGCCACACAATTGTAAGTAGAGTATTATTTTGGTATGAACAAATAATTGTGTTGGTTTGTATACTTGATTGTGGTGATAAAGTAATTCATATTTGTGCGTTACTATGATTCTTACCGATTTGGAATATTGTATACGTTTGGATATTCGCAAAGCATGTTATTTATTATTAAAACTACATATTTGCGGTAGTTTTATGCAAGTATACGTCTGGAATATTCGCAAATTATGTAATCCATGTTGAAGCTACATGTATGTAGTTGTTTAATTGAAACTCATGCAAGGTTGGGGTTTTGCTACTATGCCATCATAATGTGTATTTTTATACAAAAATCATTTTTGTGAGTAATTGGAGAAAATTTGGGTTATTATAATCCATATGAAATTATGTTGAAAATTTGGCATCATGATCTATGTATTAAGCCATACTTTTGTACTAGAAAACCTCTTTGCAAACTTATGAATATGACTAGGCTATGATTGATATTTTGCATAATGGAAATCCATGTTAGGTCTATATTGTTAACAAGGATTATATGATGACATATGTGGTACATAGCTAGGTTAGATTCAAAATCCCATTTGCAAGTTTGCATGACTAAAGTAAAAATCATGATTTCATGTTAGAAATATTTATGCCATGGTTATGTGAATAGATTTAAAATCATGATTAAGTTGAACTATACTTTTGTGTTAGTAACAAAAGTAAGCACCTTTGTAAACATGTAGTAATCTTATGAACATGATTTGCTTATGTTTGACATTATGCCTGAATAAAAATATAGGTTTATGTTGTAGTTAAGACTATGTGTCAATAATGATATCCAATTTAGATTCTTAACTTAACTACAAGTTTACATGCTTTGGTTCATGTCACTTATGCTACTATGCAAGTACACCAGTTTCTGTTTTGTAGTTCCAACGTTATGTTGCAAGTTCATGCGTTCACATTCCCCTTTTTTGTGTATGTAATCACGCTTTAAGCCTCCCCTTTTTCTCATGGATAAGTTGGGCTTAAAAGCCTAAGCCCAACATATATTATGATAAACGAACGTATTAAACGGGGGAAAATAGCGTTGGGCCAAATTAATTAATAAATGAAAATATAAAGTAGAAGGGCCCAAATTCAAGTATGGGTTGGGCCCATGATTGGTGTAACCTTTACACCATTAACTTAATAATGGGCCACAAATATTTTCATATAAGAAAATAAAGAAGAAAGACAAAATATGTAAATGTAGAACATACGATGTGTTTAACCCGAGGTTGGATTGAGTTGTGATGTAAACCTGCCCGGAACCGCCCGGCTGTCCAGTAGTCACAACAATACCTATCCAATGTGGGAGGTTAAACATGGAGCCCAATAAGGACCCGAGGTTAGACTGAGTTGTGGCGTAAGATTGCCCGGAACCAACCGGCAACAGGCAGCCACAACAATACCTGTCTAATGTGAGAGGTCAAGGCTTTAATAAGACAATTAAGGCTGAGTCAGGATTGTTAGGATTAAGTGAACTAAAGACTTAATCAAAATGGAACATGCTAAACTAAACGAACTGGTGGGGGTTAGGTTAGAAAACACTTAACCAACTTAGCATGTTGGCTAGAGATAGAAAACCTAGTAACGGGGGACCCTTTTCAGCAGTAACCCTAGAAGGTGTATCAGGATACCCTGAAACTAGGCAGGGTGGGGCACGATTACTGGGCTGATTGTAAGAGGTCAAATCGACGGCGGTGGTGTAGCAGTGTAGGTTCTAACGGGGTGCGGGCGTGCACACACTCCGGCACAGAAAAATAAGGCACTGGACACCAGTAGCATACCTGTGCATTCTAGGATTGTGTCGGGCCGCCACCATGGGACTTGATACACCCCATGGTGGGACCAGCATAGGTAACTACAACATCGGGGGCCGTAAGACACATGTAACTATGCGAGTAGGAGCCGATCATCATAGAACGGATCACATCACCCTGATTATGGGGTGCCAGTTGGAAACTAGTTTATATGGGTTCAGAGATTAACATGGGGTACGATAGTATATTCGACCCTAGACAACTTAACCAAGTTTATAGTGCTTTCCCACTTCTTGTTTATACTTATCATACCCAGTTCTTTATTCATAGACAGAATAGTCCTAGACTTACTCAGGCTTTATGTCTGACTCTACTTTTCTTTCGTCTTCTTTTCTTCCGTTCCCCCCCCAGGTCCACAGGGAGGGAACACTGCAGCTTGACCAGCCTTAACATCCAGCTTGAAGAGGAGAAATGTATTGCTTGGACCTTTTCGTTTTGAACTATGGCTTTGGACAACCACTATGGGGCTTTTGCAGTTTATCTATGTTTTCTTTATGCTTCTTTAAATAATGTAATCAAGACAGATTATGAAAGTGTTATGTTATGTTTTTTTTTGGAAAAGATGTAAGACAATTATGGTGATGTTGCTGTAGCACGTATTTGCTTTTATGAAATAAAAGTTGTTGTTTTCCACTATTTACAAATATGTGTTCTTATATCTGTCTTGTATATCTGTGACTTATACTTATAAACCTCCACCAAAATTAGGGCATTCCCTTTGAGAGTGACCCTAACGGAGGTGGGGTGTTTCACTTGGTATCAGAGCCAGGTTTACCAGATAAGATAAAAAGTTTTGAAAATTTATTTTCAAAAAGGAAATTTAAAGAAGCATTTTTAAAAAGATAAAAATATTATTTTATTTTAAAAAGGCAAAGTCCACTCTCCAAAGCCATAGGTACTATCTCTTATCCTTCGTTTTGAATCTATCCTTTTTTGTTTCAGCATGTCTGAAGAACTTAACTTGCCGGAAGGGGTACCAATACCTGGTTGGTTTAGACGGTTCTTAGAAGCAAGGGCCACTCAGCCAGGTCCTACCGTTCCTCCTCCCCCAGCTGCAGGAAATCATCCAGCTGCAGCAGCACCTTTTCCTCCACCTCCTCCACGGGGAAACACATTTGCTAAGATATGTAAAGATTTTAAAGCTATGGGAGGAAAGGATTTCCATGGAACTGAGTCCTTCGTGGCAGCTAGGAATTGGCTGAAAGAAACTGAGGACCTATTCATCATCTTTGAGGTAGAGGATAGACAAAAAGTACAATTGGCAGTGTGGCTATTGAAGGGCAAGGCTTCCTACTGGTGGGAAGTCACTAATGCTGAAAGACCAGTGGAGACATGGGAGGACTTTAGGGCAAGGTTTGAGACTAAATTTCTCTCAGATGCGGAAAGAAGTTTGCAGTTGGAAAAATTCTTATTTCTTAAGCAAGGGGACAAGACAGTCAGAGAGTATGTGAATCAGTTCGACGAGCTGGCTAGGTTTGGGCTTGACCTAGTCAACACCCCGCACAAGAAGGCTCTCCGTTTCGTCAAAGGGTTGAATGAGCCATTACACAGTTTGGCCATGACCCATATACCCATGGGAGCCACGTATGAAAGATTGGTGCAAATGGCATTGCTGAATGAAGAGGATAAGGGCAAGAAGGAGACAAAGGCAGAAAGCTCTCAAGGGAAGAAAGAGGGTTTGCAGCCTAAGAAGACAGACTTTAAGAAGGGCGGGAAAGGCAACAAAGAGAAGAGGAAGTGCAATTTCTGTGGCAAAGTGGGGCACTTAGTAAAGGACTGCCGGAAAAAGAAGGCCAAGGAGAATGGTGGGTGCTTTTTTTGCGGTGAGACAGGCCACAGGGCTAAGGACTGCCCAAAGAAACGAGGACAGGGGCAGAGGGCTGGATCCACCCCAGGGGCACAGGTTCATGTGCTGGAAGCGCCACCTCTGCAACAGCGAGGTATAAATACTTCTGTAGAAAGTGTAGTTTATCTTTATGATCACCCCGTTCGCACTTTATTTGATTCTGGCGCATCACACTCCTTTATCTCGTCTGCTTTAGTAGAATCTCTGCACCTAAAAACTAGTATGGTAGAGGACCCCTTAATTGTTTCAAACCCAATTGGGGGCCCAGCTCATTTGTCTATGATCTGTTTGGGATTGAAAATTTCTATTCTAAGTGTAGAATTTCAATGCAGTGCCTTTGTTTTGGGCTTTTCGGGTTATGGTTTGATTTTGGGTATGGATTGGCTATCCAGTAATGGGGCCATCCTTGATTGTGAGAAAAGGGTTGTTAGGCTCCTAACCCAGCTCGGTAATACTTTGGAAATTTCTTGTAATCCCTCGTATGTGGTTATTCTTAGTTATCTTGAATCGCTAGATGCCTCTGTCGAAAATTTGCAATCAGTTAGAGTGGTCCGGGAATATCCGGATGTCTTCGAAGAGGTGAAGGGCTTGCCTCCGAAGCGGGAAATAGACTTCCGCATATATCTTGTAGATAATGCAAAGCCCGTTGCGTTGCCCGTTAGACACATGGCTCCACGAGAAAGGAAAGAGCTCAGTAAACAGATTAAAGAGCTTCTAGAAAAGGGGTTCATTAGGAGAAGCATTTCAGAATGGGGCGCTCTGGTGGTGTTCGCTACAAAGGCGGATGGTTCACTCCGTCTATGTGTTGACTATAGGGAGCTCAACAAGCTAACGAAAAAGAATAGGCACCCGCTCCCTAGAATTGACGATTTGTTTGACCAGCTTGTAGGAGCGTCTGTTTTCTCCCAACTCGATTTAGCAACCGGTTTTCATCAGCTAAGGGTGGCTGAAGATAGCATCGATAAAACGGCGTTCAGAACCCCAGACGGCTTCTTTGAATGGCTTGTCATGCCTTTCGGCTTGACAAATGCACCTGCTTACTTCGTGGACCTGATGAGTAGGGTATTCAGAGATTTTCTCAACAAATTCGTAGTGGTCTTCGTAGATGATATCCTTATCTTCTCAAAGAGTGAAGAGGAACATGCTCAGCACTTAAGGGCAATCATGGAAACTTTGCGAGTCCATCAACTAAAAGCCAAATTCTCCAAATGCCACTTTTGGAGAGAAGAGGTGAGGTTCCTTGGGCACATAGTATCCAAACAAGGGTTAGCAGTGGACCCTGCTAAGGTAGTGGCGGTACAGGATTGGAAGACACCAAGGAATGCAACTGAGGTCCGAAGTTTTCTAGGACTAGCAGGTTTCTATCGAAAGTTTATAAGGGATTTTGCGAAAACCTCAGCTCCACTCACGAAATTGACTAAGAAGAATCTAGTGTTCAATTGGGATTTGGATTGCGAGTTTGCTTTCCAACGAATGAAAAGGGCTCTTACAACAGCCCCAGTTTTGACGCTGCCAGATGGGAGCAAGATGTTCACTGTTTATACGGATGCATGTGGGACAGGGCTAGGCGCCGTCTTAATGCAAGAAGGAAGGGTAGTAGCTTATGGCGGGAGGCAGTTGAAAGTGCACGAAAAGAACTACCCAACCCACGATCTTGAGTTAGCCGCCATCGTCTTTGCACTCAAGTCTTGGCGACACTATCTCCTAGGTGAGAAGTTCGAACTTTACACTGACCATAAATCGTTGAAATATCTTTTCTCGTAGAAGGATCTTAACTTGAGGCAACAAAGATGGATGGAGTTTCTTGCCTCGTACGATTTCGAAATCTCCTACACTCCGGGCAAAGGCAACGTAGTAGCAGACGCGTTGAGCCGAAAGAAATTAACCCTAAGCCCGTTGTTTGTTGAAAGACAAAGCCTAGATTTTATAGCCAGCTTCGACTTTAGGCCCTCCTCCGATTTTGTACCGGGCTTGCTAGCATCTCTCGAAGTGCGCCCAACTTTAGTGGATTCAGTAGGGACAGCACAACGCGAAGACCCTCAGCTTGTGGAAACAATTGATAGGCTAATTAGGGGTGAGACTTCAAGTCACCTCAACAGATACTCCATCGATGATAAGGGTTTGCTAAGGCGAGACGGAAGACTATGCGTCCCACAAACAAAAGATTTAGTAAAGAAGGTTCTCGAGGAAGCACATCGCTCCAAGATGACGATACACCCAGGCGGAGATAAAATGTACAAAGATATAAAAAGGACTTTCTTCTGGAGCGGCATGAAAAAGGACGTGGCAGAGTTCGTTTCTAAGTGTATGGTGTGCCAACAGGTTAAGGCGGAACAGAAAAAGCCTGGCGGACTGCTATATCCTCTGGAGGTCCCGCAGTGGAAGTGGGATAGCATCTCAATGGACTTCATCGATGGGCTGCCTAGGTCTAGGAGAGGCAACACTAGCATTTGGGTAATAGTGGATAGGCTTACTAAAAGCGCCCACTTTTTACCTGTCAAAAGTAAAAGAACTGCCTCATCCCTAGCATCACTTTACCTCAAGGAAATCGTTCGACTCCATGGAATACCATCTAGCATTGTTAGTGACCGAGACCCCATCTTCACCAGTGAGTTTTGGCGGAGTCTGCAAGAAGCAGTAGGAACGCAGTTATGCTTGAGCACAGCCTATCATCCCCAAACCGACGGCCAAACAGAGAGAGTGAACAGAGTTTTGGAAGACCTTTTAAGGCTATGCGTCCTCGACTTCGGAGGGACATGGGAAGACCACCTTCCTTTGGTGGAATTTGCCTACAACAACAGCTATCAAGCAACCATCGGAATGGCGCCCTTCGAAGCTTTATATGGAAGACCGTGCCGATCGCCCACTTGTTGGTGGGAGTCTACTGATAAGCTCATACTTGGACCAGATATGATCCGAGAGACTTCAGATAAAGTAGACTTAATACGAAGAAGGATGAAGACGGCCCAAGACAGACAAAAGTCCTATGCCGACAAGAGAAGGACCGACCTTGAATTTGAGGTTGGAGACAGAGTTTTTCTCAAGGTATCACCGCTAAGGAACGTTGTTCGTTTTGGAACCACAGGAAAACTGGCACCAAGGTTCATAGGGCCATTCCCTATCATCGAGAAAATTGGGGAAATGGCCTATAGATTAGAGCTACCCGAGAAGTTGGCTGGAGTCCACAACGTTTTTCACGTTTCACATCTCCGAAAATGTCTACATGAGTCTGCTGAGGTGGTAGAGCCAAATATCCTCGAAGAGGCCGAAGTGGAACGCGAAGCAACCATAAGAAAAGTTCCAACCCGCATATTAGGAACGGAAGTGAAGAAGCTACGCAACCGCGAAGTCAAGCTCGTCAAAGTTCAGTGGAGCGACGCCGAGGGAGACGCGACTTGGGAAACTGAAGCTAGAATACGCACTGCCTACCCTTTTCTGTTCGAGGGTACATCCTTGATCTTTCCTTTTTCTTAAGTTGCGCTTTTTATCTTTTAGGTAGAAACCCTTTGGATGGAAACATGTAATTGAAACATGTTATGGATGATGGTTGCAAGTGGTTGCAAGTGGTTGCTAGTGGTTGCTCGTGGTTGCATATACACACACAATTTAGGGTTTAGATCGGCTCAGTCACTTCATATTGCATATGCATATATGTTTGCATTCGTATATGGTTGAACTCTAATGTGTTGTCATATGGATGTTGCATTTGTATTGAATGATTGTGCACTCATGTAGAATCATGAATAGGAAAATTTGCATACATAATGGATTCATGGCACTTACATAATTCGCATTAAGGAGGTCAACTGAATCAGTAGACCGCCTGATTTTGCATTAGATAAGTACATGTACACACACACTTCGCATATGATCATGAAGCATTAGAAGTCTTTTAGGGACAATGAATGCTCGTGTTTGATGGATGAGTAGATGGATGATTGGATGTTTGGATATACATTCCTCCTAACTTGAAGATTTCGGGGACGAAATCCTTTTAAGTGGGGGAGAATGTAACACCCCGCGAATTCTATAACTATGAAATTCACAAATTAAAGTATAATTAATTTTAAATCAAAGAACTAAGGGAAACGGGATACGCCATTGCGTTCGTCTCAGAAAAATACGTGAAATAGAGTCCGAGTTTTCGAAAAACGGAGTCCGTATGAAGAAGATATGGCCTTCGGAAGTTTCTGAATCAAGTTTAAATTCCAAAATCGGGCCCAATTGGCCAGGGCGAGAAAACTCCCGCCTAATGCACCCAGGTCGACTGGGCTGTCGACCTGGTCTAGCCAGGTCGACAGGGCTGTCGACCTGGTCTAGAGCCAGGTCGAACCCAGCCCAACCTGGCTGGCCTATTCTATGTTGGTCGATTTTCAGAAGTCTGCTTTGTCATTAGGGCTAGGTGGCAGGCTCTAATTGGTCTCTCTTTCGAATGAATGGCTACGATCAATCCAAGCAACATCGATGGCCCTAATCAGTTCATAAACCCTATAAAAATGACCCTAGACTCAACCTAATCTATTCATTCAAAAATAAGAACAAGGCCATCATGTTGCTGAGGAACGACTAAGAGTAGCCACCAATTGGAGAGAGGATTAGGAGGCAAATTTTAAAGCATAAAGCAACTTAATCAAATCAAATCAACAAGGAATCGCATCTCCAAATTCCTAAATTGGAGAATTCGCCACACAATTGTAAGTAGAGTATTATTTTGGTATGAACAAATAATTGTGTTGGTTTGTATACTTGATTGTGGTGATAAAGTAATTCATATTTGTGCGTTACTATGATTCTTACCGATTTGGAATATTGTATACGTTTGGATATTCGCAAAGCATGTTATTTATTATAAAAACTACATATTTGCGGTAGTTTTATGCAAGTATACGTCTGGAATATCCGCAAATTATGTAATCCATGTTGAAGCTACATGTATGTAGTTGTTTAATTGAAACTCATGCAAGATTGGGGTTTTGCTACTATGCCATCATAATGTGTATTTTTATACAAAAATCATTTTTGTGAGTAATTGGAGCAAATTTGGGTTATTATAATCCATATGAAATTATGTTGAAAATTTGGCATCATGATCTATGTATTAAGCCATACTTTTGTACTAGAAAACCTCTTTGCAAACTTATGAATATGACTAGGCTATGATTGATATTTTGCATAATGGAAATCCATGTTAGGTCTATATTGTTAACAAGGATTATATGATGACATATGTGGTACATAGCTAGGTTAGATTCAAAATCCCATTTGCAAGTTTGCATGACTAAAGTAAAAATCATGATTTCATGTTAGAAATATTTATGCCATGGTTATGTGAATAGATTTAAAATCATGATTAAGTTGAACTATACTTTTGTGTTAGTAACAAAAGTAAGCACCTTTGTAAACATGTAGTAATCTTATGAACATGATTTGCTTATGTTTGACATTATGCCTGAATAAAAATATAGGTTTATGTTGTAGTTAAGACTATGTGTCAATAATGATATCCAATTTAGATTCTTAACTTAACTACAAGTTTACATGCTTTGGTTCATGTCACTTATGCTACTATGCAAGTACACCAGTTTCTGTTTTGTAGTTCCAACGTTATGTTGCAAGTTCATGCGTTCACATTCCCCTTTTTTGTGTATGTAATCACGCTTTAAGCCTCCCCTTTTTCTCATGGCTAAGTTGGGCTTAAAAGCCTAAGCCCAACATATATTATGATAAACGAACGTATTAAACGGGGGAAAATAGCGTTGGGCCAAATTAATTAATAAATGAAAATATAAAGTAGAAGGGCCCAAATTCAAGTATGGGTTGGGCCCATGATTGGTGTAACCTTTACACCATTAACTTAATAATGGGCCGCAAATATTTACATATAAGAAAATAAAGAAGAAAGACAAAATATGTAAATGTAGAACATACGATGTGTTTAACCCGAGGTTGGATTGAGTTGTGATGTAAACCAGCCCGGAACCGCCCGGCTGTCCAGTAGTCACAACAATACCTATCCAATGTGGGAGGTTAAACATGGAGCCCAATAAGGACCCGAGGTTAGACTGAGTTGTGGCGTAAGACTGCCCGGAACCAACCGGCAACAGGCAGCCACAACAATACCTGTCTAATGTGAGAGGTCAAGGCTTTAATAAGACAATTAAGGCTGAGTCAGGATTGTTAGGATTAAGTGAACTAAAGACTTAATCAAAATGGAACATGCTAAACTAAACGGACTGGTGGGGGTTAGGTTAGAAAACACTTAACCAACTTAGCATGTTGGCTAGAGATAGAAAACCTAGTAACGGGGGACCCTTTTCAGCAGTAACCCTAGAAGGTGTATCAGGATACCCTGAAACTAGGCAGGGTGGGGCACGATTACTGGGCTGATTGTAAGAGGTCAAATCGACGGCGGTGGTGTAGCAGTGTAGGTTCTAACGGGGTGCGGGCGTGCACGCACTCCGGCGCAGAAAAATAAGGCACTGGACACCAGTAGCATACCTGTGCATTCTAGGATTGTGTCGGGCCGCCACCATGGGACTTGATACACCCCATGGTGGGACCAGCATAGGTAACTACAACATCGGGGGCCGTAAGACACATGTAACTATGCGAGTAGGAGCCGATCATCATAGAACGGATCACATCACCCTGATTATGGGGTGCCAGTTGGAAACTAGTTTATATGGGTTCAGAGATTAACATGGGGTACGATAGTATATTCGACCCTAGACAACTTAACCAAGTTTATAGTGCTTTCCCACTTCTTGTTTATACTTATCATACCCAGTTCTTTATTCATAGACAGAATAGTCCTAGACTTACTCAGGCTTTATGTCTGACTCTACTTTTCTTTCGTCTTCTTTTCTTCCGTTCCCCCCCCCCCCCAGGTCCACAGGGAGGGAACACTGCAGCTTGACCAGCCTTAACATCCAGCTTGAAGAGGAGAAATGTATTGCTTGGACCTTTTCGTTTTGAACTATGGCTTTGGACAACCACTATGGGGCTTTTGCAGTTTATCAATGTTTTCTTTATGCTTCTTTAAATAATGTAATCAAGACAGATTATGAAAGTGTTATGTTATGTTTTTTTTTGGAAACGATGTAAGACAATTATGGTGATGTTGCTGTAGCACGTATTTGCTTTTATGAAATAAAAGTTGTTGTTTTCCACTGTTTACAAATATGTGTTCTTATATCTGTCTTGTATATCTGTGACTTATACTTATAAACCTCCACCAAAATTAGGGCATTCCCTTTGAGAGTGACCCTAACGGAGGTGGGGTGTTTCAGTGCCATTGTGTATTATACACAATGTTCAGATGGATCCAGATTTTGTCGTAATATTCATTGTACTGTATCCCAAGGCTTTGTTGAATTGTACTCGGTTAATGATTTATATATGAAATGTAGCAAACTGTATGCATGATCTTTAACGTGGAAAGGAATATAAATGACAATACGAAGACCAAGAAAATACATGACAATACTTGTATTTTCAGTGGTTAAATATACGACGCTCAAATGACATTTATATATATATATATATATATATATATATATATGTTTATATGCATATATATATATATTTCAACTTTGAGCGGTACACATCACGGTCTAACCATTGGCATATCGCACAGTGGCGTTGGTTATGCAAAACAAATATGTTAAATATATGCGGTAACGGCTACATAGAATATCGTTTTATTAAATAAATCCCGTATATATATATATTCCTATATATAATTCAAATAAAATATTTAAAATAAATTTAAATATTCAGAATTCAACAGCCAAAAATCCGGGTCGTTACATATCAAAAGTCTCATCTTTAGATTTCATTAGATATACATAATCATAGTCAGAAATTTATCCTAATTTATGCATATTTTTAAGAGATTTATAATTAACATGTCCTAATCTACCATGCCATAAATTAACAAAATCAACAATTTAAGCAGAAGATTTCTTTACTAGATTCAACTTAATCATGCCGTTACAAGAATATGCCTATCCAATAAAATTTTTGCTCTTGGACAACACTAACTTATCAGACTCATGCACCATCTTGAATCCTCCTTTATTAAGAAGGTATCCAAAAACCAAATTCTTACACATGTCGGGAGCATAAAATATATTGACTAATGTAAGAACTTTCCCAGAGGTGAACGTACGCTCAATTGTGCCTTTCCCAAGAACTTTGCTCGCAACTTTGTTTGTGCCAGTAACTTCACTGGATTCTCCATTATTCTCTTCATAAACCTTGAATAGGTTATGGTCTTTGCAAATATGAATGGCTGCAACAGTATCGAGTCACCAATCATTATTAATGCCACTAACGGAGTCTGCCTCTTGTACAACAGCCACAAGCTTTTCATCGACCACATTCGCTTTTTCTTGTTTCTTACGTAGACGACAGTTTCGGGAATAGTGGCCAGGTTTGTTACAGTAATAACATGCATCCTTCTTGTTGTTGTTCTTGGAATTTTTCTTTTTAAATTGTGTCTCATTCTTCAGCTTCAACTTGTCAATAATTTCAACATTATTTGCCTAAGACTGAGACTTAGTTTGCGGATTATCATCTAGTTCGCGTTTACGAGAATCCTCTTCAAGACGAAGTTGGAGCTGTAAACCATCTAAATCATAATCCGTTTCCGCATGTTTCAATTTTTTCTTATAATCATTCCAAAAATTCGGAAGTCTCGAAATAATAACTCCAAGAACAAAAGATTTAGGGATATCAATTCTGGCATCTTTAAGTTGGTTCACCAACTATAAGATTTAACTCACTTGTCCAACTGTGGACTTATTGGCGACCATTTTGAAATCCATAAAATTGCAAATAAGAAACTTTTATTACTTGCACTACACCATAGATGGCCTACGACAACCCCAGAGAAGTGACGCAGCAGGTGCCAAAAGGTGTTGCTATAGGCAAAAAATGACCTGTGGCAACACTTTTTTGGGGTTGCCTTTTGCCGCGTTGCCTTAGAGTCGAAGGCAACACCTTTGCGACCCTATGGTAACATAACTACATGTGTTGCTATAGTTACCACTAGAACAAAAAATACCCTTTCACAACTGCAAAAATCAGTTGTAGTATGTCCAGTACAGCTGGCAATTGTAACAAAGTCAACCTTTATTACAACTGTTTCTAGCAGTTGTTAAAATTTGTTTTATAACTGCTAAAAGTAATTACGCCTCAACTGCTATTAATAGAAGATTTCATAATATTACAATAAATATTATTATAACATAGTATTTTATTCAAATAAATATTTTATTTCAATATTTCAAATGGTACATATTTTTGGACTCCACTATTGTACATTCACTCGTATATTACATAATCATTCGTATTTACATACATTCCTCACTACATTGTCACTCGATTTACTCGATTCACTCATATTTACATACATTCCTCACACATACAACCATAAGCAAGAAAAAAATACAGGAATATGATTATATAACAATAATCATAATAATATGTTCAAATCTTAGTCCTATGGATCCTGTAACAAACATTGGCATTCAAAATTTGCTGGTTATTCAAAAACAATCATACAGTGTTGTAAAGTGAAACAACAATAATATTAGGCTAAGCTTAGTAACTCTTGCTATAAAAACAATCAAAGTGATACCTGAGATGAAAATGATGCAAATATTCAGCACTCGAAGGCAATCAATGAATCAAAAGAGCTGTCTACTTTGGTTTGATTTGTCTCGTCCAGATCTGCGGCCATGACTTTGAAACTTCCTGTTAAGATCCTACCATGGTATGTTGAGGTTAGACTTCTTTAAGCTGCTCCCATAGAATGCAGAGCTTGGTACTGAAGCTCCCAAGCTTGTCCCCTGTTTCAACTACAAGCCAAAGTTGAATATCACGGTTCAGTTTACTCAGGTTGAAAATTATAACAAGATGTTTGTGTGGTATATATTTCAAGGATCCTCTACTCCACTTACAATAAATAATATGATACGATAATAAGGGCTTACTCATGATTTCCGGCTTTGTCGGTTCCATCATTTGCCTCAGCATCCTCAGGAAATTGGCAGTGAAAATTGGTACAACCTTAGCACTGTATATATAAATAAACTGTATATCAATAATTCTTTAAAATGGACAGTGAAACCTGGTTATTGTAAATTGACATTTTACAGTCTGATAGTATAGAAAGTAAACAGCTAGTCCATATGAAACAACACAGATCAAATGTATATGCTAGTTTCAACTGTTCTCTTCTACAATATAGAAGGAAACAGACCTTGCATGAAAGCATTTCGACAGTACAATATTCACTTGTAGATGAGGCTGAAAGCAATACATTCCCAAAACAAATTCTGAAAACCATCCCCAACCAATTTTGTAACAGCAGCTCTAACCAACCACAAACTATAGAATAATTCATTATCCTTACTATTTTTCGCATTAATACATATTTTATCATTGTAATGAACTTAGTGGTTTCATTTTCAAAAGTATGTTTCATGTCAATTCTGAGACAGAGTAGCACTTTGCAACAGTACCCAATCAACTAAAAAAAATCATTGACTACAAGCATATTGTTGCATGCATACAACAGTCAGGTATTATATGGGCTAAGAGATAATCCAATGTTAGTTCAAGTAGAAATAATTAAGCATTCTAATGCTAGCATAACATCCATGACTCTATGATAGAGAAATAATGATTTGTGCGTATTGATTAAGACTCAATAGTCAAGATATGCATTTTGGTCTTGAATAGCCAGTCTAAACTTTTGAAAATAAAAACTAACAAACCAACTCTTTTTTGGATGGCAAACTTTGGACTTTAATATTCCCTAAGCAGATGATTTAGAATAACCTTTTACTAAATGTATTTCTTTACATGAATGGGAAATGCTGCTAGTTTTTACAATAACTTAACTATTTGAAGTAACATTAGCGTAAGAAATCTACATGCTAAAAAGATTCAAACTCAAATATGCAGCCCAAAAAGGGAAGTGTCGTGGATTCAAACTTAGATATGAAGCATTCCCTCACATTCCAAGCCATCAACCGTTTAATTTATATCGATTTAATATGGTTATGGTTATGTTGCACACTAACCTATAGCCAATTCACGAGTAGATAACCTTCCATGAGAACATGCTGTAAGAGCAACATCAACTACAAAAGGAACAGCCTCCATGAGTTGTGGCAGACCTTTATTTGTTCTAATCCTAGGTTGAAAGGATCAGGATTGTAAGCAGTCTCCATGCTTGCCAGTTTTGATCTAGAGTCAGAGTACGAGCAAGAGTTATGCCAACCTGGATCAGTTATCATCAACTGGATTCAAGGACAATGGTAATATTTCTTATTTTAATTTTATATATTTTGAATGTAATGGAGAAAACATTGGTATGGAAGTTGTTTTATATGCGCATAGAAAAACAGAAGGTACCGGTCAAGAAGACAGACCCAAATATTTAATGCCTCCTCGCTGATAAATAGTCCGCATCCAGCAGCCATCAACAACCAAAAGTAAACCCACCTGAATAATCATCACAATCGTTTTTTTTTTAATTGACATTAATTTAATAGCAAAGCAATTTTTGCAATAAGTTTCACACATACACCAAGCATGCTCAGATAATCATAACGACTATACAAAGCTTAATGACAATTAATGGACTGTAAGCCTGACTAAATCGATAAACTATATATAGTGTACCCTTACCATATGAACAAATGATTAGATTAATTTCATCTATAAATACCTTTGTTGTATCAATGAGACCAGTTAGGATAGCAGTAATAAAATTAGAAGCACCATAACACACTAATTAAGGGTTAATGTATTGCATTATTCGATGTGTACAAAGATAATCATTATCAACTGAAATCATGTAGCAGTAAGTAGTTGAAGGCTTGTACATACCTTTGCATATATTCTGGAATTATGATTCTATCACCCAAAACTATTAAGCTGAACCCAACAGGAACTGAATCGTGATAGTCGAACTCGATTTGGATTTTCAAATCGATTTGAAGATCCAATTTTTCGAACCCAATAGGATACACAAGCCCAGATCCGATTTTTTGAATCGATTTGAAGATCTAATTTGAAAAATTGCAAGTAAATCGTTATCAAGCAGAAGCGAGTTCGACTATCTTCAAATCGTTATAATCTCAGCTAATAATCGATTTGAAGATCCGATTTTTCGAACCCAATAGGATACACAAGCCCAAATCTGCAGCAAAGGAAAGGATGTAGAAGTTGATTGAAGTTGAGGTTGGGATTTAAGATAGTTTTTAGGAAACCTAACGGCTAGAATTCACGATTTGATGAAGAGGGCCAAACCCTAGATCGACATGATTTTTCTCAAGGGAAAAAGTAAGAGAAGAAAACATCGTGAATTAGGTTACGGCGGGAAAATGAAAATTTGGGGTCAAAGGAGCTGAGGGGGCAAAGGAAAATCAGATTGCAGATTGCTAACGTAGACCGTTGGATCGTTATCACGTGGATGGATAATTTTATTAATTTTTTTGATTTAAATAAATCTATAGGTACTGCAACACAATTTGATATCTATGCTAATACATTGAAGAGTGCGTTGCAATAGACAAAAATCAGCATGTTGAGGCAGCATTTTAGCTGGCAACACCTTGGATTTTCGTTGTCTTAGGTCATATTTGGCGTAGTGTTGCCTCGGATATGCGATACTTTCTCTCCAAGCGGCCCAAAGGTATTTTGCGGTTTCCAAGGTCCTATGAGCATTGTAGACTGGAGTAGACAATGCATTTAGAATGTGTCCTCTGCATAGAAAATCGTCCTCTTTGTGCTTTGCACATTTTGCCTTCAGAGCAACATCTTCCTTATCGGTTTCCTCCAGTGTAACTTTCAATCCATCTTCCAAGACTCGAACAATTTGACAGTGATCAGAAAGAACTTCATGATCTCTTGGCAAGGAGTGAAATTTTTGGTATCAAATCGCTTCAATTTAGTCAAATGTTAATTCATCACTTGTAGCGCGCTCAAACCTTCCATGGTTGAAAATATTGTCAGAAAATTTATTGGAGATTTTGCGGTTTGAGACTATTGGAGAAAGATGAATGTCGTACATCGAGATTTAAGGATCTATAGAATAGATTCTTTCGGACAATAGTTCAACCCACAAGGTACAAACGGGTTATTGAACTATCGACTTTCAGGATTCAATAAAGCCTTGGAACAACGAAATCAGATTCAAAGTTTGTACAACTTTGATCCAGTAAAGAACACTCTAAATTTTGATTATCTGATCTTGCAAATGGAAAAGATAACGAATAGGAATAAGAATCAGATTCTGCAACGCCTTAAAAGTGTTGCAAATTTGAGAATTTGCAACGGTTTATGGAGTTGGCAATGGCACTGCAAATCTTGGAGGAATAATGAAAAATGAAAAAGTAAGAGGAACACTTTTCGGCGTGGCAATTTATAAGGATGGAGGGACTCGCCCTTTCATCAAACGTTGCAACGGTATAAAGCATTTCAAATGAAACTTCATGTCTTTTCATTTGCAACGTTTCTGAAATGTTGTAAATTCCCATACCTATTTGAATTCCAACGTTCAGAATATTGCCGCCTTTACTTAAATTCAATTCGAGTCACTAACAGGCCCGGCCTGTTACTGTTTATAAAAACTGTCCAAAAATATTGCTATCGGACCTGAACCACGCAACCCGTACTCGTACCCGACGCGGCTTGGTTCGGTCGAATGGACAACAGCGACAACGCACGCATGTGTGGTAGAGATGCATTGTCTCCCTCCTCACAACAAAGTAAGCATTTGGTTTCTCTAAGGCCCCAACACCTTCATGAGAAGGTTACTTAAGTAGTGGTATAACTTCTTATCTTCTACAATGTGGGACTAATCCCCACACCATTCTCTTTCATTCTTCCCTCTTCAAAAACAAACCCATATTCCAAAAGGTGTTTTGAAAATTTCACAATAGGTAGCTGCTATTAACTTTCGAGGGGTATGGTCTATTGGGTCCCTTTCTTAAAGTGACTGCCACTGTATGTTGTGCCATTGTGTTTTTTCTACTGCCATGCAGTTAAGCAGGTGAAATTATGTTATGTTGCTGTACTTGCTACCTCTAGTAACTATAGATTAGGCTTACCCTTTCTGTGTATAGGTTTATTCTTTATGATATCCTTTTGCTATGGTAATGAATTTGTCTCCCTGCATGGAGAATGAAATTTTATTTTCTCCTTGTGTGGAGTGTAATATTTTTTGTAGTCTAGATAATTTGGTCCAGCTCCAACTGTGTAAACTATTTTAGTTTTGGTGTATGGTCCACTTTAAAAACTGGCTGTAGTAGATTGGAAATCTTCCATTCTCCTATACTTATTTTAGTTATTATTTGTTATAATAATAAGTGTTACAAATCACTACAAAAACATGTCGGCCTTGCCAAAAAATGCTTTCTACCTTTATTTGTCATCTTCCAACAAAGTATATGATTACATTTGTGACTTAGTCGAGGTTTATTTTACAAAACATAATCAAAGAAAATACACACTTATATTTATGATGTTGTCTTCAAATTAATGCAAATAATTCATGGCTTAAATGTGTGCATGCAAGATCAAACTTATGACATGACTTGGGAATTACTCTAAACAAACTCTCATTGAAATTGATTTAAACATATTAAGATATTACTTCAACCAAGCAATTTGAAATGAGCCCTTAATGATAAAGGATATTTATAGATTAGAGTTAACTGGTTTTTTCAAGAAGATAAATAATGAAAATTTAAAAATATATAACCTAATGTTGCCTGCATATCTTAAAGTTGAAGAAAATTTGGGATTTTAAGCATGAGAATTTATATCCATGTTAAATTGTGTTTTCAAAAAAAAAATCAAGCAAAAGTTAAAATTACTATTTTCATTCAAATAGAGGAAATGAGTTAACTACAATTTCCAGAGGAAATGAATTAAATAACAAAGGGTGCATTGCGGTAAGCGGAAGCGGGTTATTTTAGCGGACAATTTACTTAAGCGGACAATGCATTAGTGGGTTTAAGCGGACTATTTTATTTTTATTTTTTTATAATTTAGTTAGTTTATGTTTAAAACTGAATAAAATCATTAAGCGGAATAACACAGACATAATAGTATACTAAATAATAATACATAAACTGATCAAATGCATAAATACAACATAGTACAAATTAGTCAGTGCAACCCTACTGCAACAAGTTCGTCTCTTATTCTATCTCGAAGTATCGTCATCTCAATGTTTTGATTTCGTTGAGCCGGTGCAAGTTCTCCGCTTCCTATAATTCTTAGGTTGGCATATTCTACTAAATAATCCTCTAGAATAAGATCTGGATCTACGCCATAAAATCTGGATCACCCATGTTGTATTTGCGTATATAATTATGCATAACCATTATAATAACAAAATTTACTTGAGTTTTGACTACGTATATTGGCATATTTTTCAGTATGACAATTTTTTTGTTCCATATTCGAAACGTTCTCTCAATTGCCATATTTAAACTTGAATGGTAGAAATTAAAACTTTCATTACTCGACTTTGCTTGATTTGTAGTGGCAAAAAACTATGGAATATGATATCTAACATTATGGTATGGTGGTAGATAGCTAGTAGTAAGTAAAAAACCAGAATCTACTGCACTATACTATCCAGAAGGAGGATGAAGAAAATTGCAAGATCTTTCATTCACAGCGGAATTAAAAAATTTGACTATCATGCGCAGTCCCTTCCTACCACCTATAGCATATGTTTACGGTAAATCAAATGAGCATGAAGATAAAATATTCTGTGTATTATATCCTTTTCATCCTATGTACGAAACAACTCGATCTGAGGTAAGTGTGTCATTACGTGTGTTTCGTCAATGGAACTAACACGGTTTATAAAGTAAGGGTAGTAACGGTTAGATGTTCAAATTTCATCTGAAATTGTGTTAAGTTGAGGATCAGTAGCTTAATAATATCAATAGCTAATAATTGAATGGAATCCAAAACAGCATGAAAACAAAGAGAGATTGTGCTACTGGACCATTAACATCTTTCGGCCATTTGTCTATTCGAAAGAGCTGCAACTATGGTGTGCAAAAATATGGCATCCATTTCTCAAACACCAAATCGATCCATTGTAACCAAACCATAATTTTCTAGCCTATCACGTAACGAAAGAAAAAGAGTCATTTCATACGAAAATTTCTTTGACATTGTTCTTGATGATCATTTAATATGTCATTTACCCACATTAAACCGGTATACTCCGACATGTGCAACTGACGATCTATTTCATTGCATCTTTCATGTCAATACGATCCAATAATAGAGAGATATTGCATATCTTCAGAATATGAATCGTCTGAGAATGAACTGGCCATTGAAGAAAGTGTTGAAGAAGAAAATAGAGAAGAGTGGAAAGTAAAAGAAGATAATTAAGGAGGAGAAGAGAGAAAAGGGAGTAATACACAGGGAGGAGGAGGAGCCAAAATTTGTCCATTGGGATAACAGTCCATTTTGGACACCCGTACGCAAACTAAATGACTTTAGGAAATGGATTAGCCCGCAACAGAAGAAAATGGCGAATTTATTTTAACCATTTTGGATCATTAGTTGGGACTATGAAGCCTAAATGTATTTAGAACATTTTAGATTCGAAGTCATTTAATGGGAAGTTTTTATAACAAATGTATAACATATCGGACACACTAAACATTTTTTAAGTGAAAATTAGTCTCAAGTCCCTAATAAGTTTTGAAATTTGGCTCACATCCCTCCCTTAAATTTTTATAAATTACATCCCTATTTTTCAAAAAATCAGCAAAAAAATTAATGAAAATCCATAATTAAATACAATAACTAATTGTCATCAAACTCAGACGCTAAAATCACCAGTATTATGCTTCAAACGATGCACTTATTTTAATAGTTGCATACATTTCTGTATATGTTTCAGTTATACATCAAGCTGCAGTGTAAATGTAGAAATTTATGCACTAGTACTACGATAAATGCATCATTTGATGCATTAATTCAATCATGCCCTGTTTTTCAAGCATACGCAGTTTTTAAATCTTGTTGCATACATTTCTGCATTTATAAGTAATAAATGCATACATTTCTGCACATATTCATAAGCCTTCATCTGTTTTAACTTTGTTGCATACATTTCTGCACTTATACGGAATAAATGCATACATTTCTACAACAATTCGTAGCCCATGCAGATTAGTTCATCTTTATATGCATCCGTATCTGCAACTATTACCAATATATGCATACATATATGCATATATTCATCAATATTTTCAATATAAACCCTGGATGAATATATGCATACATGTATGCATATATCGAGTGTTAATGCAGAGATTTATGCAACTTTTTTAGGTTGCTTATGGGAATATTTGCAATTTTTGATATTTTTTTGTTGTAGTGCATTTTTTTGGTTGAAAACACGTATGTCCCAAAATAGGGATCGATTTTTCATGGAAACATCGGGGAGGATGTCCTTTACATTCGCAAACCTTTTAGGGATGTATGGCTAACTGACCCAATAATGTACTGGAAATGAAACCTTTCATTTCTTTTCACAATGCAAGAATCAATTGAGAGTACTAGTTATATTAAATTGAGAGAGAATGTAACGACCCAAGTAATTTTCAACCCCGAAAATTGACATCAAACATCATGTCAATTATTCAAGCATCGAAAATACTAGGTCATTAATAGAAAGAAGTTAGAGGGTGAGAAATAGAAAGAAAGCTAGAATAAGAGAAGAAGAACATTACAGAACTGAATCAGAGTAAACATGAATCTCACAGCGGAACGAACAAAATATATTACATAACATAATTTGGAAATAAATTTTTTGAATTTGTATATACATACCATATCAGAGTATAACACATATACATCTCAGCGGAAAATAGCACTAAATAACTAATGGCGAAGCATCTTGCTTCGAGCTCCTCCAAGTGTATCTGTAAAATCCTGAAACATTTGTCTACCCGTAAAAATTTGGGAACCCAAGTGTTTAGGGAAAAACAAACAAAATAAACTCTGGGTCAGTCATGGGACTGGTGTGAGTAAACTCCAACCATATTATTTAACTTTGAAAATCCTTTCGAAAGAAAAGGATAATAGTAAGACCGGCCCGCGCATAAACATGGACGGTTTTTTCCTTACTATAACCCAAAACATTATTGAAATCAAAATCCAGTGATATTATAATAATGTCTACTCAAATAAATAAACAAATAGCAAAATGCTTGCATCTCACGCTCCACATACATAGTATAAAATCAAAAACTATAGGGTGCTTATTGGAGATTGGATTCCAACTATGATAAGGTATGGGACCACCTCCCGATCAGTGTACTTTAGAGGGGATACACTGGGGGTTCAGCAAGAACATCTTGCAAACTGACCATACATATCGCCCACTCATTTAGCTTGAGCGTAGCGTATGTATTATCACCCGACGGTTTTAAGGGCCCACCGTCCATCCGTGGAGATACAGAAGCAAAAGAAGAATAAAATGAATTTTCTCTAGATCGGTGATAATACACTCTGCTTGGGTATGACCCAACTAACCGTGCTTCCTGCCTGATTTTTGTCATTTCCCTGTTGTGAGGCTTGAGGCTACGTTTTCTATTGAGAACATCTAGCCACCATTCACTTTGAATGCCACATCGTCAAACCCATCAAATCACTAGTTGATCTTCCCATAAATATTACAGTTGTAAAAGCTAAGAGAAACGAATTCCTCTTTCACCATATGTAATACCTTGAAATGATCGTCTTATGTGATCTATTAGGAACACTATGTCAGACATTCGTCCGTACAAGTTGTCCTGGGTCTGGACAAATAGAACACCCTTGCATTTCACTCCGACTTCATTTATCTTCAGCATAATCTAATTCGCAATATCTATGCCGATATGGAGTGGTTTTCGGATAATAAATCCAACCAGTCTCTCTGTATTGACAACGATAGTCAAAAAAATCTTTAATAGCCGGTGATTTAACTATCAAAGAAAAACAGACATCCATTCAGATTTACAACTAAGTATGAAACAATCACTAGCTCTTTTTAATTAACTTTCTAACTTCCCATATCTTTCTAGATATTTCTTTAAAACTCATTTTGCTCTTCATGCTTCTTGAAAAAACATTTCCAAATATTATAAACTCTTACCTTCGCATATTCCAGAAAATATACGTTATTAACATTCGAAAACATTTCCACCTTTCTCACATTTCGTATTTTCTATACTTTAGAAAATATGCATTACTTATATTGGGAAAAAGTTCCAGTTTCCATTATAACCATTTTGATCCACAAAACGTTTGTTTCTAAAACATTATTCACTTTAACATGAATATTATTTCTTATAGAAATCTGATCTCGTTAAATCAACCTAAACTTGGTTTTATAAATAATCATTGCCGCTTAAAATTTCATTCTTCAAGTTATTTCCTAAATTTAAAATCCAACCTCGCTTCATAAACTCCATTTACAAACAACTCATTAATTATAAATCTAGTTTATAACTTAATCTTGATTCCATGCTCTATTATAAATTATTGGTTTTAAACCAAATATTTAATATCTTATCAAATTCTAAATAATATAATATATATATATATATATATATAATTTCTAAAAGTAAATAATTTTAAAACATTCGACATAGTCGAATTCTCATTAGAAATCATTATGGATTTATTCAATCCTACTCATATTTCGAACATCGAAATAAATTTCATCGTCCCCCCTTTTTAACCGGTTTCCCAATTTCAAAAATCATTCTTGAATTTATATTTATAAATGATTATTAATAATTATTATTTCATTTATAAACCCAACTACTTGTTTTTTTATAAAACAATTTATTATATCTAACCCAGTCGAAATTCAATCCCCATTTAAATAGATATCCGTTTTTAATATTCAGATTCTTTTCTAATATATTTCACGGTATTTAAATACCAATCATTTCATGCCAGTGTAATTCCACATCAGAAATAACAATAATTAACCACAGATTACTTATCACATAATATAACATAACATGAAAAACAACAATATAATTGTTGAGGAATCCAATTGGATCTCTCCAACCTGTTTCCCTGCATGCACAGATATTAATCAACATAAATAAAATCAATATCTAATAGAATTAGTATTCAACGAACGATTTATATATAACTATATGTATTATCTTAACTAATTCATCCAAACAAACATCACACAATATTCAATCATTATTTTTCGATATAAAATAATGTTTATAATATTATAAAAATGAATAGAGTTAGTGAGTTTTCTCACCTTGATCGTTAATCGTTAAAAAAACGATTAAAGTCTATTGATTAAATCAGACGTTTTAATTTGTCATAATTTGTAACGATCTCCAAATTATTCCAGACTAGCTTCAATATGTAGCCTATTGTCATACGATCCCAACGAATCCAAATTTGTGCAATTCTGATAACGTAGGTACTATATATTAAAATTTCTAGCTAACACATTATTTACTTTGAATTAAACATAGATTTAGTTATATTTGGCCATACCCAAAAAAACGGCCCAACACCCTTTCGAAATCCATGACCCAATTCTAGTCATTCATCTGCTTAAACGCATAGCATTTCCCCTGCCATTCACGTCAGCATCATCTGAAAACAACCCATGCCCGTTTCTTTCTTTCTTCTATTCCTTCTGTTTCTTTTTCTCTCTTTTTTATTTATTTTTGTGAATGGGTATTTCGACCCAAAACCCATGTAAAATCCCATATACATGCAATCGTTCACCAACCTTCCCACGGTACCAAAACTGGGCATGCACAATAGCGATATTATAAACTGTGATAGTTGACTAGGGGAGTGTTAAAGATGTTGTTAAACAAAAATGTTAAATGGACGGAAACAATTTATGTCAAATTGTGCGAATGTGAGATAAATACGTAGGACCCTCCATGAATTGTGCCTCAAAAATAGGGGGTGGAACCCATCTTTTTATCTCTATTTCGCAGATTTTGACAAAAAAAGCTTCGGTCTACATAGCATTGTTGGTTGTTAAAAATGTATTCACTGATCATTGATGACGTGGTTGTTGCCAACATGGCACTAGTATAGCCATTATCATGTCTCCATGCACCATCCCTAGTTATAACGGTACTAATATTCATGCTCAATTGCCATTGTTAGACCAAAACGTTTGAACCTGCAAACGTTTCCATCCCCTCACCAACAAAATTTCCTCTTTTTTTTTACGAACTTCGACCCATCTTCTCTTTCTGGAAACCCACAACCGCACTAGAACTAAACAGCGTCTTTCTTCTTCCATTTTTAACAACTGACGCCTGCTCCCCTTGTGCACACTTTCTCCCCTTCATGTTGCATGCCATGCATTGCATTACTTCACGTCTCCCATACATAATCTCCACTGGCCCATTCTTCCCATACCAACTCGTTTAGCACTCCACTTTCCCCATTTTCACGAACTTTGCCACACGAACTCCTCATTCCAGCTACATACGTAAACCCGTTCTTCTTCAATATTCAAGCAACTCACAGCAATGTCCATTTGAATATACAAGCAACTTCCATTAGAAAAATATAATCAATTAGATTCGAACGTTTCATGTTTCGAAGAAATCCGACTCACAACAACTCATGTATATCCGTTTGAAGTTTAAAACTCAATGTTACGAACTACCGCAACGTTAAGAAATCAATTATAATTATATTGTAATTTATATGTTCAACTGTCGTTTAATCCATAAATTGTTATTGTAGCTTGAATTTAAAATTAATTAAATATCTTATACTACCAATTCACACAATACTGTAATTTAACCATTTCCGATTATTTTGAAAATTAAATATATTATTCCACGATTTATATTTATTAAATATTCAAAATATTTGAATTCAAACCATTTAAATCATCAAACCAATATATTAAAATAACTAAATAAATTATTTATTAAATCGCTAAAATTCTGGGATGTTACAGAGAATCCTTTCATTTTTTCTTTAATATAATTTGATTTATGTATTAATTGACATTAATTAAACGTTCATGGAATGATGAATTAATGGGTATGCATATAGAGCATACTGAATATGCTCTTATATACAAATTCTATGAAACTGGTTACCTTTAAAATTTACTCAAGGAAATAAACTATCATTTCCTTTCTCTTAACAAATTTAATTAATGCAGGACTAAAAATTTAATTGAAGAAGGAAACTTTATATTTCCTTTTCTTGATCAAATAACTAATTAATGAATTAACATTAATACAATCCAAATATGACATAAAATGTAAATATTTTAACTATAAATATTATGTAAGTGCAATATATGAAAGTGTGCATAGTCGGTGATGATATACATGTATGAATAAATTAAGCATGAACAGTTTAAGTGGATATTACATGGGAGTCAATAGGTGGAAATAAACAAGGGATGATAAGGGTGATTGACAAAGTTTCTCTTTTACTAAATTTAATTAAGATAGCTTATGAATGATAATCAATGAATGTCGTAATGTAATATGTAGAAGATCAACAAAGAATCATATGCATACATTATTGACTAAAATAAACATGGCATGGCAGTATGTGGACAAAAAATTAAATTTCATGTAAACACATACAAGTAGATCAAAATACTTATAGAATATAATCAAAGCTTTCTTCTAATAAAAATTTAAAAGTAATTGTAATCAATTTCAAGATTATGTTTTTTTTCATTCATATTCAAAGATATAATTTAGTAAAAACACAACTAATACATATATAAATATTAACATTCAAAACTAAAATTATACTTTGCTATGAAATATAGATCTGAATAAAAATATTATGTTAATACCATATAAATTTCACTATTGACTTCAAAGTATAACTTAATCAATCAGCTTAAACAACTAAATGTCTAAATTTAAAGTAATGAACTTTAAATAAAGGTTAAAACATAGATCTAAGATAAAATATAGTAGTCTAAGATGTAGAGATTTATATTTCAATTCAACGAGATAGCAAAATAATTCACTAATTCAAACATCCAAATTTTTTGATCTGGAAAATTACTATGACAACCCAGATTTTTAGTTGTTAAGTTGAACATTTAAAATTTGTTTTAGATGTTGATTTAAAAATTTAAATAACTCAAATTATACGATTTTGAGTATTAACTTAGTTTAAATAGTAAAATAATAAATTTAATTCTGATATAATTGAGAATAAATTAGATTTGAGGTATGGTATGAATTGGATGATTTATTAAGAACCATTTAGGTTTAGATTTGAATTATAATAAGGAATTTATTAACTAAATGAAGTTTGAACATATAAATTTAATTTAATCAAAAACGAGCTCACAATGATGTGGTAGTTCGTAGTTTTATGTTTTGAACGTCAGTTGAGTGTACAGTATCCAATATGAGTCGGAATTCATTGAAACAAGAATCTTCCGGATCTACTGGATTATAGTTTTCTAATAGAAGAGAAAAATAAATATTTAATCTTGTAGATTTTGAGTTATGTCAAAATCAAATTTTCAAAAAAATCACGATATAATCATTTATGAACAATAACGATTTATTAAATAAAATAAAAGGATTTTAAATAAATTTGATATCGACTTAAGTTAGAATTTAAAACATTGAGTTTAAAATCCCAATTAGTTTATTTAAAGCAATATTAATTCTATTTGAATATATATGATGATAATAATTTATTATCAATAGATTTGTTTGTTTTAAAATCGATTTATATTTTATCAATTTAATATGGAAATTGTGAATAATCATCTTTCAAATGACTTCGGGTTTCAATAAAACCATTTTTATAAAATCCATAATGATCAATTATTGTAATATTTCCAATTTGGGTCAACTGGAGTAATTTTGTGATCGTGCACGATATAAACGCTTACCGATTTACATGGTGAAATTCTAATAGGAGTCTTACAAACAAGCTCGGAATTCGATGAAACCAATTCCAATGGTTTAGGAATATTAAGTTATTATAGCATTTCAATTTTTATCACGGCCAGAGCACATATGTGGTGGTTTGAGCATGAAATCTCAGATGCAAGTTTCATAAATTAATAAAATAATACTTGACCCGGCCCATAAATAATAGTTTACATCTTTAAGACCTCACGACTTCTAGTTTGGTCAAAGAGTAAAATCGTCGCCCCTTGCTAAATCCTTCAGAAATTGCCATAAAATCGGAAACTCCACGAAGTCGAGTAATTCTTGATCCGTTAACCTAGTATCATCTTAAGCTTTAATCATGTATACAATTTATTAGGTGCGACGAGTTTATGAAGTTCGATATTTTTATGCGGCGCCACTTAAGGTTTTGATTTGCTTGTGTTTGAGGTGAAGGTAAGTTGGCGTGGTGATCACAGAAGCGAGGCACACTCGTTGGTGGTGTTCTGTGGAGTTTCATGGAAAAATGTGTCAAAGTCTGTGCGTTTGGCCTGATGAACGAAAATTGAAGGTTACGACTAAGATGGGCTTGGGGTTACGGTTGCATAGGGGAGGTGATGTTGGGTTCGCCAGTGTGGTCGATTCAGATTTCCGTGCACTAGAGAATGAGGGAGAGGACGAGGAGTATACTGCAATGGTGAGGAAAGTTACTGGAGCGGGAGCTAGTATTGGTAAGGAAGAAGATTATGCGGCTAATTATGATTTATAAAAGGTATTTATTTAATTAATTAAGTCGTTATAAATCTTTAATTTATTCAAAACTTATAACACTTATAACTTTTTCATACGTTATCAAAATTCAAAGAAACAAGCAACGTTGGAATCATATTGGAAAACTCTACGTGTATGAATTAATTTAGACGGATTTAGAGCTGATTGGAATTTTATGTAGTTTCAAACGCTAGTTTGAAATTATATAAAACAAACTGAGACCGTCGACCGAAACGAAATGTGAGTTAACTCTCATGCCTTCTAGAAATCTATGATGTGATTAAATTCATATAATTATAATTCATCATTGATAGTATAAATTGGATGTTTGGATGTTTTTGGTGTTTATTGTTTGATTTTTGATTGACGATATTTACATTTTCGTCGTTTAAATGCATTAGATTAAAATTATCTTTTTCATATGCATTTCTTAAATGATATTATGAGCTGTGCTGTAGGAAAAACAGGTTGGAGGGATCCAACTTGATTCATCAAATATTTTGTAGGTTATTTGTTTTCATATTGTTTATATATGAATTATTTAACCCATGTAACGTTAAGTCCTGATTGGATGTTGATTGTTGAATTGGATTCAACGTTGATGTGATATTAATCAATATACAATATTTATTAAGTGATTGGCAGCGAATGACCTAAAATCCATTTTTAAGACGCTGATTTGCCGTCAGGCGAATTGACGAGGTTTACGTTATAAAATTTATTTTTATAACTGAAACAAGATTTTAAAATAAATTTTATATAAACAAAAGTTTTATAAATTAATCAATATTTTATAATTCGTTTTTGTAATGTAATTATCAATGTTTTATATAGTAAATCTTATGTTTTAAGAAGTTTTATACGCAATGAAGTCGAAAATTAATCTACAGGTTAATAATTTAGAATAATTGTTTTTAAATTAAACAATCAAGTGGAAGGATGTGAAATTAATTATATGATTAATTAATTCAAGGGGAAGGATTAGTGGAAATTAGTTAATAAGTTAACTAACGTTCTCATTTTGACTTAGCCATCTGTTTAAATTGAAATTGATTGTTAGATTAATTTTTTTTAATTAATCTAATAGAAATGGTTTTGACAAATAGTCATATAAAACTTAATCAATATTCACAAAAGATAACTAATCTTTAATTAACTTTGTTTAAAGGAAATTATTGAGTTGTTTTTTATTAATAAAATTAATTCTTATTTTAATAACTTTTAAAGAAAATTAACTATTTTATTCTTAGTTATTGATGAAGTTAGTGATTTTTGCTTTAGTTAATGATTAATTATTATTTTAATAAATAATGATTGAAGTGATTACCTTTTTAATCGAAATTCAATTAAGAAAGTAATCTAATTTGTGATAAGAGTTCAGTTGAGTCTGGTAAAAGGTTTTGGTAAAGAAATTTGGAAACGAATCCAAGGCGTTTAATCAAAGTTTATAAAGAGGTTTAAATGAAGGAAATGATTTTAAACATTTACTTAATAATTATATTAAGTAAAACGATTTTAAATTGGAATTTTTTTGAAGAATTGTAAAAGTAGGATGCTAAATGGATTTCGGTAAAGAAATTGGCTAACGGATTTGTTAAATAAATCCAAGACAAGTTTTATAATAATTTGCATAAAGGATTGATGTAAAAGGATTTGGTAAAGCATCGGGTAAAGGATTTTTGAAATAAATCCAAGTTGTAAGTAAATTATTTTGGAATGGGTTAAGGCTAAAAGTTGCGTTCTGGTAAGTATTTACTTAATAAACGAATTAAGTAAAGGGTGTCAAAACTAGTAGTATTTCCAAATGAGATTTAAAACCATTTTATATTTGAAAAGAGATTTTCAAGTACATGGATATAGTTTATAAAACCATATTTTTAATGGATTTTTTTTTGATGTTTTAGTTAATATCAGTTTTTAAGTTTTAAACCTTTATCTATCCTAGATAAAAACATTGTCGATCAAGGTGTGAGAGGTAAATAAAATACTCTAATTTGAACGAATTCACTATTATCAAGGGATAATATTAGTCTGGAACGTTAATGTTGGAAATAATTTATTATTTCTATAATGTTGAAAATAATTTGGTTATATTATTTTGAATCACCCTGGTTATTTATTTAATATGAATTTGTTCAACAGTCCGAGATAAAGATGCATAACTTCATTTGTATTTCTATATTGTGCACAACATAATCTGAATTGTACATGAAAAGGTTTTCAAAATTTGTCCATGTAGTGCGTATGTTTTGAAGAATTTTTAAAGTTCTTATTTTCATCCATCATTAAGAAATCAATCTTAAAACTTAAAAGAAATGTTTCAAGCAATAATAAACTTAAGTACTACAGTGTACTTGTCGGCAAAACATGTATGCAGTTTAAAGCCACAATTGAAAGTTCAATTACAATCACCAAAACATTACGCTTTGAGCTACATTTATCCATAAAAACTTGTGCTATTCTGAATAAATAAAGTGTTGATTTGGAAAGTATAATTTTTATTCAAAGATTTTTTTTATCTATAGTTACATTTTTTCATCATTGATTTGAAGAATAATATTTGTTTCAATACAAAATAAAAATTAAGCATTTTAGTTAGGTAGTAAAGCAAATTTTCACACAATTCAAAGATAAAATTAGTCTCATATTTCTGTATGTAAGGAGATGATGTATATAAAAAATAATTTTTGAAATCATAGATTCATTATGTGGTACAATATCATATTTAGGATTAGGCTTTGGGCCCATCCAACAAATTCTCAGTTGCGGCCTACTACAAATTATTGATCCACCCATGCCATTGTTTCACCTTCTCGCGCAACTGGAAATGTCACCTTCCTCCTAGCATCATCTTTTTTCAATGGCTCCTCATTCACAACCGTATCAACACTAAAGAAAGACTTCGTTGCTTCAATGTTAATGTTGATCCCATATGTGTGCTCTGCAATCAGCAGAATGAATCACTTCCCCATCTTTTCTTTGAATGTGACTTCTCTTTCGCGGTTTGGGATGCAATCATTTCATTCCTGCTTGTTTCCATCCCTTCTATCCAATCCTTCTTTGAACATTGGCAGCACAACCCCCCCTTCGACCCTAAGCTGGATTCCTTAGTGGCTCTCTTCTCTTGGAGCATTTGGTTAGAACGAAACACTCATGTCTTTGGCAGACCCAAGAAATGCTTGATAGGAACATGTCATCACATCCTGCATCTTTCCGAACTATGGACAGGCACAGTTAGGCACGCTCGCTTCAGGCTCGCTCTTCCCATGCTGCAATCCCCTGGAACGCAAGGTTGTTCCTCTCTTCCTCTACTGATGTCAGACATGGGTTTTCTCTCATCACTATGGGTCTTTATGGTTGTGTATCTATATGCCATGATCGCCACTGTTTTATGTACATATTATATGCTATGCTTGTACTCTCTTTATTGACCTTCAGGGTCTAGACTTTTTATGCCACTGGTTGGGCCTGTCAACCATATTATATTACTAGCTATTTATATCTACGTGTAACCGGCTGTGTAGCACCATGCTACACACCTGTCTTCCTCAAAATAAAAAACATCATATTTAGGATATTCATTGTCCCAAAATCTAGGCAAAACTGATTGTAATTGTTTAAAACCACACTGCACAAACCCTAGCTGCGGCATTAAATTGGTGAAGGTATAACGTAGATGGAAGTGGTAAAGAATGAAACCCATACCAGTGTCTATTCATGAAGCAACTTCGAAATTCGAAAACAGATATTCTCCCGTTCATCATAGTCACGTAGCAGCAAGCAAATGAGTGTCGAAAGCATTAAATTGGAACTGCAATTGGATGATGGTTACAACGTTGGAAGCCCGTGATTCTATGTTGAAGTGAACATGGAGCGAGCAAAGGAAGATGGGAAGAAAACGTCGACAGCTGTCGTAGGGCTTAAAGGAAAAAAGAACGGGGAGGAATAAGCGCGATCGCTTATTAAATGCGGCGAAACAACCCAAATTGCAACGGATCCAGTTTTTTCGCAAAACAATAAAATCCGCATCCATTGAAATCTTACTTGGTTTATTTGGTATCCTGCAGAAAGGAAAAGATAGATACATTAGTGTTCATGATAAGTTATCTCCCAGTGAAACAAATAAAATATAATAGTAAATATATTAAAAATGACACTGACTAGCAATGTCACTAAGTTGTAACCTCTACCACCTACCTATCCTGCGGGTTTGTTATGCGGAAGGGGTCAGAAAAAAAATTCTGGTGGATGGACAAATGATACTTTCTATAAATAATATTACATATACCGTTCTACCACTAGTTTACCTTTATTAAGTTTTTTTGGGTATATTACATATTACACTTCCGATTTCATGCATAAATTGTACCTGTCTACTCCCCAATTGATTAACCTAATAAATCATATATATCTACCTGTTGACACACTTTTTGTTAAAAGCTGTCACACATGTAATATCTGGATAGCATCGTGCCCGGATATGGAAAACATCGTCAGAAGACAGGAAGCGATTTGGTTGAACTCGCATCATAAATAAAGAATGGCCCGAAACTCCTATCAAATGACCTAGTTTGGGCCCGAAAACAACAATTACGAAGTCTGGCTCAGTAACTCTTGTAGCCCTCTGAATTAGCTTCAGGTAGAGCTTTCGTTTGGCTAAAACGGACTTACAATTTGGAAGTTATGCCCATTTCTTTGAACTGGAGTAATCCGACATCGACTGGCAATCACTTGGATGAAGTGGTGAAATATCAGAAAGCTGGAATATGGACCGACTCGTGGGACCTACCTCGGCTCATGGGACCCACCTTGGCTTGTGGACTAGCCTGGCTCGCCCCCCCGGATCACGGCCTGTTCGTGGTCGACCCCTAGACCACGACCCGTCCTCACCATCTTCACCAACTCCTCACTTCAGCTCGTCACGACCCGCTCGTTACCACGGTTCATGGTGCACCCCGTGGTCACGAACCGCCTGGACTGAACCTGCTGCTGCACATGATTTTGACATGTTCTAAAGGCTATTTTCACTCCAGCTTGCATGGATATTATTACACGTGTCATATCACGACTTGGAGAGGGTTTCTGGACGTTTTCCATGACATTTTGAGATTTTTGAGATGCGTGCCACGTGTCTCATGAACCAATATCAGGAAATGGCCATAAATACACAATTTGGAGGACTTTCAACGGATTTTTTGGCAATTGTTCTCCGTGGCTTCCACCATTACTGAAGTGCAAGGACTTTGCACCTTTCTACATCTAAATTCTCCTCTTATAATCTCAATTAACACACGGATTGTGTGTCTGCATGTAACTGATTCTTGTAATCTATCAATACAACAATAAGATTAAAAAGCGGACGTAGGCTACATCAACAGCCGAACCATTATTGTAACACCCCACGTCCGCTAAGGTCACTCATACCAGGGGAATGCCTTAGTTTCGGTGAAGTATTTTAAGTGAATATAGAACAGTAAAATTACGACAAGACAGATATAAGTAATACTTGAAAATTTAAAACATCATTTCATTGCAGCGGAAAGTAATACATGTTTGGTTACATCACAAAACCATAAACCAAAGTCAAGTACATAATATCCATCTTGATAAAATAGAAGTACATAATCCCACTACATAACTAATAGCCATAAAAGAAAAGATGAACTGGGCTTCACTTCAACGGTCCAAGCTCCAAAGAATAGATACAGCAATCCGATCAAAGCCCACTAGCACCAGGCCCACTCTAATAACCTGGGGTTGGGGAAAAAGATAAAAACAACGGGGTCAGACATAAGTCTGAGTGAGTCCTATAACCCTAACAATACAATCATTAAAATAACCAGAGAAGACATAAGTTGATATACGGTAACGACTGGGGATGAATGGCTACACTAAGCAGCTTGGTAAACTTAGGATAAACTAAGATCACCGTAAAGACGCATTTATCCACCCAAGGATACTTACTAGATTACACCGCCCCAGACTTATCCACCCAAGAGTAATTCCTACACTGCACCACACCAGTTCTACCTACCCAAGATTAATTCCTACTTAAAGGTTGATCCCACTAAATGTACTTAGTAATTTTTATCCAGTAGTTTCTTTTACCCCTACATAGGTGCCGTCTGCCCCTATCTTTACTAGGTGTACCCACTACTCCCAAGTGATCGGCTCCCTAACGTAGATACCCGTGCTGGTCCCATAATGGGGTGTATCATTTCCCCAAAGTGGCAACCTGATAGTATCAACGGTGCACGGCTTTATACCTACACGATGCAACAACGACTTACTAACCAGCCCGGGTCCACACACGCATATGAAACCCGATGGACTTGCGTTGCCACCGCTAACCCGTTTTGGCCTCTTATAGTCAAACCCAATATGCGTGTCCCGTCACTCGACTTGGGTCGAGCCCACAAAGATACGTTTGGGATATTGGTTGAGATGGGCCCCCACAAGCTACCACTTAAGCTTGTTATTTTATCTAGTGTATCCCACTTAACCCTTTTTAATAATCATGTCTACCTTCATGTTATAAATCCTGGTTAAGTCATTAATCATATTTTAATTGCCATTCAAGGCACCCACTAGATTTCCACATGCCACCCAAGTCATTTATTCAATTCCCACATGCCAACCAAGGCACTTACTTAACCCTTTAATCATGTTTAATTACATGTTCCAATTTGGTTAAGTATTCTAATCGTATTTTCTATTGCCCCCCAAGGCAACCCACTAGTTACCACAAGTCACCCAAGGCACCCACTTAACCCTCATGCCCCACTACATGCTTATATGGTTAAGTGTTTCTTAATTAATTAAGACCGTGATCCTCATAAAGACCTCTCACATTAGACTATCTTTTATGACCGCTGGTTAAGCCGGTTGGGTCCGGGCAGCCTTATGTCATAACCGAGTCTAACCTCGTGTCTTTACCATAATCACGTATTTAGTTTGTGCCTAAGACCTCTCACATTGGGCTAACATTTGTAGCAACTGGTTAAGCCGGTTGGGTCCGGGCAGTTTTACGCTACAACTGAGTCCAACCTCGTGTCTTAGTCGATTAATTACACCTAATTAATCACCCTCACAATTTATATTAATTATTCCTAACGAATATCAAGTTTTTCATAACATGGGTAGACCTAACTCAATAGGTAAATTCCCATGGGGTAGACCTAACTCAATAGGTAAATTCCCACTTATGTTAATTTTTTTTTTATGGTATGCTTAATCATACCCAACCATACTTTAATTAACATATTTATTAACCCCACCGTTCCCCACGCAAATCGTTCTCATTTCACGACATAAATAAAGGGAAGATCCCTCGCAAATATCATGGGTTTAACCAAATCTTAGTATATAACTTTGTCATGGGTTAAGAGGATGTCAACTTGCATATATGAGCATATATTAACCCAACTACATTTAACCCAAACTTGCATATTATCGCACATGACTTGCATAACATATCGCATATGAACTTGCATATTATTATACACATATCTTGCATAACATGTTGAACTTGCATATAAGCATTCACATAACTTACATAACATGTTAAACATGCATTTAAGCTTACACATAACTTGCATAAGCATTCACATTCTTGCATAAGCATTCACATACTTGCATATTAACAAACATGTAACTTGCATAGCATATCTTGCATATTAACATACATGTAACTTGCATAGCATATCTTACATATTAACATACATGTAACTTGCATAGCATATATTACATATTAACATACATGTAACTTGCATAGCATATATTATCATACATGTAACTTGTTAAACATGCATAAACCCACTTGTTAAATATGCATAAAACAACTTATTAATCATGCATATTATCACATACTTAGCATGCATAGAATCACATATTCAACTTGCATAATATCATATACTTATCATGCATAGAATCACATACTAAACTTGCATAATATCATATACCTAGCATGCATAGAATCACATACTCAACTTGCATAATATCATATACTTATCATGCATAGAATCACATACTAAACTTGCATAATATCATATACTTAGCATGCATAGAATCACATACTCAACTTGCATAATATCATATACTTATCATGCATAGAATCACATACTAAACTTGCATAATATCATATACTTAGCATGCATAGAATCACATACTCAACTTGCATAATATCATATACTTATCATGCATAGAATCACATACTAAACTTGCATAAAATCAATTACTTATTATGCATAAACCCACATATCCAACTTGCATAAACTCTCATATTCAACATAAACTTACATATTCAACATAGGATTAATATTATACATAGATTAGCATATCATTACAAATGATTCAAACTCACAAATCCGCATTCAAGACCATAAGTCTCATTACACCTAATCTACTTATCTTAACAATTGATCATCAAAGTGATAGAAACTCACCAAAACACAATTAGCAAGCTAATGAAGAAGATTAAGATACTTAGAATGGATTAGAGGTTGATTAGAGCTTGCTTTCCTCTTCATTGATTTGTGGAGGCCATGACCAAGTTTCATTTTGCCATAGTTTAGTTACTAGGTTTAATTATGAATGAATTAGGGTAGGGTTAGGGTGTTATTTATAGGATTAGGTTGCATTTTAGACCCTTAGATTAACCCTAGATTAATTTAGGACCATCAGATCCGTCAGATCCAAGAAGCTTCCAGAACCAGCCCTTCAAGCCAGCCCAAGAACCCAAACTGGTGCACCCAGTTTCACTGGGCGTCACCCCCCCTGTCGACAGGCAAGTCGACAGGCAAGTCGACACCCCTGTCGACAGGCCTGTCGACAGCCCTGTCAACATGGGTAGGGCGGGAATCTTCCCGCCTGGCCCCGCCTGCTCTATTTTAAAATCTGAATTTAAATTATAAATCTGTTTTTAGTTTCAAATTTTCTGCATACTTCATCAGGCCATAACTGGGCCATACGGACTCTGATTTTTGAAAACTCGGACTCTATTTCGCGTATTTTTCCGAGACGAACGTAATGACGCAGCCCGTTTCCCCCAATTCTCACATCTGAGATTATATATTCTGTAATTAGTGAATTTTAGCATTAACCGAAATTCGGGGTGTTACATTCCCCCCTCCTTAAAGGATTTCGTCCCCGAAATCTCTAAGCTAAGGAGAATGCATATCCTACCATCCAAACAACCATCTACTCAATCCATCAAACACGAGCATCCATTATCCTTAAACAATTTCTAATGATGTATGAGCATATGCGAAAAGTGTGTGTATATGTTCCCTATCTAATGTACGAACATATGCAAACCATGATAGTGCCATGCATCCAATATGTATGCGAGATAACCCTATCGACACATACAGTATCTATATGAGTGCACAATCATTCACCAAAATGCATCATCCATATGATAGCACAATCATTATACATCCATAAATATAGCTAACTACACACAATTTTATGCAATATGCAATATGAAGTGATTGAGCCGATCTAGTGCCTAGAGTGTGTATATATGCATCCACGAGCAACCACTAGCAAACACTTGCATCCACTTGCATCCACCAACCATAACATGTCTCAAACACATGTTTCAACCATAGGTTTTCCCTATCTAAAGGTCAAACAGCACTCATCGATAGGACATACTAAAGATAAGGTAAGTACTAGGCAAGCGATAGAGGAGAAGTTAAAAGACATACTCTCCAAAAAGAAATGGATACAAAGAACGCATCTTCGCTTCCGTCTCCCAAGTAGCATTTCTTTCGTCATCCCCCCATTGCACTCTAGCTGGCTGAACTTCTCTGTTCCTCAACTTCCTAGTCTCTGACCCAATGATGCGAGTAGGAGCTCGTCGAATCGTCTCATCGCGCTCTAACTCTGCTTCTTTAAACAAACTCGGCTCTACCACCTCAGCGGTCTCATGTAAGTACTTCCTCAAATGGGACACATGAAATACACCCGGTACACCACTAAGTTTGTCAGGCAACTCCACTTTATATGCCATCTGTCCAATTCTTTCCTTAATGGGAATTGGCCCTACAAACCTTGGTACTCACTTCCTAACAGATCCAAAGTGAACCACATTCCGCAACGGAGATACCTTGATAAAACCATGTCCCCAACTTCAAACTCAAGATCCGTCCTTCTCTTGTCCGCATAAGATTTTTGCCTATCCTGTGCTGCTTTCATCCTTCTTTGAATCAAGTCAATCTTCTCTGAAGACTCTCTAATCACATCGGCCCAACCAAGATCTTATCCGTAGATTCCCACTAACATGTAGGTGATCAACAAGGCCTTCCATAAAGAGCTTCAAAAGGAGCCATACCACTACTGGACTGAAAGCTGCTATTATATGCGAACTCCACCAATGGAAGATGCTCTTCCCATGTACTTCCAAAATCCAAAATACATAACGTCAAAATACGATTCACCCTCTCAGTCTGGCCGTCCGTCTGAGGATGATATGCGGTACTAAAACACAACTGAGTCCCTACCGCCTCTTGCAAACTCTTCTAAAACTCTCTAGTGAAGATAGGATCTCGATCGCTCACTATACTGGAAGGTACACCATGCAATCTAATAATCTCTTGAACGTAAACTGAAGCTAGCCATGGAGCAGTTCTCTTACTCTTCACGGGTATAAAATGGGCACACTTAGTAAGTCTATCTACCATAAGCCCAATCCCCGTATTACCCTTCCTTGATTTCGGTAATCCAACGAGACACTATCCCCCTTCCCATTACGGAACTTCCAACGGGTGTAGCAACCCTCCGGGCTTCTTCTGTTCCGCTTTCACTTGTTAGCTCACCAAGCATCTAGCGATATACTTGGCCGCGTCTTTCCTCATATTGGCCAAAAAGAAAATTCGCTTTATGTCTTGGTACATCTTGTCCCTACCGGGATGAATGGTTATCTTCGACCGATGTGTATCATCAAGTATAGCCTTCCTCAAACTCTCATCTTGCGGTACACAAAGTCTACCGTCTCTACACAACCACCCCTTACTATCTAGGGTGTACCTACTCAAATGGCTGGACGACTCCTCCCCCTTATGAGCTTCTCTCATAGCTCAACCAACTGTGGGTCGTCTTGCTGTGCCTCGCCACCCCGTCCCAAAAGAGTAGGCCTAACCTCCAAGGAGGCTAGCAAACCGGGTACAAAGTCAACGGAAGGTCTAAAAGTCAAACATAGAAATAAACCCTAAGCTCCGTCGTTTAATCGATCAATGAACTCAAGGACAACCTTTTTCTTCTTAAGGCGTCTGCTACCATGCTTCCCTTGTTAGGGGTATACGCTATCTCAACTCATAAGATGCTAAGAATCCTATCCAAAATCGTCATGACTGTCCATCTCTCACGCAGACCACCCTAGTCGAATTCGACATCCCCCAAATGCAATCCCCAAAGGCCGAAACCAATATCAGACAAACACCCAAGGGATATCTCCTTCGAGTTCAGGCAACCTACGTGAGATGATACTAAAAATAATAATAATAATAATAATGGCTAAACAATTAAGCCTTTGACCAACTTTGGATGTCCTTGCCAGTCTCACTCCAAAACCACCGTTTTATCCCATAACTGGCTTTGCTCAACCTATTGAGCACATATGAAAACTTATTTCGCTCCTAGAAAAGACCAAGATGTCATCCACAAAGACCATCACAAACTTATTTAGGTACTCTCTGAACACCCTTCTCATCAAATCAACAAAGTATGCGGAGGCGTTCGTCAAACCAAATAGCATCACCGGCCACTCATAAAACCATCCGGAGTCCTAAAGGCATTCTTCTCTATACTATCGTCAGCCACTCCCAACTGACTAAACCATGTGGCTTAGTCCAACTGCGAAAATACTGAGGCACCAACCAACTGATCAAAGAGATCATCAATCTTCGGCAATGGGTGTCTATTCTTCCTTGTGAGTTTATTTAGTTCTCCTTAGCCTATACAAAGTCTGAGGGACCCATCCACCTTCGTGGCAAAAACTACTGGAGCACCCCATTCCGATATACTTCTTCTTATGAACCCCTTCTCAAGCAAATCGCCTACTTACTTATGGAGTTCCCTCCTCTCACGAGGAGCCTTGTGGCACACTGGCCAAGTCACTGGTTTGGCATTGTTTACCAGACATATTCGGAAGTCAATCTCCCGCTCCGGAGGTAAGCCCTTCACCTTCTCAAACACATCCGAGTTTTCCCGGACCACTCTAACAGATCGCAAACTCTAGACCGTCGTGTCAAGCGATTCTAGATATCTTAGCATAACAGATTCTATGGGATTACAAGAGATCTCGAGAGTGTTACCCAAGCGGGTCATAAGCCTAACAACTCTCTCATCAAAATCAAGAACGGCACCCCTACTGGATAACCAGTCCATGCCCAAAACTAACCCATAGCCCGTGAAGCCCAACACAAAAGCATCACATCTAAACTCAATGCTAAGTATAAAAACTTTCAAACCCAAACACATCATGGAGCCCCAATTGGGTTTGAAACAACTAAGGGATCATCTACCAAACTGGTGTCTAAGTGCAGTGACTCAACTAAAAATGATGAGATAAACGAACTCGATACATCAGAATCAAATAAAGTTTGGATCGGATAATAAAGAAATCCAAATTCCAACCTAGACGGTCTTATCCCCATCCGACATCCTAGCCGTGAGGAAATATAACTATTCTCCAGAAGATTCCATACCTTGCCCTTGCTTCTTTGGACAATCCTAATAAGGTGTCCTATTCCTCCCCAAAGGATAACTACTAACCTTCTTCTTCTTCCCATTTTCCATTCGTAGCCTCTCACCAATGAGGTTTCATCCTTTATTAACCAAACAACTATTTGAGTCTTCCTCTCCTCGTCTATCCTATATGTACCTACCAGTCCTCCTCCTTCTTGAACCAACTTCTAATCTGATTTACATCTAAGTCCCTTGAAGCGGTTTTCCATTCTTATCTATCTTAGAAAGATCATCTACACACGGAAGGGAAACTCAAACCGAGAGAGAAAGAGATTCAAACGGAGAATTCGAAAGATAAAGATATGGCTATCGGGGATTATGCTTTTCTCTCAAAAACTTTTCTCTTAAAAGACATGTTTTTGAAAATACTCCTTCAAAAATTTTCTTAGAAAAATAGTTTTTCTAAAATTTTTATCTGTTCTGGTAACCTTAAGCTCTGATACCACGTGTAACACCCCACGTCCGCTAAGGTCACTCATACCAGGGGAATGCCTTAGTTTCGGTGAAGTATTTTAAGTGAATATAGAACAGTAAAATTACGACAAGACAGATATAAGTAATACTTGAAAATTTAAAACATCATTTCATTGTAGCGGAAAGTAATACATGTTTGGTTACATCACAAAACCATAAACCAAAGTCAAGTACATAATATCCATCTTGATAAAATAGAAGTACATAATCCCACTACATAACTAATAGCCATAAAAGAAAAGATGAACTGGGCTTCACTTCAACGGTCCAAGCTCCAAAGAATAGATACAGCAATCCGATCAAAGCCCACTAGCACCAGGCCCACTCTAATAACCTGGGGTTGGGGAAAAAGATAAAAACAACGGGGTCAGACATAAGTCTGAGTGAGTCCTATAACCCTAACAATACAATCATTAAAATAACCAGAGAAGACATAAGTTGATATACGGTAACGACTGGGGATGAATGGCTACACTAAGCAGCTTGGTAAACTTAGGATAAACTAAGATCACCGTAAAGACGCATTTATCCACCCAAGGATACTTACTAGATTACACCGCCCCAGACTTATCCACCCAAGAGTAATTCCTACACTGCACCACACCAGTTCTACCTACCCAAGATTAATTCCTACTTAAAGGTTGATCCCACTAAATGTACTTAGTAATTTTTATCCAGTAGTTTCTTTTACCCCTACATAGGTGCCGTCTGCCCCTATCTTTACTAGGTGTACCCACTACTCCCAAGTGATCGGCTCCCTAACGTAGATACCCGTGCTGGTCCCATAATGGGGTGTATCATTTCCCCAAAGTGGCAACCTGATAGTATCAACGGTGCACGGCTTTATACCTACACGATGCAACAACGACTTACTAACCAGCCCGGGTCCACACACGCATATGAAACCCGATGGACTTGCGTTGCCACCGCTAACCCGTTTTGGCCTCTTATAGTCAAACCCAATATGCGTGTCCCGTCACTCGACTTGGGTCGAGCCCACAAAGATACGTTTGGGATATTGGTTGAGATGGGCCCCCACAAGCTACCACTTAAGCTTGTTATTTTATCTAGTGTATCCCACTTAACCCTTTTTAATAATCATGTCTACCTTCATGTTATAAATCCTGGTTAAGTCATTAATCATATTTTAATTGCCATTCAAGGCACCCACTAGATTTCCACATGCCACCCAAGTCATTTATTCAATTCCCACATGCCAACCAAGGCACTTACTTAACCCTTTAATCATGTTTAATTACATGTTCCAATTTGGTTAAGTATTCTAATCGTATTTTCTATTGCCCCCCAAGGCAACCCACTAGTTACCACAAGTCACCCAAGGCACCCACTTAACCCTCATGCCCCACTACATGCTTATATGGTTAAGTGTTTCTTAATTAATTAAGACCGTGATCCTCATAAAGACCTCTCACATTAGACTATCTTTTATGACCGCTGGTTAAGCCGGTTGGGTCCGGGCAGCCTTATGTCATAACCGAGTCTAACCTCGTGTCTTTACCATAATCACGTATTTAGTTTGTGCCTAAGACCTCTCACATTGGGCTAACATTTGTAGCAACTGGTTAAGCCGGTTGGGTCCGGGCAGTTTTACGCTACAACTGAGTCCAACCTCGTGTCTTAGTCGATTAATTACACCTAATTAATCACCCTTACAATTTATATTAATTATTCCTAACGAATATCAAGTTTTTCATAACATGGGTAGACCTAACTCAATAGGTAAATTCCCATGGGGTAGACCTAACTCAATAGGTAAATTCCCACTTATGTTAATTTTTTTTTTTTATGGTATGCTTAATCATACCCAACCATACTTTAATTAACATATTTATTAACCCCATCGTTCCCCACGCAAATCGTTCTCATTTCACGACATAAATAAAGGGAAGATCCATCGCAAATATCATGGGTTTAACCAAATCTTAGTATATAACTTTGTCATGGGTTAAGAGGATGTCAACTTGCATATATGAGCATATATTAACCCAACTACATTTAACCCAAACTTGCATATTATCGCACATGACTTGCATAACATATCGCATATGAACTTGCATATTATTATACACATATCTTGCATAACATGTTGAACTTGCATATAAGCATTCACATAACTTACATAACATGTTAAACATGCATTTAAGCTTACACATAACTTGCATAAGCATTCACATTCTTGCATAAGCATTCACATACTTGCATATTAACAAACATGTAACTTGCATAGCATATCTTGCATATTAACATACATGTAACTTGCATAGCATATCTTACATATTAACATACATGTAACTTGCATAGCATATATTACATATTAACATACATGTAACTTGCATAGCATATATTATCATACATGTAACTTGTTAAACATGCATAAACCCACTTGTTAAATATGCATAAAACAACTTATTAATCATGCATATTATCACATACTTAGCATGCATAGAATCACATATTCAACTTGCATAATATCATATACTTATCATGCATAGAATCACATACTAAACTTGCATAATATCATATACCTAGCATGCATAGAATCACATACTCAACTTGCATAATATCATATACTTATCATGCATAGAATCACATACTAAACTTGCATAATATCATATACTTAGCATGCATAGAATCACATACTCAACTTGCATAATATCATATACTTATCATGCATAGAATCACATACTAAACTTGCATAATATCATATACTTAGCATGCATAGAATCACATACTCAACTTGCATAATATCATATACTTATCATGCATAGAATCACATACTAAACTTGCATAAAATCAATTACTTATTATGCATAAACCCACATATCCAACTTGCATAAACTCTCATATTCAACATAAACTTACATATTCAACATAGGATTAATATTATACATAGATTAGCATATCATTACAAATGATTCAAACTCACAAATCCGCATTCAAGACCATAAGTCTCATTACACCTAATCTACTTATCTTAACAATTGATCATCAAAGTGATAGAAACTCACCAAAACACAATTAGCAAGCTAATGAAGAAGATTAAGATACTTAGAATGGATTAGAGGTTGATTAGAGCTTGCTTTCCTCTTCATTGATTTGTGGAGGCCATGACCAAGTTTCATTTTGCCATAGTTTAGTTACTAGGTTTAATTATGAATGAATTAGGGTAGGGTTAGGGTGTTATTTATAGGATTAGGTTGCATTTTAGACCCTTAGATTAACCCTAGATTAATTTAGGACCATCAGATCCGTCAGATCCAAGAAGCTTCCAGAACCAGCCCTTCAAGCCAGCCCAAGAACCCAAACTGGTGCACCCAGTTTCACTGGGCGTCACCCCCCCTGTCGACAGGCAAGTCGACACCCCTGTCGACAGGCCTGTCGACAGCCCTGTCGACATGGGTAGGGCGGGAATCTTCCCGCCTGGCCCCGCCTGCTCTATTTTAAAATCTGAATTTAAATTATAAATCTGTTTTTAGTTTCAAATTTTCTGCAAACTTCATCAGGCCATAACTGGGCCATACGGACTCTGATTTTTGAAAACTCGGACTCTATTTCGCGTAATTTTCCGAGACGAACGCAATGACGCAGCCCGTTTCCCCCAATTCTCATATCTGAGATTATATATTCTGTAATTAGTGAATTTTAGCATTAACCGAAATTCGGGGTGTTACAACTATAAAAATTTCATGTGTCTCTTCTTATTTATCATTTTCTGCTTTTTGTGATCTGTGATCTGCATTTGGGTGTTAGTGCCAATTTTTGGTCTAACTTTTTGGCGCGCCAAGAAGGGGTTCGCGCACGATACTACTTCAATTTCTAGCTCTAAAGGAATCGATTTGCTTGGCTATTGGATCAATGGCGATCAAAAGGAAGAAAATTGGAACTTCCTCTCATGCTGAGGATGCTGATGCTGAAGGCACTAGAAACGAGGAAAGCCAGGGGCATCCTCTCATGGGGATCCTTCTGCATACTTGATAAGAGAAGAGATGGACGACGTTATCACTGAACTGAGAGCTCAAATGGCAAAGTAAGATGATCTCCTCAGAAAACAACAGGAGATGATCGACAGATTCTTCGCTCGAATGGATGGAAGGCCAAGCAACGTTCAAGTCATTGGAAATGAAACCACTGAAGCAGCTCACACATCACATGGACTCGGGGGCAACCCCCTCACTCTTGGAAATGGTCAGGATCGACCTACTTCAGCTCCAGTTCAGAAGAACGCAAGCTCACGCTCAACAGCAGGAGGTGGTTCGTGATGAGGCTGCATGACTCGATCGGCTCGCCCCCCTCTCTCACGAACCTGAATCCAGGACCCAGGACCAGATTGGCTCGCCCCCTTGAACTACGAGCCATGAGCCACGAACCCCTGGACAATGACCCAGCTCATGGTGCCCCCTCCGGCTCACAAACCGGTCCAAGCAACTCACTTCCAGCAACTCATCGGCTGCTTCCTTCTCTCACGCTCAACGCCGGGGGCACCAGCTCTGACTTAGGCAATCAGCAACAACATTTTGAAAGAAATCGGCTAGCATATCTGATTGAATGCCTCTTGAGAGGACGCATTTATCAGAATGACGTGGATGACGTCAATCACAACCCGTTCACTCAGGAAATTAGGAATTCCCGCAATCCCCCGGATTTCAAACTTCCACAACTGGAGCCCTACAACGGTAGGACAGATCCTACCTGCACCTGATGCGCTACAAATGGCTTATGGAAGTTCAATCGGCGTCGGAAAACGTCACAACAAAATGTTTCCCCCTCTTTTTGACTGATATAGCCGCTATGTGGATTCGGCAGCTAGAAACAGAATCGATCAGTAGTTGCAACATGTTGGTCGCACGCTTCATTGAACAATTTCGAGTTCACATTGCACGTCCCAAGAACGTCATGTCCCTCACCACAATCAAGCGGAGGCCCAGAGAAACTCTGCGTTCGTTCATGGAAAGATTCAACGTTGCAACAGCATTAGTTGATCGCCTGAACCATCCATGGTATTGATGGCAGCAATATCTGACGTTCTAGATAATTTAGAGTTCAAAAAATCCTTGTATCGAGATCCACCACGAAATCTTGGCGAATTCTACCATGAAGCAGATAGATTTCTGCGGGAAGAAGATGCAACTTCTGAGAAGTGCAGTCTCAATGTCAACGTGCTTAAAGACGGAGAACCGTCTAATTCTGGAAAAGGCAAAGAAAAAGCCGATGTCAAGAATGACCGCAACACTCAGCCTCGGAGAGGGCCCAAATATGAAAGATACACTGAACTGAACGACACTCTGAGCAACATCTACATGGATACAGGGGGTGTTGCCTCCTATCCGAGGCCTTTCAAGAGGGAGTCAATGCTAGCACAACATAACTCCGGAAGACACTGCATATTTCATGACATAGACGATCATAACACTGATGACTGCAGACATTTCCGAGACCTTATTGAGGACCGGGTCAGACGAGGAGAGCTCCCCGAGTATGTAAATCAACCAACATAGCCAACACCTGCGCTGCCAGCAACTTTTCCCCGGAGAGGGAACGATCATGGATTGAGCAATCATGGGATTATCATTAACTGATTCCACTCAGTGGATCTCTTCAGTTTGTCGGACTCCGGTCCGCAATTCATGTTTTTAGGCTTTCAGTCGACTTCTCGCCCTTCTTTGTTTTCTCTGCATGTAATAAAAGTGGCCACATCAGCCTACAATACAGAACCGGCTTGTAGTCTCCAGTCGTGTACGACTAACAACTACTACATTTTCATGAATTAGTAATAAGCATTGGGCTCCAGCTCCGAACTGGATCCGTCCAGTATAAACAAACTGCATTAGCATTTCCTTGGTCATCTTACCCCAGTAAGGCCGTCTTGGAACCTCGTTAGCTTTTCCTCGGTCGTCTTACTCCGACAAGGCCGTTGGAACATCACGGCATCTCCTTGGTTGTCTTACTCCGGTAAGGCCGTCATGGACCTTCCTTTAGCATTTCCTTGGTCGCTTACTCCGGTAAGACCTCCTCGGAACTATTCTTGCATTGTTTGTCTTATCTTTTTATAGGTACGGATTATGGATTTCACAAATTATCCAGAACACATCTTCCTTCTACCAGTAAGATATGTTCTGGGGGGCAAACTTGTTGACACACTTTTTGGTAAAAGCTGTCACAAATGTAATATCTGGAAGCATTGCGCCCGGATATGGAGAACATCGTCAGAAGACAGAAAGCGATTTGGTTGAAGTCGCATCATGAACAAAGAATGGCCCAAAACTCCTATCAAACGACCTATTTTGGGCCCGAAAACAACAATTATAGAGCTTTTCTCAGTAACTCTTGTAGCACTCTGAATTAGCTTCAGGTAGAGCTTTCGTTTGGCTAAAACGGACTTACGGTTTGGAAGTTACTCCCGTTTCCGTGAACTAGTGTAATCTGGCATCGACTGGCAATCACTTGGATGAAGTGGCGAAATATCGGAAAGCTCGGAATATGGACCGGCTCGTGGGACCTACCTTGGCCCGTGGGACATACATCGGCTCGTGGACTAGCCTGGCTCGCCCCTAGATCACAACTCGTTCGTGGTCGACCCCTAGACCACGACCCGACCTCACCATCTTCACCAACTCCTCACTTCAGCTTGTCACGACCCGCTCGTTACCATGGTTCGTGGTGCACCCTGTGGTCACAAACCGCCTGGATCGAACGTGTTGTTGCACATGATTTTGAGCTGTTCTAAAGGCTATTTCACTTCAGCTTGCATGGATCTTATTACATGTATCATATCACGACTTAGAGAGGGTTTCTGGACGTTTTCCATCACATTTTAAGATTTTTGGGATGCGTGCCACGTGTCTCACGAACCGATATCCGGAAATGGCTATAAATACACCATTTGGAGGACTTTCGAAGGACTTTCTGGCCATTCTTCTCCGCGGCTTCCACCATTACTAAAGTGCAAGGACTTTGCACCTTTCTACATCTAAATTCTCCTCTTGTAATCTCAGTTAACACATGGATTGTGTGTCTGCATGTAACTGATTCTTGTAATCTATCAGTATAACAATAAGATTATAAAGTGGATGTAGGTTGCATCTACAACCGAACCACTATAAAAATTTCATATATCTCCTCTTATCTATCATTTTCTGCTTTTTGTGATCTGTGATCTGCATTCGGGTGTTAGTGCCAATTTTCATGTCCAATATATCACGGTCATCCCCATAGAACCCTTCTCGAGATTGGGAAAACATACTAGACCATACTGCGAAAGCGCACTATGTCTCCATCACTACACCGTGAAAACATATTAAGCTACGCTATGAAAGTGAATGAGCTTCTACCGTTGTTCCATAAAGGCACCCAAACCTGAGTTTTTCCACAGAACTATGTCAGGGGCTTTCTATATTTATCGCGAATGACTTCGTTAGGCCTACAATATAGATATAAAAAATTGGTCTGTCTCTTTCGGTGACTATGGCCCCATCCTCTCCCCAACTAATGAAAGATCATTCAAAGAGCTAAGTGCCTATTCCTAACAAACAATCTAAACATCCATATGGTCCTCATTTAAGATTCGATAGCAAAATATCATTGGCCTCTTGGTTTAGCTCCAGTCTTTCCCAAACTTGCTCCGACTGACGATGACAGGTATCCGACGACCTACTATCCTTTGTTAGGCCTTGACAATAAATCCTCCCAGCCTACGAGTAAGACAACCGCCAAATCTTCGTAAAATCATCCTAATCAGTCTTTAGGTTTCCTACAATGACAGATGTAGCCAAGGCATACTCCCCGGCCGGAATCGTAGAGACCATACCTTTGAGGATTGAGCTTCGATAAGCCTACCACAGAGGACCATCACTAAGCATCCTCGTGTCCCATCAAATTCTTGCACCTCCTTCCATTTTCGTTAGATAATAAGTTGGACATGTTCCTACCGCATCTACAAACGTCCACGATGATTTTACCCCGTCAGGCTCTTTATTTCCATGGACTGGACCAAACGCATACCGCTATTTTAAGTAGTCCCTATGTCTAATTTATCATTATGTGTTTCACTTTTCCTTTTTCATTGAATTACAATATTCATTAATATATTTAGTTGAATATTATCTATTTATAAATCAACTGTACTAGTTACCTGTAACGGCTGGAAATTTCCGACTCCTCGAGAGTCGGAAATTCCGCGACGTTAGTGAAAGAATTTAGAAGGTGAGAAAGAAAAGATAGAACTAATAGAATAGAAGAAGAAGAAGAACATCAGAATCATCAGAGTAACACAAATCTCACAGCGGAACGAATAACATATAATATATAACATAACTTTGAAGTAAACAGTTATATATATACAATAGCACTTATCAGAGTACAACACTTACAACACAGCGGAAATAACTATAGCTATAGAATCTTGCAGCCTCCTGCTCCAAGCTCTCCAAGTATATCTGTAAATCCCGACTACTTGACTGCCCGTACAAATTTAGGCACCCAAGAGTTTAGGGAAAACAACAAAGTAAACTCCGGGTCAGTCATGGGACTGGTATAAGTAAATAGTTTAAAACAGGTATAGGATATCTCATAAGACCACGCCGTGAATACGGAACGGGTTTTTCCCTTATGAGTATATGAACAACTTTGACAAGCAATATCATTGTGATATTATAATAATGTCTAAGTACAAATAGGTATCAATCTAGCAGAAACGCTTGCATCTCACGTTCTACATACATAGTAAAAATCATAAACCGCAGGGCGCTTATTGAAGATTGGATTCCAACAGACAAGGTATGGGAGCACCTTCTGAATAGTGTACTCTAGAGGTGATACACTCAGGGTTCAACAAGAACGTCTTGCAACCCGGCCACACATGACCGCTCACTCATTTAGCTTGAGTGTCGCGAATATATTGCCACCACGGTTATAGGCCATCAAACCGTCATCCGAAGATACAGAATCAAAAAGAAGTATAAATATGGATATTCCCTAGATCGGTGACAATACACCCTGCTTGGGAATGACCCAACTAGCCATGCTGCCTAGCCCAACTTTTGTTACTTCCTGGTGGGAGGCTAGAAGCTACGTCTATCTTCAGAACATCTGATCACCATTCACTTTGAATGCCACATCGTCATACCTGCCAAATCACAAATTGACTTATTCAAAAATAACACGGGTATACAGCTAAGAGAAACGAATTCCTCCGCCACCAAACGTGAATACGTTTGAACAGATCAACTTACGCGATCCATTGGATATACTCTGTCAGACCTTCTTCCATATACGTTGTCCTGGGACTGGACAAACTGAAGGCACTATTCAGTATATCCATCTTAGTCACTGTTATCTAAGACTTATACAACAGCCCTTGCACTTTACTCCGTCTTCAATTTATCTTTGGCATATATTGCTCGCAACGCTTGTGCCGATACAGAGTGGTTCTTTGGATAATAATCCAACCGGTCTCTCCATATTAACAACGTTAAAATGGTAAAAACTTCGATAGTCTGTGAGTTAACTATCAAATGAAAACATGTCGGTGTACAAACAACGATCTTATTTCCAAATGGAAATTCGATCGATCAATCATCATATGTTCATATTTCCCTTTTTCATATATTTAGAAAATATATGTTATTAATCATTGGAAAACATTTCCATAGCTTATTTTCACATCACTATTATTTCGCAACTATCAGTCCCTAACTGTAACTAGTATGAGAACAATTCTCTAAGTATCAATCCGGAAGGTCGAAACCAACATCAGATCGTTACTTAGAAACCCGTTCAACTTACCCTCTCCAATCAGTTTCTGAATTTGCTTAACTCTATTTCTTAAATTCTTATCATGAAAACATTTCATCTTCTATGTTTAGAAAACATATCTGACTATATTTGGAAAACGTTTCCAAAATTCATTTACGGATTTCCAATGAACGTTGTATAAAACATCGTTACGCTTAATCCATTAATCGCTTATTACTTAGCTTTATTCCTAATCAACCTTTTAGATCGAACCACAACTATTCCTTTGTCAATTCTGAAGTAAATCAAGTTGGGGTATAATTACCTCGCAGACCTTAATTGAACAACGTCCTTTACTGTGAAATAGATGAAGCTCATCACTCACTTTTTACAATCATCTGTTTTATGCAAATTCTCGGATTCAGGTTACGAATCCACTTCTTATATGACAACGTTTGATTATAACTATAACGTTATAATTCATACTTCTGCAATGTCTAACCTAAATTATAACTTTATCTCCTAACTCGAATAATTTAACAGACACCTAATTCCTAAATCAATAACTAAATCTTGATTTAAACCCTGGAAAGTAAATAGTACTTTCCCGAATTCGCTATAATTGAATTCGACGTATAACTCTCTTTCGAGTAATCTCTATTTGATTAACTCTTCTTCGAATAACTCATATTCGAATTCTCTCTCTTTCGAATAAACAATATTCGATCTCTTTCTTTCGAATATGCTATATTCGAAAATCTCCTTTCGATTTACTAATCGATAACTCCTTTCGATCAAACTAAAATCGATAACTCCTTTAACTCTATTCGAATAACTAATATTCGACTAACTCCTTTGGATCGACTCATTTGATTAACTCCTTCGAATAACTAATTCGAATAACTTACCTTCGAATAACCAATATTCGATTAACTCTAACTCGATTAACTTAATTCTAATCGATTTACTCCATTTCGATTCACTTAATTCAAATCGATTAACTTAACTCAAATTGATTAACTCCTTTCGAATAACTAAATTCGATTTAACTCTTCTCGAATAACTACATTCGATTAACTCAAATTGAATAACTAATATTCAATTAACCCTTCGACTAACTCCTTTGGATTAACTAACTTCGAATAACTCCTTTAGATTAACTAACTTCGAATAACTCCTTTGGATTAACTAACTTCGAATAACTCCTTTGGATTAACTAACTTCGAATAACTCCTTTAGATTAACTGACTTCGAATAACTCCTTTGGATTAACTAACTTCGAATACTCCTTTGGATTAACTAACTTCGAATAACTCCTTTGGATTAACTAACTTCGAATAACTCCTTTGGATTAACTAACTTCGAATAACTCCTTTGGATTAACTAACTTCGAATAACTCCTTTGGATTAACTAACTTCGAATAACCAATATCCGATAACTATTCTTCGAATAAATAATATTCGGTAACTCTTCTCAAATGAATAACATTTGATTTCTCCACTCGAATAAACTATATTCGATAACTCTTCTCAAATGAATCACATTTGATTTCTCCACTCGAATAAACTATATTCTATAACTCTTCTCAAATGAATAACATTTGATTTCTCCACTTGAATAAACTATATTCGATTTCTCTTCTCTCGAATACACTATATTCGATAACTCTACTTCGGATAAGTGATATTCGACAACTCTACTCGATTAACTCTACTTGGATAACTCTAACTGATCAACTCTAACTGGTCAACTCTAACTGGTTAACTCTAACTGGTTTAACCTAACTGGTTAACTCGTCTCGATTAACTGAACTAATCCACTTAGTTTAACTTAGCTAATTCACGTTGATTAACTCTAACCGATTCACTTAGTTTAACTCAACTAATTCACTTTGATTAACCACTTAGTTAACTTAACTAATTCACTTCGATTAACTCAACCAATTCACTTGGTTAACTCGACCAATTCACTTGGTTAACTCGACCAATTCACTTGGTTAACTCCTATTTATTTAACAAATAAATATCTTCTTTAGTTTAATTCTATTTATTTAATCTCTAAATAAATACCCTTTATAATATTCTATTTATTTAATCTCTAAATAAATATCCCTTATATTTGTTCTAACGAATATAATTCCTTTATATTTTGACTAAAAAATATATCCTCTTATATTCGATTAACATATATATTCCCTTATATTGATTTACAAATAAAATTCTTTTATATTTGTTTTACCAACTATATTCCTTAATATTCAAAAATCCTTTTTCTTATATATATATATATAATCCCTTGATTTTATATAAATAAACTATTTTCAAAATATACTTTGAAAACCCCTCTCCTACAGTCTGGTATTTCTCATGGTCTTCAACACACCATATAACAACGATAAACCACACATAGTCATACAGATTATATACTTCACATTATATATCACACTATAAAAATCACAGTAAAATACTGTTGAGGAATCCTGTTGGATTCCTCCAACCTGTTTCCCTGCATCACAGATGTTAGACAATATAGATAACATCACTTTCAGTTCCATATGATACATTCTGTTAAACAGAATCAATATAGAAATTTAACTAACTGACTAGCAGTTCAAATCAAACAATCAACACACAGTCAAACAGACAATTTCAACAGTTCTAACAATGCAACATGAAATTATAAACTGTTCAGAGTTAGTGAGATTTACTCACTTTTGCGCGTTAACCGTTAAATAACGGTTTGCGTTATTCGATTCAGTTGGACAATTTATTTCGCCATAAATTGTAACGAGCTCGGATCCACCCCCGGTCGGCTCTATTTCGTAGTGTCCGTCCATACGGTCCCAATGCAACTTACGGTTCGTCAATCTGACTTCGTATGGATGAGATATCACATTCACAAGTTAACACAAAATTTAAATTAAATTAAAACTAAAACTAAAACTTTAATATCCTACTGGGCCTTAACCATTACCTTGAGCCCAACAGCCCACCCACTAAATCCAACCCTGCTTCCCTTATAACCCGTCCGCCTTATCTTCTTTCCCAAATTCGTAAAACCCAAAATACTCCAGACATCCAAATGGCCGAACTTCACTCGCCGTTCTCCCTCTTCCAAGCGATCGAACCCAAAACGAACAACACCTCCAAAATCTCCTCCCAATGCTCTTCTCTGATAAACCGCTGGAACCCAAACCGTGTACAAGAAAACTCCACCCAGTATAAGTTCACGCAACCAACAGAATGTCCTCCGTGAATCATGCGCATATTTCTTCCTTCAGCTTTAGTACCCAACTTCTCTTCACGTTGTTACTCCACTTCCTATTGCTAATACTCCCACTCCATCCTTCACGCATGTGCCACGGTGACAGGCACCACGTCCTACTCCACCATTTTCATACGTCAGAAACCATACCCCAAACACACAGCCCTCTCTTTAGCCCTCACCCTGCGTGAAAGTGAAACTCCATAGCATTTCAACCACTAAAATCCAACGAGCAACACACTATGGTACTCACCATCAAAACCCTACACAACAGATCTTGCTATCATGGAAGTGCTGATGTACTTCTGTCTAGAAGTGAATGGAGAGTTCGATCCTCCTGAGAATGTGAAATGGTTTTCAAAACAAAAGAAAAATAACTTTTCCCCTGTTGCGTTGTATATATAGGGTAGGATCCTTAAGTCTTGGCGTCAGTACAACCATACCAATTTAGTGCTTTCAACATGTTCTACGTAGGCAACATGGGTCACTCTGCCTCGCACATATATTTGTTTTGAGGAGTTTAACCGCCACGTTTTCATGTTTTGATTTCTTTGAAGTATTCGGTCTCCACGTTTTTAGTTTTAAACCCCAAAGAATTTTTGTGGCTGAGGAAGAATGGAGCGTGGCTTATTCTCAATTAAGGAAAATGAATGGTTATGAATTATACGCACTTCAACTAAATTAAATATTCCATTTTATTTACCGATCGTTACGGACAGAGATAAAAATGCAGTCGTGTCCAGTATCGCACCATGATTCCAAAAATTTAATAATACCGGTAGGTGGACTCATATTTTGAAACTTCAAAATGTTGATTTCAGGGTGCGAAATACTTCAAATAAAAAGTTGCTTATTTAATTAATTAAAAATTTCCATAAAATTCTAAAAATTAAATTATCGCTATGTCCCAAAAGAACCTTGTCTAAATTCACGCCTGATATCAAGTTATTTCAAATAAACCGTTACGGTCGATAAACGAATCTATAGCAACTATTTTAAAGTTTGATTTGGACATATCTCAAAATCTACACGACGAAATCCCAATTTTTCTCTTCCACTAGAAGGATATACTCCACCAGCTCCACACGTTTCTTGTTTCACAGAAATCCGACTTCAAACGGTCCCTGTATATTCAGTTGAAGTTCAAATCGCCAAATTGTGAACTGCAGCGCCATTTCAAGCTCGGTTTTAATTATAATTATAAATTATAAGTTCGAACGTTTTACTTTAAGTTATCGATATCGCCAAATCGATATATAAATAATTAAATAAATTAATTATTCGACAGCTAACAAAACGCGCCATTACATTACCATAGAATCATAGGCTCCTAACTTACACTTTGTAAATCAATATATTCATATTAAAGCCTAACTGTTCTTTTAACCTTCAGTCGTATTCATATTCATGCAAATATAAGTAGTGGTTGTAGGTTTAAAATAAACCTCATTATTGACACACCTTTTTAGCAAGGCGCTCACAACTTGGATTCTATCAAAACAACACTCAGGACTTGAGTATAAATTTGCATTGATCGGCGTTTGCTTAGATGAAGTGACGCAATTTACGAAAAACTTGGATTTTGCATGCATGGGACAACGGGTCGGATCGCACCATTCGGGTCGAGTCTCCCGGGTCTAACTCGACCTGACACCACATTAACCGAGCACACCAGATGAGCTTGGTGCTCAAGCATTGCATCAGCTCAAACCAGACCAACCCAACCTGCCTGAAGCGGTTACCGCACTAGAACGTGCCCCTATTCTTTAGGCAACTAACTTGCTCCACATTCCTATTTGCACGGATCGGGTTACACCTAGCATGCCCCGACCTGGAAACCACTCCTCTACTCAGTCCACTATGGCTCCGTAATACGGTGGATGGTCGACCCCACACCGGCCGAAGCCTGCCTACGGTAATAAATTCATGAAAACACAACATTTCAAAGGGACTTTTTCCTTTCTGAACCAATGGCATCCTCTATTGTAGACGAAAGGACATTGCACATTCCTCCAAACACATGGTCATTGTATCTCCACTGAAATCAACACTTAACATGAGGATTTCGTGTATAAATTCATTCTGTTTTCTCCTCTTCTTCATTGTAACGCAAGGATGTTGTTATAATCGGATCTTACGAATTGTAAGATGAATTTGTACTTGTAACTTCTTAGGATTTAAGAAGCTATAAAATGGAAGTAGGCTTGGTTTGAGCCTAATCATTATAAAAACAACGTTGTCCCCTTGATATTTATTATTTTCAACATTCATTATCTGTGATATTTGTTATCAGGATTTCACACTGCATTGGGTGTTAGTACCACTTTTTGGTCTAACATTTTGGTGCGCCAGGAAGGGGACACGCTATCACTTCGACATCTAGCTTGCAGTGAAGTGGATTGTTTGATATTTTGACTCAATGGTTAAGAGGAAGAAAGACAGAACCATCTCCTGTGCCGAGGATGTTGGCGCAGAAGGCGCTGGAAATGAGGGTAGCCAGTAGGCATCCTCTCGTGGAGATCCATCAACATACCTGACTAGCGAGAAGATGGTTGGTGTTCTTGCTGAATTGAGAACCCATATACCTTGGCAAGATGAACTTCTTTAGAATCAATAGGAAATGATGAACGATTTCTTCACTTGGATGGATGGAAGGTCGAATAACAATCATTAACTTGCTGAAAATCATTCCACTAGAGTGCAGGCAGCAAAAAATTCAACCCCATCAGGAGCACCCTCTCGGGTCGGGTCGAACGGAACCCACAGCCAAGTAGAAGGCAATCGTATACCTTCAAGAAGCATGCAACATGATGCTACAACACTTAACGTTTTGGATGAAAACATTGGCAACATTGGAAACTTAGGTTCGGCTCGTGCAGCTAGGCCTACTTCAACCCCAGTTTGTGTGAACTCAACAGCACCAGAATCAACTCGACTTTAACATGAAGTTCCACGATTCGGCGCTCATGGACCGGGTCGGGTCAAACTATTCGAACCATGACCCGGTGGCACATTCGAACCGTAGATAGAGGCTCAATACACACTTCCTCGCTCATGTGTGATCAACATTGGGGGCACCAGTGTAGGATTAGACAGCTGGTGATAGTTGTTGACTAATGGAAATCACATTGCTAATGTGATTCTTCGCTTCACGAGAGACAACACTTCTCAAAACGACGTGGATAACGTCAATCGCCGTCCATTCACATGAGAAATCAGAAATTTTAGCAATCCTCCAGATTTCCAGCTACCATCTTTTGAGCCACACAATGGCAGGACATATCCTACTGTAAATTTGATGAGCTATATCCTACCGTAAATTTGATGAGCTATATGCGCCACATAGAAGTCTTCTCGGCGTCAGATAACGTCAAGGCCAAATTCTTTCCCCTCTTCTTGACTTATATATTTGCCATAAGGTTTAGGCAGCTGGAATCTGAATCAATCAACAGTTGGAACACGTCGGTCACTCGGTTTATTGAACAATTTCAGGTCCACATCTCTTGAGCCAAGAACATCATTTCACTCACTTCAATCAAACAAAGGTCTGACGAGACCCTGCTTTCATTCCTAAAAGATTCAACGCTGCAGTAGCATCAATAGATCGACCTAAACCATTTATGGTATTGATAGCAGTTGTATCCGACGTTCTGGATAAGTCGGACTTCAAAATCTTTTTGCAATGAGATCCATCGCTAGATCCTGGCGAATTCTACTTTGAAGCAGATAGATTTCTGTGTGAGGAAGATGCAAATTCCGAAAAGGACATTCTCGACATTAATATGGTTGAATACGGAGGACCGTCTGATTTTGGTAAAGGCTATGACATGGGCTAAGGAAAGATCGTTGTTAAGAATGACCGTAATGCTCAGCCTTAGAGAGGGCCCAGGTACGAAAAATACATTGAACTCAGTGCTTCACCCATCGACATCTACATGGATACGAGAAATGCTATCTCCTACCCCAAGCCTCCCAGGAGGAAGTCAATGCTAAGAGAGTGCGATTCTGGAAAATACTGCATATTTCATGAGATGCACAGTCATAACACTAATGACTGTGGGCATTTACGAGATTTGATCAAGGAACGTGTTAGATGTGGAGAGCTATCCGAGTATGTCAAACAACCAACAGAGCCCGCAAGTGCGCTGCCACCTCATGTTCCCCGAGGAGGGAACGATCCTGGATCGAGTTCTCGCAGGACCATCATCAGCTAGTCCGGATTAGATCACCTTGTATTTCATACATTTCTTGGGATTTAAGATATGTTTTCATGTTTTCATTTGCTTTTGCATGTCTGGATGGCTACATCAACTTGTATATGCACAGGGATTCGGATTTAATCCTTGGACATACCATGTGCTCGACAAAAAAAACCATCCGACGGATAACTGGCTAAGCTGAAGTGCACATATGCGGGATTAGGCTGTAATCCCTAGGCATGCTGGATTCAACGATAAACAAAATAGAATTAGTTTTGGCTATGTAGTAGTTTATGAATTGAATAAAATGTAATTTTCGAGCATGGATTATGTTTGTCAAAATTAATTGTCTTGTCCGGATGTGGCAAGGTTCTCTATCTCAACCTAAGTACGGGTTATACTTATCTCGGAACCCAAGGTATGGATTATACCTAGGGACGAACTATCTTGTCAGGATGTTGCAAGTATAGCTCTATCCCAAAATGAGTATGGTTTGTGCTCAGTTGGATTCCTTTGTATGGTTTATACAATGGAATGTCAGATTGTCTTGTCAGGATCTGACAAAGGAACCCAATAAGACTTAAGCATGGATTATGCCCAGTCTAAACTTTCAGGTATGGTTAATGCCTGGAAGGTTAGATCCCCTTGCCAGGACTTGGCGGGATGGTTTATACTCAACTGGACGCCCAAGCATGGTTTATGATCGAAAGATTAAGCAGTACTGTCAGGATTTGACACATTTGTTTGCTTTTTTTCCTCTTTACAGGTATGGATTGTACCCACATCTGGCGGTCCCAGCGTGATCCTGGTTTTCTTGGATTTCCCATGACCTTAATATGGATCCCAGGCGATAGTCGATTTTTTGGCCTTAATACGATCTTGCGCGATCGTCGGTTTTCTAGCCTTAATACGATCTTACGCGATCACGGCATTGCGGATTTCTACGGATTATGGATTTCCCACACTATCTAGAACACATTTTCCTTTCTCCAGAAAGATGTGTTCTAAAGGGAAAAATTTTGACACACCTTTTTAGCAAGGTCATCACAACTCGAATTCTATCAAAATAAGTACTTAGAACTTGAGTATAAATTTGCATTGATCGGCGTTCACTTGGATGAAGTGACGAAATTTTGGAAAAACTTGGATTTTGCATGCATGGGACCACAGGTCGGATTGCACCATTCGGGTTACACCTGGTGAACACCTAAACGCGCCCCTATTCTTTAGGCAACAAACTTGCTCCACATTCCTATTTGAATGGATCGGGTTATACCTGGTGAGCCACGACCTGGAGACCACTCCTTCACTCAGTCCACTATGGCTCTGCACTTCGTGGGATGGTCAACACGTGTCCATTTGACCCGACACCAACTGAAGCCTAACTACAGCTATAAATACATGGAGAGTCAGCATTCAAAGGGACTTTTTCCTTTCTGAACTGACGACATCATCTATTGTGAATGCAAGGACGTTGTGCATTCCTCCAAACACAAGGCCATTGTGTCTCAACTGAAATCAATAATTAACACAAAGATTTCGTGTATAAATTCATTCTCTTTTCTCCTCTTCTTCATTGTAACACAAGGATGTTTTGTATAATTGGATCTTACAGATTGTAAGACAGACTTGTACTTGCAACTTCTTAGGATTTAAGAAGCTATAAAGTGGATGTAGGCTTGATTTGAGTCGAACCACTATAAAAACATCGCATGTCCCCTTGATTTTTACTGTTTTCAACATTCATTATCTGTGATATGTGATTGTGACGATTTCACACCACATTGGGTGTTAGTTCCACTTTTCGGTCTAATATTTGCATATTCCTTTTTACCATTCTTGATGTCTTTCAATTATGTTCCCATTTTTCTTATGGTCTTTACAGTTTACTCTTTTAGGGAAATTAGACCTATGCCTAATTGAGTACTTATTAAAACTATACAAAAATCTATTTCCATCGCTTAAGGTAATTATTGCAATAGAAATCTATAATTGCAAGACATCGTATTCAAAAAGTTTCATGCTATTAAATAGCATGCAATACGACTAAATCCCTATTTCGCACTAATTCACACATTTATTTATTATTAAACTTGTAATTATGTTTTCTCCTTCTTTTTGAAACCAAACTATGGAAACACATTCCTGTCTTTAACTTAATTTCCCTTTTTTACATAGTTACAGTAAATTCGGATACAACTGAGTTATGTCCCTTTTTCAGTCCCAATAATTCCTATATTTTTTCCCATTCTAAATTTTAAAGGATAACTTTTCAACTTACATAGAGATTTTCATGTTTACCATTCAAATGCAATTTTTTTGTCAATAATATTCATTATGTCATGCCCACAATTATCAAATCCTTTTTGTTCATAATTCCAATTAAATTATGTTATTCATATGTGCATAAAAAAAAGGATTATAATCAGTCGTATGGATTAGGCACGCAATTCAATTGTATATTGTCAACATTTTGAGTTTACGTATACTTTGCGCACAACCAAAACTCAACATAAACTATATATATTCTGACGTAGAAAGGGAGAAAATAGGAAGAAGAAAACATATTAAAAATTCTTATAGGAATCAAAAAATATAATGTACTATTATAAGAAAACATAATTTAAATTCACCCATTTGGGATATGTGCTCTAAGTTTTAGTTCTAATTTGGACATGCGTTTATTTTTTCTTTCATTTCAATTCGGATTTATAGATCTATGTGATTCTGGCATCTACACCGTGAATTTACTGTATTTTCCTCCAGTTGTTGAATTAGAAATCCTAAATCTAAAGTATAATTTATTTTTGAAGAGTTTGAAGAATAAAAGAAATGGCAGTGCTCTAATGCCCTTTTAGGAAATATGAGTTAGAAGATAGTCCTATATATTATCGATGTCCAGAAGAACCACGTCCATCTGATTTGCAAACATTAAATCTTAGCCGTTTTAAAATATAAAACCATGTCATCTTGGCCTGAAATAGGTCGACCTATGCTTTAGGTGGGTTGACCCCCACTACTACAAAAGTGGGTGTATTCGACACTAATATGTGTACATTGCATGAAAAGTGTGGCGAAAGCTATGCTTTCTTTGATCTTCTGCCACAATATTCATATGTTGTTGCATTAGACATGAGTGCACTGTTGCGGTTGGAATTCTAGTGCTGTGATGTGCAACACCACTTCAAAAAGCGTAGCTTTACATAAATATAATTGAGATCAGCAATGTGCATTATCAGAATAAACAAATAAACAACCATAGATGATGATTTAATCCAACGATTCAAACCAATCCCTGCTTGCTATCTAAAACATTACTCCATCATCTAATCAGTGACAGCAACCTTACTGTATTCTTTTGCTACGTGAAATTTTCGCGCAAATTTTTCCCTCTAAAGTTTAAACCTAAATTCACATCATCTTCGATTCCCCACCCCGTCGCATCTATTCCCTCCAATCTCTTCCCGATCCGGACGAGTCGTTCACCCATATCTAATTTACTACACGCACAGGTATTTTCCATTTAATTTTAGAAACTACCAATTTCAATGTTTTGAATTGAAGAGTATCAGCGTGGACTTATTGTAGCCTTTCTCCCCTGCGTGATTTATCCTACAAATCTATATGAAATGACGTCAGAGTAGACGATGGCACAATCATTTTCTAAGTATGAGCTAGGTTTGTGTCTTTTGCTTTACTAAGAATTTGTTTGTATTCTTTCTAAAGCATTTATGTATATATGAGCTGTGAAACATGGAAGCCCTGTCTATTGAATATTAGGTAGGATCGAATAAGTAAATTCATTTCTTTTGAGGTTTACCTCTCACGTTTTAAAGTAGTATATTGTAGGATTACCTCTAATTTCAGTGTGGTTGTTCATTTTTTGTGTTTCTCAAGATTAGAGGAGCCACTACGCCATAAGTAATTATATACTTGATAGTTATATTTGGGTTTGCAAATTACTCCTCAATGTAAGTTAGTTGAGAGGAAGAATGATCAAGAAATCCAAATATGAAGTCAAAAGTAAGTCAGATGTAAGCATTATTTACTGAAAGTCTTCCACCTGGATCCCTTGCTTTCAGATGCTAAACATGTACTAGCCTGATCATCGTTGTGTAACTAAAATTGAACGTATGCTCAATTTTTCAAACTGAACTCACTTCAGCATCTGAATTAGTTGGTAATCAATGCCGTCTTTGGTGTTTCATATTTTTTCTTATTGGAATAATACATAATTTTCATTGAGCTTTTTCTTCTAACTCAAAATCACGTCTATGATTACTGTTTTCTTCATACGATTACTGTTTTCTTCATAATGCCTTTCTTGGTGTTACGTACACAATCGATTAATTTATATAATACGTAGTAATAAGCCTAACTGACATGCCCAATTGGTAGCGAGCATCAAAAGGCAGCAAAAGTATCATAAAACAGTCATACATAATGTTGGAGAATGGAGTTTTTATGACAACAACCTTATTTCAATATTAATTGATTATGAAATATATACTAACACTTTGTCTAGAATATATATTTATATACACACACATATGCCGGATTAATATACATAAATTATTACTGAAGATTGTATAGTTTAAAGATATTAGAGATTCAGAATTCAGAGATGATTCAAGACTCATGAGTATTCAAGAATTCAAGAATTCAAGATAAATGTAGTAATAAAGTCTAGTTTATCTAAGACTCTGAATAGCACTCCAGGTTCAAATTCAAATTTTGTTTTTCAAATCCAGATTTCAAATTGTATTTTCAAATTCTATTTTTAATTTTTATCTTCTGTAGTTTATTTCCTTTACTTTACTTTTGATTTTTAAACTAAAGTTTTATAGTTTATAAATTTATATATATTATATACTTTTACATACTTTGTATTTATATAGTTTTAACTCTATAATTTTATAAATATGTTTATATAATTTGTATTTATGTTTTCATATGATTTTATACTTTATAATATTCATTTATAACACCATGTTTTAACTCAAGAATTTCCAGAATTATATATATATATATATAAACACTTGAAAAATGCTAAAAATTTAGTTTTACACATGTATACGTTGACATACGTTTATGTTCATATCAACATATAACTGTTATTTTTTTAAAATTGAAAGGAAGTTACTTTTCACTATTGTGATGGTTCAGAAATGTTGCAACCTTTCAAATGTTATAAATATGGGAGGATTTCGAATTTTATTATCATTCTTCTTCTCAATCTTCATCTCCTTTCATTACACCATTATTCTTTCTCATTTTCATGATTTCTACACTTATACTCTGCCGAATTCAATTCTATTTTCATTAAACTTCTTCTCTTTACACTCTCTACTCATCACTCTCTGAATAAAGTGTTGTTGAAGAATTATACGGCTGTTTGTAATTGTCTGGGTTGTGTAAGTAATCGGTGGTAACCATTGTAGCCGCAAAATCAAGGACGGGTAATCGATGGTATCCTTTGTAGCTGTGAAATCAAGGACGGATAATCGGTGCTATCCCTTATAGCCGTGAAATCAAGGAGGTCGTACTTGATTATTGATATAGTAATAAAATTTTGTGCAATCCAGCATTGTGCGGGACTGGACGTAGGAGCAATCCGAACCAATATAAAATCTGTTGTGTTCTGTCCTGTTCTGCACTTTATTTTTGTTTATATTTGTGCTTGTGTTTGATTCTGTATTCGTGATTGTTTATGTGGTGTTTGATTCATATAGTAGTTCATATAAATTTTAGATTTTGTTTAAATTCCCAAAAACACTATTCACCCACCCTCTAGTGTTTTTTTTGCCTTAACGATCCATTCCGCAATCCCTAACAATTGGTACCAGAGCAAGGTCTTTCAAAATGTTCATAATCTGTTTTTCTAAAAAAAAATAACAAATTTTGGAATATCTGTTAACACTGATGTCAATTTATGCATTGTATCAATATTGAAAGAGTCTGCCTATAATCATGTTGAAAAGTCATGTGATCTACTGAAATATTGTTCAATTCAGGAAAAGATGTATTCTGTCACTTTTGAAAATTCAAAAGTTGAAAAGATGGGTAAAGTGGCTATTGGCAATTAAAATTCTGAAATGGTGGCTTCTGGAAATTCAAATTTTGAGCTGGTGTGTTACATAGCCATTGAGAATTCAAATTCTGGAAAGCAGTTGGTGGAAATGAAAAAGGAAAAATAGTACTGGATATTGGCTGTTCGAGCCATATGACATGAAATCCTGAATTACTTAATAATCTAAAATATGAAGATGGTGGAATGGTGAGCTTAGGAGATAACTCTAAAGTATACATTATTGGAATCGGCTATGTCGATAATTCTGAAACTCCTACTATTTCTGATGTTTTATTAGTTAGGAATTTAAAACATAACTTGCTATGTATAAGTCAACTTTGCGATAAGGGTTATAAAATAATCTTCTGAAAGGATAAATGTAACAACCCAGAAATTTCGGAACCAATTTAATATTGGTTTCTCTTAAGAAATAGCAGTTTCTTAAGGAAGTTGTAGCTGACGAACTCAGATTTCGATGAAATCAGTTTCAGTAAATCCGGAATAATGAAATTAGGTGACCAGCTAAGTTTGGCCAAAAACAGAATTTATTTAATATTGATTAAAAATTGAAAGGTTGAAATCTAAACTAAAATTTGACGGTAATTGGAATTTGATAGTGCTAATGGAAAAACTGGAACCTGAGACCTATCCAAGAAAATTATAAACGTTGGATATTAGTTATGTATAAAATATGAGAAACTTCTTTTATCGAATATAAAAAGTTATACATATTTTGATGAACCTTAAGTAATATGGTAGATACACTTATAAGTGTTGAAAATTAGCTACATTTATTACTGTTACAACTATGTTGCTAATTTAAATTAATTAACTAAGCCTTAAGGATAAGGATTAGATGAGGTGTTCACCTAGTTGTTCTCATGCATGCGTAAACCTCCAGGAAGAGTACCAAGTGGCCCCTAATTAAATGACAAAAATACACTTTTTAGTGCCTATATAAGCATATGAATTCTTCATCATCGGACCACAATTCAAATCTGAATCTCACGTTCTTCGTTTTATTTTCAAATTCATGCAAAATAGCAAATATGCATTTCTATTCAATCAAAATTCCATATCTCTCAATTGATCTTTGGCTCAAATGATCTACATGAAAGTTGTCTGGATCGTCATTTCTGATTTTTAGAAATTGACGGATCCAGATTTCATCCATTATCGAAAGAGATATCTCTGGTTTATAGAGAAATGAAAATTTGTGTAGAGATGTTCGAAAAATCATATCTCCCAATCCGGAAAGAATCAATCAATGCCGTCTTCGCCATTGAGATCATCAGGTGATGTAGTATTTTTCATGCGAAAATGGTGAGATTCCATGTCGATGATCAGAAATGTTGAAAATTAGGGTTGAGTTTGATCAGAGAGTCGGATGACGATAGAAGGGATGAAGCATGGCGTGATGATGAGGGATGAGAAGGCTTCGATGTGGTGTAATTTGGTGGAGTTTCGAGGAAGCATGAAGGTTGCGACAACGAGGTTTACGCGAGTTTTGTGGCTCCAGGTCTCGACATTATCTCGTCGGATTTCGGTATAGGAAACCGGAATTTAGGCGAGGAGGTGTAATCTATCGAGGATGAGGAAAGAAACTTGTCGGCGGTCTCGGATCAAAGGACGGGGGAGTTTTGGGTCGGTATTTGTGCACACCGTGCACGTTTGAATTGGGTTCCAGGATTTTCACGCAAGGGAATAGGAGGAGGAAGAAGAAAGGGTACGGGTTGGATCAGGTGCAATGCTTTGGGCCAGGCCTTCTTTGATTTTTGGTATGTTTTATTTAAATTTATTTAGTTAAGTTAATTTAAACTTTAAAAGCTAATATCTCATTCAATTTAAATCCGATTAATTCGCCGTTGGAGGCTTAGAATCGTATCGAAATATAGAACACATTGATATATAATTTTGATAATTTTAGTTAATTATAAATTATAATAAAAAAATTGCCCTTATATATATAACAATATATAACAAGCAACGTTATTTATTTAATTCCAATAAATATAACTAGCAGAGCAATCACCAACTGCTAATAGAACTGGACTGAAAGCAGTACGAGTAGTAGTGTTCGTTGGCTTGCTCGTGTTGGTAATGAAGATTATGGAGCTTTAATGGTGAGGACAAATTCTTATTTAAAAAGGTTTTAGTTTATATTTATGTATAGGTCTGATTATCTAAGTGTAGATCTAATTGCTAGTATATAGATTTGGTTGAATATAGATGTTTATGTCCAGATTTGTGAATTAATAGCAGATCTGTGTATATAGTTATAGATTTGTAATTGTAATTATGTATCTACCAATATAATCGTAGATCTGTGTTAATAGTTGTGGATTCGGGGTTATAAGCGCAGATTGGGAGACATTTGTACAGATATATGATTATTATAGTAGATCTGTGGTTATAAGGGAAAATTTGTAATTACAAGCATAGATCTGAAATTATATGCACAGAACTGAATATATATTGGTTATTTGTGTTTGATGTGTCGGTTTTGATATGTATTGGTTTGACCAACGATTATGAACACCATCTGGTTCAGTTAGGGTTCTGCATGACATTTGTAGTTGTACCGATGAACCTGTACAGGAGAGGTTATGGCAAAATTTTCCGGAAATTTCAATAAAGTTAAATATTTAGGGAAAACAAGTTATAAGTCTCTTTTTTAGAATGAGTTATATAACATCTAAGTAGTAACACCATGGATATGTGGGTTGGCATTTGATTTGACTTAGTTATGGATTACTATAATTTGATTGCTATTTATTAGTAAACCCTATGGGTGGCAATTAGACCCGACCCGATGGACCCGGACCCGACCCGGCGGGTCTCGGTTCTACACGGGTCGGGTTTTGTCAGGTCTAAATTATACATTTCAAAATTTCGGACCCGACCCGACCCGAGCTTCGGTTCAGGTCGGGTCGAGGGTCGGGTCGGCTCGGGTCTGATTGAACAATAATACAAAAAATACAAATATTTCAATATTTTTGTTCGGGTCTTTCGAGTCGGGTCTATGCAGGTCGGGTTTGATCGGGTCTTGATGATATTTTTCATCTCCTAGACCCAACCCGAGACCCATCGGGTTTGGTTCGGGTTCAGGTCTTTTCAGGTCGGTTCGGGTTTTCGGTTCTCGGTTCTAATTGCCAGCCCTAGTAAACCCCTACACAGTGTATTAGGATGATGACCCACACTAGTCCCAAGTATTCACTTAATTGTGTATGTGGTTGCTTTGTGAATATTATAGTGTTTTGAATGGTTGATTTGGGTGTTCAATGGTTATGAATACCGTTTGATTGTTAATTAATAAAATGGAACCCAATTATGACACCGACATTTGATCTTAAATAACTAACGAGTTTAATTACAACTCGTTAGACAAATGACATCTTGTTTTTGTTTATTGAATGTTTGTATATACCCAATTTCTTGGATATACAGGAGTTGAATGAGTCTCATTCCAGAAATTGGAATTTAAATGATTATTTTGATAATAAAATAATCGGGGAAAAATAAAAGTTTGAATTTAAGTTCTAATACCCTTCGGATATAAAATTTAGTTAATAACGATGAACTTTTGCAAAAGAACGAACTGGGTTTGAAGAAGTTAAGAACAAGTTATGGCTTGTCAAATTTTCAAAGGTTTTTAAAAGGAAATACCAAGTTTTGGAAATGCATAAACCCTTTGGGAAATCCGGATTTAATATTTAATAGAACCTTTATTTAAATATAAAGGATTTTGGACTTTTAATCAACAATCGGATTATTGATAATGATTAATTAATTAAATTAATTTGGAATAGAATGGAAACCAAATTGGTTATTGATTGTGGTAAGTCACTATAAATGATGACTTAAACTATTTGAGGGATTTAAAAGGCTGTGCCATTATCCCGCTAATAGTGTTTGTTGGATATGGAGGCTTATATCGATTATAATCCAAAATGATTTCTATAGAGATTCCAACATAAAAGAAAATATGATTTTGGGTTTGTTGTGAATGATGTCTTCAATAAAATTGTTCTTTAGCCCATGAAAAGGTAAGATATTTTCCAAGTTAAGTAAATGAAGTCTTTATTTATAAAGATTTTTGGGAAAGGAATAAACATGTTTTTACATGAGGCAGATAGTGAATAATCGATAAGGATTATTGAAAAGATTTAACTTGGAATTTGAAGTTAAGTAATCGAAATATTTGGTTTAGAATCTTTCAACAGGATTTAAAGTAATGGAATTTAAAAGGTAATGGGAATTACCAAAACATAAGATGATTAAAAATGGAGTATTACCAGTTTTGCTCCATGAAATAGGAATGAAGAATTTCAATATATTAAAACTTAATATAGTTTTAATAAATCTTTGAATAAAAGATTGGAATGGATAACGGCGCTGTAGTAAACATATATTCACGTATAGTGATGACTAAATAGTCATAAATTTTGATTGGATAATCCAAAATTGGATTTCAAGTTAAGTAATCATTGATGAATGATTTAGACATATTAAAGTTCATTGCAGTTTTAATAAATTAATTGAGTAATATTTTGATATGGAATGAGGTTCATGAAATCCTATATACCGATTGGTTTTAAAGATACACTAATTATTTGGAAAGGCCGGGTTTTTACCTATTCCGAATAATTATATGACATGATGCTGATGTAAAGATATCGATGACGATAGTGGAAGACCCAGATTTCTTTACATCGTATGGATGGCTTATTGATGCCTTGGGCGATGGCACGTATGAGGTAAAAGTGACGACATAATCTGACCGTACTTGAAGCGATTTGGTTTGCAAGTACTTGCACTCCCAGGTGGGGTCGTGGAATCAAGTGCCTTCGGTTTCGTTCCTATTCCCGGAATGGATTTGTTGATGGATTTCGTGTCTGACACTGTATTTTATAAAATTCAGATAACATTTACTAAACATACTTCTGTTTGGTAGGGAGAATTTATTCTCTTGCTTAACACCCTTCTTTGAGTCGTACGAGCTCAAAGGTTGTATGTGGGTGAATAGCAGTTTGTGTTTTAAGAAAGGATAGTGTGGCATGATAAGTGGAAATGATCAAGGATTTTGTTGAAAAGCAGGGACTTGTGGTTGAAGATCAAAGCATGGCTTAAATGCGTAGTTTTGTGTATGACGTGATCTCGCGGACCTCACAACCCGGAATGAGCCAGAACAGGATTATAGACTACTGGCATTTACTTATGTAGTTTGTTGGATGAGGTGCCTCGGACTAGGTCAATATACCTAGATGACAGCCTACACACAGCCAGAGGGACGTTATGTTCAGGCTGTTACTTTAATCAACGAAGTAGGGTGGACCGACCCTGCCGCTCTAAATGAGCCAGACGGGATCCTAGAACCTAGTTGGGGGTTCCGAATTGGATTGGGAGGATCCTTAGCCTAGGTTCATTGATGGAAATCCAACTTCCAATACGAAACCCTTTACGATTTTCGGTTGTATAACTATGTAGCCAACATAGTGGGATGGGGCACTATGCGAGCTAAGACTTATAAGTTTATTTTCGAAATGATTTTTCACTCCCAAGTCATTATAATAATATCAAATGACTTTGTTTTAAACTATATCAAGCATGTTTTGTGATTATAAGGCAAACTCCTATCCTTTGGCGTGTGCTGGCATTGTGTGATGGGACCTGGGGCTTATAACCGTTCATTTTTCTAAAGTCATGTTTTTAAGATCTGGTTTATGGTTGCTATGTTTGGTTCTGGTTGCTATAGTTGCGATATATCCTTGGGAAGAAACCCGTTCCGCGACATGCCGCATGGTCTCGAGATACCTTATTCAAAACAAGACTAAGTATAAGATTAGTTAATAAAGTTTTCTCATAACAATCCCATGACTGACTCGTAGTTTGTTTTTCCATTGCAAACTGCAGGAGCCCACAATTTCCACACGGGTAGTCAGTTAGTTTGTTTTTCAGTTATCGATTCAAGTTCAAGCTTGAAGATTTGGAGTTCCAGAGAGAGAGCTGGAGTTTCATATGAAGGTCGGATGTACTCTACTGTTTGTATATTAAGCTTATATGGTTGTAATGGTATGTAAAATCAAATTTGTATTCAAAAATGTTTCCACTGCAATAATATATTCTTATTATATTTTATCTATTCCGCTGTGAGCCTTGTATGCGGCTGTGTTTGCTCTGATAAATCATAATGAAATGTACTTTAGCTCACCTTGAATCGACGTTGGTTCGGTTTTTGGTCGGTTTAAAGTGAGTGGAAGTGCGGGTCGTTACAATAAATTCTTTATAGAAGATAGGAATTCAAAAGTAATATTCGAAGGAGATAGAAAGAAAAATATCTATATACTGAATATGAAAATCTCCGGTGATAACCTATGTCTTATGGCCAATACAAGTGACCCTTGGACTTTGCATAAGAGATTTGGTCATATAAACTTTAAACACATCTCTAGGATTTCTAAATTAGATTCAATTAAAGGATCACCCACAATGAAATTTAAAGTTAATAACTTATGCGCTGCTTGTCATTTCAGAAAATTAAAGAGAAGTTCATTCAAATCAAAAGAGGAAACTACTACCTCAAAACCATTAGAGTTAATTCACATGGATTTATTTGGTCCATCTCAAATTCAATCAATAAATTATAATAAATATGTTTATGTAATAGTCGATGATTTTTCAAGATTTATTTGGACTTTGTTTCTTAAAAATAAAAGTGATGCTTTTGATCAATACAAAAAATTTTCTAAAAGAATTCAAAATTAATATCACTAAAAATCAAAACAAAATGAAAATTTTGAATAATAAAAAGGGAATGACCCATAACTTTTTAATTCCGAGAACCCCTCAACAAAATGAAGTAGTTGAATGTAAAAATAGGATGATACAAGAGTGTGCGAGAACTATGTTGTCTGATAGTAATTTACCAAGAAATTTTTGGGCTGAGGCAGTTGCAACAGCTTGCTATATTATAAATAGAATTTCTATCAGAACTTTAACTCATAAAACCCTATATGAACTTATGTATAATAAGAAACCAAAATTATCATATTTTAAAATATTTGGAACTAAATGTTTTATGCTTAATACTAAAAATAATTCAAAAAAGTTTGGCTAGAAATTTGATAACGGAATATTTATTGGATATTCATAAAGAAGTAAAGCATATGGAATTTTCAATACTCGAACCAATACAATAAAAGAAACAATAAACGTATCTTTCAACGAAAACTATAAAAGTATAACTCAAAACAATGAAGATGAATGTGAAAATGAATTTAATGAAATAAACAATGAAGATAATCAACCAAATAAACGAATTAGATTACTTAGAGACCATCCTGTAGAAAATATCTTAGGAGATATTGAATCCATTGTTAGAACCGTAATCAATTAAATAATATGAGTAATACTACATTTATTTCAACTATTAAACCTTAGAATCCAAAGGAAGCATCTTTTGATGATTCATGGATACTTGCTATGCAAGAAGAACTGAATCAGTTCACTAGGAATGATGTATGGGAACTTGTTCCTAGACCATAGGATAAGAAAATAATAGGAACCAAATGGGTTTATAAAAATAAAATGAATGAACACAGTAAGGTCGTAAGAAATAAGGCACAACTCGTAGTACAAGATTATACTCAAGAAGAAGGAATAGATTATGATGAAACTTTTACCCCCATAGCAAGACTAGATGCTATTAGGATTTTACTAGCTTTTGCAAACCATACTAATTTTAAACTATATCAAATGGATGTCAAAAGTGCTTTTCTAAATAGATTTGTTAATGAAGACGTATATGTAGAGCAATCACCTCAATTTGAAGACGAAAAATTACCAGATCACGTATATAAGTTAAAGATAGCGTTATATGGATTAAAATAGGCTCCTAGGGCTTGGTACAATAGATTAAGAAATTATTTGTTATAATCGAATTTTGAAATAGGAAAATTAGATAATACTCTATTTATTAAGAAAAATAATAAAGACATACAATTATTACAAATATACGTTGACGATATAATTTTCGGATCAACAAACGATACGATGAATAAAGAATTCTCAGATATTATGACCCAAGAATTTGAAATGAGTCATATGGGAGAACAAGGGTTCAATTTAGGATTACAAATTGGTCTAATAAAAAATGGAATACTTATTAATCAAGAAAAATATGCTAGAGATCTAATTAATAAATATAATCTAACCAATGGGAGACCAACACCTATGGCAACTAATATAGCATTAAGTAAAGATGATACATCTAAAGACGTTGATCAAAAACAATATAGAGGAATGATAGGATCATTATTATATATAACTGCCAGTAGATCAGATATAATGCACAGTGTATGTCTCTATGCAAGATATCAATCACAACCTAAAGAAACACAGTTAAAAGCGGTAAAACGTATTCTAAGGTATATGAAGCATACATCAGATTTTGGATTATTCTATTCGATTTAGTCTCTTACTGTGACGCTGACTATGCAGGATGTAAATCCGATCAAAAAAGTACTAGTGGAACATGTCACTTCTTAGGAAATTCATTAGTCTCGTGGTTTAGTAAAAAGCAAAATACTATATCTTTGTCAACAATTGAAGCAGAATATATCTCTGCTGCTTTGGCTTGTTCACAAGTAATATATATGCAACAAGCTCTAAATGATTTTGGATTAACGAGCCTACGTCCACTTTATATGTTATCGATTATATTTGAATGCTAATACAATCAATGATTTCTCTCTAGCTCCCTTTTACAATTGTGATTTCTCTCAGTAATCCCGTAGTCAAACTGACAAGAAATGGTAGTATGACAATAATGGCGGAATCAATATTCAATATTGCCAAAAAAATCCTGAAAAATGCCAAGCTCTGGGCTATTTATAGATGATTTTGTCAGGCGGATCTCGGTCACACGTGGCATGAATCCCGAGAATATCGGATCGTATCGCAGCCGATGAAGAATTAGTCAAATTAGCCATTGTGGACAGGTGTCGCGATCCCCTTGAATATCGGATCGAGCAAAGGGGGAGAATCAGTCAAAATGACAGTCGGGGACACGTGTCGCTGGATCCGTGCATCTCGGATCGCCGAAGACTAGCTCGTGCTTGAACGGGTCAGAGGCTTCGCCGCGCATCAGGGGATCGGATCGGTCTGTACTAGGTAGTAGTGTATGTACGGATCGAGTCGCATAGAAGTGGTCGTATCGCTGATGTAATGGGGGCGATCCGATGAGGGGCGATCCGATAAGGGGCGATCCTCTGGTACGATCCGTTCCTTCATGTACTTAGGGAACGTAATTTCATACTTTCTTCTTGTGAGTGAACCTGGGTGGCTTGATCAAAAAGCAAGCCAACATTTTGCCCCCTCGATGTATGTTTTATCGATGATGGAACATGCTTCGAAACTATAGAAACGTCTTTTCATAAAGAGATGCAAATCAGTGGACAATTCTTTTTTGGGATCTTTCAGAGTCTTCATCATCGAGTCTGTCAAGCGCATCTTTGAATTATCATTCCTGTCGGTCATTTATCGTTTTGGATCGCATACGCGAGTTGCGGTCCGTTAGCGAGTCATTCGCCTCGTCCTTTGGTGAGCACTTGGGCCTCTTCACGGAACAGGACAAGGTGGGCTTCTCTTCGAGATGTGGTGGGGTTTTTGCGGCCCATCTATTTTCGCGGATCGAATAAGACAAAAAAGGGGAGACAAACGGTCGCCCTTCTGCCTATATAAATCGATCCCCCTCTCCACTTTCTTCTTTCTTCTCGCTTTTGTATCGCGCCGCCAGCTCCATCGAGGAAAAACCTTAGTTTCGATTTCCAAATTCTTACCCGATTTCGAACTTTAAAAAGGTAATTAGACGATTTCTCTTTAGTTTCTACCGTGTTCGCAGTAGTTTAGAGAGCATAGACAACGGAATTTTATAGGATTTGGTGATAGTGGACGCGAGCGTGCTTGGTGCGATCCCATGGTTTTAAGAATGAAGAGGAGAGTTGAGGAAGAAGAAGGAAGGGATGACCAGGTCGATTCGTGGGCGAGGTCCGAGTTCGAAGCGTTGGTGAGGCGAGGGGAGAGGGTACAGAGATGGAAATTGATTTGGCTAGCGGTTCGGATCGCGGAAATGGCAGGGCTACGATTCGTGGGGAAGTAGACGTGAGCGTCGGATCGCGGAGATACCAGAGCTTCGGGTCGTGGAGGATGGGGGGCGATGCGGTTCGCCAAGAAACCATCGCGATCCGTTCTGGATGAATTGGTGCGCCTCACGATTCAAAGCCTTTCCAAGATCTAATACCCTTCCGCGTATCGAGTCCTTCACCACGATCTGTCCTCATGCCGCGATCCGAACCTGTCCTGCGATCCGACTGACGAACGATCGGTTGCGCACGCTGACTAAACAATATGATGCAACTCTAACGAATCGATGAACAGTTAGGTTAGAGCCGTTGAGATGAACACTCCGGATCGAACAAATGCATAATCTATCAACCGAACAATGACCAATGTCTGGATGATTTTATTGACCCTTGTACTTTTCTTTAATGCATGCACATGCACACACACCGGCACTTGCACACACAGGGGGGACGGGTAGTTTTAATCTCATTTCTCATGTTTTCTCGCCTAAATAGTAATGTCGGATAATCATTCCTCTTCAAGATCCGTCACAGAAACGGAGTCCGAGGCTCCTGAGCAACACAACCCCGAGGTCCCTCCAATTAGCCCAGGGGGTGAAGATTCCGGATCCGAATACGAGGCAACGGAATCGGATCCGTCTGAAAGTACTTCATTTAGTGAAGAGTCTGAAGCAGACAGGCGAGCTCCCGATGAGATTCCTGGCGCGCTCGGGTTAGAGAAATTTTCTGACTCTTTAGCATCTAAACTCGATGACATAAATCTTAAAAGAATCTGCCTGAGACATGGGATTCCTTGGGATGATGTCAGGACACCCGTTAGCGAAGATAGACCCCACTTAGCTCCGGAAGGGTATATGGCAGTCAGCCGAACCATGTGCTTGGTAGGAGCTATTCCTCCGTTTCCTCCCATCGTCATCGAGACCTTAAAACGACTGGGTATCGCTCCGATGCAGCTTCATCCTAACGCCTACGCGTCTCTATACACCCTATATATTGCATACGCGGAGATCCTGCATACCGAACTCACATTTAGAGATTTAACATTCTTTTATCTTTTCAAGCATCGCTCCTCGACAACCCCAAATTTCTCTTTCTTTGAATCGGTGGCGAATAGGAAGGTTCTGTATGACAGATATAGCAATATAGGGGATCCCAAGTCTGATTGGTTCTATATAAAGAAACAGGCCGGGTGCTCAAGAAGATGGCTTAAATCAAGTAAACTTTAATCTTTTGACTGAATATCTTGCTCAAGAAGCCAAAGCATTAACATCCCCCCTTTTTTTGTTTCAAACAGATCACGTCTTCCCCAAGACAGAAGGCCCATTATACAATAATCGATTGTCTATTCTTCTACAAAGCAGATCCGATTTTCTAAGAATCAAGAAGTGCATCACTGACGAGAACCTTCATAAGCATCGCCTTCTGGATATAAGATTTGGACTTGGCGCTGGCGGCAAACCCTACAGATACGTGCCCCCAACGGAGGGAGAGGGAACATCTTGGGCGGTAGAAACAACTAAACTTTGTAAGAGTCCTTCCCAGGTAGTCATCCAGAACGACGAGGACCTGAACTTATATAGAGGAGATGAGGCCCATGGTGACAAGTCCAAGAAAATCCCAGTTTCTCCGGGGGGTTTCCCCTCAAGGGCTTCTCTTCCGATCGAACTTGCTGCTCCCGATGATTTGACAGAAGAACAGCTATTTAAAGAGCTGAGCAAAATTCCTTTGCCCGATGATATATACACAGAGGGGGACTTTGAGGAGCCATTTTCCCCTGCTTCTGAGGAGACCACCGTTCCAATTAGAGGACAAGAAACTACTCAGATGAGCCTGACTTCAGGCCCGGGTCTGTTAGGGGGAATTATATGGGATGCACAAATCACACGCACTGCCTGACCCCACACTTTTATATCAACAGTATTAAAAGTTTTAATATGCTCTTTTCTCTTTTGCAGGAAAGATGTCTCGCAGGCGGTCTTATTCTTATCGTTCTCTCCGTGAAGGCACACCCAGTCTTCAACCGAGCACCGAGCGCTCTCGCGGCCCTTCTCACAAGCCTACTTCTTAGCAACCCCGGTCTCCATCAAAATCGACTTCTGGCAAGCTTCCCAGTTATCCGGTAGCTCCTGCAGGGGGAAAACAACTTCCTAAAGAGTTACTCCTCCGAAAAGTGCACCCTCTCAAAGCAGGTCTTCAAAAAGACACTACGAGCCTAAGGATAAAAGCAAGGATCCAATCAAAGATTCTGAGAAGGAGAGAAGTGACATTGTCCCTTCCAGCCAGCCAGAGTTGGCTCCCCCCGGGTCACGAGATTACATCCATGGTCCCGAGATTCAAGGTAGGCTGGAAAAGTTGCGGGAACAATTCCCCAACATCTTCTTCGAAAGGATGACGTTTGTTCCAGCCTTGGAGCCAGTCCCTAGGAACTGGGATAATGAAGTCGTCGGGCACATTCGCCATGTAGCCAGGCAGTATGAAATGATGAAGAGACATGCGGTTAATCTTTCAGAAGTCATTCGAACGCTTGAAATGGAAGCACATAGATCTAAAGTGAAAATTGATAACAACGAAAGGGCCAGGACAAAGATGGAGAAGGACTTGGAAGTTGCGCAATCCCAATTCGCCTTAGCGCGGAGAGATGCTGAAAATTATAAGACCGAATTGGAGAATGCTAAGAAGCGCTTTCATTCGGAACTTGACTCAAATAGCCAAGAGAAGATGGCCTTAAAGAAGGAGGTAGAAGATCTTAAAATGGCCAACATTGAGTTGAAGACAGCACAAGGCCATTTTGAAGCTGAGAGAGCTGCCTGGGAGGCAGAAAAAGCAAGTTTGAGAGAAAGTTTAGCATTGGCTGAAGCGGAAAAGGTGATTTTGAATGATCAAGTCGTGGATGCGGAGAGACGGGCGGCTCTCGCCGAAAAGAATGTTGAAAGTGCCATTGAAATGGCTACTGCTTCTAACAACAAGCTCCTCGAGAGAGAAAAGGACATCGAAGGGTTTGAAGAGATGATTTTTGACTTCCTGGGCCAAGTCCTCAAAACCCGCAACATCTCGTCGATCCCGGACTACCACATTACTTTAGCCAATTTATGGGATGCCATCGTTGAGGGTGAGAAGCATAGATTGGGAGTCGAAGAAATTGATGAAGATGAGCCGATGAAGACCATCCTCAGGGATAACGAGCCCGAGGATCTGGCAGAAGGTCGTCGTCTAATTCAAGTGGAAATGGAAAAGGAGAGGGCCCTGGCTAAGGGCAAAAGCAAGGCTGACGAAGGTTCGAGCTCAGATGTGGAGCCCAAGACCTCCGGAGTTGAGGAATACCATCCTGATGATCCATTAATCCATTTGGGCCTAACTCTTGTGGTTGTTGGAGCTCCTGCAGCTAGCCTAGATGGAGGATATGCGGAAGGTATCTCCCTTTTTTCCCCACAATTTGTTAAAGCAATTGTGAATTGTCGTCGTCTTGTAGAGCAACCAATTGAATTAGTGTCCCCCATAATACAGGTGGTGAGCCCGTCGACAAGGATGTTGAGCAAAGGAAAGAGGCGGAGAAGGTTGTCGTCTCGCCAGGTGTCGGTGTTGAAATACCGAAGCAGGCTGAGGGTACAATAGCAGAGAAAGGCGTCCTGGTACCCAGTGCTGATGTTCCCAAGGATGATGAAACCATCGAGGCCTTGAAAGATATGGATGGGCGCCATGTAGAGGATGAGGAGGATATCATTAGCGCCAAAGAAACCGAAGACGATGACGACGAAACTTTGGCTAACAGAAAAGCTAGGCAGGAAAAGGAGATGGCTTTGAAGAAGGTGGGACAAGAGCCTTTGAACATAGTCCCTATCGCGGAGTTTGATCCCAAAACTGGGATGGTTTTGAAACTCCAGCCCAAATCCATCAGCAGACAACTTCATTTTGCGAATCCTGATGATTTCCCAGCTTCCCTTACTGATAAAAGGAAGAGAAAGGAGGCGGAAGAGGAATCTTCTGAAGAGTCGGACGTTCCTCTCATAGACAAGAGGAAGAGAAAGAAAGGTGATCAATCCGACGCTGACAAGGCGAAGCTAGAGAAACAGAAGCAGGAGAAGCGGTCAAAGCGTAAATAGGATATTGTCGCTTGTTTATATTTTGCCTTTAGGTTTCCCACTGGCCAGGAAATGTAATTACGAGACTGACCCACATTTTGCTTTCTAGATTGTTTTTTCACTTTGTAGGCTTGCAGTATATAAATGAAAGTTTATCTCTTTTTGCATCATTGTGTACCTGTATTCAATAAACTTTTCATGCTTAGTCATAGACCATCTAATTATAACTACAAATCAGTCAAGCAACAGAAAGAAAAATTTAAAAATTTCAGTGCTGCATCGAAGTTCATGTGTATATGTATATGTGTATATGTGCCCCCAATCAATCGTTAACATAGCGCCTGACTAGGGCTTATTAAGGATTGATTAGCATTGTCGGCACGTTGCCCCCTATTTCTGAATATGGGGGACTTAGAGAATTTAGCAAGATAATTGTACTTATGGTGCTGAGTTTCTGGCACCTTTCTCTGTGCTTAACCATAGACTCCTTTATACTCTCCTGGCGGCCGCCGAGGTTAGAGTTTGAATTCAGTAGTTCAGTCGCTCCCCGTTCCTTCAGGGGGGAAGGAGTTCTTTCTCTGCACTCAATCGGGTACGCTTTTATACTCTCTCTCTCTCTTTGGAGAGTTAGAGTTCGAGCTCAGCAGTTCAATCGCTCCCCGATCCTTCAGCGGGGAAGGAGCTCTTTCTCAGCGCTCAATCGGAGACGCTTTTATACTCTCTCTCTCTCTGGAGAGTTAGAGTTCGAGCTCAGCAGTTCAATCGCTCCCCGATTCTTCAGCGGGGAAGGAGCTCTTTCTCAGCGCTTAATCGGAGACGCTTTTATACTCTCTCTCTCTGGAGAGTTAGAGTTCAAGCTCAGCAGTTCAATCGCTCCCCGATCCTTCAGCGGGGAAGGAGCTCTTTCTCAGCGCTCAATCGAAGACGCTTTTATACTCTCCTGGCGGTCGCCGAGGTTAGAGTTCCGTCACGGCAGTTCCGATCATGGTACATCGCCATGACCTACGGACATCGCCTTCATATCCGTTATCCTCATAATTTTGACTGGTGATTACATTCCATTCTGATGGATGTGGCGCCTATAATTATATGCTTCTGGGATCGTTGCATGGTTCACAGTAATTTCCATAAAAATAGAAAGACAAATAAATAATGCAATAAAGGTAAACGACACACAATATTTTTATAGTGGTTCGGTCGAATCATGACCTACGTCCACTTTATAATTTTTTGCTTTAAGGAATCAGACTATTCTAGGCAAGTCGTGCCTTGTACATGGTTCTTAACAAAGCAAAAGAATAGATTTGAAATTTTTATGTTAAGTATGGCCGTAAATGTTGGGCATTCCACACTCTGGGGATTTCCTTTCCATCTACGGTTGCCATCTTGAAGGTTCCATTATCAAGCTTGCTCAGAGTGGAGTTCGGTCCTTCCCACTTCGCACCTATATGAGTTGGGGGTGGAAAGACACGCTTCAGAACCAAGTCTCCATGTTCCAAGGTTCGGGATCGAACCTTTTTGTTGTAGTATTGAGCGACCTGTTGTTTGCATCTCAAGCTACGCAGGTCTGCTTCATCCCTCTTTTCTTCGATCATATCCAGGGATTCAAGGAGCAATTCGTTATTAGTCATCGAATCGTAATAAGTCACTCGGTGAGAAGGTACTTTTATCTCAACCGAGATGACTGCTTCTGCTCCAAAAGCAAGGGAGAAGGGGGTATGCCCTATTGCCGATTTATACGTTGTCCTGTAGGCCCATAGTGCTAAGGGTAATTCATCAGCCTACATGGCTCTGGCCCGTTTCAGCCTTCTTTTCAGAATGGACTTAATCACTTTATTCGCCGCTTCAACTTGTCCGTTCGATTGCGGGTGCGCCACAGAGGTGTACCGTTTCTCAATGTGGTACTTCTGGCAGAAGTTTCTGAATTCAGTGCTATCCAACTGAGTTCCGTTATTAGTTATAACAATCTTTGGAATCCCAAATCGGTAGATGATGTTTCTAACGAAAAAATTGATCACTCGTTTGGTTGTGATTGTAGTCAGTGGTTCGGCCTCGACCCACTTAGTGAAATAATCTACGGCTACAATAACGAACTTCGCTCCGCCCCTAGCTATGGGGAGACTTCCGATGATATCAATTCCCCACATAGCAAAAGGCCATGGGCTCGTCATTGTTTTTAACTGATTAGGAGGTGCTCTAGATATCTTTGAAAATCTCTGGCACGCATCACAACGTCGTGCGTATTTTGCCGCATCCTTGTTTATGGTAGGCCAGAAATAACCATGCCGTAACACCTTTTCGCCAATGTTTGCCCCCCAGTGTGATCACCGCATTCACCTTCATGTACATCTTGCAGCACATGCTTGATGTCGTCATGAGCTATACACCGAAGAAGGGGCATCGAAAATCCTTGTCTGTAAAGAACTCCGCCTTGCAGAACGTATCGGGCAGCTTTACGAATTACTTTACGCCTCTCGCTTTTCTTGTTCGGAAGCGCTCCATTCATTAAGAAATTCTTTAAAGGGGTCATCCATGACTCCCTTTCTGGTTCCGTCTGTAGTACTGGATCAATTTCCATTTGATCTATACTAGGAGACCGAAGTACTTCAACGGGGGCTAGCCCGGTCTCTTCAGGATTGTCGGAACTAGCCATCTTTGCCAACTTATCCGCCTGCTGATTCTCTGACCGTGGAATGTGAGATATGCTGTAGTGATCAAAGTCGTTCAACAACTCCTTCACTTTCTTCAAGTATAAAATCAATCTTGCACTTTTGGCTTGGAATTTTCCAGTAACCTGGTTCACAACTAACTTGGAGTCGCAAAAGATGTCCAGCTTTGTGACTTCTAACTCCTTTGCGATCCTTAGTCCGGCTATCAGGGCTTCATATTCGGAGTCGTTGTTAGTGGCGTGAAACTCCATCCGGATAGCATAGGATATCAATCGTTTCTCGGGAGTTTCAAGCACTATTCCAGCGCCAGATCTCTTGTCATTCCTAGCGCCATCAGTATACAATCTCCAGGCACTGGGGTCGAGAAGTAATTTTGAGTGGTCAACTTCTTCGTTTGCTATATCCTCCTCCGGGACGGTAAACTCTGCTATGATGTCGGCTATCACTTGCCCCCGAATTAACCGTCGGGGCTGAAAGTTCAGATCAAATTGACTTAACTCAATGTTCCGTTTGAGTAATCTTCCAGACGCCTCTGGTCTCTGTAGAACTTGCTTGAGTGGATGATCAGTGTATACGGTAATGGGATGCGCCTGAAAATAATGTCGAAGCTTTCTAGAGGCGATCAGCAAACCATACGCCAACTTTTCTATCCTTGGATAATTACGCTCTGCTACCGTCAATTTTTTGCTCACGTAATACACAGGTCTTTGGACCTTATCTTCTTCTCTTACCAACGTTGAGCTGATCGCGTGGGATGACACTGCCAAGTACACGAATAAGTCCTCATGATCCATCGGCTTAGATAATGTCGGAGGTTTCTCCAGGTGTCTCAGCAAGTTCTGAAACGCTTCTATGCAGTCGGGCGTCCATTTGAAGTGGCGTTTTCCTCGCTTTATCAATTCGAAAAATGGGATGCATTTGTCCGTAGCCCTGGAGATAAATCTGCTTAGTGCGGCTACTTTCCCTGCAAGGCTTTGCACATCCTTAATTTGCCTAGGTTCCTGAATGTCTCTGATTGCTGCGATCTGGCCTGGATTAATCTCAATCCCACGAGAACTGATGATGAACCCCAAGAATTTTCCGGAGGCGACACCGAATGAACATTTTGTTGGGTTGAGTTTCATCCCGTACTTTCGAAGAATGCCGAACATCTCTGCCAAGTCCGTAGTGTGATTGGAGGATTGCTCGGACTTAACCAACATGTCATTGACGTATACTTCCATTGTTTTCCCGATCTGGTTTTAGAACATTCTATTCACTAACCGTTGATATGTAGCGCCTACTTTCTTCAAGCCAAAGGGCATCACTACATAGCAATATAATCCCAGATCCGTAATAAAACTAGTGTGTTCTTGATCTGGAACATGCATTGGAATCTGGTTATATCCTGAATAAGCATCCATAAATGAGAGAAGTTCATGGCCTGTCGTCGAGTCTACCAACTGGTCGATCCGGGGTAACGGAAAACTGTCTTTTGGGCAGGCTTTGTTCAAATCCGAGAAATCGATACACGTTCGCCACTTCCCGTTGGCCTTCTTTACCAGGACTGGATTTGAAATCCAGTCTGGGTAGATCGAGTCTCTGATAAATCCATTAGTTTTTAGCTTTCCAACTTCTTCTTTCAAGGCAGCGGACCTCTCTGGGCCCAGCATTCGCCTTTTTTGTTTTACCGGAGGATGTTTAGGGTTAATGCTTAATGAATGGCTCATGATTGATGGAGATATCCCGCACATGTCTGCGTGGGTCCAAGCAAATACATCCAAGTTATTTTTTTAAGAAATTCATCAGTTCTTTAGCGAGATTCGGATTTAACTGGGATCCAATCTTAAGGACCTTCTCTGGGTCACTATCATCGATCGGTACATCCACAGTTGTCTCGTTGGGAGTCGCCATTCTGCCCCCAGGTTCTTGGTCCTCTCTGGGATCTATATCCTCGGGCAACTCTCTGGGCGACCCTCCTACGGTTATCCTCTTTAGTTGCTATAAGGTCTCCGCCCTTGTAGGGGGAGAAGCGCCCTTGGTTTCTATGTCCCCTCCATTGCGGAGTAGCTTTAGCTCTGCAACATAACATGCTCGTGCAGCAACCTGATCTCCTCTGACAATACCAACGCCATCTTCCGTGGGAAATTTCAATAATAAGCACCAAGGAGCTATACAGGCTCTAAACTTTGCGAGGGCCGGTCGACCCAAGAAGGCATTGTAGGGTGATTCAATATCCAAAACCACGAAGGGGAGGATTCTCACTCTCTGGCGTTCTCCTTCCCCAAGCGTAACTGGTAACTCTACATAACCCATTGGAGCGGTGGATGCTCCGTTAAATCCACGGATCCATCCCTGACAGGGCTTCAAGTCTTTTATTTCGAGGTTCATCTGGTCGAATGTCCTTTTGAAAAGAATATTGACGGAACTCCCGTTATCCACCAAAACCTTATGAACAGTGGCTGGTCCAATAGGTACTGTGATTACAAATGGATCTTTAGTCGAAGCATGGACTCCAATGCTTTCTCGTTCGCGGAAAACGACATCGTCGGACATCATCTTTTGTTGCTTTACTGGGATATTGTCCTCGGGGTTGCTACACTCCCCTACCTCGAGGTGTTGCTTGGCTGCATTGACATACTGATCCAATGCTTTGGAACTGTGTCCGGCGAGATAAAGCCCTCCGATTATGGTATTGATAACGAGGTCTTTTCCCTTTTGCTGGGCAGTTGGCCTGACAGCAGGTTGATTCTGGTTCTGATTTGGGGCCTGCACGGCTTTCCCCCTATCTCTGGGCATTACTCTGTATTCATCTAATTTTCCTTCTCGAAGAAGCCTCTCGACTACATCTCTTAGGTGACGGCATTCATTTGTCGAATGGCCATGAATCTGATGAAAGAGACAAAACTTCCCCGTTTCGCGTTCTTTCTCCGTCGACTCTCTGGGAGGTGGCCTTTTATTCTGGAGGACGTTGTACGAATCCATGAAGATATTTTCCAAAGTATCATTTATTGGCGTATAACTCTCAAAAGCCCTGGGACGAGTCCTTCTCTGGGAGTCGTTCCCTCGATTCCTCTTCCGGTTGTTGCCATTACTGTTATTATCATTGTTCCCTGACTGACGACCACCCTGATTCCGATTTCCGACATTAACTTCGACCTTCCCCGAGCTGTCTCCTGTCTGCTTAATGGCGACATTGCTCTGGATTTCCTCTTTATCGGCCGTTTTTGCCTTTCGGTTAGCATATACTTCTTCCCGGCGTAAATGTACGTTAGCTTTTTCGTAGAATAACTCTCTAGTATGAGGTGGCTTGCCGGCCAGGTATCTCCCAAATTCAGTGTCTTTATCTACTCTATCAATCATAGCTGCGACAATGGTTGGCTCATGAGGATCTTTAACTTCAGTAGCGGCCAGGTTGAAACGGTCTAGGTACACCCTCAAAGCCTCGCCTGGTCGTTGCTTGACAAGGAACAAGTCAATCACACTCTTTGTCTTTTGTGCGTAGATGCGTAACTGTTCCACGAACCTTTCACTCAACTCCCTGAAGCAGGAAATTGATCTTGCTGGTAAGCGAGTAAACCATAACAATGCTACATCCTCCAAGAATATGGGAAATGCTTTGCACTTGACAGCGTCAGAAGCTACGGCAGCGGTCATTGACCAAGAATATCTCATCAGATGCTGGACGGGAGCAGATCTACCCGCGTAACGGTTCATCTGTGGCATGTTGAAACGCCTCGGGAATGTCGCATCTAAAATTTCATCAGTGAAAGGGGTATGACTGCGGTCAATTCCTCAATCTTCATTCTGTTGTCCACGGCTATCTGCCATAATTTGATGGATCATAGCTGCAACATTTGCACTGGTCAGCGGAGGTTCGGGGTCAGTGCTTCTTGCTCGGTGGGGTTCTCTAATCTCTCTTCCGGGAGCAGTCACAAAATCTGGGGCTCGGATTGGGCTTCGTTGCCCCTGTTACCATGAGCATTTGCACGGCGACGGGGCTGAGGCAATCTGTTCTGTACAGGGCTGTCCACACCTCGAGCTCTGGGAGTTGCGGCGTGATCGTTCACATTACAGTTTGAGGGCCCTGCACCCAGTGCCTCTTCTTCCCGTGACGGCAGGGTTCCAAATCGAAGTTGCTCTATGTTTTCGGGTCTCTCATATGGTCGCCGCGGAGGTCTCGGCGATTCCTATGACGAAGAAGAATATTCTGGGGTGAGCGGACGAACTGGTGGCTTCCTTTGCCTTGCGAGATCATTAAGCCTTCTATCCATAGCGGTCAAATTTTGTCGCAGAACGGAGCTTTCCTGCCTTTGAGCAGCCAATTCATCAAACAGTCTCTCCCACATTTCGGAAAAGCGAGAGAGATCCCCCTCAGTAACAGGAGCAGAAGGGTCATACTGATCATCATCACTTTCTCTTATGCGCAAAGAGCTTGAGCCAGGTCGAGCGGAGGGGTCAGGACGGTTGGAGCGAGCCATACACTCCTTTCTAGGTCTAGTTGTAGTCTTATCATCAACTCGGATCATTGTGGATCGAGGATGGTGGCTCGCAGCGCCCCCCTAAGATCAATTCGTGGTCACGGTTCGCGGAGGATTCGAGGCGTTATCACGGGATCGAGTAACAACCCCTTCAGCAGTTCGGATCGTCTCGTCTTCGTCGACTCGGAGCATGGCACCTTCATCGGATCGGTTCGCCCCCGGCGCTCCGCGATCCAAAGTTCCCTCATTGCCTAGCTCGTGCACACTTTCTTCAACTGCTTCGTTCTCGATTTCATTTGTTCGTGAAGCTCGTACTTCCTTAGATCTCTTTCCAGCCATGATATCAGACGTCGCTGGAATTTTCAAAAAACTGAATAGTGAAGTTTTGGGACTGTTTTCTCAGTGAAAGCACCAAAATGTTAGATCAAAATTTGGACCTAACACCCAAATCGTTCTGATTCTTGAAGAATTTTTAATTGGAGAATGAAGAAAAAGCGGAAAACACACAGAATTTAGAGTGGTTCGGCGTTAACGAGCCTACGTCCACTTTATATGTTATCGATTATACTTTGAATGCTAATACAATCAATGATTTCTCTCTAGCTCCCTTTTACAATTGTGATTTCTCTCAGTAATCCCGTAGTCAAACTGACAAAAAATGGTAGTATGACAATAATGGCGGAATCAGTACTCAATATTGCTAAAAAGATCCTGAAAAATGCCAAGCTCTGGGCTATTTATAGCTGATTTTGTCAGGCGGATCGCGGTCACACGTGGCACGAATCCCGAGAATATCGGATCGTATCGCAGCCGATGAAGAATTAGTCAAATTAGCCGTTGTGGACACGTGTCGCGATCCCCTTGAATATCGGATCGAGCAAAGGGGGAGAATCAGTCAAAATGACAGTCGGGGACACGTGTCACTGGATCCGTGCATCTCGGATCGCCGAAGACTAGCTCGTGCTTGAACGGGTCAGAGGCTTCGCCGCGCATCAGGGGATCGGATCGGTTTGTACTGGGTAGTAGTGTATGTACGGATTGAGTCGCATAGAAGTGGTCGTATCGCTGATGTAATGGGGGCGATCCGATGAGGGGCGATCCGATAAGGGGCGATCCTCTGGTGCGATCCGTTCCTTCATGTACTTAGGGAACGTAATTTCATATTTTCTTCTTGTGAGTGAACCTGGGTGGCTTGGTCAAAAAGCTAGCCAACAAAATCGCTAATATACTGTGATAACACGAGTGCTGTAAATATTTCTAAAAATCCAACTCATCATTTAAGAACTAAATATATCGATATAAGACATCATTTTCTAAGAGATAATGTAAGTAAAGAGAAAATTTCACTCAAATTTATAGAAAAAGATAAACAAATAGCAGATATATTATTAAACAAAGCAACATTTACTAAATTTAGAAGAGAATTAGGCATATGTTCATTAGGTGAGATAGAATAATTAAATATACTAATATATATATATAAATAACATAAAAAAAACAGAAAAATAAAATTTCACAGACAAGTATGTCGACATACGTTTATGTATATGTCGACATATAACTGCCAGAATTTTAAATTTAATTCCCACTAAAAGTTAGGTATATAAATTATTTAAACCTTCTACTTCGACTTTTCTTCTTCATTTTCATTTCTCTCTTCTATTAAAATTCTAAACTAAAATAAACAATGGCCTCAACCAATTTAAACACACAAATCAATCCCGATTCATCCGCTGTACCATCCGAAGGTCCTTTTCAATGGTCTACGCTTTCTCATGTCATTAAATTGAAGAAAAGATGGAGTATGCACCGCAAATGATGATTAAAATACAAGTAAATGAGCTAAGAGCAAAATAGGCAAGGGAAACTAATAGGGAGCCTTCTTAAGTTCATAATGGATAATCAGGCTAATCCGATTATCATTGAAGATGATAATCAAGCCCTGGAAGAAGATGAGGAACCAGAGGAAGAACCAGAATAGGAAGAAGAAATGGTGGAGGAAGAAGAACCTCATGAGACTCAACAAACTATTACGGAAGAAGATGATAAGGTTGTATGTGTGGTAGAGGTCTTATTCGATCAATATGGGAATGTGATTGAACGGAATGCGGATTTTTGTCTCCATTATCCAAATTGTCCATTCCTTAAATCTCCCATTGTCAAAAATAATTAGTATTTAAGGTTTTCTTTGGTTTTCGTTTCTTTGCGTTCTTACGATGTATCGTGCTTGTATAAATCCATGTACCATTGCTTGTACAAATTCAAGTTTAATATAGTAATTATTTATGTTTATCATAAGTATAAATTAAGTGTTACAATTAGTTATACATTAATAAATCTTAGCATATAGTAATATGGATATAAAATTAAGGGAAAGTATAAAAAGTATTAAAAGGAATGTTTTACTTAGTGGGAATATTCTACTTTGAATTAGAAGTTACTTAGCAACTTATACATTTTATTTAGATAGTTTTACAATTTAGGGGGTAGTTTTAGAATTTCTTTTTGATAATGCCAAAGGGGAGAAATTATAAAATATAGAAATATAGAATTAGTTCAAAATATTCATATAGACAGGGGGTATTTGAAGGATCATCATCAACAGGTATATACAGGTATGATATTTTATAAACTAAGGTTGTCATCATCAAAAAGGGGGAGATTGTTGAAGAATGGAGTTTTGATGACAACAACTTTATTTCAATATTAATTGATTACAAAATATATACTAACACTTTTGTCTAGAATATATATATATACACACACATATGTGGGATTTATATACAGGAATTGTTACTGAAGACTGTACAGTTTAAAGATATTAGAGATTCAGATTTCAGAGATGATTCAAGACTCACGAGCAATCAAGATTCCAAGAATTCAAGAGTTCAAGATAAATATAATAATAGAGTCTAGTTTATGTAAGACTCTGAATAACACTCCAGGCTCAAATTCAAAATCTATTTTTCAAATTTTGATTTCAAATTATATTTTTAATCTTTATCTTCTCTGGTTTATTTCTTTTACTTTACATTTGATTTTAAACTAAAGTTTTATTGTTTATAAGTTTTATATATATTATGTACTTTATATTTATATAGTTTTAACTCTATAATTTTATAAATATGTTTACATAATTTATATTTATGTTTTCATATAATTTTCTACTTTATAATATTCATTTATAACACTATGGTTTAATTCAAGAATTTCCAGAATTATATATATAAATATCAAAACACTTGAAAAATGCTCAAAATTTAGTTTTACACATGTATATTGCGACATACATTTATGCCCATATCGAAATATAACTGTCATTTTTTCAAAGTTGAAAGGAGGTGTCTTTTCACTATTTGTGACGGTTCTGAAACATTGCAACTTTTCAAATGTTATAACAGGGGCTGATTTCGACTGTTATTTTCATTCTTATTCTCCATCTTCATCTCCTTAATTACACCATTATTCTTTCTCATTTTTATGATGTATACACTTATACTCTACCGAATTCATTTCTGTTTTCAATGAACTTCTTCTCTTTACACTCTCTGCTCATTACTCTCTGAATCAAGTGTTATTGAAGAGTTATAGGGTTGTTTGTAATTGTTTGGGTTGTGTAAGTAATCAATGGTATCCCTTGTAGTCGTAAAATCAATGATGGGTAATTGGTGGTATCACTTGTAGCCGTGAAATCAAGGACGGATAATCGGTGGTATCCCGTATAGCCGTGAAATCAAGAAGGTTGTACTTGACTATTGATATAGTAATAAAACTCTGCGCAATCCAGTGTTGTGCAGAACTGGGCATGGGAGCAATCTGAACAAGTATAAAATCCAGTGTGTCCTTTCCTTTTCTACACTTTATTTTTGTTTATGTTTGTGTTTGTGTTTGACTCTGTATCTGTGATTGTTTCTTGGTGTTTTGTTCATATAGTAGTTCACATAAATTCTAGACTTTATTTAAATTCTCAAAAACACTATTCGCCCCCTCCTTTAGTGTTTGTTTTCCTTAACGACCCATTTCGCAATCCCTACCACATAACTTAATACATACATATATAGATACCCAAATATTGACATTGGTAGCATCAATTCAAACCAGATCAGGGCTTTGCGGCTGTGGAACTTCCAATAGATTCATTATGTCTTTGCAATTGTGGGAGAGCTAGTACGAAGTGAGTAACAGCATGTGATGGACCCGCAACATCATAACAAGGGGTGAGGTAGTTTGGCCAATCTTATTCCATGTCCCTATCCAGTTGAGGAGGTGAAGGAAGAAAAGGTGGCGACTGATGAAGAGGGAAATAAGCTCCCTGATCAACTTCCTGATCTACCCACTGATCATTCATCTGGTTCATTGGGGCTTGGTTATCAACATGTATGTCATGGGTGGCTTCAGGAAATAAGCTTGTTAAGGGGAGTAGCAAAGCAGCTTCATGTATCGTCACGTCAAATCTTTCATCTGAATCCATTTCCACTCCGTGATCACAAAAACATGGAACCACCTGTTCCTCCTTATTTCTCAAAAAAAGAAGTTCAGGCCTTGTTCCAGGATGAGCATGGGTACAACGTTGAACCTTAATGAGGTGAACCTTGTTATTGAATCGAGCAACAAAAGTATTGATAGAGCTAATGCCTTCATAAAATTGCATTTTCAAGTGGAAAGATCTATGGTCAAAATGAGACCAGTCACAGTCGTCAATTGCAAGCATACATCCCATTGGCTTCATTATTTCTTCGACAACAGGATCATTATTATTTAGGAACACGGGAAAGCCATAAACTTTAGCCCATGATTCTACTTCTAACGCTGGTTTAGGCTCAAATTCTTCATCAGACCATTCTTGCAGGTAAATAGCACCTCTAGGTTTTGTTAACACTTTCAACATTAGCGCGTGATCATGCTTACTGTAAGATGGGCATGATATTAGAAAAGAATTATTGGATATTACCCGCATAGGCCATGCATTATGATTCAGAGTCACCTCAAGCATGTGATGCACAGATTCAACATTCTAATGTTCTTTAAGAACAGTGGCAGTGATGTAACACCCCACGTCCGTTAATGTCACTCACAAAGGGAATGCATTAAGTTTCGAGGAGCATTTAAGTAAAAAGAACAGAATATTACAAGACAGATACATAAAATTGTACTCGAAAAACTTTATAACTTTATTGCAGCGGAAAACAGAAATAAGTTTGGTTACATCTTTCAAAATCACAATATCGGAATTCAAGTACATAAATATCGGTCTTGTACAAAAGCCTTCAGAATGCATAGTTTTTTAAAGCCATAATTCCCAATATAAACTGCCATGGAAAGATAGAGCCAAAGCCCAACAATACTTCAAACACTTCAAGCAGAGAGAATTTGAATCAAGCTCCTATGTTTCCACCACGAAAACCTGGGGGGGGGACGGAAAGAAAAGAGGCGAAACAAACTAGGTCAGACATAAGTCTGGTGAGTCCAGTGACTTTCAGCATATAAACAGATAATAGTATCATGACATGTAAATAAAACTGGATGAGAGATAACCGTAACAAAAATAGCGGGTTAACAGAAGAAACAGAATGATATAGGCTAAGCTAAGATTTTCACTTTTCTGCACTAATACTTGTATAACAGGATTAGGTGTTACCCTAATGTCTAAACTAAAACAGAAACGGAAACAGAATAATCTCTGCAGAAAAAGAATGCTAGTAATGGGCCTTTACCACCTGAACAAAGGCAGACAGTACAAAAACAGAATGCTAATAATGGGCTTTTAACGCCCCAACAGACAGAAGGTACGTAAACAGAATACTGATAATGGGCCTTTACCACCCAACTAATGGGCCTTTACCAGCCCAACAGACAGAAGTTACGGAAACAGAATCGGAAACGGAATCAGAGATGGAAACAGAATAATCCCTATGCAAACAGAATGTTAGAATTAGGTGTACACTAGTAATGGGCCTTTACCACCCCAACAGACGGTACCACGCAGAAACAGACGGTACCAACAGAAACAGACAAAACTAAGTGTACCCTAAGTCCTACCCCCAAGCGATCGGCTCCCTAATACATAAATACCCTGTGTCGGCCCCACAGTAGGGCATGTCACTCCCTAAAGTGGCAACCTATTGGCACTGACCTATTTACAGATGTCACGATGTCTTACATCCTCAGAGCAGACCGGATCCATGCACGCACATGACCCGGTTGGAACGCGCCATCAACACCCCTTGCCATTATCAGAATGAACCGCTTATAATTAGTTCAGTAAGCGTGCCCAGACCCATACATAGTGTGGGGTCAAAGTTTTGATACCAAAAAGGGTTACTGACTAATACGGGTCCCTAACAACAGATGAATAAGTATTTCCCCTCCTAACCTTGTGTCCCCATACTAGCAGATTTCAGATTAACTTGTTTACAAGTTTCAGACAGAGTTCATATTACTAGTTCACAGATCAGACAATCAAGTTAACAAGTTTTCGGATTAACAGATCAAATGTACAGATTTAACAGACTTACAAATTGTCTAACTTTTTATTGAGCCTACAGATTCAAGAAATGGGTTTATTAGATTCATCAGTCCAGTTGGTTTAACCCTATCCACCCAACACGTTTTTAGACACCACATTTCTCTTAAATTTGCATTAATTAAATATTAATGCATAGACCTCTCACATTAGGTCGGTAGCTTGTGGCCGCTGGATGTGCCGGGCGGTTCCGGGCAGACTTCTGCCACAAGCAAGACCTAACCTCGTGTCTAAGCATATTTTAGTTATGCCTACGACCTCTCACATTAGACTGACAGTTTGCGGTTGCTGGTTAAGCCGGTTGGTTCCGGGCAGGCTTCTACCGCAAATAGAGTCTAACCTCGTGTCATAGCCAATTCATTCCATTACAGATTATACAGATATCAGACTAGTTCTGTTCATTTAACATATTAAACTTCTTTACAGGTTACAGCAGATTAATCAAATTTCCATGTTTTACTCAATCTTAGATTGAGCCTATGGATTTTCATACCCAAATTACAATTATTTAGCTTTCAACAGATTAGGCAATTCAACAGATAATGTAACACCCCGTATTTTCTGTAAACATATAAGTAACAAATCAGAGAATTATTAATTTTTAAAATAAGAATCAAGGGAAACGGGTTGCGCCATTGCGTTCATCTCGAAATTCTGCTTGGAAACGAGTCTGATTTTTCGAGAAACGGAGTCCGTATGAGGGAGATATGGCCCTCCGAAGTTTCAGAGATTTTCATAATCGAAAACAGCTCGAAAATTCGAATTCAAATTCAAATTCAAAATCCCATAACAGGCTGGACGGGGAAATTCCCACCCATGGACCATGTCGACCTGGGGCCGACCATAGTGTCGACCTCCCAGGGGCCAGGTTGACCATAGTGTCGACCTGGGGGTCGACCTGGTCCCGAAACCCAGTTTTTGAACCTGGTTCATTCTAGTGTATCCGGTCTCATTTTCAGTCTAGATTCGTCCGCCTAATCCTATATAAACAGCCCCCTAGCCTCATTTTCTCTACACAGTTTCATTCTGTCTATACTCTGCCTTTGTTCTAATTAAAAATAAAAATGGCGTCGCTACTCTGCTGGAATCAAAACTTGGACTGATGCATCTTCTTCCAATCTGAATAGAATTAAAAGCTAAATCAAATCTCAAATCAAAGTTTAGACCTACAACAACAATTAAAGAGGAGTAATTCAGCATTTCTGCATCAACAACAGTTTATTATCCTTTCTTAAAACCACGAAAGGCAAGTGCAGTTATTATTCGATATGAACTTTAATTATAATTGTGACATGATTGTAAATCTGAATTTGAGGTTGTGTACGTTCTGTTCTGATATATTTTATTCTGTATCTCTTTTTCCTTTCTGTTCTATAGCCAGGCTACCACGAGCCTGCGCCACATCTCATAAGAGATTAACGCACAAGCGCTAAAATTTGGGACAAATAATGAATGATGGCATAATTGGACATGGCTAATTTGTGACTGATGATTGTAAACTAGATTTAGATCTATGCATATTATGTGAATTGGAAGAAGAGGAACCATTGTATGTTAACGTGTGACATGAGGCTTTGGACATAACACATATTTTGAATTAAGATCTGTTATAATTTAAAAGTTCTAGATTGTTAGGTATATTTTTATATAATGATTCATGACTTGAGATAAAAAGAGAATATGACTTAGGTGTGAAAATCTATAATAAGATTTGATAACTGTTAAATATGAATAACACCTAAGTGGGAGATTTTTGAATATATGACATGCATTGAAATCGATGGCTATATTTGGTATAATTTATACGTGAATCTTTTGTACTAGGCAAGTTTAACTAAAATTGGGACATGTGTTATATGGTAAATTATGTCCATAATCTGTCCCATGTAAATTCAATGCAAACGTGGGGTATATGATCATATTGTGAATCATGACAATTATTTAGGTATGCAAACTTAGGCCAAATTTATAATTAGGCAAGATATGTCAAAGAAACGTTAAGGAATGATTAAATCTGTTATATTGCCTAACCTGCTAGTTCTTTTATATTGCCTAAACTACTAATTAGATTGTATAGCCTAATCTGCTAATTATGTTAAATTGCCTTATCTGCTAAATCGCCTAATCTGCAAGATCTGTTATCTGTTTAATCTGTTGAATGGCGTAATCTGTTGGAATTGAAATGCTGAAATTTGAAGTATGTAAATCTGTAGGCTAGATTTAAAATTGAGCAAAACTTGTTAATAGAACCTCGAATAATCTGCTGTAACTTGTACAGAAGTTAATTTGTTAAATAAGCATGATTAGTCTGATATTAGCATAGTCTGTGAATGAATGCATTGGCTAAACATGAAACATGGCTGACTCGAGGTTAGAATGAGTTTGCGGCGTAATCCTGCCCGGAACCGCCCGTCATATCCAGTGGCCGCAAACAATAGGTTCTAATGTGAGAAGTTAGTCATAACGTGCTTGAAACCCGAGGTTAGACTCAGTTTGCGGCAGAAACCTGCCCGGAACCAACCGACTTAACCAGTGGCCGCAAACTGTCAGTCTAATGTGAGAGGTCTGCGCATTAATTTTTAATTAATACAAATCTAAGATAAATATGATGTCTAAAACGTGTTGGGTGGATAGGATTGAACCAATTGGACTAATGAATTTAACAAACCCGTTTCGTGAATCTGTAGGCCCAATTACAAAGTTAGACAAATCTGTATATCTGTTGAATATGTATATCTGAGCCGTTAGTTTGAAAACTTGTCTGATATGTGAACTAGTTGATTTGAACTCTATATGTCTGAACTTGTAAACAAGTTAATATGAAATCTGTTAGTCTGGGGACACAAGGTTAGGAGGGAAATTACTTGTGTCATCTGTTGTTTGGGACCCATATTAGTCAGTAACCCTTTCTGGTATCAAAACTTTGACCCAACAGTAGGTAGGGTCCGGGCACGCTTACTAAACTAATTATAAGCGGTTCATTCTGATAATGGCGAGGGGTGTTGATGGTGCGTTCCAACCGGGTTATGTGCGTGCATGGATCCCGGTCTGCCTCTGAGGATGTAAGACGCCGTGACATTTGTAAATAGGTCTGTGTCATTTAAAGGTTGCCACTTTGGGGAGTGACACACCCTTTTGTGGGGCTGGCATAGGGTATTTATGTATTAGGGAGCCGATCGCTTGGGGTAGGGTTTTAGGGTACACTTAGTTCTGTCTGTTGGTACCGTCTGTTTCTGTTGGGTGGTAACACCTGTCTGTTTCTGCGTGGTACCGTCTGTTCGGGTGGTAAAGGCCCATTTACTAGTGTACACCTAATTCTACATTCTGTTTCCATAGGGATTAATCTATTTATGTTTCTGTACCTTCTGTTCGGGTGGCAAAGGCCCATTATTAGCATTCTGTTTCTGTACCTTCTGTTGGGGCGGTAAAGGCCCATTACTGGAATTCTCTTCTGTGGAAATTATCCTGTTCCCATTTCTGTTTAGTTTAGACATTAGGATAACCCTAATCCTGTTTAGTCTAGATCTTTAAACTATAACATCTCAAAATCAGATCATAATTTTTTTATATGCATTATGTCCCCAAGTTACAAGTCACTTGTTATCATACAATGATTCCTCTTCTTCCAAATTACAGAGTATACATAGATCTAGATCGAATTTACAACATATGTCCATTTCTCAAATCAGTCAAAGATCAGTCATGTCCAATTATGCATTATCCATTATTTGTCCCAAAATTTAGCGTTCGTGCGTTAATCTCTTATGAGATTTGGCGCAGGCTCGTGGTAGCCTGGCTATAAACAAAAAGGAAGAAAAGAGGGAACAGATACAGAACAGTCACAATAAAGATAGATCCACAGAAAAGTATGCATAACCTCAGATCTAGATTCACAAAAATGTCAAGATAATTATTAAATTTCATATCTAAAAATAACTGTACTCACGATTGAAAAGGTAAATCTTGATTTCTGGGATCTGTATTCTGACACTGAATAGCGCTCCTTTGGCGTAGACTATCGACTAGATTAGAAAATAGTTGTTCTCTTTTAACTCTATTCAGATTGGAAGAAGATGCACTAGTTCTAGTTTTGATTCCAGCAGAGTAGCGATGCCATTTTTATTTTTAATTAGAATAGAGGCAGAGTATAAGCAGAATGAAATTGTGTGGAGAGAAAGCTAGGTTTGGGGGTGTTTAAATAGGTTAGAGCTCACGAATCCGGTCAGAAAGGCGTCCAGGTGCAGAAAAATAAATCTGTCTCCAGATCTGGAAAAGGGGGGAGGTCGACCCTAAGATCGACCCTAGTGTCGACCTGGGTCCTGGGCGGGAATTTTCCCGCCCAGCCCGGGTCTCTGTTTTGAATTTCGAAATCTGAATTTTGAATTTCGGGCTGGTTTTTATTAAAACTTCTAAAGGCCATATCTTCTTCATACGGAGTCCGATTTACGCAAACTTGGACTCTATTCCAAGCAGAATTTCGAGACAAACGCAATGGCATAATCCGTTTCCCTTAATTATTTTGTTATATTTTAATTATTCTCTTATTTGTTACTCTTATGTTCACGGAAAATACGGGGTGTTACATTCTCCCCTCCTTAAAGGATTTCGTCACCGAAATCTTCAAGTTGGGAAGAATGTGTCCTACCATCCAATCACCCATCTACTCAACCATCATCCACAAGCATCCATTGTCCTTAGAAAACTTCTAATGTTGTATGAACATATGCAAAAGTGTGTGTATATGTCTCTTATCTAATGCAAAGATCAGGCGGTCTACTGATTCAGTTGACCTCCTCAATGCGAATTATGTCAGTGCCATGAGTCCAGCATGTATGCAATTTTCCTATTTGATACATATCATTTCTATATGAGTGCACATCCATTCATTCATATGAAACATCCATGTGCTGAGTCAACCATTTTGCATCCATAAAAAATTTAAAAATGCACACACATCCATATGCAGTACGAGAGTGTTTTTGAGCCGATCTAGTGCCTAGTGTGTGTATATGCATCCACGATTAACCACTAGCAACCACTTGCATCCACTTGCAACCATCAAACATTACATGTCTCAAACACATGTTTGCACCCATTAGTTTCTTACCTAAAGGTCGAAGATTCCATCGATATGATACAACTGAGTGATAGAAGCAAGTACGATTATAACAAGAGCTCTGTTCCCATTAGACATCGGTTAAGAAAATAATTCCCTAAGTATCAACCTCAAAGACCGAAATCAACATCAGATTGACACTCAGTGAATTACTCCCATTAAACAATGCCAGACTGGAAATCTACTTCACGTTTCGAGTAAAAACCCTTATCAAGAATATTCAGATACTTACAGACCACTGGTACAGATCAGATTATCAAATGACTCTTAGGAAACTAAGCATGATAAAACCCAGAATGTATGCGTCATAATCAATTTAACGCCCAACACAGATACCCTCAAACCCCAACTTATCACAAACAGATGAGTCATAACCTTTATGGGTTTGAGTCTACAGCGGGATCAGAAACAAGACTAGTACTAAAGTGCAGAGTTTCAATTGCAGAATCAAAAAGAGTTTTAACTCCACAATCGGATAAGGAAATTAAACCTTCTACATAAATTTTCTTATTTCTTTCCTATCCACCAGCCTCGCGAGCATTCGCCAGCCCTCCAGAAGTAGGTCATGCCCTCTTCCCTTGTCCTCGTTTCTTTGGGCAGTCCCTAGTGAAGTGCCCCATTTTTCCATAGTTGAAGCAAGTGCCCTTCCTCTTTCTGCAATCCTTGTTCAAATGGGTCGAGCTTCCACAAGTAAAGCACTTCTTATCCTTCTTATCTTCAGACTTTTCATCCTTCTTTTGTGTTTCCTTTTTGGGCCCCGCCTTCTTGTTCTGTGGTCCTTCAAGCTTTTCTTCTTTCTCCTCACTTTTGGTTTCCTCTTCATGCATCAATGTCATGTCAACTAATTTCTCGAAGGTAGCCCCCATAGGAATGTGGGACTTTGCTAATCCGTGTAGCGGCTCGTTCAAACCTTTAGCAAACCTTAGTGCCTTCTTATGTGGTGTATTTGCCAAATCTAAGCCGAATCTCGCCAACTGATTAAACATGTTGACGTACTCTCTCACTGATAAATTCTCCTGCTTCAATGCCAAGAACCTCTCTACGTATTGACTCTCTTCCGCTCATGAGAGAAATTTCATTTCGAACCTATGCCTGAAATTCAACCATCTCTCTACCGGACGCTCTCCATTTGTGACCTCCCACCAAAAAGAAGCTTTGTACTTAAGCAACCATACCGCCAACTGTATCTTCTGCCTATCGTCCACCTCGAAGATTACGAACAAATCCTCAGTTTCTTTGAGCCAGTTCCTTTCTTCCACGAAGGATTCAGTTCCATTAAAGTTCTTTCCACCCATGGCTCGAAAGTCTCTACATATCTTCGGGAAAGTATCCACGCGCGGAGGAGGACATGGAAGAATCGCTGCAGCTAGAGGAGGAGGGACGTCTGTTGGTCCCGCAGTATTAGCCCTAGCTTTTAGGTACCTCCTGAACCAGCTAGGTATTGGTACACCCTCCAGTAGGTTAAGATCCCCAGACATGCTGAAACGAAAGAAAAGGAAAGATTCAAAACAAAGGATAGAAAGATAAGCACATGGCTTTGGGGATTATGTTTTTCAAAACAAACTCTACATTTGAAAATACTTCCCTTTTAAACCTTTTTGAAAATAGTTTTCAAAAACTTTTTATCAAATTTGGTAACCTTCAGCTCCGATACCAAGTGTAACACCCCACGTCCGTTAATGTCACTCACAAAGGCAATGCGTTAAGTTTCGAGGAGCGTTTAAGTAAATAGAACAAAATATTACAAGACGGATACATAAAATAGTACTTGAAAAACTTTATAACTTTATTGCAGCGGAAAACAAAAATAAGTTTGGTTACATCTTTCAAAATCACAATATCGGAATTCAAGTACATAAATATCAGTCTTGTACAAAAGCCTTCAGAATGCATAGTTTTAAAGCCATAATCCCCAATATAAACTGCCATGGAAATATAGAGCCAAAGCCCAGCAGTACTTCAAACACTTCAAGCAGAGAGAATCTGAATCAAGCTCCTATGCTTCCACCCTAAAAACCTGGGGGAACGGAAAGAAAAGAGGCGAAACAAACTAGGTCAGACATAAGTCTGGCGAGTCCAGTGACTTTCAGCATATAAACAGATAATAGTATCATGACATGTAAATAAAACTGGATGAGAGATAAGTGTAACAGAAATAGCAGGTTAACAGAAGAAACGGAATGATATAGGCTAAGCTAAGATTTTCACTTCTCTGCACTAATACTAGTATAACAGGATTAGGTGTTACCCTAATGTCTAAACTGAAACAGAAACGGAAACAGAATAATCTCTACAGAAACAGAATGCTAGTAATGGGCCTTTACCACCCGAACAGAGGCAGACAGTACATAAACAGAATGCTAATAATGGGCTTTTACCACCCCAACAGACAGAAGGTACGGAAACAGAATACTAATAATGGGCCTTTACCACCCAACTAATGGGCTTTTACCACCCCAACAGACAGAAGTTACGGAAACAGAATCAGAAACAGAATCAGAGATGGAAACAGAATAATCCCTACGCAAACAGAATGTTAGAATTAGGCGTACACTAGTAATGGGCCTTTACCACCCCAACAGACAGTACCATGCAGAAACAGACAGATGTTACCACCCAACAGAAATAGACGGTACTAATAGAAACAGACAGAACTAAGTGTACCTGTAACACCCCACCTCCGTTAAGGTCACTCACAAAGGGAATGCCTTAACTTTAGTGGAGCATTTTAGTAAATAGAAACATAATACTACAAGACAGATAAACAGTACTTGAAAAATTATAACTTTATTTCAAACAGAAGCTTGGTTACATCCTTTCAAATCACAATATCAGAATTCAAGTACAAAATATCCGTCTTGTACAAAAGCTTTCAGAATGCATAGTTTAAAATCATAATCCCCACAGAAGAAGACAAGCCATACTTTAAGCACTGCAAGCGGAAGAAATCTGGATCAAGCTAGAGTATTCCCTTCTACAAAACCTGGGGGGAACGGAAGAAAGGAGGCGAAACAACAAGGGTCAGACAAAAGTCTGGCAAGTCCAGTGATTTTCAGTTATGAACAGATAATAATAACATGACATGAAAATAAAACTGGATGAGAGATAACTGTAACAGATGTAGCAGATATAACAGAAGAACAGAATGATATAATCTATTGCTTTACACTTCTCTGTACTAATACTAGTATAACAGAATTAGGTGTCACCCTAATGTCTAAACTGAAACAGGTACAGAATAATTTCCACGCTAGTAATGGGCCTTTACCACCCGATCAGAAACAGACAGAAGCAGAATGTAGCATAAGGTGTACACTAGTAATTGGGCCTTTACCACCCGAACAGACGGTACCACGTAGAAACAGACAGGTGTTGCCACCCAACAGAAACAGACGGTACCAACAGAAACAGACAGAACTAAGTGTACCCTAAAACCCTACCCCAAGCGATCGGCTCCCTAATACATAAATACCCTGTGCCAGCCCCACCGAAGGGTGTATCATTCCCTAAAGTGACAACCTTTGAATGACACAGACCTATTTACAGATGTTACGGCGTCTTACATCCTCAGAGGCAGACCGGGATCCATGCACGCACATGACCCGGTTGGAACGCACCATCAACACCCCTCGCCATTATCAGAATGAATCGCTTATAATTAGTTCAGTAAGCGTGCCCGGACCCTACCTACTGTTGGGTCAAAGTTTTGATACCAGAAAGGGTTATTGACTAATATGGGTCCCAAACAACATATGATACAAGAAATTCCCCTCCTATCCTTGTGTCCCCAGACTAACAGATTTCAGATTAACAAGTTCAAACATACAGAATTCAGATCAACTAGTTCACAGGTCAGACAAGTTTTAGACTAACGGATCAGATATACGGATTTAACAGATTTACAGATTTGTCTAACTTTGTAATTGGGCCTACCGATTCACGGAACAGATTTATTAAACTCATCAGTCTAGTGGGTTTAACCCTATCTGCCCAACACGTTTTAGACATTATATTTATCTCAGATTTTCATTAATTAAATATTAATGCCCAGACCTCTCACATTAGACTGACAGTTTGTGGCTACTGGTTAGGCCGGTTGGTTCCGGGCAGATTTCTGCCGCAAACTGAGTCTAACCTCGGGTTTCAAGCACGTTATGACTAACTTCTCACATTAGAACCTATTGTTTGCGGCCACTGGATGTGTCGGGCGGTTCCGGGCAGGATTACGCCGCAAACTCATTCTAACCTCGAGTCAGCCATGTTTATCTTTGCGGCCAGTTAATTATTAATTTACCATTTATGCCCACGCCTAATATACATGTCAATTTTCATAATTATAGCCAATTCAGATTATGTCAATAACAGACTAAATATATCAACTCAACAGATATGGCAGATAATAGATTTAGCAGATTAGGCGACTTAACGGATTCAGCAGATTAAGCAGTTTAGCAGATTTAGCATATAACAGTTTAGGCATCTTCAGAAGACTTAGCAGATGACAGATTTGGTATATGAACAGATATAGCAGATTATAGCAAAACTAGCAGATTAGGCAATATAACAGAACTTGCAAATTAGGCAATATAACAGAACTAGCAGATTAGGCCATATAACAGATTTAATCATTCCTTAAAGTTTCATAAACATATCTTGCCTAATTATAAATTTGGCCTAAGTTTGCATGCCTAAATAGTTATCATGATTCACATTATGATCATATACCCCACGTTTGCATTGAATTTACATGGCATATATTATGGTCATAATTTACCATATAACACACGTCTCAAATTTAGTTAAACTTGCCTAGTACAAAAGATTCACATATAAATTATACCAAATATAGCCATCGATTTCAATGCATGTCATATATTCAAAAATCTCCCACTTAGGTGTTATTCACATTTAATAGTTATCAAATCTTAACATAAATCTTCACACATTAGTCATATTCCCTTTTTATCGCAAATCATGAATCTCTATATAAACAATATGCCCAACAATCTAGAACTTTAAATTATAACAGATCTTTAATTCAAAAAAATATGCGTTATGTCCAATGTCTCAAGTCACATGTTAATATACAATGGTTCCTCTTCTTCCAATTCACAGAATATGCACAGATCTAAATCTAGTTTACAAGCTATGTCCTTTTAGTCACAGATTAGCCATGTCCAATTATGCCATCATTCATTATTTGTCCCAAAGTTTAACGTTCGTGCGTTAATCTCTTATGAGATTTGGCGCAGGCTCGGGGTAGCCTGGCTATAGAACAGAAAGAAGAAAGAGATATAGAATAAAATAGATCAGAACAGAACATACGCAATCTCAAATTCAGATTTACAATCATGTCACAATTATAATTAAAGTTTATATCGGAAAATAACTGCACTTGCCTTGGTTGGATTCTAAAAGAAAAAGGTGTTGTAGCTGTTCTCTTTTAATCCTAATCAGAATTGGAGGAAGAAGAAGCACAAGTCCTAGCTTAGGTTTCAGCAAAGTAGAGACGCCATTGATTTATTTATTTTTAGAGAGGAAGAGAGCAATGGAGGCTAGAGAATTGTATATGAGATTTAGGTTTAGGTTAGGGATGTATATATAGGTGTAGGAAGTTATTTAGGACCATTAGATTAACCCTGAATCATGAGAACCATTCAAATGCAAAATCTGCATTTGAGCGAATCAGCCAACGGGATGACAGCCAAACACCCTGGATTAACCCCTAGTCGACCCAGCTAGGCTCGGGTCGACCTCAAAAATGGGCCGGTTAGGTTATTCCCCCTCCCAATTCGCTATTTTGAACCTTTTTTGCATGTTTATTTATTTAATTTTTATATATATCTATATATATTTCTCTCATATGCATATAAACTTCAAAGCTTAATAACTTCTTCATAATTAACCATTTTTTTATATTCTCAGAAAATACAGGGTGTTACAGTACCCTATGTCCTACCCCCAAGAGATCGGCTCCCTAATACATAAATACCCTATGTCGGCACCACAGTAGGGTGTATCACTCCCTAAAGTGGCAACCTATTGGCACAGACCTATTTACAGATGTCACAGTGTCTTACATCCTCATAGCAGACCGGATCCATGCACGCACATGACCCGGTTGGAACGCGCCATCAACACCCCTCGCCATTATCAGAGTGACCTACTTATAATTAGTTCAGTAAGCGTACCCAGACCCCTACATAGTATGGGGTCAAAGTTTTGATACCAGAAAGGGTTACTGACTAATACGAGTCCCAAACAACAGATGACACAAGTATTTCCCCTCCTAACCTTGTGTCGCCAGACTAGCAGATTTCAGATTAACTTGTTTACAAGTTTTGACAGAGTTCATATTATTAGTTCACAGATCAGACAATCAAGTTAACAAGTTTTCATATTAACAGATCAGATGTACGGATTTAACAGACTTACAAATTGTCTAACTTTGTATTGGGCCTACAGATTCACGAAATGGGTTTATTAGATTCATCAGTCCAGTTTGTTTAACCCTATCCACCCAACACGTTTTTAGACACCACATTTCTCTTAAATTTGCATTAATTAAATATTAATGCATAGACCTCTCACATTAGGTCGGTAGCTTGTGGCCACTGGATGTGCCGGGCGGTTCCGGGCAGACTTCTGCTACAAGCCAGACCTAACCTCGTGTCTAAGCATATTTTAGTTATGCCTATGACCTCTCACATTAGACTGACAGTTTGCGGTTGCTGGTTAAGCTGGTTGGTTCCGAGCAGGCTTCTACCGCAAACAGGGTCTAACCTTGTGTCATAGCCAATTCATTCCATTACAGATTATAGAGATATCAGACTAATTCTATTCATTTAACAAATTAAACTTCTTTACAGGTTACAGCAGATTAATCAAATTTCCATGTATTACTCAATCTTAGATCGAGCCTACGGATTTTCATAACCAAATTACAATTATTTAGCTTTCAACAGATTAGGCAATTCAATAGATAACAGATCTAGCAGATTAAGCGATTCAACAGATTTAGCAGATAACAGATTTAGCAGACTAGACAATTCAACATATTTAGCAGATAATAGATTTAGCAGATTAGGCAATTCAACAGATTTAGCAGATTAGGCAATTCAACAGATTTAGCAGATAACAGATTTAGCAGATTAGGCAATTCAACAGATTTATCAGATTAGGCAATTCAATAGATTATATATTTCTAAAACTTTGTTTACATATCTTGCCTAATCATAAATTTAGCCTAAACTTACATGCTTAAATCATGGTCATAATTCATAATACAACATATGCCCAAATCTTTAGTTAAACTTTGCATAGTACATAATATTCTCTAAAAGCCCAAACTATGATATACCATATGAACTATGCCAAATTATTGCCTTTAATGCCAAATATCCAAAAATCCACTTTTAGGCGTATTCACATTGATAGTTATCCTATTATAGTATAGGTCTCTACGTCTAAGTCACATATTCCTTTTTCAAGTCATGAATCATTACATAAAATTTACCCCAAAAGTTTAGATCTTTAAATTATAACATCTCAAATCAGATCTTTTTTTTTTATATTCATTATGTCCCCAAGTTTCAAGTCACATGTTATCATACAATGATCCTCTTCTTCCAAATTACAGAGTATACACAGATCAAGATCTAATTTACAACATATGTCCATTTCTCAAATCAGTCAAAGATCAGTCATGTCCAATTATGCATTATCCATTATTTGTCCAAAAAATTTAGCGTTCGTGCGTTAATCTCTTATGAGATTTGGCGCAGGCTAGTGGTAGCCTGGCTATAAACAAAAAGGAAGAAAAGAGGGAACAGATACAGAACAATCACAATCAAGATAGATCCATAGAAAAGTATGCATAACCTCAGATCCAGATTCACAAAAATGTCAAGATAATTATTAAATTTCATATCTAAAAATAACTGTACTCACGATTGGAAAGGTAAATCTTGATTTCTGGGATCTGTATTCTGAAACTGAATAGCGCTCCTTTGGCGTAGACTATCGATTAGATTAGAAAATAGTTGTTCTCTTTTAACTCTATTCAGATTGGAAGAAGATGCACTAGTTCTAGTTTTGATTCCAACAGAATAGTGACGCCATTTTTATTTTTAATTAGAATAGAGGCAGAGTATAGGCAGAATGAAATTGTGTGGAGAGAAAGCTAGGTTTGGGGGTGTTTAAATAGGTTAGAGCTCACGAATCTAGTCAGAAAGGCGTCCAAGTGCAGAAAAATGGATCTGTCTCCAGATCTGGAAAAGGGGGGAGGTTGACCCTAAGGTCGACCCTAGTGTCGACCTGTGTCTTGGGCGGGAATTTTTCCGCCCAGTCCGGGTGTCTGTTTTGAATTTCGAAATCTGAATTTTGAATTTCGGGCTAGTTTTTATTGAAACTTCTGAAGGCCATTTCTTCTTCATATGGAGTCTGATTTACGCAAACTTGGACTCTATTCCAAGCAGAATTTCAAGACGAACGCAATGACGTAACCCGTTTCCCTTAATTATTTTGTTATAATTTAATTATTCTCTGATTTGTTACTCTTATGTTCATAGAAAATATGGGGTGTTACAAGTGATGTACAGCGACGAGTCCTCCGTTGAATTATTTTTTTGGAACTTTCGAAGCTTGAGGTTTATGGGATATGGTGATGGTTTTGAAGCTTGAAAGGATACACGAGGGACCCACTGTAGGGTGTCACAAAATATGCGAACTGGAAATGTTAGCACAGAAGACGAAGCATACTGAAAGTGCTTATTTGTTGGGCATCGCTGGCATGAGTGACCAATGGTGAATGGTCAATTGTTATAATTGCATGCATAAGATTTAGTTAAGATGGCTAGATGGTTCATTGCTACAATATATTTGTATGCTATACATGCAATTATCAAATAACTTGTGAAAATCAAATTGTAGGACCTGAAATGGCATGCAGAGTACAACTGGTAAGTGGAGGACCTGAAATGATGTGGAGAGATACAGCTTCTGTTTCATGAAATTGTTACTTTGTAGAATGCATTCGATCTTATGTGTTGGCACTTGTATTGAAGGTGGTATGCATTGGCACTTGTGGTATGTAGAATATTTGAATTGTACTTTTAAATTATGGATTTGATCGTATGTGTTGGCACTTTTGGTATATTTGAAGAATTGGTATGGTATGTAGAATATTGTGGATGCTTTAAATGTGATGATGAATGTTTTGGATGTATTTCTTCCATGTACGAAATTGGTATCGGAAAATTTGTAATTAAAGCGTTGTATTTGCCTTCTTTTACTGTTGTATTTGATTTTTTTCCTGATGTTGTATTTCAAGATAATGATGTTGCATCCCATAATGCAATGGTGTTGCATCCCATAATGCAATGGTGTTGTAACACATAAAATAGTATTAATTCCACATGGCACGTGGACCCCACAGCTAACGTTACATGTGACATGTAGGCAACTGACGTGGAGAGCTGAAGTGTCATGTGACATGTAGGCAGCTGACGGGGGAAGCTGACGTGGCACCACTATCGTGACCTAGAAGCCAGGCTCTAACTAATGCTCAAGCAACGCTGATGTAACGACCCGAACTACCCCAGTCTCCAAAGAGAAGAGAAAGGACGGATTGTTTGAGAACACGACACATCAGAACACAAACATAAGAACATTTCATTGCTTATTACAACAATTTACATCAGAGTACAAGAATATACAGAGTATGAATAAGTATTACACATTTGATAAATATTAGAGATTTACAAATTACAACGCAGCGGAAAATAATACAAAACACAACTGAAAGAGATATATGGATACATAGCTTTCCGAATATCATTCCAGCTGTATACCAGGATCCTGTGAATATAAATCTGCAAAACCCAACTAATAGCTGCTCGTGTGGAAAATAGCGGCACCCAGAGTTTAGGTTAAAACAATAAACTCCAGGTCAGTCATGTGACTGGTGTGAGAACTAAAATAGTTATTAAAACATTACTTTAAAATGGAGCAAATCAAGGGACCACGTCGTACAACACGGAACGGTTTTCCTCCCAAGAATACCAGTGCATAAAACAACAACGCAATGCTTTTTGGAAGAATGAAGCTATTATAAGACTCAGGTCCCATCACACAATGCAACGCAAGCCGGATGATAGAGTTTTACCTTATAATAGCCAAACATGCTTGGTATGTTTAAAACAAATCATTTTGATACTATTATAGGTAAAGTATATGAAAACAACTTCAAATATAAGTGTATCAATCATAATGCCCCATCCTACTATGTCGCCATACTAGGATCTACAAATAAAATGTAATGTCACGTATTGGAAATTGGATTTCCGTTATGTGTCGAGGCAAGGGATGTACTCCTCTCTGGCTTTGAGACACTTTAGCAAATGCCTCAGGATCTCCCGCAACAGACCCTTGGATCCTCCAAGGCCAGTCCTCCCTTACGTTTGAGGATTGGTAATCCCTGAACACACGTTTCCCGATCCTATAGGACCTATCCATCAGCTCCGTAGTAACCGATATATTTGAGGCGCCTCGCATTCCAACAACCACAAAGGTAAAAATAACATAAATGTATGGGCTTGCAAAATCCCGACACCACCCATAGCTAGAAAGAAACGTCATGTCCTCCTTGGGTTCCCTTATCCCGTTTTTAACTCATACCAAGGTGTGAAGGCTCGCGAATTAACTCTATACACAATGCTATGCTATATTAAAGCCGTGCTTTGATCATCAACCACAGGGCTCTGCTTTTCAACAAATGCCTTGATCACTGCATCTATGCATGCCACACAGGCAATTTATGCCATGCGACTGATATCTATCGATATATAACTTCTAAGCTCGTACGTCTCAGAGAAAGGCGTTAAGCAAGAGAATAAATTCTCCACTGCCAAACAGATATATATTTAACTGAAATCAATCAACACAGAATAAAATCCAATGTCAGACAACATCCGTTTACAACTTCGTTCTGGGTCTAAACAAAACCGGAACACCTTATTCCTTGTCCCGTATGTCCAATACAGGAGAGAGGTCCTCGCATATCCGGTTGGTCTCCAAGTACATCTGAATGATCACCGCTTATTACCTTGTCTTGGGTGTACAGCCCAGTCAAGACATCAGTAATCATCCAAACGATGTAAAGACCTCCGGTCTTCAACCACCGTCTTCATCGTCGACTTATGTTCGAATCAGTTATTCAGAATGGGTATAAACCCGGTCTTCCAGAATAACTCGCGTATATAATAAACAAGTGGTATAAAAACATAACATACGCCTCATTCCAGTCCAGAATATTCTTTTATTCAAATATTCACATCTTTAGGAATATGTTCTCATTAATTTTATCAAAGATAAATTCTTTAAAACTTATTCTTTAATCTTTCTTTGGATATCATTCAAACTATATTAAGGTTTTCCAAACTAGTCGGGATTAGCGCACCTTACCGAAGTAATCATTTGTTTAATTTCTGAATCCCAACCTATTCATCCCATGGAGCAAAACTGGTCATACTCCATAACTAACACCACGGTGTTATCGGTAAAATTAATTATCATTTCCCGTTCAAATCTAATTAAAGATTTAACTATCGGTCAGAGCAAAACTGGTGCTACTCCATTCTCGATCATTTCTTGAAGTTGATAATTTAAATTATCGCAATCTCTTTTCAATCTAATTAAAGATTCATTAAAAGTCCACTTAGTTTTAATCTTCCCAAAAATCAGTATTAATGATTATTTAACTTTGGAAACTCCAACATGTCGCATCGACAATCTACACCGTACTATTGATTTCTGCCGATATATAATCTCTAAGCTCGTACGTCTTAGAGAAGGGTGTTATGCAAGAGAATAAATTATCCACTACCAAACAGATATATATTTAGCAGATATCAACTATACAGTTCGAAATACAATGTTAGACATGTAATCCTGTCTTTAATTGGGTTAAAAAACCAATGTCATTTAAAACACGGTTCACAATAAACCCAAATCCTCTTCCATAAAAATGGAATCTCCACGGAAAACAGATCAATATATAATCGATATCAATTTCCGTATCCGACTAATAATATAAATGGAATAATGACAAAGCCTTTTAAATTCCATATATATTAACAGTCTTCCTCCACAGAAGCTCATTTCGATTATTATCAAAGCGAATTCCATTCAATTCCAATTTAATATATTAAATTGGAAAACTTTACTTTGGAAAATTCCCGTTAAATCTTAATAAAAAGATTTATAAATTCCAAATCACATTTCACTGTAAATCAGGTTAAAGAACGAATGTCGTTAAAGACACCGTTCACAATAAACCCAATTCACATTCCATTTTCAATTCCAATTAAATGTTAATTAATTTGCAGTTCTTCTTTAAATCTTAATTAAAAGATTTATTCATTTCACACTGGGTTTAAGAACGGTGTTAATAAAGACACCATTCACGACAAACCAAAAATCCAATTCAATATTAAACACAAGGATCTAAATAAAATTATATCGGCTTATATTCAATATCAAATTCTGAAATCAACAAATATCGTATTGGGAACAACGATATATATATCTTCCAAATTCCTCCACAATATTCGTATAATCACGGAATCCAATATCGAAATATTCTGAAGATAATTTTGATTCAAATCCATTCCAATTCATATATTGGAAATTCTAGTTATTTTAAAACCATTTCAAATCCAATTTATTTATTTAAAAATATTGGATTATAATTCTAGTTCATAAATGGTTCATTTTGATAAAAATATATTTTTATCTTTACAAATGTGGAATTTTTCATCCAAATTCTATCCAAACCATTTATTATGATTTCACACAAATTATTGATATTTTTAATAATTTCATCAAGGCCCGTACAGTCGATTTCCATAAACGGCCATCGAACTGCACTTACAGCGACTTTTTCCAATTTTGATTTGGAAATAATTCCAAATCCAACCGTTAGATTTCAAATCTCTTATATCCGTTGGAAAGCTATTTTCGATGCGAATCCAACGGTTCCAGTTTTAGGAGAATCCAACGGTTGGATCTTCCGTAATGTCAATTCGAAGTCAATGGTCGAAATTCACAAACTGCCGTGACACGACGCGTTTTATTCAGGCCATTAAATATATATAATATATAAATTTCATCGCTTTCCTTTTAAAACGTATTTTATAAATTGTTTTAAATTCGTTTTCAAAATGATTTCAACTTCATATTCAATTTTAAATCAAAATTGAATATTCCATATCATTAATATGTAAATGATAATATTTTTAGAACATTAGATTTTGATATCACTTCCTTTTCGATATACATTATAAAATTAAATAAAATCGATATAAATATCGTTCACGTCAAAATGGCGTTAATTTAATCAATACGGCTTTATATATTTAAATATTTTCGTGTCCATCCCAAATCGGACATCAAAATCATATTTTGATCCATTATTAAATATTATTTTAAAATATTATTTATTTTAAAATATTCATTACTCGCCATTTTAAAATGTTCTTTAATTTAAAATATTCGTTCTTTCCGAATTGGAATCAGACACAGCCAATTACCATATAATTTTATTTATATGGATTTCATACATACATGTACACAACAGTAATCAAACACAGTCAACCATCATTCAGAGTGCATTACACAACTGCATAAGCGTTAAATATAAATAATTAACGCTTACAACAACTTGTCAACCCATCGATTGACATACAACTAAATATTGGGATTAGTGTATGTCCAATATCATCCCAATACCTGTGTGGGGGTTTCAAACAACAAACACTGATTATCATTTGTGCAGTTGGGCGATGTGTAAAATATATCGTCCCAATCAATATCAGTCAAACATGCGTACATAAACAAATCGTACGATTTGTAAATGAATATTTATTTTATTCATATACACGTTAAAAATTATATTTTTAACAATAAAATATTTATTTCATCTCATGAATATTTTATACAGTTCATTTATACAATAAAAATGATATTTTTATTGTTCTAATATTTTTAGAAAATTTTGGTAGCGTAACGGCGCGATACTAGAACCAGAATAAGGTCTAGCCTTATCCCTTGCCTAATAATGGATCGCGCCATGTACATACCAATTCTAATCAATTCATTCAACCAAATTCAAACAAATAATCTCATCAACTAAACAAACATGGTTTCAAACAAAGGTGTCCGGTGCTACTAAGCACTGTCTGCATCCTAGCATATATACTTAACTAGAAAATAAGTTAAAGTGAGAAGTTCTCACCTTTGGGATCCACTCCTCTATTCTTTTAATTGGCGGATTTTGTCGTCGCGCTCCGTTTTGCTGCTTTCTCGCACTTGAATTCGCCTCTTAAGCTTTAGAATTTGCATACCGCCTCCAATCTTCACCAAACCTTGTCACTAGTCTAAATGCGCCATTCCGGACAACTTTTGCCTAGCGGACTTTCTTCCAAAAACGCACCAATTCGCCGGAAATCGCGAAAACAGCAGCAGGTCCGTTGACTTCGGATGCAATTTCCGGAAAGCTCCGCAATCCAAAATAGGACTTCCATATACCAAATAGATAAGAAAATCGTGTCTTTCAATTTTGGTATTGTGGAGTTTTGGCCAGAAATGCACGGTTTGGGAGAAATTGGCGAAATGGTGACAGCGTGTTATTTGCAAAACGGGAAATTTGTGAAAAATGAGTTTTTTGGTGATGGGGGGCCCACGTCCAAGGGGAGGGTGGCCAGAGGCGGCGCCAGACCTGGCTAAGGTGGGGGAGGCAGCGGGTGGCATTGGTGGTGCGGCGGTGGGGCCGGAGGAGGTGGTTGGTGGTGAATTGGGGTTTAGGGATTTGAAATTCAAAGAGGAAAAGAAGAGGAGAGAGAGGAGAGGAGAAAGAGGAGGAGGAGAAGGGGGAGGAGGGGGCGGTGGTGGCAGCAAAGGGGGGGCTGGAGCAACGACGGTTCTCTTTTCTTCTTTTTTTAATTTCCTACGGTGAAAGAAGAGGGAGAGGAGAGATAAAGGAGGGTTGACCAAGTATAATAATATATATATTTAGTATAATTTATTTCCAAAAAGTTAGTTTTTCATTTGAACTCCAAATCGAACCCAACGACTATCGCCCCTAGCTAAGTACCCCCGTTTTGGACACAATGGAATATGTCCCGTTCGCTAATTCGACCGTTTCGATCAGTTTTTCTTTAAATTAAAATATAAATTAATATATTGAATTTAAACGTACATTTTAATTTACCGGGGCCACATACTGACTCCAAAAATTCCAGAAAAATAAATCTAGCTATGTTTTTATGATACGGTCCTAACAAAACTAATTTCGTCGAATTTGGAGACCGTTTGAAAAACGATTATTTTCCAGTCGGTTAAATTCAAACTGAATTGACCAAACACGTTTAAATCCACCACGCTCACATATTAATTCCAAAAATTCTGAAAATTGGAATCTAACGATAATTTGACATTCCGGATCCGACAAAAGTGATCTTGTCGAAAACGGAGGTCGTTTGTAAAATCGCTATTTTTAAGGGCTATATTTTCCATAGCGACTATTTTGAATTTTCAACTTGGCATAACTTTTTATTCTCACTATGAAATCTGGATTTTTCGGATTCTTTAGAAAGATATTTTCAAACAGATTCAAATATTTCTGTATTCACTAAAATCCGGTTTATTTTGAATCATGTACATTCAATTGAAATTTGAAATTGAATTTTCAAACTACCGCTCCATTTCCAATTCCTTTTATAATTAAAATAAAATTTTATTTTCTAACTTCGGTTTAAATAAATTTATATGTTATAATTCTATTTAAAATAAATTTCTAGTCGTTATTATTTAAAATAAATCATTTTAAATATTCAAAATTCATTAAAATTGCCAAAATAAAAATTTTAAATTGGTTCCGATTTTTCGGGTAGTTACAGCTGAATATTGTTACATTACGTGCAAATAATGTTGCATTATGTCTATAATGCAACACTATCTTTCTGTGGCAGTATATGAGCCAAAGCGTTTACTCAGAGGGCTAAGGCAAACGACCGCGGATGCCACTCCCCTCTGGTGTTGCCTATTTGAAAAAAGGGGCAAATGCAATGCTTTCTCGAGCTAAGGCCATATAAACTTGTGTCAATTTGCCCACTTTTGCAGTAGTGCCCTGAGTCGACCCATTCTAGAAGTGTATCGACACCTAAGTTGAACCACTTCCGGTATAGGTCGACGCTTATACTATATTTGAAATCTTATATCGGGCGTTTTTGCTGCGTGATTTTGGTTGTTTTAAAATTTGACTTAACGTTATTATTCCTTAATCGTTTTCATTGATTTCTGAATATTATTTTCTTGTTTTGACGTGCGTACTTATTTCAAATTTAAATGCGTAATCAATGTGTGCATTAGTATTTTTTTTAATTCTTAGGTGCTTACTTCTTTTAATTCCATGAACATTATTTTTAACGTTTATTTCTACCATCTTAGCATCCATTTTATTTTCAATTTCAAATGCGTATTATTAATATATGCGTATCCATCTTAAATTAGAACATTACTTAATTAAAATCATTTAAACTTCCTTATATTACATGGTTTTATACCATTTATGATGCACGTTTATTTTACGTGTTATTATTGTAATTTATATCTAAATATATTTATATACTTACACATGTGTGTCCAAACTCCGAAATTAATTAAATGTTTTCAAATTTTGACATTATTTCCATTATTTCTCTTTTAGTGTCATTTATAACATGCATTGTCCATTTGAAGGAAATGTTGCTATTTTAATATTAATTATTTTCCCTTCCATTGTTTAATCCTTTCTATCACACACATTTATTTTCCTATTTTATTAAATGGTTTAGTTTGTTAATAAGTTAACGTTAATAGTCTTTTGCTACTTTCAAATTCAAACACACACTGTTTATACAATTAATGTACGCATATATTTTATGATTTTTTTATAACGTACCATTTATTAACTTTCATTCATTTTATTTAATTCTATCTGTACCATTGCAATTTTATATTTGCAGTGGCAACCTTTTTGTTTATTGTTAGTTCTATAGCGTGCGTTTGTTTTCGAATTTCAAAAGCACATTGCTCATTTAATTATTTTGATAATTTCATTACTTAAAATGTAGGGTGTTACATTCTCCGTTCCTTTAGGAAAATTTTCCCTGAAAGTTAGTAAGTGTAAAATTAAGTAATTTCTAGCATAATCTGCAACCGTAATGTGTACATCCAATTTTGTAAACATTTGCGCACTTACGCAAAGCGTATAACAACATAAAAATACATAAATGCAACGAATGCCTAAGCGGTACCTCCTATACGAATGCAAATTTTCTTAAAAACCTGTTAAAAAAATGGTGCATACATCCTAAATATACTGACAATTTCTGTATGAATGCAATATATTGAAAATCAAAATTATGTTTTCATTCAATTTTTCCCACACTCTTACAAAGTAAGAATGTAGTTCATCCAATTTTTTGCATTAAAACCCTACTAAAAACTTTAAATTTGTTAATTTATCTTCTTATGTAAAAATTGGAATTTTCTTAAGATTAAAGATAAAGATTTCCAAGTATGGGGGAAAAGGTGCACAAAAGTGTGATGGAAAACATAGAATTTTCCATTTTCACCTTATTTTCCAAACTTACTTTGGAAGAATTTATTTTCTCTTATTGTCATTATTTATTGCAGTCTTCGTCTTCGTTGCTTTTGTAAATTTTGTTTATTTTTCTTTTAATTGTTCATCTTTTCTTTCATTTTCGTTTATTAGTAATATCCTATGTTTTTATTCTCTTCTAATGATCATCACGAAAACCTTGGAAGAAAATATCAACAAAACTATTCTATTTTACTATAATAAGGTAGAACATTACATAAGGGTGAAAATCTAAACTATAAGAGAACTTGCTCTACTGCAATCACTATTGAGAATAAGATGCAATGGTTAATTGCGGATATCTACAAGGACTAAGAGGTCTAAGACCATGTCCCTCTAACATAAATATGTCATTATCGCTAAACCTAGACAACCATAGCACTCCTCCTTTCTATCTACCACTCTTTACAAACTCATGCCGCATATATACAGTTCTCATTCCATCATAAATTTAAATAACATGTGAGACTTTCCTATTTCCTCAAGAGTTCCTAAAAAAGGGCTTCATTAATTACTAACCATGTTATAATTTCGCTAAAAGAAATCCCAAATTTGCTCCTTCCAATTCATTTCCTTTCTATCCTCTTTCCTCAAACCATGCAAGTTTTAAATTTTCCTTTAACTTCTTTCCATTAAACATTAACCACTTGAAACACCTTTCCAAAATTTCAGTTTTCTAAATTCCCTTACATCATTGCATTACCTTTGAGCATTTACCCTTTTTTCTCACATCTTAAATTCTTACTTAAGGCTTTACTACTTAAGTTTTAGGTTTAGTCACATACCAAAATAATTACTCATTCATTTACTGATGGTTCACGCACACTACTTGAACTACTCTCACTAAATTATCTTTAACTCAATAAAATTTTATATTTTCAAAAAAATTCAAAAGTTAAAACTAGGGAAGATAAGATTATGCAATCTAACTTAGTTGGTGATCTTATTTATTCTAAGATTTATTTCTTTTTCAAGAGGTATTAATAAGATTAAGTTTCTACAAATCTTTGTTGAGTCAAGAGATTATGGAGTTTTGATTTCTGACAAAGAAATAAGCCATGATCGACAAAAAACAGATATTTATTGGTTTGAAGAGTTACAAAGAGCTACATATGGTATTCTAGGTTAGAGGTTGATTATTTGGTGTATTAATAGTGTTGTTTATAATAAAATCTCTCCTCAAATAATCTCACACCTCGAAATCAATATATATATATATATATATATATATATATATATATATATATATATATATGAATATACATATATGTGCACATTGATTGTGCAACCTGGGTAAAAACGGTCGGCCACCCATATTTTGGCATGTCGACCGTATCTACCCAGAATGCACAATAAACGTGTACATAGAAATATAACGTACATATATTCAAATTCCTGTCTACCGGTTCTTTTTGACCTGTAAACTGTTTTCTCTTAGAAAACAACCTTTCAAAGAGTCACCTTCTTTTAATCAAGAGTTGCATCTCCTTCTCTTCACCAATAATCATGGCTATTGTTTGTTACTCTTCACAAAGGGTTACAACTATCTATTATCTATTTATACACTATGAGACCATCATTTCTTTTAACTAATTTTTAATGAATTTTGACTTGATTAATGTCTCTAATTTCTTGATCTCATTTCTATATTCTCAAGCGCTCAATTGCTCATATTCAATAATATATCGTTTGAATCCTAGAATCTATATAATATTCTTTTGGTTCAATGCGATATCCGCTTCCAAATCTTCATATACAAAAATATTCTATTTGAGGATAAGATTATAGGAAGGGTGTACTACAAGTGACAAATTCGTGTTATCAAGAACACATACTATCAACAATAATTGTATTCATCTTAGTTGATGTCCTCGGTGTTGTAAGAGGAACATGTTGAAGTCCTTAGTGTTATTAGAGGCGTGAAATCCCGTTTGTCTGCTCGAGTGTTGTAAACCTGTTTCTTCGGGTGAAGCAAGGTGGTTGTTAGTGAAAATCCACATAAAAGTCTAGGACTAGACGTAGGATGGTGCTCCGAACCAGTACAAAAATCCCTGGTGTGATTTTTCAATTTTACTGTTACATATCTGTGATTAGCTGATATTTATATCATTTTATATTTTCTGTAATAACCCGGAAAATCTGAGCCAATTTAAAATTTTTATTTTGGTAATTTTGATGTATTTTGATTATTTAAAATGAATTATTTTAAATAATAACAACGAGAAATTTATTTCGAATAGAAATAGAACGTATATATTTATATAGATCGTCGTTAAAATATAAATATTTATTTTAAAAATATAAAAGGAATTGAAAATGGCGCGGTAGTTCGAAAATTCGATTTTGAATTTCAAATGAACGTACAGGATTCAATATAAACCGGATTTCAGCGAAACCAAAAATATTTGAATCTATTTGAGAATATCTTTCTAACAAATCTGAAAAATTGAAATTTCATAGCGGGAATAAGAAGATACGTCCAGTTGAAAATTCAGAATAGTCGCTATGGAATTTAGGCCCTTAAAAATAGAAATTTTGCAAACGACCTCGGTTTTCGACGAAACCACTTTTTGCTGGATCCGTGATGTCAAATTATTGCTAGGTTTCGAATTTCATAATTTTTCGACTCAATATGTGAGCGTGGCAAAGTTAAACATGTTTTAACAGTTTCAGTCAATTTCGATCGACTAGAAAATGGCCATTTTTCAAACGGTCTCAGAATTTGACGAAATTAGTTTTGCTAGGACCGTATCAGCAATATGAAGCTAGAAATAATTTTTTCTGGAATTTTTAGAGTTAGTATGTGTCCCCGGTAAATTGAAATGTGCGTTCAAATATAATATATAGAGTTATATTTGGATTTTGATGAAAACTGACAGTAACAGCCGAACTGGCTCACGATAATATCCTAGTGTGTTCGGGATGGGGGTAATACGCTAGGGACGACAGTCATTCGGCCTCGTTTGGGGTTCATAAGAAAAGTCAACTCTTTGAAATATAAAAATAATTAAATAATTAAATATATAATTCTCTTTACCCTTTACTTTCTCTCCCCTCTTCATTTCAATTCCTCCGAACAGAAAAACCCGCTCGAACCCTTCTCCCCATCGTCCATGCCCCCACCGCCGCCACTGGAGGCATGCGCGCCCCCACCTGACCACCGTCGTCGAATCCGCCCCACTTCCCCCTCCTCCGGCCGCTACCATTTCCCTCTCTCCCTCCTCCAACGTGAAATCCCCTTTTTCAAAGCCCTAACTGCTAAATCGAGCCACCATAGCCGAATCCGACCCCCACCTGACCAACGCACCACCCCCGTGCCACCTACACCCCAAGCCGCCGCCCCCTGACCGCCAGTGCCGCCCGGGGGCCCCCGGCAAGTAAAAACCAGATTTTCTTGTCTCCGGCGACTACATTTCAGTCTAGATCCCTTCTAGCTTCTTCCTCAAGCCTCCTTCGTTCATCAATTCGCCGGTGAGCGTTTATCTACATTTTTTTTAGTTGTACATGTAATTAAAATTGTGATTTTTAATTTTAAATATCGAAAGAAAAAAAGGGATATGATTTTTTTTATCATATAAAGAAGGGATTTTTAAATATATATAAAAGATTAGGTATTACATATATGATATGAATAAAAAACTTAGATTTTTAAATAAGAAAGGGCTTGATTTTAAACAAGGAAGTTTAGATTCTTATTCATGAAAGTTTGGATCTTGCATATGAAGAAAGCATAGATTTTTATATGCGAAAAATATGATTTTTATATATGTATGATAACAAAAATATAATTTTTATATGATAGAGAAAGTAAAAATATGATTTTTATTATATGTGAAGAGTAAAAATATGATTTTTATTATAGGTGAATATTAAAGATATGATTTTTATATAGTAGAAATTTTAAAGATATGATTTTTATAAGATGGAGAATATAAAAATACGATTTTTATATGTGTTGTGGCGAAATAAAAATTCGATTTTTATATGAGTAGCGGATTAAAAATAGAATTTTTATATAATAGAGAATATAAAAATGTGATTTTTATATGAGTGGCGATAAAAAAATATGATCTTTATTAGAAGAAGAGCGATATAAAAATATAATCTTTATATAGGAAGTAGCGTTGTTAAAAATATAATTTTCAACATATACCGCGTGAAACAGATCTCGTTGGAGACACGATGTAGACTTCCTACATATGAAGAGTCACGGTGATTGGTTTAGCTAGTCGATGATAACTTCTCACTTTAAATCTTGTTTTCTAGTTAAAATATATACTAGGATGCAGACGGTGCTTAGCAACACCCGACACCCGTCGTCCACAGACCATGGACGACTTGTATGCTTGTTTGATGTGTTGTGAAGTTTGTTTGTGATGCTGATGTGAAATGGATAATAAAACATTCATGTGTTGAAATAAATTAATTATCGTTAAAAATATAATTTTTAACGTGAAGGTGAATAAATAAATATTCATTTACAAACCGGACGATTTGTTTATGTACACCTATTTGAAGGACATTGATTGAGACGATAAATTTTACACGTCGCCCAACTGCACAAATAATATTCGGTGTTTGTAGATTGAAACCCCACACGGGTGTTGGGATGATATTTGGCGTACACTAATCCCAATTATTTAGTTGTATGTCGATCGATTGGTCGACAGACTGTGTAAGCGTTAATTATTTATATTTAATGCTTATGTAGTTGTGTGGTGCACTTTGGATGATGGTTGATTATTTATCGCTGCTATTATATACATGTGCTGTATGGAAATCCATATAATTAACGTTATATGGTAATTGATTGGGCCTTATACCAATTGGGAAGACAAAGAATATTCATGTGTCGAATAAAATATATATTCATGTGTTGAATAAAATATATGTTCATGTGTTGAATAAAATATAGATTCATGTGTTGAATAAAATATAGATTCATGTGTTGAAAATATTCATGTGTTGAGTAAAATATTTTAACAATAAAATTTACATCTTTATCATATATGAAATTAGAAACTAATTGCAAACTAGATAAGATAAGTGGTCTCCTGGGTATTGATCTGATGTTGGTTTCGGCCTTCGGGGTTAATATTTAGGGAATCGTTCTCTTACTAATTTACGGTTGGAGTCCGATTAAAAATTAAACGGTAGAAATCATAATTTTATAAAATATATTAAATAACAAAAATAGTCACGTGTTGAAGGTACTCATGTGTTGAGAATAGTCATGTGTTGAAAGAAATATAGATTCATGTGTTGAATAGAATAAATATTCATTTGTTGAATAGAATAACGAAGTTATTGAAAAATATAAAGCCGTGTTGATTAGAGATGTGCTATTTTAACGCGAACGATATTTATATTGATTATATTCGTTTTTATAATGATTATAGAAAAGGAAGTGATTTCAAAATATAACGTTTTGAAAATATTGTCATTTGTATATCGATGATGTGGAATATTCAATTTTGATTCGAAATTGAATATGAAGTTGAAATTGTTTCGAAAACGAATCTAAAGCGATTTATAAAATACGTTTTAAAAGGAAATCGACGAAATATATAATATATATATATATATATATATTATATATATATATAATGGTCTGAATAGAACGCACCACGGCAGTTCATGAATTTCGACCATTGACTTCGAATGGACATTACAGGAGATCCGACCGTCGTATTCTCCTAAAACTGGAAGCGTTGGGTTCGTATCGAAAAGTGCTTTCCAATGAATATTAGAAATTTGAAATCTAACGGAGGGATTTGGAATTATGTCCAAATCAAATTTGGAAAAGGTCGCTGTAAGTGCACTTCGGTGGCAGTTATTGAAAACCGACTATACGGGCCTTGATAAAATTATTAAAAATATTAATAATTTGTGTAAAATCATAATATATGAATTGGAAAGAACTAGGATGAAAAATTCCACATTTGAAAGGATAAAAATATATTTTTATCGAAATGACTACTATTGAACTAGAATTAAAATCAATTTATTTTTGAAATAAATAAATTGAATTTGAAAGGGGTTTTAAAAGTAACCAGAATTTCCAATAATTGAATTGGAATGGATTTGAATCGAAATTATCTTCGGAATATTTCGATGTTGGATTTCGTGATTATACATATATGGTTGTGGAAATTTGAAAGATATATTTTATATCATTATTTCTAATATGATATTTGTTGGTTTCAGAATTTGATATTGAATATAAGCCAGTATATTTTCTATTCAGAGCCTTGTATTTAATATCAAATAGGATTTTGGGTTCGTCGTGAATGGTGTCTTAAATAACACTGTTCTTGAACCCAGTTTAGAAAAGAATAAATCTTTTAATTAAAATTTAGAGAAATTGTCCAATTAAATAATATTTAATTGGAATTGAATTTGAAAGTGATTTTGGATTTATCGTGAATCGTGTATTAGGTGACATTGGTTCTTTAACCCAGTTAAAGACAGGATATTGATTTTTGGGAAGATTAAAACTAAATGGTGTTTTAATGAATCTGTAATTAGATTGAAATGTGAATTGATAGTTTAAATTATCAAATTTGGAAAGTGATTAAGAATGGAGTATCACCAGTTTTGCTCCAAAGAGATAGTTAAATCTTTAATTAGATCTGAACGTGAAATGGTAATTAATATTTACCGGTAACACCGTGGTGTTAGGCATGGAGTATTACCAGTTTTGCTCCATGGGATAAATAGGTTGGTATAGGGAAATAAAATAAATAATTACTTCGGTGTGGTTCGCTAATCCAGACTAGTTTGGAAAACCTTAACATGGTTTGAAATGATATCCAAAGGAAGATTAAAGAATAAATTTAGAAGAATTTATCATTGATTAAATTAATGGGAACCTTTCCCTAAGAATGTGAAATTTTAAATAAAAGAATATTCTGAATTGGAATGAGGCGTATGTTGTGTTTGTGTAACATTTGTTTATTATATACGCGGGTTATTCAGAAAGGCCAGGTTTATACCCATTCTGAATGACCGATTCAACGATAAGTCGAAGATGAAGACGGTGGTTGAAGACCGGAAGTCTTCACATCATTTGGGAGATTACTGATGATCTTGATTGGGCTGTACACCCAAGATGAGGGATTCAGTTGGTGATCGTCCAAATGTACTTGGAGATCGATGGATATGCGAGGAAAGTGCCTCCAGTTTCATTCAGACCCAGAACGAACTTGTAAATGGACCGTGTGTCTGACATTGAATTTTATTCTGTGTTGATTGATCTCTATTAAATATACATCTGTTTGGCGGCGGAGAATTTATTCTCTTGCTTAACGCCCTTCACTGAGACGTTCGAGCTCAGAGGTTGTATATCGATGAACATCAGTCGCATGGAGTGAATTGCCTGTGTGGCATGCCTAAGTGGCAGATGATCAAGGCTTCTATTGAAAAGTAAAGTCTTGTGGTTGATGATCAAAGAATGGCATGTGTGGCGCACCTTTGTGTATAGCGTGAATTCGCGAGCCTCACACCTCGGTATGAGTCAAAAACGGGATAGTGACTGCAGGGAGAGCACGACGTTTCTTTCGAGCTAGTGGTGGTGTCAGTGCTTAAACTGGCTAACATTTATATTATTTTTACCTATGTGGTTGTTGGAATGCGAGGCACCTCGATTTTAGGTCCGTTAGGACCGGGAAACATGTGTTCATGAATAATTAATCCTCAAACGTAAGAGAGGACTGGCCCTGAAGATCCAAGGGTTACCCAGAGTGTGTAGTCCTGAGGCATTTGCTAGAGTGTCTCGAAGCGGAGAGGAGATTTCCCCTTGCCTCGACTCATGACGGAAATCCAATTTCCAATACGACCTTTGCGGTTTTATTTGTAGAGCCTAGTATGGCGACATGATATATGGTACCCATGCCGTCTATGATTGATATTTATGATTGATATTGTTTTGACACTATACACTTATAATAGTATCAAATGATTTGTTTTAAACGTACCAGGCATGTTTGGCTATTATAAGGGAAAACCTTATCCTCCGTCTTGCGTTGCATTATTTGATGGGACCTAGGTCTTATAATAGCTTCATTTTTCCCAAAAGCATTGCGCTGTTTTGTTATATGCACTAGTGTTCTTGGGAGGAAACCTGTTCCGTGTTATATGGCGTGGTCCCTTGAATTACTCTCTTTTAAAGTAAAGTTTTAAATAACTGTTTTAGTTCTCACACCAGTCACATGACTGACCTGGTGTCTATTGTTTTAACCTAAACTCTGGGTGCCCTTATTTTCGACACGGGCAGCTAGTAGTTTTGGTTTTGTAGATTTATATTCACAGGATCCTGGTTTATAGCTGAAGTGATATTCAGAAAGCTCTGTATCCGTGCATTTTTTTCAGTTATGTTTTGTATTATTTTTCCGCTGCAGTAATGTATTTAAATCTCTGATATTTATCAAATGTGTAATATTTATTCATACTCTGTATATTCTTGTATTCTGATGGAACTATTATAATAAACAATGAAATGTTCTCCTGTTTGTGTTCTGATTCGTCTTGTCCTCAAAGTAATTTGTTCTTTCTCTTCTCTTCGGAGAATGGGGAAGTTCGGGTCGCTACATTTTGGTATCGGAGCTTTGGTTTACAGAGCTCGAGAACAAGACACATTAGAACCATACGAAAGAATTCATCAGATATTGGATTAGTAATATCCAATGAGAATGACTAGTTAGAGATAGGATCAGTAGTATCCTAGAACAAGTGTGAAGAGTATATTTTTCAAATTGAAAACAAATTTTGTTTTGAAATTGAAATTGAAATTGTTTTATATGTATTTGAACATTTTATTTATATTGGATTTGTACAATCGAGTATATAAATTTTTTGCATATACACGTCATGAACGTATATTCGAAGTTTTAATATACTGAATAGATATAGGATCATACTCTAGTTGCTCGGAGATGATTTTGATGATGGAGCTCCATCACCAATATTTATGTTCGGGTTCCGAAGGTGTGATATCTATATATTGCCATTAGACTGGTGTGAGAACCAAAACTAGATAGGTTTATTGTTGTGATTTGACATCAAAAACATGATTTTATGTATATATGTCAAAATTATGAATTTGAAATGATAATTCAACTAATAGATAGGTACATATTTATTGTATTTATTGTATTTATTGGGTTTGGATGATTTTATGAGCCAGTTGGTTGTTTCTTTTCTTTTTGGATTGATGAGGGCCGTGGGAGGCTATTTGAAATATCCCGAAGTCCCCGGTGCAGGGGAGATTATGGCAAAAAAATTCGAAAATTTAGGGTGTTAGCCAAATTTTTGAAGAATTTGAAAAGTTCTTAGAAACTGAAAAGCTGAAGAACTTAAGCCGTAAAGAAAATAATGAAAGTTGAGTTGATTAGTTAAACAACTTTCAGCTTCGTTCCTTTTCGGGCGCGAAAAGTTTTAAGTGGGGGAGATTGTAATAACCCGGAAAATCTAAGCCAATTTGAAAATTTTACTTTGGCAATTTTGATGAATTTTGATTATTTAAAATGAATTATTTTAAATAATAACGACGAGAAATTTATTTCAAATAGAAATAGAACGTATATATTTATATAGATCGTTGTTAGAATATAAATATTTATTTTAAAATATAAAAGGAATTGAAAATGGCACGGTAGTTCAAAAATTCGATTTCGAATTTCAAATGAATGTACAGGATTCAATATAAACCGGATTTCAGCGAAACCAAAAATATTTGAATCTATTTGAGAATATATTTCTAACGAATCCGAAAAATTGAAATTTCATAGCGGGAATCAAAAGATACGTCCAGTTGAAAATTCAGAATAGTCGATATGGAATTTAGGCCCTTAGAAATGGAAATTTTGCAAACGACCTCGGTTTTCGACGAAACCACATTTTTTGGATCCGTGATGTCAAATTATTGCTAGGTTTCAAAATTCGTAATTTTTCGAATCAATATGTGAGCATGGCGAAGTTAAACGTGTTTTAACAGTTTCAGTCAATTTCGATCGACTAGAAAATGGCCATTTTTCAAACGGTCTCAGAATTCGACGAAATCAGTTTTGCTTGGATCGTAGCTCGAAATAATTTTTTCTGGAATTTTAGAGTAAGTATGTGTCCCCGGTAAATTGAAATGTGCGTTCAAATATAATATATAGAGTTATATTTGGATTTTGATGAAAACTGACCGTAACAGCCGAACTGGCTCATGATACATATCCCAGTGTGTTCGGGATGGGGGTAATACGCTAGGGACGACAGTCGTTAGGCCTCGTTTGGGGTTCATAAGAAAAGTCAACTCTTTGAAATATTAAAATAATTAAATAATTAAATATATAATTCTCTTTACACTTTACTTTCTCTCCCCTCTTCATTTCAATTCCTCCGAACAAAAAAACCCGCTCGAACCCTTCTCCCTGTCGTCCATTCCCCCACCGCCGCCACTAGAGGCATTCGCGCCCCCACCTGACCACCGCCGTCGAATCCGCCCCACTTCCCCCTCCTCCGGCCGCCACCATCTCTCTCTCCCTCTTCCAATGTGAAAGCCCCCTTTTCAAAGCCCTAACCACCAAATCGAGCCACCACAGCCGAATCCGACCCCCACCTGACCAATGCACCACCCCCGCGCCACCTACACCCCAAGCCGCCGTCCCCTGACCGCCAGCGCCGCCCGTGGGGCCCCCAGCAAGTAAAAACCTGATTTTTCTTGTCTCCGGTGACTACATTTCAGTCTAGATCCCTTCTAGCCTCTTCCTCAAGCCTTCTTTGATCATCAATTCGCCGGTGAGCGTTTATCTTCATTTTTTTAGTTATACATGTAATTAAAATTGTGATTTTTAATTTTAAATATTGAAAGAAAAAAAGGGATATGATTTTTTTTATCATATAAAGAAGGGATTTTTAAATATATATAAAAGATTGGGTATTATATATATGATATGAATAAAAAGCTTAGATTTTTAAATAAGAAAGGGCTTGATTTTTAAACAAGGAAGTTTAGATTCTTATTCATGAAAGTTTGGATTTTGCATATGAAGAAAGCATAGATTTTTTTATGCGAAAAATATGATTTTTATATATGTATGATATTAAAAATATAATTTTTATATGAAAGAGAAAGTAAAAATATGATTTTTATTATATGTGAAGAGTAAAAATATGATTTTTATTATAGGTGAATATTAAAGATATGATTTTTATATAGTAAAGATTTTAAAGATATGATTTTTATAAGATGGAGAACATAAAAATACGATTTTTATATGTTGTGGCAAAATAAAAATTCGATTTTTATATGAGTAGCGGATTAAAAATAGAATTTTTATATAATAGAGATTATAAAATTGTGATTTTTATATGAGTGGCGATATAAAAATATGATCTTTAATAGAAGAAGAGCGATATAAAAATATAATCTTTATATAGGAAGTAGCGTTGTTAAAAATATAATTTTTAACATATACCACGTGAAACAGATCTCGTTGGAGACACGATGAAGACTTCCTACATATGAAGAGTCGCGGTGATTGGTTTAGCTAGTCGATGAGAACTTCTCACTTTAAATCTCGTTTTCTAGTTAAAATATATACTAGGATGCAGACGGTGCTTAGCAGCACCCGACACCCGTCGTCCACAGACCATGGACGACTTGTATGCTTGTTTGATGTGTTGTGAAGTTTGTTTGTGATGTTGATGTGAAATGGATAATAAAACATTCATGTGTTGAAATAAATTAATTATCGTTAAAAATATAATTTTTAACGTGAAGGTGAATAAATAAATATTCATTTACAAACCGGACGGTTTGTTTATGTACACCTATTTGAAGGACATTGATTGGGACGATAAATTTTACACATCGCCTAACTGCACAAATAATATTTGGTGTTTATGGATTTAAACCCCACACGGGTGTTGGGATGATATTTGGCGTACACTAATCCCAATTATTTAGTTGTATGTCGATCGATTGGTCGACAGAATGTGTAAGCGTTAATTATTTATATTTAATACTTATGCAGTTGTGTGGTGCACTTTGGATGATGGTTGATTATTTATCGCTGCTATTATATACATGTGTTGTATGGAAATCCATATAATTAATGTTATATGGTAATTGATTGGGCCTTATACCAATTGGGAAGACAAAGAATATTCATGTGTTGAATAAAATATATATTCATGTGTTAAATAAAATATATGTTCAAGTGTTGAATAAAATATAGATTCATGTGTTGAAAATATTCATGTGTTGAGTAAAATATTTTAACAATAAAATTTACGTCTTTATCATATATGAAATTAGAAACTAACTGCAAACTAGATAAGATGAGTGGTCTCTTGGGTATTGATATGATGTTGGTTTTGGCCTTGGGGTTAATATTTAGGGAATCGTTCTCTTGCTAATTTACAGTTGGAGTCTGATTAAAAATTAAACGATAGAAATCATAATTTTATAAAATATATTAAATAACAAAAATAGTCACGTGTTGATGATACTCATGTGTTGAGAACAGTCATGTGTTGAAAGAAATATAGATTCATGTGTTGAATAGAATAAATATTCATTTGTTGAATAGAATAACGAAGTTATTGAAAAATATAAAGTCGTGCTGATTAGAGACGTGCTATTTTGACGCGAACGATATTTATATCGATTATATTCGTTTTTATAATGATTCTAGAAAAGGAAGTGATTTCAAAATATAACGTTTTGAAAATATTGTCATTTGTATATCGATGATGTGGAATATTCAATTTTGATTCGAAATTGAACATGAAGTTGAAATCGTTTCGAAAACGAATCTAAAACGATTTATAAAATACGTTTTAAAAGGAAATCGACGAAATATATAATATATATATATATTATATATATTACATATATATATAATGGCCTGAATAGAACGCGCCGCGCTGCGGCAGTTCATGAATTTCGACCATTGATTTCAAATGGACATTACGGGAGATCCGACCGTCAGATTCTCCTAAAACCGGAACCGTTGGGTTCGTATCAAAAAGATATTTCCAATGAATATTAGAAATTTGAAATCTAACGGTTGGATTTGGAATTATGTCCAAATCAAATTTGGAAAAGGTCACTGTAAGTGCAGTTCGGTGGCAGTTATTGAAAACCGAATGTACGGGCCTTGATAAATTTGTTAAAAATATTAATAATTTGTGTAAAATCATAATATATGAATTGGAAAGAACTGGGATGAAAAATTCCACTTTTGAAAGGATAAAAATATATTTTTATCAAAATGACTAGTTTTGAACTAGAATTAAAATCAATTTATTTTCGAAATAAATAAATTGAATTTGAAAGAGGTTTTAAAAGTAACCAGAATTTCCAATAATTGAATTGGAATGGATTTGAATCGAAATTATCTTCGAAATATTTCGATGTTGGATTTCGTGATTATACATATATGGTTGTGGAAATTTGAAAGATATATTTTATATCATTATTTCTAAAACGATATTTGTTGGTTTCAGAATTTGATATTTAATATAAGCCAGTATATTTTCTATTCAAAGCCTTGTATTTAATATCAAATAGAATTTTGGGTTCGTCGTGAATGGTGTCTTAAATAACACTGTTCTTGAATCCAGTTTAGAAAAGAATAAATCTTTTAATTAAAATTTAGAGAAATTGTCCAATTAAATAATATTTAATTGGAATTGAATTTGAAAGTGATTTTTGGTTTATCGTGAATCGTGTATTAGGTGAAATTTGTTCTTTAACCCAGTTAAAGACAGGATATTGATTTTTGAGAAGATTAAAACTAAGTGGAGTTTTAATGAATTTGTAATTAGATTGAAATGTGAATTGATAATTTAAATTATCAAATTTGGAAAGTGATCGAGAATGGAGTATGTGACGGCCCGCCCCGCACCAACCGACATTCACTCCAAAGGTGCGCTGTACACATGTCCAGTTAGCACGGAACGGGTCGCCAGAAGGAAAAAGGAAGAAGGAAATGAACATACAAAGAACCTGTAGAATGTCTCACAGCGCATAGAACAAAATATAATAATAACATACTTGACATAAAACAGGAGAGACAGTGCATAAGCTGAAAATCAGAACTAAACATCATAGCAGCGGAAATTCAGAATACAGCTTATTACAACTTCCAACTGTCTCAAAGCAAAGTAAGGTAAATGAGGTACACTACTAATGCCCAAGTAGCGACCACCAACGACACAGGGAGAATGTGTATATATATAATACGTGGAAGCCTCCTGCCCGCCTCCGAATCAGCTATTCGCGCATCACCAGCTAACCTGTCTCTAGTCTACTCGTGTGAGCACCCAGAGTAATAAGAGGAGACATAAAACTCTGGGTCAGACATAAAGCCTGGTATGAGCGATAAGCATCTAAAGTGAACAATAACAGGTAGACTAAAACATACCTGAACCTGGACCTGCAACCAAAGAGTTAGCACTACATACTGTACAACACTCTAAGGTATCATATCAAACAGTGTAAAGATACGGAGGTGGGGGAGGTGTGCATGTCATAATGATGGCAAACAGTCAAGCATAGCATCCATCCTCACATCTCTCACTCAGTGCGTAAAGTATACGATATTCACCACTTCGATCACCCAACATTCCTTGCTACGATCACTTTGCCCCATGAAGTCATAAATGGCTTCACTGCACTGATAACGTAGCCACTAATTCCTCGCTATGTCCACTTGCCCCATGGAGTTATTCACCCCATCTGCGCTGGCTCATAGTCTTACTACGCATCACCTTGCCCCTCAGGTCATAATGACCCTACTGCACTGATAACGTAGTCTTGCTACCATCACCTTGCCCCTCAGGTCATAATGACCCTACTGCACTGATAAGTAGCCCATCATTCCTTTTAGTGGTGAATCGAAGTTATGAACGTCGACAACTCCTTAGCACACGTCCCGCAGCAAAGTCCAACCATGAAGTGAACTCGTTGGTTCCCAACTGGTTCCGGGATCCTGAGCTCTAACTTCCCATATTGGACTACCTTTGCATCTCGGGTTATTGGTCAATACTGGGTCGGGTCGGGTTCTTCCTCAGGTCATCGGTTCGGGTCGGGTCCCCCTTCTGATGCGGTTCGGGTCGGCGTTCCTCCGGGTTCGAGTCAGCTGCTTCTTCTTCTTCGGGTCGGGTCGGTGCTTACTTTCAGGTCGGGTCGGGTCCTTCTTGGTTCGTGCTTCCGATCCGTCTTCATGCTCCCCTTCATATGCTCCTATCCGATCCGCTTTCCTTGCTCCTGCTCTGATTCGCCTTTGTATTTCCGATCCGATCCGTCCTCTTCGATCCGATCCGTCTTCTCGATCCGATCCGCTTTTCTCTATCCGATCCGATCCCAGTTCAGCTAGCGTGGCCTTCCTTTTTGCCACTTTTCCCAAGTGTTGGGTTCCGATCCGATCAGATTCTTTGCTCAGTTCCACATATCCGATCCGAGCCCCCTTATCCGATCCGATCCGAACTCTGCACTGTTTTCTGAAACTATTCCAGCAAGTGTTTACGCCATTCAACGACGTTTTCGACCATTCTAACTATTGAAATCAATCACAAAGCATTTCATACAGTTATAGCAACATGCATAATCAACCACAAACACCATTCACATCAATATCATAGGTTAAAATGGATCAAACATACCCAAAATCCCATATTTCCCCTTAAGCATGTTTAGGTGAAACTAATAATAGGATTAGCAAAACTTAACCAAATTAACCCAAATTCATATCAGAGGTCTAAAACATCATTTAGGAATTTATGAACATTTTTCCCGAATTTTATCATGCTTAAATTCGCTAATTAGCACTAATCACCCCTAATTAGCCATAATTAGTGTAAAACTATGCAAATCACTCACCTTAGCCACAAAATAAACTAAGATCTGAAATGATTCTCTGATTTGATGCGAATTTCAATACCAAACAGCAGCTCCTTTGTTGATTTGGTGGAGATCCTTCTTGATTAGGGGTTGCTAAGCCAAATCCTTAACCTAAAGGTGATTTGGAGGTGATTTAGAGGTTGGAGGCCATTTTTAGGGATCCTTGGTGATAAGTGGAGGCTAGAAAACTGAAATGGAATGATTCTCCATCTCATTTCAGCCCTCCCATAACCCTAATCCCGAAATGGGTTATGGGCCTACTCACTAATCACCCGATTTGGCCCGGTTAAGCAGTTTTTCACCCTCCAAACCTTGTTTCAGCCATATCTCCCAAACGGTGAGTCCGTTTGGCTAATGCGACCACTCTACGGAAAGAGAAACCATCAAACGAATCAAATGGAAGTGGTTTCAGGTCAAAATTCCTTTACTATCAAAAGTTATGGCCAAAACAGTACCGACTAGGGGCAAAATGGTCATTTAAAAATCGACAAAAATCATGGACATGGGAAATGACTCTAATAGATGTTTCCCAAAGTTACATGACCATAGGACTTCGCATGGGAAAGAAATAAATATTCTACGATCCTATGACGTGTAGAATACGGGTCATTACACTCTCCCCCCCTTAAGAAATTTCGCCCCCGAAATTCCCTAATCCGAACATACACAAAGATTCCCGCATGCCTATCAATCATAAAGCAACAATGAAACATGCAAAACAAGCTAAACAAGTCTATCCTAGCATGCGGAAAAACTAAATTGCAAAGTAAATCTTACCAGGCAAAGAGTTCTGGATAAGCCCTCCTAATGCTCTCCTCTGTCTCCCAAGTACAATCATTCTCGCCCCACTAAACCTTGACTAGCTTCACCGCCTTCCTCCGAAGTTGCTTCGTATCGTGCCCCACAATACGAATCGGCTTGTGGTTCCCAACCGCCTCGGGTTCTACTTCGAAGTCCTCTAACTGATCAGGTGAAATAGTCACATCTGAGTCGTGAACGAACTTCCTTAGTTGGGAAACATGAAATACATTGTGAACTCCTGCCATTTTCTCTGGTAGGTCAACTCTATATGCCAAATTCCCGACTAATTCAAGAACAGGGAACGGGCCAACAAATCTTGGTGCCAACTTGCCTCTCCTGCCAAATCGTATCACGCTTTTCAATGGAGAGATCTTGACAAACACTAAGTCTCCAACGGAGAATTTCAAGTCTCTTCTCCTCTTATCAGCGTAGCTCTTCTGCCTATCTTGAGCAGCTTTCATTCGTTGTTGAATGACCTTAATCTTATCTGAAGTTTCCCTCACCACATCTGGTCCAAGCACAAACTTCTCGCCAGTCTCTATCCAACATGATGGTGAGCTGCACGGTCTTCCGTACAAAGCTTCATATGGAGCCATACCGATACTGGATTGGTAGCTATTATTATATGCAAACTCAACTAGATGCAAATGGTCATCCCATGATCCACCAAAATCCAATATACAAGCTCTCAAGAGATCTTCCAATATACGATTCACCCTCTCCGTCTGACCGTCGGTCTGAGGATGATATGCGGTACTGAGATGTAATCTTGACCCTAGAGCCTCTTGTAAGCTCTTCCAAAACCCACTAGTGAACAACGGGTCTCGGTCACTCACAATGCTTTTGGGTACTCCATGAAATCTCACTACCCACTTCATATACAATTCTGCCAACTTGGCTGCCGTTCTGGTCGATTTGACTGGTATAAATCTTGCGCTTTTAGTCAATCGATCCACAATTACCCAAATGCTATCATATCCCGATCTAGTCCTTGGTAAGCCATCGATGAAATCCATCGAGACTTGCTCCCATTTCCATTCGGGAATTTCGAATGGTTGTAACAATCCACTAGGCTTCCTTTGCTCGGCTTTAACTAGCTGGCAATTAATGCATTTGGATATAAACTTCCCAACGTCTCTTTTCTTCCCTTCCCAGTAGTAAGTCTGTCTCATGCCTCGATACATCTTATTACCACCAGGATGTATAGTCAGTTTTGAGTGATGACATTCTCTAAGCACTTCATCTCTCAAACCATTCACGTTGGGCACAACTAATCTTCCATTCTTTCGAAGCCATCCATCTCGATCAAGCCCATACACATTCATCTCCTCATCGATACCCATCTCTAACTTGGAGATGATTTCCAATAGGTTGGGATCGTCCCTCTGATTAGAACCAATCCGCTCTATCAAAGTGGGTCTGATCGTCAAACTAGCTAGCATAATTGGATCCAATTCGCACCTTGGTCTGAAATCAAACCCCGCGATATACTCCAGTTGCTTCCATTCAAGAAACATTGCCCCTAAGCTGGCATGTCTCCTACTCAAGGCATCGGCTACCGCATTACCCTTCCCAGGTGTATACGCCATATCAAAATCATACGAAGCCAAGAACTCTAACCATCTCTGCTGACGGAGATTCAGATCTTTCTGAGAGAAGAGATACTTTAACGATTTATGATCGGTAAACAACTCAAATCTTTCTCCCAAGAGATAGTGTCTCCACATCTTCAGCGCAAATACAATCGCTGCCAATTCCAAATCATGGGTAGGATACTTATTCTCATGCGGCTTTAGCTGTCGACTAGCATAAGCTACAACCCTACGTCCTTGCATCAATACTGCACCTAGTCCGGTACCACAAGCATCCGTGTATACCGTCATCTCTTCATTCCCTTTAGGAATGACTAACACTGGCGCACGCGTCAACCTCTCCTTTAGACTCTTGAAGGCATGTTCACACACTCCGTCCCAGACGAAGGACTAATTCTTCTTAGTCAACTAAGTCAACGGTGCTGCAATCTTGGAGAAGTCCTGGATAAACTTACGATAATATCCAGCTAATCCCAAGAAACTTCTTACATCTGTTGCATTCTTGGGTGTATGCCAATCCTGTACCGTAGCCACCTTCGCAGGGTCCACGGCAATACCACTCTCTGAAACAACATGACCCAAGAATCTCACTTCCCTTCTCCAAAAATGACACTTAGAGAATTTCGCTTTCAATTGGTGTTTCCTCAACACCTCCATCACTGTCCTCAAGTGCCCCCTGTGTTCCTCCTCTGTCCTTGAATAAACAAGGATATCATCCACGAACACAAGAACAAACTTATTCAACTGATCTCTGAATACTCGATTCATAAGATCCACAAAATAGGCTGGTGCATTGGTCAACCCAAACGGCATAACCAACCACTCATAAAATCCAGACGGCGTCCTAAATGCCGTTTTCGGAACACTCTCATCTGCTACTCGAAGCTGATGAAATCCTGTCGCGAGGTCCAACTGGGAGAACACTCTAGCTCCTTCCAGCTGATCAAACAAATCATCTATCCGCGGTAGAGGATACTTATTCTTCCTCGTCACCTTATTCAACTCGCGATAGTCCACACACAAACGAAGGGAACCATCTGCCTTAGTGGCAAACACAACTGGTGCTCCCCACTCGGAGACACTCCTTCTAATAAATCCCTTCTTCAAAAGATTGCTGACTTGCACCCGGAGCTCTCGCTGCTCCCTTGGTGCCATACGACGAAGTGGCATCACTATAGGTCTGGCATCTTTCACTAGATCAATACGGAACTCAATCTCTCGGTGTGGTGGAAGCCCGGTCACCTCCTCGAAGACATCCGGATACTGGCCAACCACGGGCACATCTGACAACTCATCTTGCGGGATGTCGAGGGAATTTACAAAACTAGCCATAACCCCATCACTAGGTAGGCTACCAAACACTACCCTCCGCCCATCATCCGCCCTCACTGTCACCAAAAAGCCCTCACAGTCTACCACCACCCCGTATCTTTGGAGCCAATCGACTCCCAATATAATGTCATACCCAGTAAAGCCCAAAACAAAGCAATCACATACAAACATACGTCCATGACTCGATAAGACCAAATTCCTGCAAATCATACTAAGGCTAGCCGAACCACCAATCGGGTTCGTCACTATCAATGGTCTATCGACTATCTCGGGTTCCAGTCCCAACCTATCTACCAGGTCACTAGATATGAAGGAACGGGAAGCCCCAGTATCAAACAAAACTCGAACTGGTATATCATAAATAGAAAGCATACCTTGAATAACAACATTCTTTCCTTTCTCCGCCGCAGTTGGGGCATTCGACGAAGAAGGAACAGCATCAAGAGCATATGCTTTCACAATCTGCCTCTCCTTAAGAGGTTGCGGACACTTATCCTTCTGATGTCCCACTTGACCACAGTTGTAGCACTTCCTTTCCGCTGGCTTGGCCCGACATTCTTTAGCATAATGGCCCTTCTTTCCACAGCTGAAGCACTCAACATCCTTCTTGCTCTTTTTCTGGCCACCTTTAGATTGGTCCTGCTTCCTCTTATTCTGAGAATTATTCTTGCCTCCACCGCTTGCTTGCGGCTTTGGCCCTTCCGCAGATGTAGCCTCAGTCTTTGACTTAGGGTAAAGACTCTCTGACCTCAAAGCTTTCCCCACAATCGATTCAAAAGTCTCATCGATGTGGTTAATGAGCCTCTCCCCTAAGTACCCATCCAGACCAGTAATGAACTTCTCATTCTTCTTTTCAGGAGTATCAATGAGAGACAGTCCATACTTCGACAAAGTGTCGAACTCAGCAATATAATCAGAAACTGCCCTCCCATTCTGCTTGAGTTCCAAGAACCTCTTAAACAATACTGACTTCTGGGCAGCTAGAATGAACTTCTCGCTAAAGCGAGCCTTGAACTGATCCCAAGTGACCTGATCCTCTGGAGTAGCTGTTCTGATAGCATTCCACCAATTCATCGCTCGCCCTTGCAGCTGACGAGACGCTAGCCTTCTCTTCATCGCATCCTCGAGACCCAAGTCATCAAAGATACGGTCACAGCTATCCATCCAATCTTGAACATCCGTGGCCGACTCAGTTCCATGGAACGGCTTCCCGCCAAGGTTAGTGTAATCTTTGCACAACTTGCTGAAATCGAACCTAGGCGCCTACACTACTGGGCCAACACCAACTCCAGGATTGGGAACTGCCCCTTGCACTTCTCTAAGCATGTCTCTCATGAGGTTGGTAAACATCGCCCTCATGTCAGCGGCATTCCCATTATTGGCCCCTCTACCGGTACCTCTAACATGTCGGCTCATCGTCAATCTGTAAAAGGGAAAAGATTAACGACCCCATAGTGGTACTAGTGCAGTGCGACTTCATCCTTATACTACTAATAGTATATACATACATAGCTTTGAAAACCAAAATAATAACAAATACGCGCTCTCATATACGTACTAACTCTCCCTAGTGTCTTTCCCTAGGTTAACTACGCAACCTAGAGCTCTGATACCAAGTGTGACGGCCCGCCCCGCACCAACCGACATTCACTCCAAAGGTGCGCTGTACACATGTCCAGTTAGCACGGAACGGGTCGCCAGAAGGAAAAAGGAAGAAGGAAATGAACATACAAAGAACCTGTAGAATGTCTCACAGCGCATAGAACAAAATATAATAATAACATACTTGACATAAAACAGGAGAGACAGTGCATAAGCTGAAAATCAGAACTAAACATCATAGCAGCGGAAATTCAGAATACAGCTTATTACAACTTCCAACTGTCTCAAAGCAAAGTAAGGTAAATGAGGTACACTACTAATGCCCAAGTAGCGACCACCAACGACACAGGGAGAATGTGTATATATATAATACGTGGAAGCCTCCTGCCCGCCTCCGAATCAGCTATTCGCGCATCACCAGCTAACCTGTCTCTAGTCTACTCGTGTGAGCACCCAGAGTAATAAGAGGAGACATAAAACTCTGGGTCAGACATAAAGCCTGGTATGAGCGATAAGCATCTAAAGTGAACAATAACAGGTAGACTAAAACATACCTGAACCTGGACCTGCAACCAAAGAGTTAGCACTGCATACTGTACAACACTCTAAGGTATCATATCAAACAGTGTAAAGATACGGAGGTGGGGGAGGTGTGCATGTCATAATGATGGCAAACAGTCAAGCATAGCATCCATCCTCACATCTCTCACTCAGTGCGTAAAGTATACGATATTCACCACTTCGATCACCCAACATTCCTTGCTACGATCACTTTGCCCCCATGAAGTCATAAATGGCTTCACTGCACTGATAACGTAGCCACTAATTCCTCGCTATGTCCACTTGCCCCATGGAGTTATTCACCCTATCTGCGATGGCTCATAGTCTTACTACGCATCACCTTGCCCCTCAGGTCATAATGACCCTACTGCACTGATAACGTAGTCTTGCTACCATCACCTTGCCCCTCAGGTCATAATGACCCTACTGCACTGATAAGTAGCCCATCATTCCTTTTAGTGGTGAATCGAAGTTATGAACGTCGACAACTCCTTAGCACACGTCCCGCAGCAAAGTCCAACCATGAAGCGAACTCGTTGGTTCCCAACTGGTTCCGGGATCCTGAGCTCTAACTTCCCCTATTGGACTACCTTTGCATCTCGGGTTATTGGTCAATACTGGGTCGGGTCGGGTTCTTCCTCAGGTCATCGGTTCGGGTCGGGTCCCCCTTCTGATGCGGTTCGGGTCGGCGTTCCTCCGGGTTCGAGTCAGCTGCTTCTTCTTCTTCGGGTCGGGTCGGTGCTTCCTTTCAGGTCGGGTCGGGTCCTTCTTGGTTCATGCTTCCGATCCGTCTTCATGCTCCCCTTCATATGCTCCTATCTGATCCGCTTTCCTTGCTCCTGCTCTGATTCGCCTTTGTATTTCCGATCCGATCCGTCCTCTTCGATCCGATCCGTCTTCTCGATCCGATCCGCTTTTCTCTATCCGATCCGATCCCAGTTCAGCTAGCGTGGCCTTCCTTTTTGCCACTTTTCCCAAGTGTTGGGTTCCGATCCGATCAGATTCTTTGCTCAGTTCCACATATCCGATCCGAGCCCCCTTATCCGATCCGATCCGAACTCTGCACTATTTTCTGAAACTATTCCAGCAAGTGTTTACCCCATTCAACGACGTTTTCGACCATTCTAACTATTGAAATCAATCACAAAGCATTTCATACAGTTATAGCAACATGCATAATCAACCACAAACACCATTCACATCAATATCATAGGTTAAAATGGATCAAACATACCCAAAATCCCATATTTCCCCTTAAGCATGTTTAGGTGAAACTAATAATAGGATTAGCAAAACTTAACCAAATTAACCCAAATTCATATCAGAGGTCTAAAACATCATTTAGGAGTTTATGAACATTTTTCCCGAATTTTATCATGCTTAAATTCGCTTATTAGCACTAATCACCCCTAATTAGCCATAATTAGTGTAAAACTATGCAAATCACTCACCTTAGCCACAAAATAAACTAAGATCTGAAATGATTCTCTGATTTGATGTGAATTTCAATACCAAACAGCAGCTCCTTTGTTGATTTGGTGGAGATCCTTCTTGATTAGGGGTTGCTAAGCCAAATCCTTAACCTAAAGGTGATTTGGAGGTGATTTAGAGGTTGGAGGCCATTTTTAGGGATCCTTGGTGATAAGTGGAGGCTAGAAAACTGAAATGGAATGATTCTCCATCTCATTTCAGCCCTCCCATAACCCTAATCCCGAAATGGGTTATGGGCCTACTCACTAATCACCCGATTTGGCCCGGTTAAGCAGTTTTTCACCCTCCAAACCTTGTTTCAGCCATATCTCCCAAACGGTGAGTCCGTTTGGCTAATGCGACCACTCTACGGAAAGAGAAACCATCAAACGAATCAAATGGAAGTGGTTTCAGGTCAAAATTCCTTTCCTATCAAAAGTTATGGCCAAAACAGTACCGACTAGGGGCAAAATGGTCATTTAAAAATCGACAAAAATCATGGACATGGGAAATGACTCTAATAGATGTTTCCCAAAGTTACATGACCATAGGACTTCGCATGGGAAAGAAATAATTATTCTACGATCCTATGACGTGTAGAATACGGGTCATTACAGAGTATCACCAGTTTTGCTCCAAAGCGATAGTTAAATCTTTAATTAGATTTGAAGGTGAAATGGTAATTAATATTTATCGATAACACCGTGGTGTTAGGTATGGAGTATTACCAGGTTTTCTCCATGGGATAAATAGGTTGGTATTGTGAAATAAAATAAATAATTACTTCGGTGTGGTTCGCTAATCCCGTCTAGTTTAGAAAACCTTAACATGGTTTGAAATGATATCCAAGGAAGATTAAAGAATAAATTTAGAAGAATTTATCTTTGATAAAATTAATGGGAACCTTTCCCTAAGAATGTGAAATTTTGGAAAAAATATATTTTGAATTGGAATGAGGCGTATGTTGTGTTTGTGTAACATTTGTTTATTATATACGCGGGTTATTCGGAAAGGCCGGGTTTATACCCATTCTGAATAACCAATTCGACGATAAGTCGAAGATGAAGATGGTGGTTGAGGACCAGAAGTCTTCACATCGCTTGGGTGATTACTGATGATCTTGATTGGGCTGTACACCCAAGATGTGGGAATCAGTTGGTGATCGTCCAGACGTACTTGGAGATCAATGGATATGCGAGGAAAGTGCCTCCGGTTTCGTTCAGACCCAGAATGAACTTGTAAATGGACTGTGTGTCTGACATTGGATTTTATTCTACGTTGGTTGATCTCTAGTAAATATACATCTGTTTGGCGGCAGAGAATATATTCTCTTGCTTAACGCCCTTCTCTGAGACGTACGAGCTCAGAGGTTTATATCGATGGACATCAGTCGCATGGAGTGAATTTCCTGTGTGGCATGCCTTAGTGGCAGATGATCAAGGCTTCTGTTGAAAAGTAAAGTCCTGTGGTTGATGATCAAAACACGGCCTGTGTGGCACAGCTTTGTGTATAGCGTGAATTCGCGAGCCTCACACCTTGGTATGAGTCAAAAACGGGATACTGACTGCAGGGAGAGCACGACGTTTCTTTCTAGCTAGTGGTGGTGTCAGTGCTTAAACTGGTTGACATTTATATTATGTTTACCTATGTGGTTGTTGGAATGCGAGGCGCCTCGATTTTAGGTTTGTTAGGACCGGGAAACGTGTGTTCAGGAATAATTAATCCTCAAACGTAAGAGAGGACCAACCCAGAAGATCCAAGGGTTACCCAGAGTGTGTAGTCCTGAGGCATTTACTAGAGTGTCTCGAAGCGGAGAGGAGCTTTCCCCTTGCCTCAACTCATGACAGAAATCCAATTTCCAATACGACCTTTGCGGTTTTATTCGTAGAGCCTAGTATGGCGACATGATATATGGTACCCATGCCGCCTATGATTGATATTTATGACTGATATTGTTTTGACACTATACACTTATAATAATATCAAATGATTTGTTTTAAACGTACCAAGCATGTTTGGCTATTATAAGGGAAAACCCTATCCTCCGGCTTGCGTTGCATTGTGTGATGGGACCTAGGTCTTATAATAGCTTCATTTTTCGAAAAAGCATTGCGCTGTTTGGTTATATGCACTAGTGTTCTTGGGAGGAAACCTGTTCCGTGTTATACGGCGTGGTCCCTTGAATTACTCTCTTTTAAAGTAAAGTTTTAAATAACTGTTTTAGTTCTCACACCAGTCACATGACTGACCTGGAGTTTATTCTTTTAACCTAAACTTTAGGTGCCCTTATTTTCGACATAGGCAGCTAGTAGTTTTGGTTTTGCAGATTTATATTCACAGGATCCTGGTTTATAGCTGAAGTGATATTCAGAAAGCTCTGTATCCGTGTATTTCTTTCAGTTATGTTTTGTATTATTTTTCCGCTGCAGTAATGTATTTAAATCTCTGATATTTATCAAATGTGTAATATTTATTCATACTCTTTATATTCTTGTATTCTGATGGAATTGTTTTAATAAACAATGAAATGTTCTCCTGTTTGTGTTCTGATTCGTCTTGTCCTCAAAGTAATTCGTTCTTTCTCTTCTCTTCGGAGAATGGGGAAGTTTGGGTCGCTACATTTTCTTTCATAGTTGTTGTATATTTGTGTGTTATACACCATATTACACGATCTGTGTATACTACATTAGTACGTACGCATTCTTCATTTGGTATCAGAGCACGGCCATCATATAACTGTAACACAGTTATTTGATATATTTTAGTAATATGACAAATAACACAAGCACTATCACTCAAAACACCACTTACACGGAAGGTCAATCGACACAAAGGCCTCCATTCTTCAAGGGCCTTAACTATAGCTAGTGGGCAACACGTATGTCATTCTTTATGCAGTCAAATAGCTATGATGTCTGGACTGCTACCCGAAAAGAAATAGTGAATCCAACAACTAAATATACAGAATGGACACCGGCTAAGAAAACGACAGCAGCTATAAATGCAAAAGCAATAGACATGTTGTTTTGTGCATTAGACCAAAACGAATATAACCGTGTTAGTACCTGTACCACCGCATACCAAATTTGGCAAACGCTAAAAACCACTCATGAAGGTACTAACAAGGTAAAACAAGCCAAAATTGCCATGTTGAAAAGTCAGTTTCAAAATTTCAAGATGAAGCCAAATGAGACAATCAATGATATGTACTCACGGTTTCAAACTATTCACCATGCTCTTATCGGATTAGAACAAAAATATTCTGATTTTGATGTTGTTTCAACAGTCCTACATTCTCTGACTAGTGAATGGGAAGGAAAAGTATTAGCAATTGAAGAAGCTAATGACCTTTCCATCATGAAACCAGATAAATTGATAGGGAATATAATGTCCTATGAAGCTAATTTGCAAGCTAGAATGGAACAAAAAGAAGAAAAGAAAAATGAGGCATGCCATGCTAAAAAAGATGAAGATGAATCAGACTCTAAAGACGAAGATCTGGCGTTCATTGCAAAAGATTTCAAAAAATTTCTGAAACAACGAAAAGCCAGTCGTTATAACAAAAAGAAAACTGGATCAAATAAACCATCATCATCCACTATAGAATATTTCAACTTCCACAAAAAGGGGCACATGCACAAGGATCATCCGAAGAAAAAGTAGAAGTCAGAAAATGACAAATTCAGATACAAAAGGGATAAATCAAATAAACGAGCATTCTCAATGACATGGGATGATTCAGACTCATCTTCATCGGAAAGTGAAAGTGATACAGAAAATGAACAAGCAAATGTTTGTTTCATGGCAGCAGAAGATGAGGTATAAATTCCTACATTTGATGAAGTACTTGATATTAATGCTGAATTAATAGTTAAATATAAAGACATGAAACGACAATTCAAAGAAGACAAAGATGATTTGAGTAGAGTGGAGTTTGAATGAGATATGTTAAAAGACGAGAAGAAAATATTAGAAGAAGAACTTGAATTTTTTTTCAAGAATCATCATCTAACATTGACTCTCAATTATCTCTTTTGAGTCAAGAAATTGAAATTCAAAAAGAGAGGAACAATGCTCTTACTACTGAAAATCATGTGCTTATGGAAAAGATCAAAATTCTAGACCTAGAAAAAGCTAGTTTACAAACTAAGTTAGATAGTATTACTCAAAATGTTTCTAACTTCAACAAAGGTCGAGAAAATTTGACAAAAATCATTGAAAGTTCACAGTCTGCTTCAAATAAACAAGTTTAGGATATAATAAACAAGAAACCAAGAAACATCTCGGGAAGAAAAAAAATGTAGTAGTAAAAAAGAAAAATCTTAGTTTATTATATTCCAAGCCAAAACCAGTTGTGAAATTTTAAAAGGAAAATGTCAAGACTGTCAAGATATGGGTTCCTAAAACAAATAACAATTTTATTAGGAACAAATGTATTCGGCATTTCATGAATTTTGTGCATCTCAATTCTAGTTATTTATATAAAGGGGATACCGGACCCGTATGGGTTTGGACTCCTAAGACCTAACTCTTAGGCCCCTATGAAAAAGTGGGTACCATGGACTTAATCTTATTCTTTGCCGGTCCCACTTAAGAAAAGAGGAAATGGATATTGGACAGTGGTTGCTCGAAGCACATGACTGGAGACAAGAGCTTACTGACAAATATTAAATACTTAGATGGTGGCTCCGTCACTTTTGGAGATAATTCAAAAGGCTACATCATCGACAAATGCGATGTGAGAAATTGCGGTACATCTAACCTAACTCTTATTACCAATGTCATGCTAGTCAGGAATCTGAAACATAATTTACTTAGTATTAGTCAGTTATGCGATAAGGGATTTACAATTTCCTTTTCAAATAATAAGTGTAGAATTTTAGATAGAGATCATAATTTAATTTTCGAAGGTTATAGAGACAGAAACATATATATTCTGAATATGAATATAAATCATAATTCAGATATGTGTCTTATAGCTAATGATAATAATCCATGGCTATGGCACAAACGCTTCTGTCATATAAACATCAGAACTATCGACAAGCTAGCCAAAAATGATATAGTTAGAGGTTTACCCAAACTAAGATTTAAGGTTGACAACATTTGTGACGCATGTCAATTAGGAAAATTGACTAAATCAACTTTTAAATCTAAGAAAGTCATATCAACATTACAACCACTTGAGTTACTGCATATGGATTTATTCGGACCAACTCAGGTACAATCAATAAACCACAGTCGATATGTGTTTGTAATTGTTGATGATTACTCTCATTTCACCTGGACTATTTTCCTAAAAAACAAAAGTGACACTTTCGAACAATTAAAATCTTTCGTCAAAAGAATTCAGAAATTGAAAGGGCTTAAGGTTAAAAATATAAGAAGTGGTCATGGCGAAGAGTTCGAAAATAATGAGTTTGAACATTTTTGTACAAAGAATGGTATATATCATAATTTTTCGTTTTCCAGAACTCCACAACAAAATAGAGTTGTAGAACAGAAAAACCGGACCTTCCAAGAATGTGCAAGAACATTATTAAATGGTACCACTTTACCAAAATATTTCTAGGCAGAAGCTGTTGCAACTGCATGTTATGTTTTGAATCGTGTGTCCATTCGACCTCTCACCAAGAATACGCCTTATAAATTATTTAACAAAAGAAATCCTAATATCTCATACTTCAAAGTTTCTGGTTTTAAGTGCTTTATCTCAAATATGAAAGACCAGCTCGGCAAATTCGATCCAAAGGTCGATGAAGGTATATTTGTCGGTTATTCAGAGGCATATTGTGTATTTAATAAATGAACCAAAACTATTGAAGAATCGCTTCATGTCTCATTCGATGAATTCTATCAGCACCCTCATATTACATCAGATGATGACGAAACTATTGTCACTGGTAATTTAATCATCACAAATATTGATTCTGAATCTGAAATAGTTGTTGAAAATATTCCTCAAACATGTGAGTTACGATCTCCACCAAGAATACTAAGGGACCATCCGACTAATAATATAATCGGGGAAGTAACATCATAAGTCAGAACAAGGAGTCAACTCCATCAAATGGGTCATGTCGCATTTCTTTCAAATATCGAACCTAAGAATCCAAAAGAGGCTGCTACCGATGATTACTGGGTCATTGACATGCAGGAAGAACTAAATGAGTTCGAGTGCAATGATGACTGGGAACTTGTTCAAAGACCAACTGACCAATCAGTTATTGGTACTAAATGGGTTTATAAAAATAAGGATGATGAACAAGTTAATATCACCAGAAATAAAGCCAGGTTAGTAGCATAAGGATATAATCAGGAAGAAGGTATCGATTATGAAGAAACATTTGCGCCAGTTGCTCGACTAGAAGCTATTAGAATCTTATTATCTTTTGCTTGTCGCCATAATTTCAAACTATATCAGATGAATGTCAAGAGTGCGTTCCTCAATGGATTTATCAAAGATAATGTATATGTCAAACAACCCCCTTTGTTCGTACATGAAAAATATCATGACTATGTGTATAAACTTAAAAAGCTCTGTATGGTCTAAACAGGCACCCCGTGCTTGGTATGAATGACTATGTAGTTATCTTATTAATTCAGGATTTCAAATAGGCAAAGTCAATCTAACTTTATTTATCAAACATTCTCGAAAAGATATTTTAGTTATTCAGATATATTTAGACGACATCATCTTTGGTTCAGCAAACGATAAACTCTGCAAAGAGTTTGCAAATATTATGACCAAAGAATTTGAAATGTCGCATATGGGAAAACTATCATATTTTCTCGGACTTCAAGTCAAATAACTTCCAAATGGTATTTTTATCAATCAAGAAAAATACTGCAGAAATCTTATCAAACGCTTCGGATTAGAAAATACGTCTGGTAAACATACTCCCATGGTTACATCCACACATCTAGAAAAAGAGAAAATGGCAAGAGTGTTGACCAAAAGTTATATCGAAGCATGATTGGTTCTCTTCTTTATCTCACAGCTAGTCGTCCCGATATAATGATGAGTGTTTGTCTATGTGCACGATTTCAAGCGGATCCAAAGGAATCACACCTACGAGCAGTGATACGTATAATTCGTTATCTTAACAATACCAAAGATTTTGGTCTTTTCTACCCAAAAGAATGTCCATTCGAACTAGTATCATATAGTGATGCTGATTTCGGAGGCTCTCGAACGGATAGAAGGAGTACAAGTGGTACATGCCATTTTATTGGAAAATCACTTGTCTCTTAGTTTATTAAGAAACAGAATTGTGTTTCACTATCAACGTGTGAAGCTGAATATATATCAGCGGCTCTTGCTTGTACTCAAGTAATATATATGCAACAAATACTTCAAGATTTTGATATTCATGTATCAAATTCTATTATATACTGTGATAACACTAGTGCTATAAATTTATCCAAAACTCCTGTGAACCACTCTCGAACCAAACACATTGATATCCGTCATCATTTTCTAAGAGACAATATCGAAAAGGGAAATATATGTCTCGAGTACGTCCAAACTGATAATCAACTAACTGACATTTTTACTAAGCCTCTACTTGAGTCTAATTTCATACAATTACGTAGAGAACTTGGTCTTATCTCCAGAAAAGAACTCGACAATTAATTTTATAACTAATGTCCTATTTCACTCATTTACATTATGTAGTTCTTTTCATTTTTTTTACGAATTATATTTACTCAAACAAATTTTAGCTATTATTAGCCATTGCTAATTTGAGTAAATTGATTATGAGCTTTTGATGATTCCTATAGCCAAGTATTTCTGGAAATTCTTAACCTCAACTATATATATATTCTCTACACTATATATATATATATATATATATAGAGAGAGAGAGAGAGAGAATCCTATATAAACTTGGCATAAATTCTCATTTTTTAAATCTCTCCCAAGCCGATCCTAATTCCTTCAGAGTTCATATATTCTATTTTCTGCTATAATCAATGGCACACATATGTGACAAATGTGCTCAATATTCTCATGTCTCTATCACTAGTTCTGAGACAGGAGATCATTACTCTTCGAAAACTCCTGAACACAAATCAGGATATCACCCAAACAATCGTACCCCCTGTACTACGCCAAGTCCAAAATGGTCAAAGAAAGTATTGTTTTTCTCACCTCGTACTAAAGAAAAGATCGATGAAATTCACCATTACCAGAAACATTAGATTGATCTTCAAAGACAGATATAATATGGCAATGTTCTTTTATGGCTCAAATAAACATGACGTACACGAGCCTATGCCAAATATGCCTTCATCTTCTAGAAGGCCGAATTCATGGGAAAGAAATTATAATAGGAACGAAGGAGAGAAAGAGAATTGGTCACCATGGAAACCACGTATTAACGATATCAAAGAAGATTCTACCGATTACAATTCATCAAATTCACATTAGATTTATATCGTGGTTATATTCTCTCTTGTATCACTCATGTACTAATATATATTGAGTAATTTTTTATGTCATATGGACCATTAACAGTTAGAAATGGAGCAAAAACCAGGTAAAACAACCCAGAACCAAACCAGTCGATAGGCTAAATTTCAACCGGTCGACTGTTTTAGCTTTTGAGTAAAAACGGTCGACCGGTGAAATAATAGTGATCGACCGGTGACGAGTTCACCTGTTTTTAAAATACATATAAGATCAATTATTCATTCCACTTCTTCACTTTTACTCCAACCGTTCCTTATTCCAAAACCTCCAAAACCCTAGAATTCATTTTTTCTTTGCAATTCAAACAATTTTAGTCAAATTTCTCCTTCAAAGAAGAAATCAAAGCAAGCTTCAACTTCTGAATCCCAACCAATTGATCTCTCAATCAAGAAGTGGCTAGTTGATCCAATTGCTGTTAAAAGATGGAATGATATGTAAGACTTCACGATTCATCCGGGTTCTTTCATTAAGTTCTCCAATTTCTCCAAATATCGCGTTCTCAACTTAGCAAGGAATTCAAATATTGAATCCCTAATTGATTTTGATCAAAATAATGTAGAAATAAACCATATTATGATGAAATTATTCTATGCTTACTTGAATTTGGAGAAGTACAAGCCCGAAAATCCTGCTCAATGTCTTTGGTCTATAGTATGTGGCAAGGAAGTGTTTATCTCATGTTCTAGAATGGCAAGCATTCTTGGAGTTCCTTTTACTGGTGAAACATTCTCAAACAACTTTTGCAATATCCATATCCGTGATCGTACTAGCCATGAGTTCATTGAAGATGATTTGGATAGCACAAAATCCAAAGGTTTACGACCCACTGCAAGGATTATTCATCACACTCTCATGCACTCTCTACTACCAAGATTAGGTAATTTTGATGTCGTTTATAAAGAGAACTTCAAAGCATTATATGCAATATACGGGGATATTCATATCAATTGGACTGGTATGATTTTTGATGAGATTTTGCAAGTAAACAACTGCACTAGGCCACATTTGTTTTACACTGAATATATCATGCGCCTACTGCTCGAATGTAACATCACACCCCCTCCTTGAATCTCCTGTTTCAAGGCCTAAAGTCTTTAACAAAGCAACGATTAAACAAATGAAACTCCTCGATCCATACTTCACTATTATGCCTTTTGAGGAATGGCAAGAACGTGGACATCAAGTGCTTCAAAATGATCGTCCCGGCCACGACCTGAGGAAGTCCAACTTCTAGGATCGTCTTCCCCGATAAAGGAATCGCTAGACACCATTGCTCGCAACCAATTTCTACTCGAAGCAAGATTTAAGCATATGGATACAAAGATCGAAAAACACTTCAACAAGATTAGGTCTTTCTTCGGAACATTGTGGGAAGCAATGTCATGTGGTGCATCGTCATCCATGCAAGCTCAAGACCCCGGCAAACGTCCAGCTCCTTCTACTTTTTCTTGGACATCATCGGAGGAGGCTACGCCCTCGAGCACTAGCCATGGACATGATCACGGAAAAACAATAGTTGTTGAAGCAGAAGAGGAAGAAGAAGAGACGGAGTCCCAATCTGAGTCTTCTTAGTTTACTTCCTAATTTTCTCTTACTACGTACCTATGTTTATCTTTTGCTTTAAGACTTGATTTGACACTTGTATCTAAATAGTGCCGTGTTTTATTCGTACTAGACTTTTGGGTGTGTATAACGTTGCTTTGTGACTATTAGCATGATCTATGTTACTCGTTTCTGTTGCTTAAATATTCTGATAGTATCATTTATATCTTCACTTATTTACTTCTTTTTATCGATGACAAAGGGGAGAGACTGGTACTAACAGTGTTATACAGGAACATATAGCTCATGCTCATATATAGGCACAATCTCAGGCGGAGATCATATACAGGGGGAGATTCAGAACTATGTTGTCATCAATCAAAAAGGGGGAGAATGTTGAGTCAAGAGATTATGGATTTTTGATTTCTGATAAAGAAATAAGCCGTGATAGACAAAAAGAAGATATTTATTGTTTTGAAGAGGTACAAAGAGCTACATATGGTATTCTAGATTTGAGGTTGATTATTTGGTGTTTTAATAGTGTATTTTATGTTAAAATGTATCCTCAAATAATCTCATGCCTTGAAATTATCGATATATATACGAATATACATATATGTGCACATTGATTGTGCAACCTGGGTAAAACCGGTCGACCGCCCATATCTTGGCCTGTCAACCGTTTCTACAAAGAATGCACAATAAACATGCACATATCAATATAATGTACATATATTCAAATTCCTGTCTACCGGTTCTTTTTGACCTGTCGACCGTTTTCTTTCAAAAAACAACCTTTCGAAGAGTCACCTTCTTTCAATCAAGAGTTGCATCTCCTTCTCTTCACCAATAATCATGGCTATTGTTTATTACTCTTCACAAAGGGTTACAACCATTTATTCTCTATTTAAACACTATGAGATCATCATTTCTTTTAACTAATTTTTAACGAATTTTGACTTGATTACTATCTCTAGTTTCTTGATCTCATTTCTATATTCTCAAGTGCTCAATAGCTCATATTCGTTAATATATCGTTTGAATCCTAGTATCTATATAATATTCTTTTGATTCAATACGATATCCACTTCCAAATCTTCATATACACTAATATTCTATTTGAGTATAAGATTATAGGAAGGGTGTACTACAAGTGACAAATTCGTGTTATCAAGAACACATACTCTCAACAACAATTGTATTCGTCTTAGTTGAAGTCTTCGGTGTTGTAAGAGGCACATGTTGAAGTCCTCAGTGTTGTTACAGGCATGAAATCCCATTCGTCTGCTCATGTGTTGTAAACTTGTTCCTCTGGGTGAAGCGAGGTGGTTGTTAGTGAAAACCCAGATAGAAGTCTGGGACCGTACGTAGGACGGTGCTCCGAACCAGTATAAAAATCCTTGGTGTGATTTTTCTATTTTACTGCATTTACTATTACATATCTGTGATTAGCTGATATTTATATCATCTTATATTTTCTTTCATAGCTGTTGTATATTTGTGTATTATACACCATATTACACGATCCGTGTATACTGTTACATATATGATTAGCTGATATTTATATCATCTTATATTTTCTTTCGTAGCTGTTGTATATTTGTGTATTATACACCATATTACATGATCCGTGTATACTGTATTAGTACATACACGTTCTTTAATCTTTTCTAACAAGAACTTTTGTATTTTATGTAAAGTAACAAGGAAATTCCATTATTATTATTTTTTCATTTCTTTGTGGAAATATGTAGAAAAAAATATGGTGTTCTACTTATATTTTGTACACCTCTTTCGCTGCATATTTCCTTGTCACTTTAACAAAACATACTTGGTTACAAACTTACTGATTCATACAAACTTAACTTATAATTCTTCTTATTTCAACTAGCTAAAGTGTGTCACAATCCGTCCTTCATGGAAAACTTTAATATTTTCTTTCACCCAAAGTCACATATGCTTCACATATGGCTGGCTCATTTATTTGTGCTTTCACTTAACCACTTATATCGCCTAATCCCACAATGTGCTTACACACTTAATTCTTTTGGGAAAAAAGTTTGTACAGTTTTCTCAAAAAATATTTTAATGAAATCCTCAATATTACAAACCTATAAATTTCCAAAATTGTAAACTTTTAAATTTGTAACTCGAAAACTTTTCTAGAATTTTTTTACATATATATTTTATTTTCGAGTTTTGTTTTCAAGTTTGTAATTTTGGGGTTATGTACAATGTGATTTCTAACTTTTAAATTCTCAAAGTCTTTGTGCGAAATTATACATCTTCGTCCAAAATTTCTCTTACCCACCAATTCCTCCAAACTACCTCTGAACTGAAAAATAAGACTAGCACCACTTTTGCACCAAATGTGTATGTATATAAATTCCTAATCCATTTTTCCTCTTTCTTACTTTTTCCCAATTTACATGGCCCTACTGCCTAGTCCACTAATCAGAAATACGAAAATTTTGTACATTAACAGATGGAATCTTTTTTTAAAACATATTGTACACTTTTCTCTCCAGGTACTTATGGGCCTACTATTCTCAGATTTCCATAACCATTTCCTCCGTGTACAAAACTAGCATTCCAACTTTCTCCATGTTTTTCTTTAATTAATTAGTGGGTTCCTCTATAAATATAGGTGTATATATATGTATAATATATTTACATTTTAAAAATACAAATACTTTCTTTCAGTACCTATATAAGAACCCTAAACCTAAGCTCTGATACCGTATGTAACAAACCAAATTTCAACGGGCCCAAATTTTTTCGTAAAATGCTAAAATCCAAGTTTATTGAAATCCAAGTTATTATATTTGGTATCCTGCAGAAAGGCAAAGATAAATATATTATAGCTCATGTAACACCCCTAAGTCACACATCGTGGAAGCCTGTGTGAAGTGTGTACTTATATAATAGAGCCCATCTCTTATCAATGCCGAGGCCTTTTGAGGAACAAAACCCCACACCAATACGGTGGCTAAGTTGGGGACAATATCTTGCATGAACGGAGGTGTGAGCCGTTATAGTGGTAACAGAGCCAATACCCAGCCGGAATTGTGGCTCATATATGGACCATAGCGTCTGGGTGAGATGTTTGTGAGCCAACGAGGACGTTGGGCTCTGTAGGAGGGGAGAATGTAACACCCCTAAGTCCCACATCGTGGAAGCCTATGTGAAGTGGGTACCTATATAGTAGACCCCATCTCTTACTAATGCCAAGGCCTTTTGAGGAACAAAACCCCATACCTATACAGTGGCTAAGTTGGGGACAATATCTTGCGTGAACGGAGGTGTGGGTTGTTACAGCTTATGATATAATATCTCCTAGCGAAGCGAATAAAATATAATTGTATATACGTAATCCATAGTAATGGCACAAACTAGCAAGTGTCACTAAGCTGTAATCTCTACCACCTGTCTAACCTGCGAGTTTGTAATGAGGATAGGGTCAGAACAAAAGTTCTGGTGAATGGACAAATTTTACTTTCTTTAAATAACATGCATATACCATTTTATCATTGGTTTACCTTTATTAAGTTTTTTTGGGTTTACCACACATTACACATTCGTTTACACACACACATATATATGTAGCTATATGCCCAATAAATCGAGGTAATCCCCGTAGTACCCTTCTCGAGTGGTCTTCATCGTTGTACTGTAAAAACGTACTAGACCATACTACGAAAGCGCGCTACGCCTCCATCACTATGACATGAAAGAGTATTAAGCTAAACTACGAAAGCAAATGGGCTCCCAATGTTGTGCTATAAAGGCGCCCTAAACCTAAGTTCTTCCACAGAACTCAGTCTGTGGCTTTCTATATCTGCCACAAATGGTTTCGTTGGGCCCACAATACAAATATCAAAAATTGATCAGTCTCATCCGGTGGCTATGGCCCCACCCATCCCCCTAACTAACGAAAGCTCGTTCAAAGAGATAAGTGACCTTCCCTAACAAACAAACTATACATCTATGTGGTCCCTTATCCGATGACCCGATAGTAAAAGATCATTGGCCTTATAGTTTAGCTCTAGTCATTCCCGAACTTGCTCTGACTGACAATGATAGGTATTGAACAACCTACTATTGTTTGTTGGTTCTTGACGATAAAGCCTCCCAGCCTACGAGTAGAGGCAGCAACCAAAACATCCTAAAATCATCCCAATCAGTTTTTAGGTTGCCCACAACAATGGATGCAACTAGGGCATACTCTCTGGATGGAACCATACAAACCATGCCTTTGTGGGTGCAACTTCGATAGCCTACCACAGAGGACCATTACAGAGTATCCTCACGTCACATCAAAGTCTTGCAGTTCTTTCTTTTCCAATCGAATAATAAGTTGGACATGCTCGCACCGCGTCTAGGAAAGCATACGATGATTTTTCCTATTGGGATCTTCATTACCACGGATTGGACCAAACACATACCGCTATATTAATTAGACCCTATGTCTAATATATCATTATGCATTTCACTTTTCTTTTTTCGTCGATTTACAATATTCATTAATCTATTTAATCGAATATTATTTATTTATAAATCAACTTAACTATTTACCATAAAATCTTAGGCTTGTAACTTACGCTTTGTAAATCAATATGTTCATATTAAAGCCTAACTGTTCTTTTAACCTTATGTCGTATTCATATTTCTACAAATATAAGTTGTGGTTGTAGGTTTATAATAAATCTCACATATTCCTTCTACCTTTCTTAATGTTTTTCAATTATGTTACCCTTTTTCTTTCAGTCTTCACAATTTATTTTTCTATGAAATTAGACATATTCCTAATTGATTGGTTATTAAAACTGTACAAAAATCTATTTCCATACGATTATAAGGGCAACTCCAGTGGTTGGAGTTACCCCCTTAATTCTAAGGGAAAGCGAGCCAGTGGCTCGCTTCAGCCTTAATATTAAGGCTAAGCTTCAGGATCCCCTTTAGGATCCTAAAGCCCATCCTGGTGCCTACTTTTTAGGCGCTAGGTTCTGGCACCTACTTTCTAGGCGCCAGGTTCTGGTGCCTACTTTTTAGGCTCTAGGTTCTGGCGCCTAAAAAATAGGCACCAGAACCCAACCTCCTCCCCCACGTGCTGCTCGTATAACATCTCCTCTTACCTTGTTATCTCTTCCAACGACTATAAATGGTCACATTTTTGAACTAACAACGGCTATAAACAGTCGTATAGAAGTTTCAACAGCCATAAATGGTCATATGTATTGTTTTCATTTATGTATTTTTTTCTAGTTTGAATTAATCAATGGTATCTTATTTTCTTTAAGCCAGTGTGTATGTATCGAATAAATAAAAATAATTCAACGTATTACGTACAACAAAGCTAACACACTTTAGTGCAAACACATATAATAAAACAAAGATTCTGAAATATAAATGGAAACAAGCGTAATAAAACATAGCCTCTGAAATATAATCTATTGGTTGCCATAAGCGTTCCAAATGTGATCCATTAAATCTTTTTGAAGCTGGTTATGCATTGCAGAATTATGATATATTTCATGCTGATCCACGTGAAACATATCGAATTGTCCTTCAATTTCATCAATGGAAGGTCGGTAAATTTGGGGGGTTTATCTGGATCCTTCGTATTCGTAATCTGGTTGCACGATGTCGCGTTCATCTTCGATTATCATGTTATGAAGAATTATGCAACAGAACATGATTTTTGTCATTTTCGACCGTTTCCATAACCTACATGGACTACTAACCATTGTGAATCTTGATTGAAGAACTCTGAATGCTCTCTCCACATCTTTTCGCTGACCCTCCTGCATGGAAGCAAATCTATTCTATTTTGGGGTAAGTGGGTTTGCAAAGGTCTTTACAATCGTGCTCCATTTCAGATAAATTCCATCCCCCAAATAGTATCCGTGATCGTATGTGTTATGTCCAATCATAAATGATACAGGGACGGATTTACCCTGCGCCAAATTACTGAATAAATGTGATTTCTAGAACATTTAAGTTTTTAAGGGAACCAGACATACCAAAAAAAGCATGGCATATCCAAAGGTCCTGAGATGTAACCAAGCTTTTAAATCTCGGATATCGGTCGCGTTTCGTCTTGGGGATTTTATAGACTCAGTCTCGTATCGGGGGAGATCTCGGATGAGATGAGTCTAACTCAGGAGTTCGTCTCAGATTTTCATCTCGGGTCTGAAAGTTCATATCGGAACAATCTCGGGGTACATGATATGTTAAAAATGATATTTTAACAAAATAATTTTTATGAATGCTATTAAAAACATATTAACTTAAACTTAAAATGTAAAATAACTTTATTATTCTTTATTTTGCGAAAGATCATTCATACTCTAAATCGTAATATGCTTAAAACAGAAATATTATTAGATAGGAAACATTAAAAGGATCTAAAACATTAAAAAATTCAACAAAAATAGATCATTAAATACATAATTTCATAAGTAACATGTATGTAAAAAGACAAATATGAAAATCATAAGCATTGTAAAACATATAAGAGCATAGAATATAGTCATTTAACATGCAAAATGTAAAATAACATAAGATTATTATGGCTAGATTTGAGTTTTTTAATTATAGTTCTAGTTCAGGTACAAATTTAAATTTAAAAAAGGAAACTAAGATCTCGGACGATATTCCAGTATTTCATCTCGGTTGATATATCGTTCGATATTCCAATATCTCAGGCGATATATTCGAAAGGAGATTTAGAGTGATATTTGTTGTTTCGTTTCGGAAGGAGCCCAAAACGATATCTCGGAGGAGATCTCGGGAGATATTTGCGAGATTTGAAATAGTGGATGCAACTTCTTCTAAGATGATGCTTGGCCTTTTTTCTTTACCGTTGTACGCTCCATGAGGAGCTTTAGGACAGTTCTTCCACTCCCAGTGCATGCAATCTAGACTCCCTTACATCCCAGTACTTTCATGCATTTCACGCAACCTAGCTACGTCATCCTCGTTTGGAGAACAAAGATATTCATCTCCATATATGTCAACCACTGATTGGCAGAATTCATCTAAGTTTTCCAAAGCAGTACTCTCTACAATACGATAAGCGTCATCAAGAGCGTCGGCTGGTGCGCCATATGCCAACATTCTCAAAGCCGTGATCATCTTCTGATGTCCAGTCAGACCTTGTTTTTTGGCAGCATCCTGCTTATAAACAAAGTACTTATCATTCGCTTGAATACTTTTAAGGATTCTTAAGAATAATGGTCGACTCATTCTAAAGCGTCTTCGAAAAAGCATAGGACCATAAGTTGGATTAGAAACGAAATAATCGTTCATCAGTGTTTTATGAAATGCTGCATGATCCCGGTGGAAGTATCTTCGACCCATTGTTGAACCTCCTTGTTGTCCACTAGATGGACCGTAAGTTTCATGATAGATTGCCATAAGTTCCTCTTCTTCTTGCTGGTGTGTTTTGTGTAGGCTTCATCCTCAGAGTCGCTATCACACAACATAATTGCTTTTAGCAGATGGCCAGACATTTTTATTGATAAATTGTGGTTTATTTTTGAATTGTGGAGTTAAAGTATGATATTCACGTCCATATATGGTTGGGAAAAGTGATGGCACTGTGAACAGTACGTTATGAATTCACGTGACTCATAACATTAGGAAAAGTGATGGCACTGTAATCAATGTTACGCCTTTATTAACTTTTACTTGAAGCAGGCACTGTAGCCATGTTCAATAGTCGTAAATCATGCACGATATCCTTACATTTGATCTCCTTAGTGATGGGTCAATTCAAGCACAGTAACCTTATTGTTTTGTATTCAGTGTTTGTGCTACTATTCATGTTAGCCTGTGTAATAACAATAGTTGTATCGTACTATCTTTTAATAGTGTTCGTGTACTATGTATCAGTGTGTATTATTGTCAAAGATTGTAGTAGGCTCAGTGTCTCATTGTGTAGTCACTGTCTTAGTATGTAGTCAGTATCTCAGTGTGTAGTCAGTGTGTAGTCAATGTCTCTATGTCAAGTCGTTTCAATGACTGTAGCAGGCTTTGGAAACAATATGGTGAGTTGCATTGTCACCGTATAAAGATTGTATGCATGTAGGAGTTTAAAAATTCACGTAGGAGTTAAAAAATGTGGGTCGTCCATGCATGCATGTAACCTTATTTTGTGACGGGCAGCTATATAACTCCCTCAAAATACTCCCAACTTACTTCACTCAAAAAATCTTGTTTCCAACTCCTCTTTTCATTCCCACAACCATGCCTTTGTGGCCATCAGCTACTGACTCCGAGGAATAGTCGTACGAACAAAGGAGACTTCAGGAGATGGAAGACGAATTACAGTTTCTAAACGAACTAAGACTTCGGGAATCAAGCACCTTACGGACTGGGGAACGTTCAACATCCACCTGAAGCTCAAGTAGCCCATGTTCAACCAGCGTACGAACAGTCGGTCGCTCAACCACGAGAAGAAGTTGAGGTGTATAGAGTACTACCTTCTGAACATGAAGTGGACTCTTATCCAGTTTGTTGCTATTGCGGTTATGAGGTTGAAGTGGTTGTTCGAGCAGAGGGAAACAGTATAGGTCGCCGCATGTAGAAATGTCCACTGTATCCTAATGGATGCAATTACATGGAATGGATAGACGACCCACTTTGTCCAAGGGGAATAGCCTATGCAAATGAACTAGAACAGAAGATTAGACGCCTGAAAAACAAAAATGAGCAGTTACGATTGAATGTAAGGAGACTCCCTTGAGTTTCAACGTAATGAGACGCTCGCTTCGCAAACTATTTCCTTCGTTTCCTGCTTTTATGTTGTACTTGGCATCGTGTGTCAGTAATTGATGTATCTTTGTGATATGTTGCGGGATTATGTTTACTGTTAATTGTATCGTTATGCGAAGTAGTATATGCATCTTGTTTGTTCTCAAGTGTTTAATTTACAAGGAATGAAATGAAAAAAAATGGCGGGTGTAACATCCCACGTCCATTAATGTCACTCACAGTGGGAATGCATTAACTTCCATGGAGGTTATAAGTGAATATAGAACAGAAAAATTACAACAAGACAGATAATAAGTAGTACTTGGAAATCTAAAACTTCATTTTATTGCAGCGGAAATTAAACATGTTTGTTACATCATAAAACCATAAATCGGAGTCAAGTACAATATCCATCTTCATAAAAACAAAATACATAATCCCATTACACCAATAGCCATTAAAGAAGATAACAAGCTGGACTTTACTTCAACGGTCCAAGCTTTCCAAGAGAGATAAAGCAATCCAATCAAACACCACTAGAGCTGGGCCCAACCTGAGGACCTGGAGGGGGGAAAAGGATAGAAATGGAGGGGGTCAGACATAAAGTCTGGCGAGTATGATAATTCTAACAATACTATTATCAAAATAACTAGACTAAGGCAATAACTAGACTAAGGCATAAGCTGGAAGACAAGTAAATGTCTATGAACTATTAGGTATGGAAGAGCAGATAAAGATAACGTTTAAGATAACGTTAAAGATAACGTTAAAGGCACACCTAATTACTAACGAATAATTACTACACTGCACCGCACATTACTACACTGCACCGCACCAGTCACCCTAAAGGTTGATCCCGCTTGCTTCATACAGAAACTATATAAATAGCCTTGCGTACCCCTAGCTGACTACATAGGTGCCGTCTGCCCCTATCTCCACTAGGTGTACCCCACTACCCACTTTCGATCGGCTCCCTACTCGTAGATACCCGTGCTGGCCCCATAGTGGGGTGTATCACTCCCCTAAAGTGGCAACCCGATACAACTTGAGAATGCACGGCTTATACCTACACGATGCAACAACGTCTTACCTACCAGCCCGGGTCCACACACGCATATGGAACCCGTTGGACTTGCGTTGCCACCGCTCCCCGTTTTGGCCTCTTATAGTCAAACCCAGCATTCGTGTCCCGTCCTCGACTTGGGTCGAGCCCACAAAGATACGTTTGGGATACTGGTTGAAATGGGCCCCTACAAGCTACCCACCTAAGCTTGTCCACTAGTACATCCCACTTAACCCTCTTAGTCATGTTCATTTACATGTGTGTTTGGTTAAGTCTTGCTAATCGTATTTCACATGCCACTAAGGGCACCCACAAGATTCCTCATGCCACCCAAGGCACCTACTTAACCCCCATGTCCCACCTTACATGTTTATCTGGTTAAGTATTTCTTAATTCATTCAGGCCATAACCTCATAAAGACCTCTCACATTAGACTGGCATTTATGGCAGCTGGATTTGCCGGGCGGGTCCGGGAAGTCTTACACCATAAAAGAGTCTAACCTCGTGTCTTTTCAACTGTTATGCTTTAGTTTAGGCCTAGGACCTCTCACATTGGGCTGACATTTGTGACCACTGGATTTGTCGGGCGGGTCCGGGCAGGTTTACGTCACAAACGAGTCCAACCTCGTGTCCTAAGCATTGATTATCACTTATAATCTTTTACCCCAGTTTTAATAATTCCCTATTCAAATTATTAATTACTTCCAATTTTAATGATGTCCATAATTGACTCAATTATGGCCATCCATTCATGGCATGCAAAATCCTATCAATTGCACCCCAACTTCTTATTATTAAATCCTTAATATTACCCCTACCCCACGTTTATACGTTCGCTTATTCAACGCAGAATATACGTTAGACTCGAATAGTCTAACTCATAGCACAAAGATAAATTATCACAACATATAAACAAATAAAATAATCCAATCATAATAGGGGTGAAACTTGCATAAACTACACATGTTAAGGATCTAAAGGTGTCAACTTGTTAAATGTCACAATTTACATGATATGATCATAACCCAAATTTATGTATAAACCTGCATATGGGGTTTTAGGCAATATAATGATGGTGTGAACTAGCATAGAATTTCACATATGTCATAGCATAATTCTAGATGTCATGGCATATGTTCATAACTTTTACTAATCAACCTAAACTTGCATATGTGACTTGTCATATAGATCAACATAGCCCAAATAGTATCAACATCATGATTTGATTAACATGAACTAATTAGCATAGATAATAACATCATGACTTTATAACATGTATGATTTATCACAATTTAGCATAGAAACTCTCAACATACATAACAGCATCATAGCATGATTTACAACATATAGGATATCATCACCACATAGCATAAGATTTATAACATACATGATAGTATAAGGTTTACAACAACATATATGACAATTCACATCATCTACTCATAATCCATTCATAACTTAATCTAATTAATTTAATAATAATCTTGTTAAGATCATCATACTCACAATTAGAGAAGAAAAGAGAGTCTTGATTTGCTTTAGAGTTGAGTAGAATTAGAATTTGATTAGCTTTTCTTCCTTCTTAGTTGGCGGCGGCTAGACTGAGTTCCATGGCAGCGGTATGACGGTAGGTATTCTATTTTTCATGTGAATTAGAGTGAGAGACTACCTAGGTATTTATAGAGTTTATGGTTTATTTAGACCGTCAGATCAACTCAGGACTAATCTCAGCCAACCAGATTAGGTCAAAACCCTAATGGGTCATCACTCAGTCAAAAACAGGCTCATAACAAAAACTGCTCGGGGGGGGGGGGGGGGGGGCAGGTCGACCTGGTAGGCAGCTCGACTTCCCAGTCGACCCTAGGGTCGACCTGGGGCTGGCGAGAATTTTCCCGCCTAGCCTGTTTTGACTCCGAATTTTGAATTTTTGAAATCTATTTTGAATTTTCTGAAACTTCCGATGTCCATAACTTCTTCATACGAAGTCCAATTCACGCAAACTCGGACTCTATTTCAACCAGAATTCCAAGACGAACACAATGGCACAACCCGTTTCCCATAATTCTCACGTCTGAGATTAGTTATTCTTTAATTTGTGAATATTAATATCAATAGAAAAGGGGGTGTTACAGCGGGAAAGGGGGTTTTATAGGCGCTAGAATCCTGGCGCCTACTTATTAGGCGCCAAGATCCTGGCACCTACAAAGTAGGCGCCAGGTTCTGGCTCCTAATAAGTAGGCGCCAGGTTCTGGCTCCTAATAAGTAGGTGCCAAAACCATTGGTTCGGCAACCCTAATTCAGGGTTGAATATTCAGGTCCTTGAATATTCAACCCTTAATCGACTGGAGTTTCCCTAATATATTTTTCAATTAGCCTTCATCAAAAATGGTGACCTCTTTTTCATCTTCTCGCCCAAATCTCTCTTCTCCCACCCAAATCAACACCCACCAGGCACTGCCGCCTCCAAATCTTCCACCGCCGCCGATCCCTCCTCCCCTGTCCCACCTCCAGACCCTAACTTTCCTCCTTCTCTTTCCTATTCTAATTCTCTCCCTTTTCTCGCTTCATCCAAAAAGAAATGGTCAACAAACTTCTATTCCAAACCGAGAAATGTTGGAGCTTTCGCTCAGCCGAACTTTCAACTCCAGTTCACTAGGAAAGCCTTGCTTCCCACTCCGGAAATCTTCGATGCTGCAAATTATCGTACTCTATAGTGAGTTCACATATTCAAAGAATCTGGAACCCTAACAGAGGCATCAAAGTAAGATCGACTGGTACGATATTCTTTTTTCTTATCTCCTATGTAGTGGATAGGGACAGAATCATGACAGCCATCACTGTTATTATTCAAAACAAACTTTTCATTGTATGGCCATGGGATGTTGAGATAGGGGATATTAGTAAAAATATAAGATCTGTCCTTATATGGAAAAAACTCACAAACCTACCCCTATATGCTTGGTGCAAGATAAGTGTTAGTTCGTTAACAAATAGAGTGGGAACGTTTTTATGTATGGATCTTTCTACCGGGAGGTTAGATTAGACTTGAATTTGCTAAATGTATGATTGAAGTCACACCGAAAATGTCCTACCCACTGATTTCCGGGTTTTATTACCGGATGGAACAGAGCAGTTTGTATATGTGTCTTATTTATGGCAGCCTGATATATGTACAAATTGTCAGGGGTTTGGTCACACAACTGCTAACTAAATTAAGTTCAATGACAAACTAGTTGAGGTTTCTACACTAGCTTGAAGCAGTCTTCTGGAACTGAAATCAAAATACCAAATAGTGCTAATGTCAATGAGCAGCAAAATGAGAATGTGTCAAGAGATGAGGGTAATCAACATAGAAATAAGTTTGCCTGGAAGAAAGTCTTTAGAAAGAAGAAAGGGGCTTTTGTTTCCCAGAATAAGCCTTTGTTGGATAAGGGTAAGACAATGGCACAAGAGATGAGCCCTGTTGTTAATAAGTTCTCGGCACTTGCGGACTGGGACGATGTAACAATGGGGTAAGATAAAGTGATAGATCTAGAGGATGGGGGAAATTCTTTAAATTAGTGAACTGCATTCTAAGGCCTTCACTCCAAATGTGAATTCATGTGACAACTATAATCTCGAGTATGGTGATTACATTGGATGCAACCACCGCATGAAATAGATGCTGGTAATTAAATTCAGAAACAAATGGAAATAATAATAAGTGGTGACAATGTTGATATAGGAAATACTCAACAGTTTGACACAAGTAAGGGTGCAGAATTGGATTGCAATAAGGATGTTAACAATTGCATTGATAAGGGTGCAGTAAGTGCTGAAGCATGCACCAATTATGAAAATGCAACGAGGATGGAAAATATTGGGTTAGCTGAAAAGTGTTTTTCCATTTGCAATGACAGTGAGGCAGTTGAAGGAAAAAGCAATGGTGATGGTAGAGTGTTAGAGCCTAGATTTAATGAAATTCAAGGTGGTTTTCTCTCCGAGGAGCTAGCAAGGACTATCGCAGCTATTAATAAAAAAACAAGGATATGTAATCAATCAAGCCTGGATTTCTCAACAAGCAAAAGTCACTATTCAAGGAATGCTTTGTCTCCCCTGTGTCAGATCCTAATGAAAACTGAACCGTGCAAGCATCAACAACAAGGAAACCAGGAGCATATGATCATATACTTCCCCCTCCAGGACATAAGGCTCTGCCTGAGCCCTTCAACAGCTCGCTGGTTGCTGTTGCCTCTTCTGGGCGTAAGGTGAGTAGTACTCTGCTTACCAAAAGTGAGAAGATCGAGCTACTTAAGGGGCTCAATGATGACAAAGATGACTCCAGCTTTGTTAGCTAGCACTACAAAGAGTTCATAAAGCATATTATGTTATTTGCTATATAATGTAGTTATGAAGTTGTGTATGTTATTTGAACATGTAATGAAGTGTTTCCCTGTGTGGAAAGAATTAATTGATATGTGTACTGTATATCACTTACACCCTCATGTAAATTTTTATTTTTTAATAAAAGAGGGGCATTATAAAAACCGGTCAGCCTTGCCAAAAAAATATATTTCCATAGCTTAAGGCAATCCGTGTGATAAAAACCCATAATTGCAAGACAACTCTTTCAATTATTATTTTTATTGGCTATTGAATAATATGCAATACGACTAAATCTCTATTTCGCACTAATCCATGCATTTATTTATTTTTATACTCGTAATTATGTTTTCCACTTCTTTTTCAAATTAAACTATGGGAACACACTCCCATTTTACTAACCAATCAATCTAGGCTATTATGAGTTCCTGTTTTAATGGTTATATATCAATTTCTGTCTTTTAACTTAATTTCTTCCTTTTACATAGTTACAATAAATTTGGATACAATTGAGTTATGTCCCTTTATCAATCCCAACAATTCCGATATTCTTTCCATTCTAAGTTTGAAATGTAGTATTTTCAAATAACATAGAGATTCTCAGATTTACCATTAAACTATGATTTATCTATCTGCCATATTAATTGTGCCACGCCCACAATTATCAAATCTTCTTTTGTTCATAATTGTAATTAAACTATGTTTTTCCAATGCGCAAACAAAAGGATTATAATCTGGTGTATAGATTAGGCGCACAATTCAATTATATATATGTCAACATTTTGAGTATATTTATATTTTGCGCATAACCAATACTCAACGTAATCTATAAATATATTTCGACGTAGAAAGAGGGAAAAGAGGAAGAAGAGAACATATTATAAATTCTTACTAGAATCAAATGATATAATATACTTTCACAAGAAAATATAATTTATATCCACTCGCCTGGGATTTACGCTCTAAGCTTTGGATATGATTTGGATCTGCGTTTACTTCTGCTTTCAATTCAAGTCGGATTTGCACATCTATGGGATCAGGGCATCTACACCTTGATTCTACTATATTTCCTTCCATTCTTGAATCAGAAATCCTAAATTTACTTCTGAAAAGTTCGGAGGAGAAAAGAAATGGCAGAGCTGTGGCGCCGTCTCAGGAAATTTTAGTTGGAACCTAGGCTCTATGGTTCATTTATAATTGCCCAAAAGAACCACGTCTGTCTGTTTTGCAAATAGTAGAACTGAGTCTTTCTAAAATATAAAATCACATCATCTTGCCCGAAAATGGGTCGACCCTCTTCTGGTATGGATTGACTCATACACGATTTTTAAAATAGTATATCGGGTTTCTTTGGCTGCATGATTTTGGTTGTTTTAAACGTTAACTTAGCTTTATTATTCCTTAATCTTTTCATTGATTTTGAGTATTATTTTCGTATTTTGATGCGTGTTCCTATTTCAAATTTGAACGCATAATCAATGTGCACATTAATAATTCTTTTTCATTTTTTTTTCATTTTTGCATGTTTAATTCTTTTAATTTCATGAACATTATTTTTAAAGTTTATTTCTACCATCTTAACATGCATTTTATTTTCAATTTCAAACGCATATTATTAATAAACATATCCATCTTAAATTAAAACATTACTTAACTAGCATCATTTAAACTTCCTTCTATTACATGGTTTTGTGCCATTTATGATGCGCGTTTATTTTGCGTGCTACTATTGTAATTTATGTCTACATATATTTATATACTTGTATGTGTGTTCACATGTATGTCTACAGTCCAAAATTAATTATATGTTTTCAAATTTTGACGCAATTTCCGTTATTCCTCTGTTGATGTCATTTATTATATGCATTGTCAATTTAAAGGAAATATTGTCATTTTAATATTCATTATTTTCCCTTCCTTGATTTAATCCTTTCTATCACATATATTTATATTCCTATTTTATTAAATGGTTAAGTTTATTAATATGTTAACATTAATAATCATCCGCTACTTTCAAATTGAAATGCACATTGTTTATACAATTAATGTGCGCATATATTTTTTCTGATTATTTTTAATGTACCATTTATTAACTTTCATTCTTTTTATTTAATTCTATATATACCATTGCAATGTTATATTTGCATAATGAAACCTTTTTATTTATTGCTCATTGTACAACATGCGTTTATTTTCGAACTTCAAACGCATATTGCTCATATAATTATTTTGATAATTTTATTAAAATGCACATGTTACATGTGGTAAGAACAACACAAGGAAAAGAATGGAGAAGAAATGATGGGTGGAGGAGGGGATGGCGGCTAGGTAGAGCTTCATTTTCATAATGGGGAAAGGGAAGTATAGGGCGTGTGAGGTTTGCTATCCTCAGTCGCTCAAGAAGCGACTGTTCACACAACTCGCTCAGCTATTGGATGGAAAATGTAGATAGGACCCGGCTGTACCTGGAAACAACAAAAAAATGAATAAAATAGCAGTGTTCAACCAATCAAAACCGCGAGTGGCCATTCACTCGCACAGAGGGAGTAAGCCTAGCATTTTTCTAGGGGTGTATGGAAAAGCATAGGAGTCGTTGGATCTTGGTGGTATACACGTGGGATAAGTGTGTTTTTCTGACGAGTTGAAACTGAGAAGCCTCTACCTTTCATGTAATTTTATCATTTATTTTACAAGTTGTGTACGCATGAAAAATAAACTTGAATAAAACATACGCTCGTAAATTTTTTAACCAAAACTCGTCACTTTCAATAAGTACACGTTTAAAATTATTATTTTTGCTGTGTATAATATAATTATAAGAATATGAATATATGACCTTACCTAGCAAAAAAACTATGTCATTATAAGACATGGACAATCACTTAATGCAACAATCCCAGAAGAAAGATAATATCGAAAATAATCACGATAGATTGATTAATAAAATAAGCAAGAAAGACAGCATGCACAATGTATAATCGGAAACTAACTGAACAATTATTTTAACCCTTAGAAAAAGGAACCATGTAGACAATCATAACCTGAAAGCTAACTGAACAATTGTGTTGTTCTTTAACCCCTAAATTAGGAACAATGTAGATAATAAAATTACCACATTTCAAGTGAGGGAAATACATGCGGTTAGAAAAAACATAAAATAATGCAACGAACAATTATTAAGGGTAGTTAAATAAGATGCAAAGTAAAATCAAAGTAACTAAAAAGTTATTCCATTATTTATAAATAGAAACTCATAATATTGGTTTAAAATGGAAACAGCTGGCAGGACATTTAATTTCATTAGAAAGTACTTATAAATAGTATATGTATGATAGTTATCATACTTTAGAGTCAATATGGTTTTCTTATTATTAACATATGAACACAATATTTCTCCGATTTTAAAAATCATTTGAAAGAGGACTTTTTTTTTAATTATATATTTCAAACTTATGTTAAACCTGGAAAATAAACTGACACAGTGTTGGTTTTATTAGTTAATTGTCATGTTATCTTTACAAATTCAATAAATATCGAAATGGTTCTGACTTTGAATTAACGAAACATTAGAAAAAAGCATGTTCCTCTTTTTCTTACATCATAAGAAACTACAATTTAAAAAAAAAATAGCAAAAAGTTGTGAAAAATGTTGTGCATTATATTATTTTAATTTGAAACCGCGTATATTGAAAAAATAAACAAAATATTTTATAATCTGTAATTGTTTATTTTAGCAGGGGCAAGGGAAGTATTTTTCTTTTTGAATGTTATGTATCATTGACGTGTTAATGCTCATATGTTAATTGACCAAGGGCAGTAAGCACATGAGCACAAATTCAAAAGGCTTTTAAATGTGTTCACCACTTGCAATTGCAAATGAAATTACTTATACATTATCTTTTTTTTTGACAAAGCTAAGTAGTTTTTAAAAATGCTCCGTAGCACTCTTTATTAAGAAGAGAAAAAAATACAATAGTTGCACGTCATATACGAAACATATATCAACTAAAAGCAGTCCCACGCAGGGGACACATTGCTGAACATAACAGCAAAGGACTATGACATAAACAAGCTTGATACTTCACATTACAAAATTAATGACATATAGAATTTTCCTTGTGCCAAATACTAAGCACATCACATTGCCTAAAGACTAGCCTTTATCCATTTGCCCTTGCATCATTTCTTCCTTCCTGTTGCGCGTGATTGGAGCCTTCACAGCAACGGCAACATCTCCATGCTCATGCGGGATAGCCACATCCAAAGGTGGTGGAGCTTTATAACCAGGTGGTAGTGAAATATGAGCATAGGAGATGATCACTTTAGAGAAGTTCACAGGCACAGAAGCACTAGTATTAAGCGTGGAAAAACAGTTGCCCGCAGAGGACGGTTTCATGGGGCTTTGTGAAATGAGAAAGCCTAGTTTGAATGGTATTGGAGAGCGATGTTTAGGATTTTTCAAACCAGGTTTGGATGATGAAACTTCAACTAGCTGGCCTTTACTTACTTCAGATGCATTCATGTTGTTTCTGAAAGTAGTGAAGTCCTTCAACATCATTTCTAACATCAAATGTTGATCAGCATTTGCATCTCCACTGACACTACCATCTTTTAGTTGCGCACTAATATGATCAGTGAATTTCGAGAATCTCAGGGCATTTATCACCAACTAAGGGCATAACAACAGCATGATTATCAGTCGCTGGTTCCTTAACCTCACTCACTTGGTTGCTATCAAGTTTGAAATTCTGGAGAAGCAACTTGTCAAGAGAAACGTTGTCACTCAAATCACACAAGGGTAAATCCATTTTCTTTTTTAGTTTTCAATAACCTAAAGGTAATACCTGGGCACCAGGAACCTTTCCATCTGATTTATCAAAAGCAGACGAGACATTTGCACTTTGTTGAGTGTTTTCTATAGTAAAATCATTTCCTTCCTTAACCTGTTCAACATATTTCCCCGCTTCATTCGTTAACTCGAGGGCATCACGGCAGAAAGCCCTGGTTAATAGTTCATTGATCTCTCCTTCTTCGAGAGTTGTGCCTTCATGTATCATGTTAACAGTTGATACAACATCACTGTTAAAGTCAACATCAGGACACAGAAAGCACATTAACATCACTTGGTGCTACTTCATTCACGGTTGAGTTATTCCCAATAGTGCCAGGAATACCAAAGCTGTTCACACTATGTATATTGAGATCTTCAGTAGCAGTAGAATCAGGAAGTGCACAATCATGCTCATGCTTAGTCTGCTTATCAACGACCTTCTTCCAAGTTATAGGTTGACGAGGGAGGATTGCAAGAGGAAGATGCATAGGAATAGGAACTCCGGCTCACAATGTTTGAAAATGTCATGATTTCTATTGTGAAGTTTAAGATGGATCCGCAAAACCTTAACCCTGATCCGGTGAAATTAGAGATAATCAAGTCTGCATCAGAGATTATTGCACAGAAACCAATGGAAGAACTGCACGACCAAGCGCCACCACCGTTTCTGACGAAGATTTATGACGTGGTTGATGACGCTAGTACGGACCAGATCGTGTCATGAAGCCAGACGAACAATAGCTTCGTGGTTTGGAATCCGCATGCGTTTTCGATGATTCTGCCTCCAAGGTACTTTAAGCATAATATTTTCTCAAGTGTTGTCACACAGCTCAATACTTATGAAATCAGAAAGATGGGCCGAAACAAATGGGATTTGCGAACGGAGGGTTCCTCAAAGGCCAAAAACACCCCTAAAAACATAAAAAGATGAAGACCGCCTTCCCATGTCCCACCGCCACCACTTCCCCTTCCCCAAACCCCATCCCCTTTCTTAGAGCACAACCAACAATAGCTTGTTCAGTTACTAAACAAGCCACGAAGCAACCAGGTGTAGCTTGTTCACTCACCCGTGGCTGGTCTGTGGCTAGTTTTGAGCTCCTCCGTGGCTGGTTCACCCAACAGAGACTGGTTCTTATAACGGCAAACTGTTTGCCGTTATAAGATTATAACGGCAAACACTTTGCCGTTATAAGATTATAACGGCAAAGTGTTTGCCGTTATAATCTTATAACGGCAAACAGTTTGCCGTTGTAGTCACTAGCCGTTGCAACACCAACGACTAGTTCACTTCCTCCCTATAAACCACCCTACCTCCTTCTTCTTCCTCCTCCACACAACCACTCCACCTTCCCAACTTCTTCATCAACAAAATGTCTTCGTCTGCACCCAAGCGAAGCGGGAAAAAAACCATAAACAAGAAACTCATGTCCCAACCGCACTCGTCATCGTATGCCATGCAACGGTCAATCCAACAACAGCAACCGTTGCAGCCATCTCACGAATATGGCTACTCGCCGTATTCAAATTATCCATACCGTCCACTGTACCAACCGCTCGGTCCTCCTAATTTTCCTCCCATCCAATCGTCCGTCCCGCCACAGTTTTACCAACGACCGCCCGGGGTAGGCGTGTACGACGATCATTCGTCGTATATGTCAATGATGATGCAGACCGAGGAAAGTCAACAACCTCACCTAACTCCGCAACAGACTGAGGTTCGTGACCGCGAAGCGATGCAAAATCTGCAAAGACAGTTTTCGTATGGGTATGTCTCTCCTACTACCGAAGAAAATGTTGGGACTTCTACGGAGGAGGAGGAGGAAGATGCAAATGAGGAAGTAAATGTTACAAATTCTGAAGAATTGAATGAAGAATACGTTGCACCTATCAGTCCCGAATATAACCAAAAGAAGAAGAAGAAGGTGAAGTCTTTAAGGAGCATTTTCAGTAAACGACACCAAACCGAAGTTGAATCGGAGCCGAATCACGGAATAGAAGATATTGAGGATGATAATGCTGAAGGGCAAGATATACCAGCGGATGGAAGAAGAAAACAATGTAAGTTTACTTCCGAGCAGTACGTTTCACTTGCTAAATCGTGGATACGCATTTCACAAGACAGCATTGTTGGAAATAATATGAAAGGTGAGAAATTTTGGGAAAGAGTAGCAGAGTTCTACAATTCGTTGGAAGCGAGGAATAGAACATGGGCATCACTTAGAGGCGGTTATAGAGTTATGAATGCCGCATGTCAGAACTATCTTGCAATACTGACAGCCTTGGAGAACAGACAGCAAAGCGGTGCTGCACCTTATGACGTTGTAAGTACCGTAGATTACTTTGAAAAATAACTTACTATACTATGATCGATTAGTTAGAAATGACATATGCTCATACAATATCCACTTTGTGTTACAGATTGAAGAGTCACGAAAGGCCCACCAGCAAAAGTATGGTCATCCATTTAAATTTCAAGACTGTTATGAGCTTCTATCTAGGTTGCCGAAGTGGAAGAACCCCAGCAACTTCATGTTTGAGCAGCAGAACAAAGCTAGAAGGATAAACTACTCTGATTCTAGTCTAGGAAGTGGCCCGAGTTCGCAAGAAAGAAACCCTTTATTTGGAAGTAGTGATGGACGACCTGTCGGCAGATCCAAGGCAATTCAGCTGGAGCAACGAGGTGCAGAGTTTGCTAGATTTATGGAAACAATGGAGAGTTCATCTAAGGCAACAAAAGAGCATAGAGCTCGATTTTCGGTGGAAAGAAACCGTAGCGACGAAGATTTCCAAAAGGCAGTTAGGGATGATCGAGAGCTCCGCAGACAAGAACATGCGGAGAAACAAGCCATGGAAGAAAAGAAGCTGGAGGAGCAGAAAGCTTTGGCGCGAGAGAATAATCATGTTAAAATGATTACATGTGATTTTAGTAAGCTTACCCCTCTACAGCAAGAACTAGTAGTCGAGCAGATTGGAGAGTACAGAAAAAACAAAGGAAGCAGAAGCGGAAGCGTTAGTGGCTCGTATATGGACTAGCTATGTATGTTGGGTTAAGTTGTAATATGATTGTGAACTGTTTGTAGTATTTATGTACTGGTGGGTGTTTATGTACTAGCTATATATGTTGGGGTGGGTTGTAATATGATTGTGACTTGTTTCTAGTATTAATGTAGTAGTTGTTGTTTATGTACGAGCTGTATATGTTGGGTTGAGTTGAAATAATGATACAATCTACAATATGATTGGAAACCAGATTTATTGACTCAAGTACGCACTGATAGATAGTTCAAATGATACATAGTACACGACTACACACTGATACATAGTTCTAGTACCAACTACTGATTCCGACTATTCCTTCCTTTATGCGCCCACAAATGTTCCACCAACTGGTCATGCAATTGGAAGTGTGCAGCTTGATCTTCAATGTGTTGAACCATATCAACATATTCTTCCATTGAGTTTACATCTTTATGGGGTTTTGCATTTGAGCCCGTAAACATGTCAGGATAATTAGACTTTTGATTCTTATATCCGCCTCTTTCAGACTCCACAATCATGTTATGTATTATTATACAAGCATACATGATTTCTGAAAGCACTCTTGCATCATGAAAACGAGCAGGATTTCGTAAAATATGAAATCGGGCTTGTAAAACACCAAACGTACGTTCGATGTCCTTTCTGTAGCTAGCTACTTTTTCAGTGAAATACCTTTCTTTATCATTTGATGGAACTCTGTACCCTTGCATCAAAGTTCTCCACTTAGGGTATATTCCATCGACTAGGTAGTACCCAGTTTTGTGTTCGATATTACCAAGTTTATATGAAACATCTGTTGACAGTCCGTTAGCAAGTTCTGTGAAAAGATATGATTGTTTTAAAACATTTATATCATTCAATGAACCTGGGACTCCAAAAAAAGCATGCCAAACCCATAAATCGTCTGTTGCTACTGCTTCAAGGATCATTGATGGCACTTTCTTATGTCCGGTGAACATTCCTTTGCATCCCGTTGGGCAGTTTTTCCAAGCCCAATGCATGCAATCTAAACTTCCAATCATACCTGGAAATCCTCTGGCTTCTGCCCTGCGTAGTATCCTGGTTATATCGTTAGGTCCAGGCGTCCGTAGATACTCCTTCCCAAACTCTGCAACAACTGTTTTACAGAATTCTTTCAGACACTCTATTGCTGTTGATGCTGCGATTCTGAAATATTCATCCATTTGATCGCCAGATGTTCCATAGCTTAACATCCTCAACGCCGAGGTGATTTTGATGTGTGGTGAATGGCCGATTTCTTGTGCTCCGTTCAGTCTATAAGTGAAATATGGTTTTGACTGGTGAAGTTTAAGATATTTTTTTGAGAAAATAGCCGGACTCATACGGTAACGACGGCGGAACAAAGTTATATCAAAGGTTGGATTGTCGATGAAATAATCCCTCATTAGTCTTTCATGTCCATCCTTGTAGTCTCTCTTATACCGTCGGTCAATCCGGCCATGCATGCTACCCCGATGGTTGCTAGTTGAGCCTTCAGCGAAATAATTGGAATACGCAACCATTGCGTGCTGTTCCAGCTCCTCCTCCGTCTCTTGCTCCACTTCTAGTTCGGAATTATCAGTTTGATTCTTCTTGTTTTTGTAGTAATGGTAGTATAGATTTGGATCCATTGCTTGCTTTTTTATAAGTTGAGTTTCGTTGTTTTCTCTAAGCGTATCCGAACGAGAGATATATATAAGCAGGGATGGTGAACTAAATATCTCTGACATAGAGTACATGTAGGCAATAATGGGTGGAAATAATGGTTCCAACATGATGGTTCTATCATTGAGTAGTCAATTCGGATAGTTGTTGTGATGTGAAAGGTTGGCACTAAATGGTTGGCAATAATGGTTCTGTCATTGAGTACTCAATTCGGACAGTTGTTGTGATGTGAAAGGTTGGCACTAATTGGTTGCCAATAATGGCTCTGTCATTGAGTAGTCAATTCGGACAGTTGTTGTGATGTGAAAGGTTGGCGACTAATTTAAAATTTAAAACAAACATAACTAACAATCAATGTCACTGTAATAACCCGGAAATTCTGAACCAGTTTAAAATTTTTATTTTGGCGATTTTAGCGAATTTTGGACATTTAAAATAGACTATTTTAAATAATATCGACGAGAAATTTATTTTGAATATAATTCGAACGTATATATTATATACGTCATCGTTAGAATATAAATAATTATATATAATTATAAATAGAATTGAAAATGGCGCGGTAGTTCGATAATTCGATTTCAAACTTCAATTGAATGTACCGGGTGCAAAACAATCCGGATTTTAGTGAAACCAAAAACATTAGGATCTAATCGAGAATATCTTTCCAACGAATCCGAAAAATCAAGATTTCATAGCGGGAATTAAAAGATATGTCCAATTGAAAATTCTGAATAGTCGCTATGGAATTCAGGCCCTTAAAAATGGAAATTTTGCAAACGACCTCGGATTTTGACGAAACCACTTTTGTTGGATCCGTGATGTCAAGTTATTGCTAGGTTTCAAATTTCATAATTTTTCGAATCAATATGTGAGCGTGGCAAAGGAAAACGTGTTTGACCAGTTTCAGTTGATTTTAATCGACTGGAAAATGGCCATTTTTCAAACGGTTTATATTTATGATTGAAATTTATATTTATGATTGAAATAGTTCATACAGACACAACAACTGACGATAGTACATGCGAACTAGTTCAATCAAAGCATGGAGTAGGAATTAGTAACTTCATTAAAATGCATTTTACGTTTAGTCTTACGGGCGTCGCCTGATGTTCAATCGCAACTGCTCATTATCACTTCGAACACGTCTATTTTCCCGTTCGAGTTCGTTACAATATGCTATTCCCCAAGGACACAAAGGTTGGTCTATACATTCCGTGTAATTGCAACCATTTGGAAAGGCTGGGCATCGCTGAATGCGCCGACCTATATTGTTTCCCTCTGCTTGAACCACAACTTCAACCGCGTACCCGCAGTAGCAATGAACTGGATAGGAATCAACTATTTGTTCCTGCAGTGGTACACGAAAGAACTCTGCTTCCTGAGTTGACTGAGTGACAGCTTGTTCAGATGATACTTGAACAGGTAGGACTTGAGTTTCATATGGAGGTTGAACGTTCAACTGTTCGTACGGCGGTTCAGTTTGCGGTCTAATTTGGTTTAGGAACTGGAATTCGTCTTCAAGCTCCTGTAGCCTCATTTCGTTGTACGCCTGTTCCTCGGAGTCTGTAGAAGATAACCACGAAGACATCTTTAGTGAGTTCTAATAGAAGGATGTGCTCTAAGAATGAGAACGAAGGTGTTTGAGTGCGGTAAGTTGTGACTAAGTAACATATGTATATATAGCTGCAATATTAGTTATGGTGTGAATGGTCACTAGCTACACTTTGTGATTTTCAAAGCTTGTGTAGGAAAACCAACAAAATACTGATGTAACCGGTCACTGGTATGACTGTAGGGAACACTGTAGGGAATCTTCTTTTTAGTGATAAAGTGTATCGAGGACGACCCCCTATGGCTACAGACTGAGAGCTGGACTATATTCCAATAACTCTCGACAAAGAGTGACATGACGCCACTGTCACATAAAAGATGACTGCACTATGCGAACTGTGCAAGACGTGACCAGTCAATGTGCTACAGTCCGTCGACCAACTACAGATGGTTACGAAACGTTAATACATTTCAAACAACACATACAAGAACTAGAACAGCAGAACATAGTAACATCAAATAACGATACAAGTGATACGATACAAGCGATACGATACAAGTGATAGGACGCGTAACGATACAGTACAAATTAGCATAACATAAAATATTTAAATCCTAATTTAATCCACGTTGGAGTCGATAATTTGAATTACTTAGGTCGTTAACTTGATTTCGCAGCTTTCTTATTTCTTCCTCTAGTTCCGCGTCCTTCTCCAGTAAATCAACGACCTAATAATAGTGCTTGTAATAATTCTCCTACTCCAGATTTTTCGTCTAAGGATTTGCTGGCCCTCGTAAAATCCTATATTGAGGTTGAAAAGAGAGATGAGTTGCTAATGCAAAGTGGAGGGGGTTTAACATATGAAGAAAGATGGGCAATGATCACGAGGCTATACAACAACCATCGTTCCCGGCCCACTACACGAACATCGGTTGAAATCCAAATGGCTAATCGTCATTTTGCAGACGCTTGTGATCGGTACACAAAGATTATCGAAACTGTTGAAGACGAGAACATATTTAAAACAAATCAAGCAACGTATGATTCTCGTTACCTTTTCGAGTATGGTGAGGAGTTCGTTGGTTACGAAGCGTATAAACTACGCTACAGTTGGTTGACCCGCTATGGAACTGAGTAGGCTTATGGTATTGTGATTTTATTGTTGTTTTACTGTCTATTTACTTTGCTGTTTGTGCGTAGAATATGGAGTTATCTGTAAACCTTGTTATGTTGGCGTGCTGTTTAAGAATTTTGCATTTCTACACGAGAAGAGGGAAACCTTGTTCAACATCAAATTCAAACGTTATTACATTCCAAACAACACTTACAGGAACTAGAACAACAGAAGATACCGGCTCTACACAAAAACATTCTCTATACATAAATACAGTCTCTACACATAACCAAATGTAGTCTCTACACAGAAACATAATCAAAACGTACACAAAATATAGCGAAAGCACATAATAGCGGTAGTCAACAAATACAGAACGCATACTCAAACAATAGGAACATACAACTGACAACTGTGAAAACGTAAAACATCGAAAGTACATAATCATGGTAGTGAACAAATACAGAACGTCTACTCAAACAACAAGAACAGACAACTATCAACTAGGAATACGTAGAACAACAAAAGTACATAACAGTGGTAATACAACAAAAGTACATAACACTGGTACTCAAAAAATGCAGAACGTCTACTCCAACAGTAGGACCATACACCTAACAACTGCGAAAGTACATAAAAGTGATAGTAACTCAGTCGTCCGAGTCATCTGAATGTGTATGTGGACGTGTGCGGCGCCGATGACGTCTCTCATCATCACCAACATCTGGAGGCTGACTGGACCCAGCACTAGACCTTTGGTGGTAATACATCTGCAAGTCCTGAAGTCTCTTTCGCTCTACCTCAAGCCGGGCCTCTAAATGCGCCTGCTGCTGTCGTGCCTCCACTGCAACACGACGTAGCTCACCATCATAGTAATCTAGGCTACGCCTATGCTCTATATAGCCCGTATGCCTAATCCCCATCTGCATATCATACAGATCATGATATGATATCTGTGTAGGATCCGGGTAATCGTGATGGGCTGGAGGATGAAACATGTCAACGTAACGATCCGGTCCAATGGTGGGCACTGCCATGGTCCATCCAAAATGACTGGCGGCCGCCACATGATCAGCTGCACGAAAACTCTGACTGGGCTGGGTAACATCCTCGACAACAGGTGGACGTATGCCGTGTCGTATAGCAGATGGCCCTACTAAATCAATCGATGCTGCATGTGTAATCGTATCTGAGGACCCGGTGAAAAATCTACGCCAGAAGGTAAGGTAACACTCCCCGATAATAACAAAGCTCTCAGCCGTCCACCAGCCTGCTGTCCTGGCTATATCTAGCTGCTCCGTCGGGTAAATCATACACCGATAAGTATGTGGGTGTGGATCATCCGGAATAGCATCGAAGTCATACAACTGTCTCCAGCACCTCTCACCAAGATACCAATAAGCACCTAGCGCCACGGGAGAAGATATAAGTGGAAATCTCCGTCCGGCAAGCATCCTAGCAATCTGTATGATCTCAAGATCGATGGATGTACTCTGCTCAAATGGATGCCATAGAATCTGATCCCTATACATCCTCAACTCGATCTGGTTATGGGCAACGGGAAACACATGGCGTGACTCATTATCTCTGGGCCCCCGGTTGTCCGCAGTCCAAAAGCATATACGGGGGAAAAAGGTCTATGGGTCTGCAATACGGGTGATAAAATGAAAGTTCCTAGAGTACTCAAAGTACCAATACTGTAACAACTCCCAGAATCCAAATAAAGAAACCTGAGAATCAGTGATGGTGCACTGCATGTCGAGACATCTGTATAGGTATGCAAGGATAGGTGTGCCCCAATCATATAAAATCGCCCCATCGGCATTTATCTCAGCCGCGGCCGCAAAAAACCCCACAGGAACGCTACTGCTCGAAGAACTAAAGAAAAGGTTACCCATAAGGTATAACACAAATAATCGAGCAAGCTCCAAGTCGTCATCAACAGAGTAGTGCTCGAGTATCCTGTCCATAGCTGCACGGATCGCACTCACTCTAATAGCGCCTTCTGCCTGATACGACGTAGCAGAAACATCCAAATGAGGCAGTAGATCATGAACAAGTGCACGATCACGCCATCGACCATCGTCATAAGGCAGTTGGGGATAAGCACTTACTCCAATGCTAATACCAGTAAGCATGGAGAAATCAAGCGGTGTAAGTTCTAACTCACCACAAGGAAAGTGAAATGTGTGGGTCGTTTTGTACCACCGTAGAGCAATGGCCGCACACAATTGGACATCGGCATTTATAACATGGTTTATTCCTAAAATAGCAAATCGCACAATAAGATAAAATATGACTACTAAATTATCCACTTATTTCATTAAAAGGTCTATAATATTACCTAGAAAAAATTGAAATCCAAGAGCATGTAACAGTCCTGCGACCCCTCCTTACCCGCCAAGTGTGCATGATAATATCTAAGTGTGGTCGCTAACGAACCACGTGGACGTATATTCCGCGACTGTTAACGGTTCAACAAAACGTTATACCATCTACCCAATATCTAACACTCAAAGAATACTATGTAAATAATACTAAAAATACTTACAGCCAAATTCGACTGCGTGCTAACGTGTACTTCGTCATCTGGAAGAATGCGAAAGTTGGATAGCGCAGGAAGCTTCGCGGCGCTGAGGTTCATATCCACATAGCCATCGAGTTGGCCCTCTCTAGCGGCAACTGATCCAACACCCCTACGTGCCCTGCCTGCTCGTCCGCCTCTACGCCCGCCACGTCCCCGATGGCCGCCTTCCTGTTGCACCTCTGCTTCTTCGTTCTCCATGTTTTCGGCGGCTACAAGTAAGTCTTTTATTCCGAGCACTGGCTGTTGGCCACTACCACCTTCACCACTCCCGCCGGCGCCACGATCGTCGCCGTGCATGAATTTTTTGTCGAATTTTTTTAGTAATCTAGCCATATTTTCGAACTAATATCTCACACAAGCTAGTTAATTTGGTTAAAAACAGACGGATTGGTGAATTGGTGGAGAAAATTGGGTGAAAAATGGGGGAGGAATATGGGTTTTCGGGTTTGAAGAAGGAGGAAAGGGAAATGGAGCAGAGGAGGGGAGGCGGCGAGGGTTTTGGGGGGGGGGTAACATTATAACGGCAAACACTTTGCCGTTATAATGTTATAACGGCAAAGTGTTTGCCGTTATAATATTACAACGGCAAAGACTTTGCCGTTGTAATATTATAACGGCAATATCTTTGTCGTTGTATCCCCACTCCTCAACCAACGTGTGGCTGGTTCTCCCCTTCTGGGTGCTCGGCTCGTTGGATCAGTTTCAGAACATGAGAGAGAATAACTGAACAGAACGGATGGTTGGTTATGGTCTTAGAAGTAAGGCAGTATGGCCTCGACACAGAAATCGACCGCCTTAAACGCGATAAAAATACACTAACGGACGAACTGTTAAAGCTAAGGCCGGACCAGCAGAACCCAAGTGCCCAACTCAAGACAATGGAGCAAAGGCTGCAGTGTTTAATCGAAGAAGAGGAGAGTAGATGATTTTATGTAGAGGAAGAATACTTCTTATAATTCTCTTTATTTCAACTTCAATCTTCCTTCTTTAATAATCTTTCTGAATATGCTTGCAGTGATCTCATAAGTTGATCACGGTCATGCTCTCCGTATCATTTGATTCCTCAATGGAGATGCCAACAAGTTGTAATTTTGTATTCAATGACCTTAATATTTTTTCATTAACACGAGCATCTTCAATTGTTTCTCCATAATTCTTCATTTGATTTACAACAGAGGAAACCCTCGTGAAATAATCTGGGACTGACTCCATTTCTTTCATTTGTAATGATTCAAATTCTCCTCGTAAAGTTTGTAATCGTACCTTTTTTACTTTGTCAAAGCCTTTGAAATTATCCTGGAGAATCTCCCATGCTTCTTTTGCTCTTTCTGTAGATGCAACCTTTTCAAACATGTCTTCATCTAAACCCATGTGTATAATAGACAAAGTTAGTTGATCTTGTTTCCGAGCCTTCACTAGAGCATTTTTCTGAGCCTGGTTCAATGCTCCTTCATTCTCTGGTTCATCGTAACCCTTCTCTACAATTTCCCATGCCTCCTGTGAGCCGAGCAAAGCTTTCATACGAATACACCAGTGCCCATAGTTTTCTTTGGTAAGTTTTGGAACAGAAAGAGAGTTATTCATTCTTGATAGGTATTAGCTCTGATACCAACTTGTTGTGTGTGTGTGTGTTTTTGTATAAAGATTTCAGTATATAGAATACTGACAGAACAAGGAACAGAGCAGTTTTCTATTTCTGATTTTTTTTGCTCCTTTTTTTCTCTTGTCTCAAAATGTCATTACAAACTTCTCCTTTTATAGTAGGAGAATACAAACCATCATACATGAATAGATACATCATTTTTAGTTCCATGAGTTTATTCTCACATATTAAAATGCAACTTTTAGACTATTACTAAAACCGAAGAGTTAAGTTTAGTCAACATGCAGGGCACCGAGCAAAGGCAGCAGCAGATGTTGGAGTTTGCTCACTCCGATGCCAGAACAAGCGAGCAGCAACAATATTTTTTTACAGCGACGGAGCTCGAAGACTTCGCCATAGAGACGGTTGAGGTGGTTACTAGCAAATAAATGGTTAGTTGTAGGTGTGAATTTCTGTTGTGGGGTGTCAATTGAGTAATATTTGCGAAGGTGGCTGAAGAGCTTGTTTGTAAAGGAAGGAACTGTCGTGATTGTTGTAGTAAACTTGTATGGTAGAGGTAGTAGTCATCTGAGAGTTGTTGTTGAGTTTTTGATGGTTTTATATATGTTTTTGTTACTCATGGTGTTGACTGTTGAATGAGGATGCAAAGCAAGGCGAGTTTGGATTATTTGTACCCAAATATCGGACTCAGGGCATGTCAAATTAACCGATGCGACCTAAGATAATGACATAACATATCATGAAAAGTGCGACCCGATAAAGATAAAGGTCGCGTATCCTGAGAACCGCTCAAACACCGAAATAAAGCAAGTCGCCCATTCAACATAAGCGGGAGCGACCTCATAACATAGTCGTAATGCCAAACAGAGCCATATAAAGGCAGCAAGAAGATGAGCGTCCTTGGACCGAGAAGGACGGTCGCCGAAGGAACAAAGGAGAATCAACTCCAGTCCCACATCCCGCTCTTACAAAATCTCTCAAAAGCGCTCGCAGGACGCTCGCTTACATGGACCCACTCAGCTATTCAAGATACTCGTTCCAACGAGCCGTCCGCACATGATAACTAGATACAGCTACGGACAGTTGGCTACAGCTAGCCAGTGGCATGGTTGTAATTAACAAAATGAACAATCCACAGCCTGGATAAACGAATTTCAGATCATTTACAAAGGGAAGTTCACCTATAAATACACCATGGCTACCAACATAAAGGGGGACTTTTCGGAAAAGACCACGAAGTGCTGCAGAATTTCATCCTCAACCACATATTCGGCCATGGCGTCAAGGGCAATCTTACGGTGAAGGAAAACGAAGACATCCTTCTTCTTAACCATTCATCCATCCTTCTTCTCCTTAAATTCTACTACTCTCTTGTATAATTCCTTAGATTGAAATATATAAACGAGGGTATAGTGAGTGGATATAAAAATGTATAAAAAGAAAGGATGGACGCACTTTCTAATTCCCATTATAAGACAGGAAATCACCTTCATAGTGGACGTAGGCCTCGTTAACGGTTGAACCACTCTAAATCTCGTCTCTATTTTTACTTTTCTTGCATTTTTCACTTTTTATTGCTGATTAAACACGGTTCCATTTATTCCTTACCGAATTGGCGAAGTACAGTTTAGTAATTTGGGTGTTTAGACCATTTTTGGTGTAAACATTTGGCGCCCACCGTGGGGCCGTATTCATAAATTCCTTTTGTAGTTCAGCAGTAAAAACATCCCAAAATTGTTCTCTCCTTTGGGAATCATGGTTGGATCGAAGAAAAGCGGTAAATCTACTAAAGTCGTTGCAATCAATGAGGATGATAATGCTGACGAAGCTACACCTCAAATCTTGAATCAAAGGGCTAGGGAAACCCCTGGGCCATCTGTGACGGTAGATGAATTGAATGTGGTCGTAACCGGCTTGAACGAGAAAATGGATAATACAACGAAGATGATAATGGAAAGGTTTGATGAACTGACGAATGGTCAAACCAATTTATTACCGCCAAATACTTTGGCCAATGCTGATGGAAAAGAGGACTCATCAGCCTCAGACCCTGAACGACCTCACAGCCCAGTGAGAGACAGGGGAAAGGCCGGCGTTGAGGATCCTAAGGTCAGATCTCCACAGCGTAAAGAAGAACGTGCGTCGAGTCGTACCAACATAACCTCCCTCAAGAAGGATGCAAGGCGCCGAAGCTTAAACCATGGTCGTGCTGATAAGAACATCAGCATCGATCCTGATGAACAAACAGGCGACGAAAGGCGCATCACAGACCTAATCTAGCGAGTAATGAAGGTGAAGGGGACTCGAGAGGATGAGGAGAAAGAATGGGAGTTTTCTCCCAGCAAAAATCCATTCACAGAGGAGATCCGTCAAGCGAAATTCCCGAAGAAATTTATACCACCAGCAATAGCACCTTATAGTGGAGTTGGAGATCCAACCATTTTCCTGTTCAAGTATGACCAGCACATGAATGGAGCTAGGGCCACCGACGAAATCAAGTGCTTATACTTTCTCGTGTGCCTAGAAGGCGTGGCCTCGCTATGGTTCACCAGACTCCCACCTAGGTGTATTGATCAGTTTGCTGATATAGCGAGGAGGTTTCAGGATCAATTCCGACTACACACCACCAAGGCAAGGGATGTGATGTCACTCAGCGAAATGGAACAGAAGCATGGGGAAACCATCAGAGCTTTCCTTACACGCTTCAATGTTGCGGCAGCGGGGGTCATAGAACCAGAACCTTGGTATTTGCTGGTTGCCCTGAAAGGGGCCATCGATAAGAAGTCAGAATTTGGAAAGTGGCTTAAGATGAAGAAACCAAAGACTTTAAAGAAGTTCTACAAGAATCTGAGGAATACATGAGTGTGGAAGATGAAGCTCCAGGTGTCTAGAAGACTATAGAAAATAACGCAGCCAGAGAAGGAAAAAGCGATGAGCCCAAGGTTGAGCAGAAGAGCGATGTAGGACAAAAGAGGGGAAATGATGAGAGGGATAGCAAAGCTTATAAGAAGACGTGGATGTACAAACCATCAGAGCTAACCCTCCTGAACGAAACCCTAGAGAGGATTTACCAAGCAGTAAAGGACTCGGGTCTTTTCCCTCGGATGAAGCCGCAGAAGGTAACTAAACAGCAGGCAAATTCTAGGAATTTTTTTCATTTCCATAGCCAACCAGGGAACAACACTAACGAATGCCGGTACCTGAAGAGTTTGATTGAGGAGCTCATCAGAAAGAACCGACTCCAGCAGTATGTGAAAAATCCCCAAAGCACTCCATCCGCGCAGGGGCATAACAATGCGGTTAGCCAGTCTAACTCGAGTGAAGAGGACCAAATGCCAGTCAACCCGAGAGCAGTAACCAATATGATATTTGGGGGTCCCCACCCAGCCGGGAACAGTTAGGCAGATATGGAAAGATACGCTAGCGAATTGAAGGATGTCATGAAAGAGGAAGGGTGCATGATCTTAAACAACGAGCTTCCAACGAAAATGCACAAAACTTCGATCGAGGATGTGATATTCAGAGATAAGGATGCAGAAGGCTTAATTATGCCAATTATTGATGCCAGGATGGTCACAATTGGTCTCGGACCTGCAGTGGTAAAAAGGGTCCTAGTTGACACCGGGGCATCAGTCAATGTGATCTTTATAAACACTTTCCAAAAGATGAATCTCTCCATGGCAAAGGTGCGCGCGTACCCACATAAGATCCACGGTTTTACAGGTCAACCTACGCAACCCATCAGAACGATAGATTTGCCTGTCGAATTGGCAGATGGGGAGCGTCAAGTTTCCATGGTACAGACCTTTGTCATAATAGACGAGTTCTCATCTTATAATGCATTCCTTGGGAGGTCGACTCTTTCTGGTTTCAAGATTGCTTTAGCTCCTTGGTGTTTGACCATGAAGTTTCCAACCGAAAGGGGAATCGGTGTAATCAAGGGCGATCAAATTGCCGCAAGGGACTGCTATGTGACAGAACTGAAAGAGGCCAAGAAAAAGAATCGGGAAAGGATGCAGAGGTTCTCCCTCGCATCCAAAACTCCCACTTATAGCAACTAAAGAAAGGTTCGTGCACTGGTGAGCGTAGCGGAATGCAAAAGGAGATCGATCCTAGAGAAGCCAGTGCAGAGGACGAAAGGGCGACCTCGGCCGAAGACACGATTCCTATAGCTGTAAATCCAAAGGACCCAAACCATGTGTTGAATATAGGGTCTCGGCTGAGCCCTAAATTGAAAAATCAATTGATTACCTTTTTGAGAGCTAACTTAGATGTGTTCGCATGGAACCATTCCGACATGTGCGGAATATCTCCGGATGTTGCTGTCCATAAGCTAAACATTTACCCGCGCATTCCGGCTGTCAAACAAAAAAGGAGAGCCCAGGGGCTGGAGAGATCGCATGCCTTAAAAGAAGAAATCGACAGACTAATGGAAAAAAGTTTTATTAGAGAATCAACATATCTGAAATGGGTATCCAACCCGGTGCTCGTAAAGAAATCAAACGGCAAATGGCGGGTCTGTGTGGATTATTCAGACCTAAATAAAGCTTGTTCGAAAGATAGTTTCCCTCTCCCCAGAATCGACCAACTGGTGGATTCCACGGCCGGCCATGAATTGCTATCTTTCATGGATGCATATTCCGGTTACAATCAAATTATGATGTATGGTCTAGATCAGGAAAACACCAGCTTTAATACTGATCTCGGCCTATATTACTATAAGGTAATGCCATATGGTCTGAAAAACGCAGGAGCGACTTAACAATGACTGGTAAACGCTATGTTCAAGAAACAAATCGGTAGGACGATGGAAGTCTATGTCGACGACATGTTGGCTAAGTTAAAGAAAGCAATAGACCATTTGGAGGACCTAGCCCGAATGTTCGACATCTTACGACAATACGGCATGAAGTTGAACCCTTTGAAATGTAGTTTTGGTGCTGTCTCAGGCAAGTTCCTTGGGTACATGGTCAGCGCTAGAGGTATAGAAGCTAATCCAGCCAAAATATCAGCTCTGAGGGAAATGCGTGCCCCAGGAACCACTACTACAAAAGTGGGCATATTCGACACTAATTTGTGTGCGTTGCATGAAAAGTGTGGCGAAAGCTATGATTTCTTCGAGCTTCTGCAACAGCATTCATATGTTGTTGCATTATACGTGGATGCACTGTTGCGGTGGGAATTTTAGTGTTCTGATGTGCAACACCAGTTAAAAGCGTTGCATTACGTATATATTATCCAGCTCAGCTATCCGCGTTATCAACATATAAAAACCCCAACCGTAGATGAAAGATTAATCCAATGGTTCAAACCATCTATGGATCTGATGATCTTAATGTTAGCCATCATCCAATCATTGACAGCCACGTCATTTCATTCTTTTGACGAAATTTTGGCGCGATCGTCTCCCTTCATGAAATCGTTTTCTTCTCTATCATCTAATCGTTTTTCCCCTTTTTACTATTGACAAAAATTTAAACCTAAATTCACGTCAGTATCGATCCTCTCCTCGACGGCAAATTCTATTCCGAAAAGGATGAAGCTTTGAAACGCTTTCTAGTTTTGATTGCTCAGGGCGCTGACATCGCCAGTTTTTTTCCCTCAGGTTCAGTTTGTATTGCACTGTGAATTAGTTGCGCTTATTATAGATTGGATTATGAGTAATTAGTAATTAGTTCATTTGTTACATTTTGGAAAACCCATTTGCTTATGAGTAATTAGTTGCGCTTATTATTGATTTGGGATTTGGGATTATGCTGAGGTTTATTCGAAAATTATACCCAGCAATAAACCATGAGAACCGGGCTACTGGCATGAAAAAGACATTGGTTTATTACAGAGGTCGAGCTAGTTAAGGAATGGGGACTGCGGTTAATTTGCACTGCTTGAGGTTCATACCTTACACTGCGGTTAATTTGTATGCTTGAGGTTAATTTGCACTGCGGTGTGTATGCACTGTGGTGACATCCGAATTTTAAGCCTCTTACCGCAGATTTTGACAAAATCTGAAGCGGGCACTCAAGCATTTTCGTTTTATTACAATACACATCATAAACGCGGTGCATATATACACTCACAAGTATACATGCACGCACAAGTATACACGCACAAGTATCATAAGTATACACGCACAAGTATACACGCACAAGTATCACAAGTATACAAGCTCAAGTATCATAAGTATACACGCACAAGTACACACGCTCAAGTATCATAAGTATACACGCACAAGTATCACAAGTATACAAGCTCAAGTATCATAAGTATACACGCACAAGTACACACGCTCAAGTAGACACGCACAAGTATACATGAAACACCCCACCTCCGTTAGGGTCACTCTCAAAGGGAATGCCCTAATTTTGGTGGAGGTTTATAAGTATAAGTCACAGATATACAAGACAAATATAATAACACATATTTTTGAACAACGGAAAACAACAACTTTTATTTCTTCAAAATACGTGTTACACAACCCATGCCATAATTGTCTTACAATACTCCCCAAAATCATAACTGTCTTGATTACATTATTTAAAGAAGCACAAAGAAAACATAAATAAACTGCAAAAGTCCCCTAATTGTTGTCCAAAGCCATAGTCCAAAACGGAAAAGATCCAAGCAATACATTCTTTCTCTTCAAGCTGGATGTGAAAACTGGTCAAGCTGCGGTATTCCCTCCCTGAGAACCTGGGGGGGGGAGGGGGGGAAACGGAAGAAAAAGAGGCGAAAGGAAAAAGGGTCAGTCATAAAGACTGAGTAAGTTCTAGTGACTTTCAGTGTAGAAACGGTTAAAATAACCTGTCATGTATGAACTGGGACTAAACTTAAGAATGGTGTCAAGGTGAACAAGATAGACTAAGGTGATCAGGATAAGTCAAGACAAGTCAAGTAAAGCATCACATGTTCGAGATTCGTTGCATCGACTGTACTAGTATACTAAGCCCATATCACAAGTTAATCACGAAATAAATCCCACGGCCCAATGTCATGAAATGACCCTGAAACGGGGTCTGACCCAAGTACGGGGTCCTACGGAGCGATTATCTAGTCGATCGGCTCCCTACAAGTTCTAGCTCGTCAAGTGTCCGTGTCATACGGCTAATCACGAATGTAGTCAACTGTGCTGGGTCCACCTTCGGGTGTATCAACCCTAGGGTGTCAACCCCTGACACGGTTTAAGATGCACAGATAAATCTACGAACACCCAGTGTCTGCCCCGGATACGTGCACGATCGTAGTCCACCGAACCTACACTGGCGTACCCCACTGCCATCGTTCACCTCTTACAATCAGCCCAGTAATCGTGCCCCACCCGGCCTAGCCCCAGGGTACCTTGATACATCTAGAGGGTTACTGCTGAAAGGGGTCGTGTCTAGGGTTTCGCCTAATAGATTAGGTCATGTAATTCGTGACCTAACCCGCCTAACAGATTAAGTCATGTAATTCATGACTTAATCCTTTTCCAGTCTAGTCATGTCAAGATGGTTAAGTATGTCATTTCAGTTCACGACTTAACCCGCCTACGTGTCATGTCAAGTTGGCTAAGTGTTGTCGTTTTCGAGTTCATGACTTAGCCCTACAAATCGTGTTCAAGTTGGTTAAGTTGTCTTTTCATGTTCATGACTTAACCCTAATTGGCAGTAATTGATTCGTTAATGCACCGAACCACTCACATTGGATCCTATTGTTCGTAGCCACTGGATTTGCCGGGCGGTTCCGGGCAGGTTTACGCTACGAACTCAACCCAACCTCGGGTTTCAAGCGCGATGTGACCAACTAACCACATTGGATCCTATTGTTTGTAGCAACTGGATTTGCCGGGCGGTTCCGGGCAGATTTACACTACAAACTCAACCCAACTTCGAGTTGGCCACTTTCTTGTTTTCTAAAGTCATGCCCATGTTCTTATCAGATTTTGCTATTTCCACATCATGTTCATATATCAACTTCGTGCCCAACTAAGGCATGTTTAAAGTCAAGTTATGGCATGTTCAAGTCAAGTTTTCGTGCCATATTTCATGTTCTACTTATGCCAAATTTCACAGTTTATGCTTATAATTAATTCAAGTTTTGCCTATTCTACCCAATCGTATCCCCAACGTATATAAACGTACTTCGTTCACAAGCATAAACAATTCAAGAGATAAAGGGGAATAACACCAAACATGTGATAGGCATATGTGACAATTCCAACATCACTTGCATAATAATCAGGCTATAACATATCACATGGTTTCAATACTAGTATGATGATAACTTGGCATAGTAATGATTCCAACTTAATTTAACATTATGATTTCAACTTTACATCATAGGCACAATAATCATTGCGGGCATAATAATAATTTTATTATAAACATGAAACATTAAAGGCATAGTAATCCTAATAGGCATAGTGGATTCCAATTTAGCATTTTTAACATAATAATTCTCATAGACATAATGATTCCAATTTATCATAATGATTCTCATCTAACATTATAAACATAATGGTTCCAACTTAGCATTTTTAACATAATGATCCTCAACTAACATTATAGACATAATGATTCCAATTTAGCGTTTTTAACATAATGATTCTCAACTAACATTATAAACATAATGGTTCCAATTTAGCATTTTTAACATAATGCTTCTCAACTAACATTATAGACATAATGATTCCAATTTAGCGTTTTTAACATAATGATTCTCAACTAACATTATAGACATAATGATTCCAATTTAGTGTTTTTAACATAATGATTCTCAATTAACATTATAGACATAATGATTCCAATTTAGCATTTTTAACATATCTAACATTATATAATAATTCCAACTTTTCATCATAACCTAGCAATACCCAATTTTTCATTAATCATGATGGGTATATTAACATCACAGGCATAATTCCATCAATAGTCACAGCCATGGTTTAATTAGCATCATAGGCATGGTTTAATCAACATAAAGATTTCAATAAACATAGTGATTCCATGGACATGTATTAGTCCAACTTGCCAAACAATTAAGCCCAAGTGATTCATAACAACATCAAAATCATGACAAGTTTAACTTGCAACGTTGCCATAGCAATATCCCCAAATTATAATTCAAAGATAAACAATATAAACAATGGATTAACAATAGTTCCTAAATCCGGTTTCAATTCATGGCATGTCCATATTGTTTTAGCGTTTTTGCCTAAAAAGTAACATAGAACTTACAATATGAAGCAAATAATCCAAATAAAAATCCCAAATCAAATAGTCCCAAATTCGTTGTCTAAAGCGTCGTAGTTGTTGTAGCTTCTAGTTGTAGCCTTCAAGAATCGTCCTTCATCTTCTACAATTTTGTTCTTTGTATTTTTAATTCAGAGCTCTAGGTTTAATGGCGGCGGCCTGAGTCTAAAATGAAATAGTATGATTTAGGCTAGGTCTTAGGTCCTTTTTATAATGTTTGTGAGTTGTTTTAGACCGTCGATGGAGCTTGATTCAATAATAGCCGTTCGTTTGAAGGAGAGGCCAATCCGGAGCTGACACCTAGCCCTAGTGACAAGGCAAGGCTCAGAAAATCGACCAAACATAGACCAGGCCAGCCAAGACCTGACCAGCCAGCACATTCTGACCTGGGCGCACATGGCAGGTGCGCCAGGCTAAAACTGCACTGGCGCACTTCCCAAGTGCGCCAGTTCATTTTTGTTCTGGCGCACTTCCCAAGTGCGCCAGTGCATTCTGACCCGTTTTCTGGTTTTTCACCCAACTTCGTTCGTCCATATCTTCTTCATACGTATCCGTTTTACGCAAACTCGAACTCTATCTCAAGCAGAATTCCGAGACGAACGCAATGGCGTATCCCGTTTCCCTTAATTCTTTGATTTGAAATTAGTTATACTTTAATTTGTGAATCTCATTGTTATAAAATACACGGGGTGTTACATTCTCCCCCACTTAAAAGGATTTCGTCCCCGAAATCTTCAAGTTCAGGAAGAATGTACATCCTAACATCCAAACATCCATCTACTCATCCATCAAACACGAGCATCCATTGTCCTAAAAAGACTTCTAATGCTTTATGATCATATGCGAAGTGTGTGTGTGTATGTTCCTTAGCTAATGCTAATGATCAGGCCTGATTGATCTTCTAAATGCAAAATATGTTTAGTGAAATGAATCCAATATGTATGCAAATTTTTCCTATTATAATTCATAATTTCTACATGAGTGCTCGAACATTCAATCATATGAAACAACCAAATGATAGCACAACCAAGTTTCCAGAATAAACACTCATGCATATGCAACATGAAAATGTGTCTGAGCCGATCTAGTGCCTAATGTGTATTCATGCATCCACGAGCAACCACTTGCGACCACTTGCAATCATTTCGCAATCATAACATGTTTCAATTACATGTTTACATCCAAAGATTCTACCTATGGTTCTCAAGATAGGATCGAGGAGAGAAATAAGATAAAACAAAGCATCTAGAATAAGTTAACGATGTACCGCCAGAAGGTCCGGTCTGCTTCTCAGGGCAGTCTTTGCTGATGTGTCCAGTCTTCCCACAATGAAAACATTCACCTTGTTTTCTCTTCCTCTTTCTACAATCCTTGGCTATGTGCCCTTCCGTACCACAGTAATTGCATTTCCTTTTATCACGTGAGTTGTTGTTCTTGCCTCCTTTCTCGGAGTCTACCTTCTTATTCTTAGAATCGTTAGGCTTGACCTCTTTCTTCCCTTGAGAGTTTTCTGCCTCTGTCTCCTTCTTGCCCTTATCTTCCTCGTTCAGCAATGCCATCTGCACCAACCTTTCGTACGTAGCTCCCATGGGTATATGGGTCATGGCCAAACTGTGTAATGGCTCATTCAACCCTTTGACAAAGCGGAGAGCCTTCTTGTGCGGGGTGTTGACTAGATCCAGTCCGAACCTAGCCAGCTCATCGAATTGATTAACATACTCTTTGACTGTCATATTCCCTTGCTTAAGAAATAAGAATTTTTCCAACTCAAGACTCCTTTCAGCTTCTAAGAGAAATTTCGCCTCAAACCTTGCCCTAAAGTCCTCCCATGTTTCCACTGGTCTTTCTGCATTAGTGACTTCCCACCAGTAGGAAGCCTCGCCCTTTAGTAGCCACACTGCCAGTTGTACTTTCTGCCTATCTTCTACCTCAAAGATGACGAATAAGTCCTCGGTTTCTTTCAGCCAATTCTTAGCTGCCACGAAGGACTCAGTTCCATGAAAGTCCTTTCCTCCCATAGCCTTAAAATCTTCACATATCTTAGCAAAAGTGCTTCCCCGCGGAGGAGGTGGAGGAAGAGGTGCTGCTGCAGCTGGATGATTTCCTGCAGCTGGGGGAGGAGGAACGGTAGGACCTGGCTGGGTGGCCCTTGCTTCTAAGAATCGTCTAAACCAACCAGGTATTGGTACACCCTCTGGCAAGTTAAGTTCTTCGGACATGCTGAAACAAGAAGGATAGATTCAAAACGAAGGATAAGAGATAACACCTATGGCTTTGGGGGACTTTGCCTTTTTAAAATAAAATAATATTTTATCTTTTAAAAATGCTTCTTTAAATTTTCCTTTGAAAATAAATTTTTGAAACTTTTATCTTATCTGGTAAACCTATGCTCTGATACCAAGTGAAACACCCCACCTCCGTTAGGGTCACTCTCAAAGGGAATGCTCTAATTTTGGTGGAGGTTTATAAGTATAAGTCACAGATATACAAGACAGATATAATAACACATATTTTTGAACAGCGGAAAACAACAACTTTTATTTCTTCAAAATACGTGTTACACAACCCATGCCATAATTGTCTTACAATACTCCCCAAAATCATAACTGTCTTGATTACATTATTTAAAGAAGCATGAAGAAAACATAAATAAACTGCAAAAGTCCCCTAATTGCTGTCCAAAGCCATAGTCCAAAACGGAAAAGATCCAAGCAATACATTCTTTCTCTTCAAGCTGGATGTGAAAACTGGTCAAGCTGCGGTATTCCCTCCCTGAGAACCTGGGGGGGGGGGGACAGAAGAAAAAAGGCGAAAGGAAAAAGGGTCAGTCATAAAGACTGAGTAAGTTCTAGTGACTTTCAGTGTAGAAACGGTTAAAACAACCTGTCATGTATGAACTGGAACTAAACTTAAGAATGGTGTCAAGGTGAACAAGATAGACTAAGGCGATCAGGATAAGTCAAGACAAGTCAAGTAAAGCATCACATGTTCGAGATTCGTTGCATCGACTGTACTAGTATACTAAGCCCATATCACAAGTTAATCACGAAATAAATCCCACGGCCCAATGTCATGAAATGACCCTGAAACGGGGTCTGACCCAAGTACGGGGTCCTACGGAGCGATTATCTAGTCGATCGGCTCCCTACAAGTTCTAGCTCGTCAAGTGTCCGTGTCATACGGCTAATCACGAATGTAGTCACCTGTGCTGGGTCCACCTTCGGGTGTATCAGCCCTAGGGTGTCAACCCCTGACACGATTCAAGATGCACAGATAAATCTACGGATACCCAGTGTCTGCCCCGGATACGTGCACGATCGTAGTCCACCGAACCTACACTGGCGTACCTTACTGCCGTCGTTCACATCTTACAATCAGCCCAGTAATCGTGCCCCACCCGGCCTAGCCCCAGGGTACCTTGATACATCTAGAGGGTTACTGCTGAAAGGGGTCGTGTCTAGGGTTTCGCCTAATAGATTAGGTCATGCAATTCGTGACCTAACCCGCCTAACAGATTAAGTCATGTAATTCGTGACTTAATCCATTTCCAGTCTAGTCATGTCAAGATGGTTAAGTATGTCATTTCAGTTCACGACTTAACCCGCCTACGTGTCATGTCAAGTTGGCTAAGTGTTGTCGTTTTCAAGTTCATGACTTAGCCCTACAAATCGTGTTCAAGTTGGTTAAGTTGTCTTTTCATGTTCATGACTTAACCCTAATTGGCATTAATTGATTCGTTAATGCACCGAACCACTCACATTGGATCCTATTGTTCGTAGCCACTGGATTTGCCGGGCGGTTCCGGGCAGGTTTACGCTACGAACTCAACCCAACCTCGGGTTTCAAGCCCGATGTGACCAACTACCCACATTGGATCCTATTGTTTGTAGCAACTGGATTTGTCGGGCTGTTCCGGGAAGATTTACACTACAAACTCAACCCAACCTCGAGTTGGCCACTTTCTTGTTTTCTAAAGTCATGCCCACGTTCTTATCAGATTTTGCTATTTCCACATCATGTTCATATATCAACTTCGTGCCCAACTAAGGCATGTTTAAAGTCAAGTTATGGCATGTTCAAGTCAAGTTTTCGTGCCATATTTCATGTTCTACTTATGCCAAATTTCACAGTTTATGCTTATAATTAATTCAAGTTTTGCCTATTCTACCCAATCGTATCCCCAACGTATATAAACGTACTTCGTTCACAAGCATAAACAATTCAAGAGATAAAGAGGAATAACACCAAACATGTGATAGGCATATGTGACAATTCCAACATCACTTGCATAATAAAAAGGCTATAACATATCACATGGTTTCAATACTAGTATGATGATAACTTGGCATAGTAATGATTCCAACTTAATTTAACATGATGATTTCAACTTTACATCATAGGCATAATAATCGTTGCGGGCATAATAATAATTTTATTATAAACATGAAACATTAAAGGCATAGTAATCCTAATAGGCATAGTGGATTCCAATTTAGCATTTTTAACATAATAATTCTCATAGACATAATGATTCCAATTTATCATAATGATTCTCATCTAACATTATAAACATAATGGTTCCAACTTAGCATTTTTAACATAATGATCCTCAACTAACATTATAGACATAATGATTCCAATTTAGCGTTTTTAACATAATGATTCTCAACTAACATTATAAACATAATGGTTCCAATTTAGCATTTTTAACATAATGATTCTCAACTAACATTATAGACATAATGATTCCAATTTAGCGTTTTTAACATAATGATTCTCAACTAACATTATAGACATAATGATTCCAATTTAGTGTTTTTAACATAATGATTCTCAATTAACATTATAGACATAATGATTCCAATTTAGCATTTTTAACATATCTAACATTATATAATAATTCCAACTTTTCATCATAACCTAGCAATACCCAATTTTTCATTAATCATGATGGGTATATTAACATCACAGGCATAATTCCATCAATAGTCATAGCCATGGTTTAATTAGCATCATAGGCATGGTTTAATCAACATAAAGATTTCAATAAACATAGTGATTCCATGGACATGTATTAGTCCAACTTGCCAAACAATTAAGCCCAAGTGATTCATAACAACATCAAAATCATGACAAGTTTAACTTGCAACGTTGCCATAGCAATATCCCCAAATTATAATTCAAAGATAAACAATATAAACAATGGATTAACAATAGTTCCTAAATCCGGTTTCAATTCATGGCATGTCCATATTGTTTTAGCGTTTTTGCCTAAAAAGTAACATAGAACTTACAATATGAAGCAAATAATCCAAATAAAAATCCCAAATCAAATAGTCCCAAATTCGTTGTCTAAAGCGTCGTAGTTGTTGTAGCTTCTAGTTGTAGCCTTCAAGAATCGTCCTTCATCTTCTACAATTTTGTTCTTTGTATTTTTAATTCAGAGCTCTAGGTTTAATGGCGGCGGCCTGAGGCTAAAATGAAATAGTATGACTTAGGCTAGGTCTTAGGTCCTTTTTATAATGTTTGTGAGTTGTTTTAGACCGTCGATGGAGCTTGATTCAATAATAGCTGTTCGTTTGAAGGAGAGGCCAATCCGGAGCTGACACCTAGCCCTAGTGACAAGGCAAGGCTCAGAAAATCGACCAAACATAGACCAGGCCAGCCAAGACCTGACCAGCCAGCACATTCTGACCTGGGCGCACTTGGCAGGTGCGCCAGGCTAAAAATGCACTGGCGCACTTCCCAAGTGCGCCAGTTCATTTTTGTTCTGGCGCACTTCCCAAGTGCGCCAGTGCATTCTGACCCGTTTTCTGGTTTTTCGCCCAACTTCGTCCGTCCATATCTTCTTCATACGATATCCGTTTTACGCAAACTCGGACTCTATCTCAAGCAGAATTCCGAGACGAACGCAATGGCGTATCCCGTTTCCCTTAATTATTTGATTTGAAATTAGTTATACTTTAATTTGTGAATCTCATTGTTATAAAATACACGGGGTGTTACAATACACGCGCGCACAAGTATACATGCACGCACAAGTATCATAAGGCAGCCATCTGAAGGCACGCACAAGTATACACGCACAAGTATCATAAGTATACACCAGAGACGTACGCAGAGATTTTAAAAAATCACCAGCATTCACAAACAAAACAACGTACCATTCACAAACATTCAAAAACATTCACCAGCATCCATCATCAGTCATCACCAGTCATCACAAACTTCCACAGCCACACAAAGTTTCACAAATATTCACAAAATTTAAAGCCAAAAATCATTACCAGCAGAATAAAACCAACATCCACAAACATCACCAGTCATCACCAGCATCATCACCAGCATCCACACCAGCATCAGCACCAGCATCCATGTCAGAGTCATTGTCCATGTCAGAGTCATTGTCTATGTCAGAGTGGCTGTTAAGGATAGAGCATAGTCAGCGACCAAACCAGAATTTCTTGTTGTGGAGGGCAAAGTGATCTTTGGATGATCAAACTTCAATAGGTATGTTAATTCTATTTCTGTAAACATTTTGTGATCCACCTAATATATTATATGATCAAACTTCTATTTTTGTAAACATTTTGTGATCCACCTAATATATTATATGATTCAATTCTCAAATAATGTGATCCACCTACGAGTTTATATGCCTTAATTATCAAACAATTTGACATGTAACACACATTAATTATCAAACAATTTGACATGTAACCACATCTGAAGGAAATTCAAGCCATACAATAACAGTGTCTCAAATTCAAGCCACACAACCACATCTATGTACAACTAACAGAGCACCAGTTTGTATTATTATTTCAGAATCTTGGGTGGGGCATTATAACCTTGTATGTATGTATGTGAGTGTGTGCATGTGTGGTTGTGTCTCACTATAAGAAACTGTGGATGGAAGTAAATTTTACCTATGATCACAAAAAAATGGTACCACCGGTTCCTCCCTATTGCTCACAAATAGAATTTCAGGCCTCGTCAAAGGATGAGTATGTGTGGTGCGCTCAACCCTAATGATGTATTTCTTGTTGTCGAATCGAGCAGCAAAAAGATTCTCCAAGCCAATGCCTTCATAAAATTCCATTTTTAGGTATAATGATCTATGGTCAATTCGAGACCAATGACAGTCGTCAATTTCACACACATTTCCCATTGGCGTCATTAATTCTTTTATTGCAGGAACATTTGTCTTCAGGGACTCGGGAAAGCCAACAACTCTGGCCCATGATTCTTCCTCGAACGCTGGTTCAGGCTCAAATTCTTCAGCAGACCATTGTTGCACATAAAAAGCACCTCCAATTTTTGTAAAAAGTTTCAACATTAGCGCATGATCACGCGTACTGTAAGATGGGCATGTTATTAGAAAAGAGTTTTTGGGTATAACCTGTATAGTCCACTCCTCATTAAGCTTCAGCGTATGCCTAAGCGTGAGATGCACATATTCGTAAGTCCGATGTCCTGAAAGAACAGTGGCAGTGATGCATAGTGAAGAGTCCTCCATTGTTTTTTTTTTAACTTTTGACGATGGAGTTTTGTTTAGGAGTTGAAGATGTAGATGACGATATGCTTCTGAAGCTTGACAGGATATGAAGTGACACACTGTACGTGGCAGTAATATGGGAACTGAAAACTTTTTGCTCAGAAGACGAATGGCCATATGAAATTGCTTATTTGTTGGCTGGCATGAGTGACCAATCACCAATGGTCAGTAAGTCAATTGTAATAATTGTGTTCATAACATTTTACTAAGAAGGCCAATGGCCATTCGATGCCACCACTTATCAAATAACTTGTTATCATTTGATCAGGTGCATATTTAATTCTGGAAGGCAGAGGGATACATTTTGCAGATCGGATTGCTGCATATATATGATTCATATATAGGTACATACTAACATACACATATATTTCCTATTGCAATCGGATTGCTGCATATATATGATTCATATATATAAATGAGTAATACATTTTGCAGGTGTGGACACATGTGTACATGTTCAGAATTCGCTAAAGAATTGGCCAGGAATGGATCAGGATAATGTCCCTTATGCCGTGCACCTATTCTTGAAGTAGTTCGAGCTTACTGTATACAATGAACAAAACGGTGTAGCTGATTTTTGAGTTTTGATATTTGGATAATTAAAACAATTGCTTTGGATGAGTTTCTTGTACAAAACCTGTATTGCAAAATATTTAATTAAAGCATTGTATTTCTATCAAATTAGTGTTGCATTTTCCTTCTTCTACTGTTGCGTTAGCTTTTATTGATATTGCATTTCATTGTAATGGTGTTGCATTACATATTGTAGTGGTGTTGCATTACATTAAATATAATTGCTTACCCGTCGCACGTGGACCCCACAGCTGACGTGGATAGCTGGTGTGGCATGTGACACGTGGAGTGCTGACATGGAGAGATGACATGTCGTGTGACATGTAGACAGCTGACGTGGAAAGCTGACGTGGCGGCACTGGAAGCCAGGCCCTAACTAATGCTTAAGGCAACGCTGAATAGTGTTGCATTACGTGCAAATAGTGTTGCATTATGGCTATAATGCAACACTTTCTTTCTGTGGCCGTAGATGGGCAAAAGTGTTGCCTTAGGTGGCTAATGCAACGGCCGCGGATGCCACGCCCCCCTGGTGTTGCCTATTTGAAAAAATGGCCTACGGCAACGCTTTTTTGATCTACGGCCACATAAAAATAGTGTCGAATATGCCCACTTTTGTAGTAGTGAACCAAGAAGGAGCTTCAGTTTTTAAATGGGAAGACCGAGGCTTTGAATCGCTTCATATCCAGGGCAACAGACAGATGTCTTCCATTCTTCGATGCCCTCAAAAAAGGAAGAAAGGAGATACAATGGACCCCTGAGTGCCAGAGAGCCTTTGAAGAACTGATCCAACATATGGCAACACCACCTATGTTGTCAAAGCCTAGTGACGGGGAATGCTTGTTTCTACACCTGGTGGTCTCTGCCCATGCTCTAAACATAGCACTAATCAGAGAAGATTTGAAGATGCAAAAACCGGTCTATTACATCAGTAAGAGGTTATCCGGAGCGGAGCTTAATTTTCCAAGACTTGAAAATTTTGCTTATTGTTTGCTCATAGCATCAATGAAGCTTCGTCCCTACTTCCAAGCTCATCCCATCAAGGTGCTCACAGACCAACCTCTGAGGCAAGTCCTATCCCGACCAGAAACTTCCGGAAGGTTATTAAAATGGAATATAGAGCTTATCCAGTACGACATTACGTATCATCCCCGGAAAGCGATCAACGGACAAGCGCTTGCTGATTTCATTGCAGAATTTACAAACCGAGGGGAAGTGAAGGAGCAAGATGATATCGAAACTAATATCCAGTGGAAGCTATATGTAGATGGGGCGTCTAACGACCCCTGTTCAGGGGCAGGGGTAGTTCTCGAAACCCTTGAGGGAAGATCCTTATGCTATGCACTAAGGTTAGAATTCACTACAACCCACAACAAGGCCGAGTACGAGGCCCTTATCGCAGGAATAAAGTTAGCGAAAGAGCTGCAAATAAAAACTATACAGATCTTCAATGACTCCCAGCTCGTAGTATGCCAGATGCTGGGAGAATTCCAAGCAAAAGTGGGTAAATTGCCAGATTACCTTACAAAAGCCATGGAATTGTTGGAAGCTTTCGAGCATTACACCATATCTCATATTCCCAGGGAAGAAAATACTAAAGCTGATTCATTAGCCAAATACGCGAGCACAGGAGATGCACAACTAATGGGGTTAGTCCCAGTGGAAGTCCTTTCCAATCCAACTACAAAGCAGATCGAAATGGATTGGATCATGGAAACAACTGACGAATCAAATTCATAGATGTTGCCAATTAAAGAATACCTCGCAACTGGGGCACTCCCGGCTGAAACCAAACTCCGAAGAAAGATCTTACGAAAAGCTCCTTTATACCTAATTCAAGATAGACGACTATATAGATGGGAATTTTCTACACCTTTACTTCGCTGGGTTACAGAGAAGGAGTCTAAGGCAATTATGGAGGAACTGCACGAAGGGGAATGCGGAGGTCATACCAAAGGACAAACTTTGGCCAAGAAGATCCTACGATATGGTTACTTCTGGCCAGATATCAATAAAGATTCCACGGCCTACATCAAAAAATATGACAGGTGCCAAAGATTTACAAAAATCCTAAGGATGTCATCCACAACCATAACCCACATGGTCAGCCCATGGTCGTTTGCTATCTGGGGCATCGACCTCATAGGAGCCCTTCCCACTGCAAAATCCGGTTTCAAATACGCAATTGTTGTCGTTGACTACTTTACGAAATGGGCTGAAGCAGAACCATTGGCCACTATAACATCAAAGAAGGTTATTAACTTTGTCTTAAAAATATCATATGCAGGTTCGGGGTACCACAAAAAATAATCACGGACAACGGAACCCAATCTGAAAGTGAAGAAGTCCAAAGCTTTTGTTCCAAGTATAAAATCCAAAAAAGCTTTTCAGCGGTCACTCATCCACAAGCGAACGGGCAGGTGGAGGCAGTAAATAAAATCATCAAGACTACCATCAAGAAGCGACTAGAAAAGGCTAAGGGTGGATGGGTAGATGAACTCCCGCTGGCATTATGGGCGTATCACACTACGCACAAAACTGCAACAGGGAATACTCCGTTTTCTTTATCATATGGCTCCGAAGCTATGATACCAGTGGAGTTGGAAGTCCCTACCCATCGAAGAATACATTTTGACCCCAAAGAGAATGAGAAACTACAGCTCGAAGCCCTCGACCAACTCGAGGAAAGAAGAAAAGAAGCGAAACTCAGAGTAGCCGCGCACCAAAAGAGGGTGACTAGGTACTTCAATTCAAAAGTCAAGCATAGAACATTTGAAATCGGTGACCTCGTTCTAAAAAAGATTGTGACCGGTACTGGAGTCTTCGGGCCCAATTGGGAAGGACCTTATGTTATAAGTCAGAAACTCCAGGACATAACCTTCAAATTGGACACCACAGATGGGAACCAGATTCCACGAGCATGGAATAGAGAGCATATCCGTCGTTATTTCTTATACCATGTTATTCAAATACATAGAAAATGCTGTAGAGATTCATGAAATTTTCGCATTTTTAATGATGTACATAAAGTGACTGAATATGGAGTCCTAATTACATGTACAGGACACTCATTCACAATCCTCTACTAAAAGCTGACTACCTTGTGTAGGCAAACGAGCGATATGGGAGCACCAACTCAAGGAATTCCTACTTCCTTCAGGAAACACTGGACCTCTCAATACAGGACCAACAAAAGCTCGATGCCAGACTAAAAGAGTCAATGCTGGAGTAAAAGCAACTCAAAAGTCCCACAGATAAAATTGCTAAGCCCACCGAAGAAGCACTTCTTAGGTGACCTTCCTAGGTGCTAGACACGTGTTTTCCAACTTGAGAAAAAGGAACTCAATGAGGCGAACAAACGTCTGTGTCCTAGGTCAAAGCACAAAGTCGGAAAAATCGGCATGTCCCAAAACGGAAAATTGCCAATCTCAAGGGGCACCTACCTTGGTAGGTAAAAGACACGAATTTTTCCCTTCTGAGTTGAAAGCTCGATGAGATGAATTAGTGTCTGATCCTCGGATGAAGCATAAAATGGGGAAGGATTAAACATGCTGGAAAGACCAGCGCAAAAACAGAAACTCGACCGAAAGGAGGTGGCCATTCTTGTTCTTTGTTGTTAACCAAGTCAAACAAAGGCAAAGATGGATTACGACAGCATAAATCCTAGCCATATGGGGGTGCATAAATCCTAGCCGTATGGGGGTTTCCATTCCTGTTCTTTGTTGTTAACCAAGCCAAATGAAGCCAAGATCCGACTCTACATTGAAGCCCAAGTCCTCCCACGGGGGCACACATAAAAATGCATCACGAAAATACCCTAAACAAATAAAGCAGGATATTTAATAAAAATCTAAATGGTTGACTTGCCAATGTTAAAACAACTAAAGACTTACCAATCAAGCCAAATACTGAAAGCTGGATAATCCCAGCCTAATAAGCACAATACAAGACTAACCGTAATACGATATTAATGTACGAACGAACGCCTCGTGATACGATATTAACGTACGAACGAACGCCTCGTGATATGACGCTAACGCACGGTCGCTGCAAAAAACTTTTAAGAAAAATGTGTGTGTATTGCCAAAACAGGGCAAAGAGACATGGCATAACATAGACATGGAAAGCATCACAAAACCAGCCAAGTAACCATTCATCAGGAGCACAATAAGTGTCACAGGTCAAACACAAAGTCACAAACAACAACCAGCATGATGTCATAGGCCAGGAGCGACACCCGCTTACACAACCGGTCTTAAAATTCAAAAAGCAAAACAACCAAGAGAGAGGAGGTTACAGATCTCTAACCTTTCTTGGCCTACCTACTTTCCTCTTCACAGGAGCAGAACAAGATGAAGGCCCTTCAGCATGTGCGGAAATCACCGACCCAACATCCCCAGGGGCGAAGGAAGCGACTATGCTATCCTTGGACCTAAGTGCCTAGATTAACTTCGCCTTATCATTTTACAAAACAGAAATACGCTCAAGGTTGTCCTTGTGAAGTTTTTGGAGGTCAGAGGCCAACTTATGCCAGCCAATCATCCGCTTCGCACAATGATTCTTCAGAAAATCCATCTGTTTTCCAAATTGGTGCACAACAGTCTCGAGGCAAGCCAACATTTGAACTTTCGCTGTAGTCATATCGTAAGTGAAATTCAGAGAGTCAGCCGAAGATACATCCACACACGAAGGGACCCCTATAAGCTCCATCCCCGAAATCGCTTAGCAAACCTGGCACTGCAAGGCCCAGCAGCACGACGAGGCCTGTTGATGATAGCTTGAAGTTCAGTATAAGAAGGGACGGAAGGAGAATATACGGACGGTTGACCAACCGACTGAATCTCATCCCTCGAAATGCTCAAATCGACAAAAGTCCCCTTTTGGCATTGTTCTGGAGATGAGACTATCCTGCAAATGGACCAGGGAGTAGCTGTAAGGCTCAAAGGAAGAATGAGCATGAGAGAGAATCAATAAACCTGAGTAGCAGTGGAAAGAGATACGATGTTTTTCTTCCAAATTTAAGAGACCTTCCTGAAAGATAGATGGAAGCAAAATCAAATGAAAAATAAGAGAATGAAGGGGAGATTAAAAGGCACACCTCAAAGGTACTCTTCTCCATGTCAGCATAACGCTTGAGTACTGAAACAGGTGTCCCATCAGAAGATCAATTGGCATATTCACTTCCCCATAATTTAGCTATTTACAATAAAGACAAAGCAGTCCAAGCGTCTCGCCCAAAGGTAAAGACGCCAATCAGCTACAACAAACCAATTTCAGTCCCTGCACGAACGACTCATCAACAAGTCAGGACAAACCCACCAACCAATGTGCGATCAAATATGTCGAAGCCAGTGATTCCATACAAAAAGAAATCACGGACTTTGAGGGGCAAGTGTTAATCCCTGAAAATCCATACGCACATTGGGTAAAGGGTACAAGGCGGGTATCACCTAGGTCATCCGTGCACGATGCAACCGCACAGAGCAAGACCCAAATATCGGACCCAAGGCAGTTCAAATTAACCGATGCGACCTAAGATAACGGCATAACATATCATGAAAAGTGTGACCTGATAAAGATAAAGGCCGCATATCCTGAGAACCGCTCAAACATTGAAATAAAGCAAGTCGCCCATTTAACATAAGCGGGAGCGAGCTCATAACATAGCCGTAAAGCCAAACAGCGCCATACAAATGCAGCAAGAAGACAAGCGCCCTTGGACCGAGAAGGACGGTTGGGCAAGGAACAAAGGAGAATCAACTCCAGACCCGCATCCTGCTCTTACAAAATCTCCCAAAAGCGCTCGCAAGATGCTCGCTTACATGGACCCGCTCAGCTATTCAAGATACTCGTTCCAACGAGCCATCTGCATATAATAACTGGATACAGCTACGGATAGCTGGCTACAGCTAGCCAGTGGCATGGTTGTAATTAACAAAATGAACGATCCATAGCCTGGAAAAACGGATTCCAGATCATTTACCAAGGGAAATTCACCTATAAATACACCATGGCTACCAATATGAAAGGGGACTTTTAAGAAAAGACCACGAAGTGCTGCTGAATTTCATCCTCAACCACATATTAGGCCATGGCGTCAAGGGCAATCTTACGGTGAAGGAAAATGTAGACTCTTAACCATTCATCCATCCTTCTTCTCCTCAAATTCTACTACTCTCTTGTATAATTCCTTAGATTGAAATATATAAACGAGGATATAATGATTGGATATAGAAATGTATGAAAAGAGAGCGTGGATGTACTTTGTAATTCTCATTATAAGATAGGAAATCACTTTCATAGTGGACGTAGGCCTCGTTAACGACTGAACCACTCTAAATCTCGTCTCTATTTTACTTTTCTCGCATTTTTCACATTTTATTGCTGATTAAACACGGTTCCATTTATTTCTTACCGAATTGGTGAAGTACAGTTTAGTACCTTGGGTGTTTAGACCATTTTTGGTGTAAACAGTGATACTTGAGCTTGGATGGAAGGAAGCTATGGTTGGTTGTAGCTGAAGGTTGACTGTTTTATGATGCAGGGGGTGCTTGCTTGATTGTAGAGGAGGTATGGGGGGATTGTTGCTGTGTTTGAGAAGGTGAATGATAGTGGTGCTCAAGTTTGTAGTTTAATTTGGTTTGTATTGCATAAGTATTATAAGGAGGAGGGAGATGTGATTCAGGAAGTGAGTGGAAGGTTGTAGGAGATGTTTAAGGTTTTGATTAGGCAGATGATGTTGTGTTGCAGTTTAGTTGATAGTGTATTGGTGTTGATGTTGACATGAAGAAGGTGTTTCATAAAATGTTGTGTGAATGTTGATAGCAAAGATGACGAAGGGTAGAACGTCGGTTATTGAGTGCTCATGAACTATTTGATGATATGCTTAAGAGAAGATAGGCATGCGTACATGCGAAGTAGGTTGAGTGAAGACTTGGTTTTATGTCATCCAACAAGTAAGAAAGAAGAACTGTCGTTCTCACTTGTTGAGGGATGACATATATAAGGGAAGACCCAAATGGAGAGGTCAGTGGATCCCTAAGAGAAAACCAAAAGTATTTGTTGATGGTTAAAGTACCAGTCAATGTAAAACAGTTGAGCATGCCCAACCAGAGAGAGTTGAAAGCTGTGATCAAGTTCGTTTGTGCAAGACGATGAAGAAATTGAGAAGCACGGTTCATTGTTTTGTAAACTAGATGTTAGCACATCTAGTTTAAGGGAGGGTGTTAGAAGTTGAGTATGTTTATTGGTCAATCATCGTGTGTGCCTAATAGTTAGAGTAAGAATTAGTCTTTCCCCGTTTGTAGGTCAAGTAATGAGTTAGTGGTTTGTGTCTTAGGTCTATTGAAGTAGTTGTATCTCTTTTATTTTGAATTGAAGTTAATAACAATGTAGTCTTTTGTTTTGTTCACCGTTAAATCTCTCTTTCTCTCTAAATAAAATCCTAATAAACTATGAAATAAATTATTTATCACATTCCTACTTGGTGGTCTAAGAAAGAATTGAATATGAATTTGTACATAGTTAGTAAGGTATGAAATATTTATTAAAATTGAAGTCTATATTGTAGTTATTTGTGTGTTGTTTATTATTAAAGTATGCGTCTAGTCATCACTCCTAATGTGAAGTTGGAAAATATAATATACTGGACTGCAACAATGGCAACCAAATTCTAAACATGAAACCTAGCATACAACATATGTGAGGTAAAGAATAAGAAGAAATCTAACATACAACCGATCACCTGATGAAATGAACATTTCCATAAAATGATATTTATGAAAGATTTCCCTTTATAGAGTTAGTGCAAAACAATCGACGGATTAAAATTGGATGTTTTCATAGATGAGGTGATAAAACAAATTTATATTAGTATAAGGTAGTTTAGATTTACATGAAGAATCACTATCAAAAAGGGAAGAAGATGGAGGATTAGAAATTAACCCTAATGCAATCATATATCAGAACAAAACTCCAAGGCGGAGAATGAAAGCCATATGTACATGAAGAAATATAATCTGAAACGATATTTAGAGCAAGGAAGGAGGAGGGCCAACCTACAAAAAAGGGATTTAGGGTTGGATTCAAAAGATTTCTTTTTTCTTCAATAGTGAAATCGAGGGTTGGGAAGTGCATTAGTGGGGAAAAACAATCACGCAAGGAGATGGGCATTGGGCAACAAAGTATTTTGGTAGGTACAAAAGAGGAACAAGAGAGATTGCAGGTTAGTGCTCAGGGTTGAAAAAACAGAAGGCCTACAAGCTGATGGCGAATGACCAGAATGAATGTAAGCTGAGAGCTATGCAGCAACGTGGATTCAAAGAATTGAAACTAAAAGATCAATGAAACAATTTTGAGCTTTCATATAATATAATATATATAAAATAATTATATCATAAAGAAAATCAAATTCCTAACTTTTTAGAAAATGTTTGATCGCGATTTAAGAATTGCAATTTCTTTTCACATTCTTTTAAATTAAATGATATTTTTAAAGTCAAAAAATTTGATTTTTTTCGAAAGCATCTGACATGATAAATTAATTTTAGAAAGTGTAAAATAGAATTATCAAAACATTGTTTATTTTATATTAATTTGTTAAATCATACATCCATTAGATATTGATAGTTAACATATAATAAAAATAGTTTTATTATTATTTTTAAATTCCTTTATTGAAGATTCTGCTAATTTAGTTAATTCAGGCAGTGAGTATTATTTGCATATAGCATTTTTCTTGAAATTGGGTACTATAGATACAAGATTAGGTGATATACAACATAGTACTTGTCAAGTGGGTTAAATTCCGTGAGGCCAGATTCAGATTTATGACATCTCGTATCATGTCGAAGTATCTTAACTACTTTAATTATGTTGCTTGTCCAAAAGGCAGTTTTTGTTAGTATGAATAACATAAAACATATTAGTAAATCTTGTAATTCAGGAAATTTGAAATTGGCACTTCAAGTCGATTTGGAATCTTATAAGATTTAGATATGAATTCGGAATTAATTTAAGGAGTTTTGGTTGAATGTGAGAACAACATTAGGCGCTTAAGTCATTACGCCATAGATGGCCTACCGCAACGAAAATTCAAGGTGTTGCTAACTACAATGTAACTATCGGTATGTTGATTTTTGTCTATTGCAACACACACTTCAAAGTGTTACCATAGAAAACCCAAGGTGTTGCAGTAGCCATGTGAATAAATTTATTAACCTGTGTGATTATGATCCAACCGTCCACGTTAGAAATCCGCATGAAATAATCTTTAATGCGGGAAGCAAAAACAAAAAACAAAAAACAAAGCGGCAAAAAACTTAGCTTGATTTTCAAGGGTTTCAATCGAAAACTTAACAAAATACGTCGCTCCCTAGCCTGTCAAAGACTCTCACTTGCAATTTCAATTAGGGCTAAACGTTCCAGTTTACAAGCTTGATTGGGGTTCAATTACAGCAAGTTCGAGTTCAAGTTCAATTAGGGCTTCGGTGTTTCAATCAGGTCTTCAATTGGGTTCGTTTGGGTCTCAAATTTCAGTTAGGACTTCGATTTAATCTGCTACCTAAGGTATCACTCAATGTATATTTCAAGTATTTCCTAATTTGATTGTTGTGTTGCCTAATTTACGGATTTACTTATGTATTCAGGTGTAATCATATTCCTGATTTTATTATTATGTTTATTTTTGTAACAAACTTATGTTGAGCAGTTCTTTTATGATATTATTGTGTTTTTTTGCCTTATAGTCATTTGTGTATGTTATTTGTGTGCAAATTAGTGATGAACGAGGAAAAAATATGGGCAGAACTTCCTAAGTTCAGATGGTTGCATATTATTTGAGTGTAAATTTAGACCTCGATTACTAAAGAACACATGCATGTCTAAATGACTACATGCTATATTAGGCAAAAAATGAAAAGGAAAATAATTGTAAAACTTGTAGTGTTTTAAGGAAAGTAACTACATGCTATTTAAGTAAAAAATGTTGTTTTTGCCTTAATTAAGTGTTATAACTGATGTATCATATTTGAGGCTTCTTTTTGTATCTTTTTTTTTTATAGTTTCTGCCTATACTACATGTTAGTGAAGTGGTTGTTTTATTTTATAATGCGGTTGGTCTATTTTATTTTGTAATTATTTCAATCTAATGTTGATTTCTCCATTTTGTGTAGGATAGAGGCAAATCTTAGGTTCCATCACAAGGGAAAATTTGGGAAGAATGGATATGTTGGTGGAGAAGAGGCTATTGTCAAGGGAGTTGATCTGGATATGTTTTCGTACACAGTACTGATGGAGTTTGTCAAGGAAGAGCTAGAGTACATCGAAATTGGAGGAATATATGCATGGAAAGGTCCAACAAGTGGGTGAAAATTTGTGGCCGATGATGTGGAGCTGTTGTTTATGATGCAAAAAAAAATTGTGATTACATTGATTTTTGTCGACACTGCCGTCGACGCAAGCCAATTAAACAAATGCAGCTGCATGTCATCGTACGCCTAAGGAAGAATCTGTTTTCAGGTATAAACATGTCTTCTCATTTGTACTATTTTGATGAATTTGGTCATTTTTCTGAATATGTTTTTCATTTAGGGCTTTTTTGATTTTTAGTGCACTTAGTAGAATAATAAAGAAATTGTATGTTGCATCTGCGAAATCACAGAAATGGAGTTTGTCACTGCTCGCCATCTACAACAAGTAGCAAAAAAGAAGCAGCAGACCGATCTAGTCTTTACTCCTAGAAAGTCGAAACGGCTAAATAATTCCCTAGTGATCATCAAAGCTGATGTGAGTCCACCTATCAACAACAAGCAGACCGAAGTCTTTACTCCTAGAAAGTCGGCACGGCTAAATAATCCAGTTACGAACAATCCAGAAGTGATCAGCAAAACCGCTGCGAGTCCGCGTATGAAGAAGAAAAAGGTGGTCAGCAAGAAGTCAACTAAATTCAGTAGTTCGATGAAGTTACCAAAGAAGGAAAATCCAACTGAAATCAGCGATGCAACTTTGAATATCAACTCAGCAGGTGTTAGGAGTAAATTGGATTTCAATAATTCCCCACATGATGAAGAGGAAAATACAGATGAAAATGAGTTTCTGGTAAGAAGACTACAATCTGTTCTTCTAATATATGATCTACATATTTTGCTAATATTTACAACAATGTCTTGTTTAATTACTTTCAGAATGATGACCTATCATCTCCGCCACCTCCACCGTTTACAGAGTACGAAAGGGAGAGAGACAAAAATGTCTCACGGAAGAATAGTGTTTTTGAAAAACTTGGGATGCCTAAATTAGTTTCTGGAATTAGAAATGAATTTGGAAAAAATAAAGCAAAATCAAAGTTGCTTGATGAGGAAAGCAAAGATTATGTTCCAAAACTTGAAGATGATATTTCAAAAAATCAGGCAAAGGTGCGCTATAGCTGAAGTTTTAATTTTTGTTGGTAATCATAGACTAGCTTCATTATTTTTTATTTTATTGTTTTTGTGTGCGTATTTTAGAGAACCAAAAAAGTTAGGGTAACAAAGCCTCAGTTTGGACCAACAACTCGTTCATGAGCCAATGTTGAATCTGCAACTGATAAAAATGCAACTCCGAAGGCAGAGGAAGTATCAATTCGTACGCAGTCTGATGGTCCACTATGTAGCATTGAGTTACTACACAATGAAGGAATAGGAACAATGGTGGCTTATTTGTCTATGCGAGAACGTCAGAAGATTAACAGTAGTGGAAGTGCAAATGCAAGGAATAAGGCTGTTGTCGGAAATATCTTGACAAATATTGAAAACAAAGAAGATGAAGTAGAAGAAGATGAATGTAGTATTTGATTGAGTTTTGATCTCAATGGTTTAAGTTCTCATTTATGTTTTGCCTAGCCTTCCCATTACTATTGTATGTATTTTGTAACGGTAGTTGGAGCTCCCAGAAGGCTCAGGAGAAAAACAAAGATGGATAAATTTCATTCAAAGCCATATGACAAAAGAGTTGTAATCCAAATGAATGATCGCGGCCAACCTATTTCAGACGATAACCAAGTAATGACTGAACTGAGTTATTATTTAGGAACACTGAAGAGGAGTGCTCCACTTACTTACAAGTCTTGGTTTGATGTTCCTGCAAGTTTGAAAGAAATACCATGGAGTTATGTGAAGGTAATTTGCAAACTTAGCTGTATTTTACTTAAATATATGAAACTTGTTACAAAAGTAACATGACTGTTCTTTTAAATGTTTTATTTGTATTTAAGCAATGGTATATTTTTCCGAATGAATGTGAATATTGGGTTTTGAGGCCAATTCGTGATGCTTGGAGGGGGTATAAGGGTCGTATTAAAAAGGCACATTATACGGCTTATAAAACTGATGAAGAGAGGCTTGAAAATAGGGCGGACGAAATTCCACTTCAGGATTTCAAAGTACTCTTGCAGTTTTGGGGAGATAAAAAGGTTCAGGTATAATTTTAAGTTTTATCATAGATTTTTTTTCCTTTTTATTCACTAAAATCATTCAGATAAACATATTTATTTCGTGTTGTTTTGTAGTCCAAGGCCTTTACAAATTCTGTAGATCGGAAATCGTATACTGACACACACACTGCTGGTCCAAAACTTTTTTCCCAAATTAGGCATAAGATGGTATATATTTTGCTTATTTTTATGGTTGGCTGGTTTAACAATGTAGGTCATATGGAGGTTTTCTTGTTTAACTCAAATGTAGTATCCTTGTTTAACTTGTGAATAAACTACATATCTTGTTTAACTTTTTTAGAAATATTAGTGATATATGTTCTGAAACAATTGATTTGATATCCTTTTATTATCTATTGTTTTTTGTATTAGTCCAAGGAATCGGATGGAGAACTTTATGTTAAAACTCGCAAGCGGAAAGAAGGAAAGGTGTACAAGACTGATGCTTCAATAATGAACTGTAGAATTATAAGAATTTTATTTTCTCTTCAATCAGTTGTTTAAAAAAATGCTTCATTTTGCACATGATCATCACTATTGTAGAATTAAATCTTGTTTTGTTGAAACTGGTAGCAGGATCAATCATAGCAATGGGTGTGATCTTTTACTTTGGGTTTCAGTGTGTTATATGCCGCAATTCTTGTTTAAGAAACTTGTTTAAAAATTGTTAATTTTATTTAATGTCACATGTTAAAACTGCTTTAATTTGCAGGAGAAGATTGGAAAAGCAATTGGTGAGGGAGGCAGTGATAGAGTTGTTCATGAACTTGTTTCTGATGGAAAGTCACACGTCCGTTATGGCTTGTAGGACGGCACACAAAGTCTCCAAAAATTTCCAAAACTGCTCCAATAGCAAGCACATACATACAGAAGAAGGCAACGATGATAAGGGAAGATATAGCCGACGAAGTCGAAGCAAAGGTGAATAAGATGGTCCAAAGTGAATTTAATGCAAAGGTGAACGAAAAAGTTCAGGAGAACTTGATAAGGATGCTTAAGAAATTAGGTGAAGCAAACCCTGTCTTGCACATTTACATTGGGGATCTTTGTGCGATTGTTCACAGTGAGGGCACTGAAACTGAAAGCAGTGAACGTAGTGGAGGCTCGCGCTCTTAGTCATTGATATTGGGGATCTTTGTGCAACTACAGTGAACATGAATTGATATTTAGTATATACTAGCTGTGTTTGTAAGTATGCTCTGTGAACATGATTTTTCTGGCTATGTTTGTGAGTATGTTTGTAAGTACTAATATTTGGGTTGCTTGTGAATCCGAGATAATTAGTAGTTTAATTCAGTGTGATGTTAAATTCTGTAATGTTGAAGTATGTGATTTAATGTTGCCATAGATCTTATATAATGTTGATGTATGTAATGTGAAATGTTGTCATTGCTATGATATAGTGTTGCCATTGGATGGTAAAAGTGTTGCATAGTTTAATGCATGTAGGCCCCACAACAGGATTCCGTGAACCTGGGCTACAGCTACAACATGATTCCGTGAATCCGGGTTATAGATTTTAGTAGGCCCTGCATTTTTGTAAATTTAGTACTTGTGGCAACACCTGTGCTGATGTTGCCTTAGGGTCGCAAATGTGTTGCCTTTGACTCTAAGGCAACACGGCGAAAGATAACCCCAAGAAAATGTTGCCACAGGTCATTTTTTGCCTATAACAACACTTTTTGTCACCTACTGCGTCATTTCTCTGGGATTGCGGTAGGCCATCTATGGGTAGTGAGTGATATTGTAAAGGTTGAATGTGAGGACAATGTATGCTGGTTTAATTATAAGAGGGTTAACACTTTTTTGATTCTAATGTGATTTTGGCAGCTGCCGAGAAAGTTTAAGATGATAGAGCTTTTATCTTGCTGCCACTATTGGGAAATGGTGCTTAATGATGTTAGAAACAACAAGGCTCCTTCCATTTCGGTTATACACAAGAATATCATTTAATATCATAATGAACACTATTTCCAATAATTATTCACTATGTTCTTCCTGCGTTGTTGTTGTTATAGTGGTTTCGGATATTGACTGCATAGGAATGATGAGAAATAAAGTTTTTAATTGTTTGCATGATGTGGATTCTGTGGGTTTGGCTATGTCCTCCATTGAAAATATCAGTGTGCATGGTGATATAGTGCTGGAAGATATTGATGGTATGGTAACTTCAATGGAAATAAAGCGTCAACATGTTATAAATTTTTAAAATATTTAGGGACGGGATTTTGTTTTTGTGATGAGAGAAGGAAGGAAGAAAAGAATTGTCCCACATCATAGGAATAAGAGGAAGAATTCTAGCATATGATTGGCTTCCTCATAAGGGTGTTGGGACCTTGGAGCTCGTAAATGTGTGCTTTGTTGTGAGAGGGAAGTCATGCATCACACATACGCGCGTCGCCACCGACATCTGATCTAACCGATCCACACCGAGCCGGGCCCTGTATGGGTTTCGGGTCTGGATCCAACAAGCATATTTTTTGGATCAAGAATAAACGGTAATGGGACAGATTTCAGCCGCGTTATGAACCTAGAACCGAAAAATAAATTCAAATACAGACGAATATTTGCGACATTTTTAGGCTATTGGAAATGAAGGGACACGATGTTTAAATTGAGAAGGAAATATTTGTTTGAAACAGTTGTAAATCGTACCAAACGGTCGCGACACCTGGTGAGCCGACACCTCTCTTCCACCCCCTGTAAATACTAATGCTGCCATTGCCAACATCCCAAATGAATTGTAAATTCTCTAATTTGCAACGCTTGTAAAGTGTTGCATAATTATTTTTCTTCTTCCTCTTCACTCTGTTCCCTACTTGACTCATCTGAAATCTGATCAATTTCGTACAAACTTTGAATCCCATTACGCTGTTCCAAGACTTGTTGAATCCTGAAAGCTGATAGTTTGATAATCCGTTGGTACCATTTGAGTTGAACTATTGTCTTATAAATCTATTCCATAGGTCTTGAAGTCTAAAGTACGACTTAATATTCCTCCCAGTCATCTCAAACTGTAAATTCCCCAACAAATTTTCGAACAATCTTCTTCCACCATGGAAGGTTCGAGCGCTCTACAAGTTTTGAATCAGAATTTAACCCGATTACAACAGATTGATGGAGACCATTTTACTTGTTGGCAAGAGATAATGAAATTCTTTTTTATCGCTGTAAAATTGTTTTACATTTTGGAATATGGATTGGAAGTTATACCAAAGAAAACTTACAAGGGTGATGATGCTTTAAAGGAAAAATGTGCAAAGTGCAAAGAGGACGACTTTGTATGTAGAGGGAACTTTCTGAATGCATTGTCAACTCCTGTCTTTAACGCTCCTAAGATCTTGGAAACTGCAAATGCACTCTGCACTGCATTAGAAAGCAAGTACCACATATGCAAGGTAAGTAATAAAAAAAGTTATTTGTAATTTTATGTATTTCAAAATGGTCTCCAATAAGTCCATAGTTGGACAAGTAAGCGAAATCTTATTGTTGGTGAATCGGCTTAAAAATGGTGGAATAGATCTCCTTAAATATTTTGTTGTTGGAGTTATTATTTTGAGACTGCCAACTTCTTGGAATGATTATAAGAATAAAATTGAAGCACATGTGATTTAGACGGTTTACGTCGTCATCTTTGTATTGAAGAGGATTCTCGTAAATGCGAACTAGGTGATAATCCGCGAACCATATCCCATTCTAAGGCAAATGATGTTAAAATTACTGAAAAGTTGAAGCCTAGAATGAGATAGTTTAAGCAGAAAATTTATTCCAAGAATAACAGAAAGAATGGCGCCTGTTACAATTGTAACAAACCTGCCCACTATGCCCGAGAGTGACGTCTACGGAAGTAACAACAAAAAGTGAATGTGATCGAAGAATCCCTCGCGGATGTAGTACTAGAGGAGAAATCCATTAGCGGTATTGATAATAGTTGATGGCTTGATACTAGACCAACCATTCAGATTTGCAAAGACCGTAATCTTTTCAAGACTTACGAAGAAAATAATGGACAAACCAACGAAGTTACTAGTGCATAAAATTTGCAAGCTAAATTCCGGGAAAACGCACTGTAGAACTTACATTCACCTATGGAATTTTTTTTACGTTAGTCAATGTATATTATGTGCCTGATATGTGTAAGTTTTTTTTTTGAATACCTTTTTAACAAAGAAGGATTCAATGTGTATGAGTCTGATAAGTTAGTGTTGTCTAAGAACGGTAATTTCGTTGCCTTGTAACTACATGGTTGAGTTGAATAAAATAAAGAATTCTTTTGTTTATAACTTGATTCTGTTAGTTATTGCATGGTAGATTAGGACATGTTAATTTTAAATCTCCCAAGAATATGCATAAATTAGGGTTAATTTCTTATTGTGATTTCAATACTATCTCTAAATGTGAAATATGCATTCTACCAAAAATACATTGGAAATCCTTTAAACCTGTAGAAAGGAAAATTTGTTTGCTTAATTTGGTATATAATGATGAGGGTGAATTAAAAAATCATATCACATTTGGTGATAATCAATAATATATAACATTTATTGATGTTTATATTAGATATTCTTATGTATATCTAATGAAAACTAAAGATGAGGCTTTTTATAAATTCAAAATTTACAAAGCATAGGTCGAAACACAGTTGGGAGTTAAAATTAAGTGTTACATTCAGATTGTGATGGTGAATATTTTTCAAAAAAATCACCTTGTTTTGTAAATAACAAGGTATAGTTCACCATCTACACCACAACAAAATGGTGTTGTTGAGAGGAAAAATAGAAATTTAGTAGAAATAGTTGATGTCATGCTCATAAGTTCAAATTTACCTTATAACTCATGCGGTGATGCTATATTATCTACACACTACACCAAAACCATCATTTAACAAAGGTTTTGAGACATTGCAAATGAATTTCGCAATGACTTCTAGCCGTTGCTAACACCAGCTAGATTTAGCAATAAAGTCAACGCCATTGCGAAATTGGATTTTGCAAGGACTCAAAACCGTTGTGAAATATTAATTTGCAACGGTTTGTATCCGTTACAATATATTTTTTGCAACGGCTCCTCTCTGTTGCTATATGGTCTTCTAATATGAAATGTTTACTTTAGCGACAGTTGTGGACCGTTGCTAAATTGTAAATTTTCCAAAAAAAAAATCATTTTTTTTGACCGCTTCCAGCATTTCATATACAGCAGAAATCTTTGCATATTTGATACAAGTACAACAGTTCATAATATTACAATATTTTCAATACATTCAACATAAAAAAACCACATACTACAAACCACATACCTTCATAAAGTGCGTACATGCTACAAATATTACATAGTTTAATAGTTCCTGCACCATAGTTAAATAGACAAACAAAAGCATAGTAAAACGTGTAGTCTGGAAAAAGCATCATGCACCATAGTTTACTAGTTCCTGGAAAGAAAAGCAAAATAAAATATGTTAAATATGTCAGCTATAAACTAATCTACCTTAACATGAAATATAACAATTAAACTATATGTTTGAAATATGAGGCATACAATAAAACAACAGTGGTTGTGTACTTAATTTCTTGATCAATAGGACTGTGCCTTTAGATTAGAGCATGAAGTAATTAAATAATGTCATATGTATTATGTAAAATTATGGAATTAACATATGGATTATTATGCTCGATTTCCTTTTTTGACTATTGTTCCAATGTGAGCACCACAAACTCCAGTCTATTGGATTTGATGGAACCCAGTCCCTTGAGTCCCTATAGAGGAAGAGTATAAAAATGCATGGGGGAACATTGTTGGATCCCCTGTGGACGTTAGAATGTGTCTAACTTCTATTAACCATACAAAATTGTGAATACAATAGCCATAAGTAATTTCTATTTGGTGGTTTAGCAGATGAGTTAATCAAATGTCTCACGATTTTAAAATTATATCACCTTTTGTTGCCAAACAGATGCTTGATTTATCTGGTGTTTTTTGATTTGACAGTTATACATCACTTTCATAGCCAAATGCTTGCAGTGGCATACTGGTTGTTCCTTAACTTTGCTAAAGGCAACATAGTACAAATTCATTCAACTCTATAGGAGACAGTAGAGTATAAACCTAATTAACTCTACTAAAGGCAATGAGGTATATACTAGTACAACTGTATTGGAAATATTAAATAATAAACTAACCCAACTCAACAAAAGACAGTGGAATATATACTTCTCAACCTAGGTGGTCAGGTTGAACTCCACTAGATAAAATGAAGTACAATGTTGCTTAACCTAAAGACAGTGCATATCTTGATCGGAATTGAAGCTAGCAAACCCGCTATAAAAGAAATAAGAGAATTTCAAAACAATAACAATTTTGGATCTATAATGGCTAATGAAGCCCAAATATAAGATACCTCCTTCAACACCAGGACAACCAATGATTCTTTTGTTGTAATAAGATTGGATGACTGTAGGTGCTTCTTCCACAAAATTATGTCCAAAATTATGCCTTAGGAATAACATTTAAAAAAAAGTACTTGTAATAGGGTCTTGTAAAAGGGATTCCATTAATTAATGGATGAGCTTATTTTTGAAAAAAACAAGAAATTTTGTACTGCTATTGCTGCAATATTCAAGTTAGTTTAATCTCTTGCACTCTGGCAACTTTATCACAATGTGGTTTACTTTATCAAATATACTTTCAAGTCGGCATTTTATTTGAGTGACACCGCTATTCTATAGAAAATGTGATTCAAAATACGATTGATTGATGTATCTATAAAGTTTGAATTCAACTCTACGTAATGACAAACAATTGCAGATTGGACATTGACCAGATGCATTGTTATAAGTTCAATAATGCATAGCTATTGCATCAAAAGTCAACAGACCTAGAATGATAAGAAAAATATGATTTTTAGGTCTGCTATCAAATCAAATTGGAAAAGTTTAAAATTGGAGAAGTTGCAAGACTTGAGGTAAATATCATTACACCCCTCACATACAGAAGGATAAACTATTATTTATGAGGACAATCCAGTTGCATAGCTCAGATTTAAGCAGATTGTATCAAAGGTGATACGAAAAAACACATTTCTTCTAAATTCATTTTCACACATGAACTACAAAATATTATAAGATAAATATGAAGCAAATCCAGTCTCAAGAAAATCTAGCTGATCTATTCACAAAGGAACTTCCAAAATCAACATTTCATAAGATGGTTTATAAAATTAGTATTGTCACCTGCATCGCCTGACCAATTGAATAATGCGTTATGAACTAGGGAAAGCATATAAAATTACGCTATAAAATATTATTTTTCATCACTAATATTTTCCCATTGTAACATTTTAAACATACTACCTAAAGATGAATTAAAATTGTAATTTTTTTATTAATGATTTTTTCCTATAAGGTTTTCTCATCAAAAGGTTTTTAAAGAGGAAATTCATCATATCGTCTTTGCATATGTATTCATTTGGGAGTGTTGTATGTATTAGAATAATAAGGGTGAATATGCTTAGTGCGATGGACATTATTGTTATTTCTAAGGGATGTAGAGTCTATAAACATGGAGAACATTCGTGTTGTATTGTGATCTATAATCAATAGACAATGTCTTGTCCCTCTATTATTCTATGTTTTCATTTCATTTTATAACAATACCAGCACTAATATTAAAAAAAATTGGTGGCAAATATTAATTTGGATATTCGATGTTAGATGTAAAGCTGGTTGCTTTTAGGAAGTTGACTTCAAAATTTCAGAAGTGACTTTTTATCTAATTGTACATGAAAAGTTTTCGATTGGTGTAACGTTCATATTTTGATATAAATCTTGTGGGCATTTTCAATTAGGACTTCTCAATTTAAAGAAATAGGTTTAAAGGATATCATTTTAGAAAATTAGTTTCAAGGGAAAACTAATGAAGGAAAAAATTAAGGAATGTTTATGTTTCAACTATACAGTAATAATTACAAATGAATTCATCTTCTTTTTGTATAAATCAAATGAATAAATAAATTTATCATTTCGTGTAAATTATCCTTAAAAATAACCATTTTGAAGTTACATTCATAAAACCATTTAACCTGAAATATTAAGAAGTGTTAGAATATTTCAATTATATGGGCCACACATTTAAAATCATTCACCGGTCATGGAAGGAATGCGTAGAGACAGGAATATTTTAAATTTTTGATGGGCTGAATTGGAAATATACACTACAATAAATATAGGGTTATGGTCCCCAAATTACACAGCTTTTCAGCATTTTCTCCCTACCCTCTTCTATAGAGATATTTTGCAGATTTGAACTTGTGCTAATTAGGAAGATTGTAACCAGATCTTCTCTTCAGATATTTGCTATGGACAAAGGTACACTTTGCTAATGATTCAGTTACTTTCATGAGTTCATTTCTCGGTTAAATAAACATGAGTTTCATATTCAGATCTATAACATTAAGCTTCCATGAAGTGATATCAGAGCCACCCATGGTTGATTTTATTGAGAATTTTTTTGTATTCTGATTTAAATGCGAATCATTGAAACATCTAAATCTTAAGGTACCTTAAATTTTTTTGGATCTGTACAAATATTCTCAAGACTAATTTTTTTCCTCTCTTCGAGTCGGTATTGCAAACGTCTTGAAGTATTGAATCATTCATTTATATTATATCAAACGCAACATATTTGAAGGGAATACTTGTGTGAATTAAATCTGAAATTACATGTTCTTATCTTTTGTTAGTTGACATCCGACTCTTCATATTCAGAATGATTTATGCTTTATAGTTCTATATAATAAATAATTTTGCTTTGTAAGCATGCCGTGTTCTACATATTCAAATCTTGGAATAATAGCCTAATGTGAATTAGGTTTCAAGATTATATGTTTTATTTTCACCATGTACAAACCAAAAAAAATATTCTACTATGCAGTTTCCTTTTTTGGCTTGCTTTCTAAGGATTGACTTTTCAATATTTTCATGTAGCATGCAAAAAAATAATAATAATTGGGTACTGTTATATGGTGCAAGGTTATACAAATTTGTTCCTTGACAGTAATGTGGATATATAGTTATGTTATATACATATATGTGTATGCGTATATATATACACACACACACACACACACACACACACACACATATATATATATATATATATATATATATATATACACACACACATATAAGGTACTTGGGATATTTTAGAAATTTTGAATCAGGTATGCTCCTTTTGAGATATTTATGCATGCCTAGATCTGAGATGAAATGATATTGTTTAATTGATTTATATATTTGCAAATAAACCAATTTGTTGTAATAATGCTTTATATTTCAGATCACAAAACAGTCAATTGCGTTTACTTTTTATTATAAATGCTTTATATCTAGTCGTTATGGTAATATCATAAATGCTTCAGTTATGGAAATTTAATGATTCAGCTTGTTTTTTATTGGAAATAAGAAAAGACATTTTTTTAATGCATTTATGTTTGACAGACACATATACTAATATGTATGGCGCAAATGGAATATATTTTGCATTTTCACATTTCGTTCAGCATGAAATCAAAGGAGCAATAATTTAGTAAAACCTATCAATAAAAAAAACTTGACAATCGAAAAACTGGTAAATGGCGGCATGTGACGCCCCGCCCCGCACCAGCCTGTATTTCCTCCGAAAGTGCGCTGTACACATGCCCGACTAGCACAGGACGGACGTCAAGAGAAAGGAAAGAAGAGAATGAACTAATCAAGAAACCTGCAGAATGTCTCACAGCGCATGGAATAAAATATAATAATAACATACTTGACACAAAACAGGCGAGACAGTGCATAAGCTGATAACTAAAATCAACATCAATCATCAAAGCAGCGGAAATCCAAATACAGCTTATTACAATTTTCCAAATTTACTGTCTCTAATCGAAAAGAAAGCTGAAGTAGAAGATACACCAACAATGCCCAAGCAGTGATCTTCAACAACACAGGGAGAATACTCTATATATGTTACGTGGAAGCCTCCTGCTCGTCTCCGGATCATCTACCCGTGCATCACCAGCTAACCTGTCTCTAGTCTGCTCGTGTGAGCACCCAGAGTAATAAGAGGAGACATAAAACTCTGGGTCAGACATAAAGCCTGGTATGAGCGATAAGCATCTAAACAGAATAATAACAGGTATACTAAACCATACCTGAACCTGGACCTGCAGCCAAAGAGTTAGTACCACATACCGTACAGTACTCCAAGGTGCCATAATAAATAGTGTAAGAATACGGGGGTGGGGTGTGTATGTCAAACAATCAAACATAGCAACCATCCTCACGTCTCTCACTCAGTGCGTAAAGCGTACGACATCTACCACTTTGGAACACTAGACAAACTGAGGTAACGACGAATCCCGACTTGCAGAAACCCTGCTGTGACCAAGCCAAACACTTGGAGTCATGACCAAACATTTCAATGACCCACTTCATTGGTCGTAGCCCTTGGTTCTACCGATGCCATAATGGCCCTGAATCCGCCTTCGCACCTCCTACCATAGTGGTCCAAAGCTATAGACGTCGATAACTCCTTAGCACGCGTCCCGCAGCAAAGCCCAACCATGAAGTGAACTCGTTGATTCCCATCTGAATCTTAAGCTCTAACTTCTCATCTGGACATCCTTTGCATCTCGGGTTTGGTCGAATTGGAGTGGGTCTTCAGAAGAGTTGTCGCGCAATAGCAGCTCTAGAATTCGGTTCGGGTCGGTAGTCGTTATTCTCGTCGGTTCGGGTCGGTCCTCCTTGTCATCTTCCCATTCGGTTCGGGTCGGGTTCTTCACTTCGGGTCGGGTCGGTGTCCTCCTCCGGGTCGGGTCGGGTTGCTGCTTTCCTTCGAGTTCATGCTCCTCCTTCGATCAGCTTCCTCGTTTCCCATCTACTCCGATCCGATCCGATCCCTTCGTCTTGCTCCAGTCGTAGCCTCCCATTCGTGGGTCGATCCGATCTGGCCATGCTTCCGATCTGATCCCCCTGTCCACTCCAACTCTAAGTAAACGGCCTTCCTTCTCGCCAAGCCTCCCCCAGTGACAAGTTCCAATCCAGTTCGAATCCCCTTGGTCAGTCCACAAATCCGATCCGACCCCTTCTTCCGATCCGAACCGGTTCGGAACCTGCACACTTCTGCAACTTTCCAGCGAGCCTTCTACGCCATTCGACGACGTTTTCGACCATTTTAACTATTCTAATCAATCATGAAACATATCATAGAGTCATAGCAACATGTAATAGCAATCACAAACAGCAAACAACAATTCAAATGAATCAAAATGGATCAAAAAGTGACTAAGACTTCATATTTTCCCATAATCCCTCTTAATCATGTTTAAGCATACGATTAGTAAAACACATCGAAATTAACTCAAATTTCTAACAGAGCCTTAAAACATTATTTTAGAATTTTAAGAATTTTTCCAGAATTTATTTACGTATAAATTCGCTAATCTTCACTAATTACCCTTAATCACCGTAATTAGTGCAAAAACTATGCAAATCACTCACCTTGGCCACAAACAAAATACTCAGAACTGAAACTCCTCTGATTTGGGCGAATACTGATGTCCAACAGCAGCTCTAACCTTGCTTTGGTGCTTTTTCTTCTTAATTTGATGCCTCTAAGCCTTAATCCTTGATTAGGAAGTGATTTTTGGGTGTTTTAGAGAGATTTAGAGAGTGGAGGCCATTACTAAGGTCTCAAGGAGGTTTGTGGCGGCTCTCAACAGAAATGAAAGTGATAACCTATCCCTAATCAGCCTCCATATACCCCTAAACCCGAAATTCCCCTTGGGCCTAGCTGCTAATCACCCGGTTAAGCCCAATTAAGCTGTTTTTAACCATCTGAAACTTGTTTCAGCCATATCTCCCAAACGGTGAGTCCGTTTGGCTAATGTGACCACTCTACGGAAAGAGAAACCATCATTCAAAGCCAATGGAAGTGGTTTCAGGTCAAAATTCATTCCCAGTCAAAAGTTATGGCCAAAACAGTGCCAACTAGGGGTAAAATGGTCATTTAAAAATCGGGAAAAATCATGAACATGGGAAATGACTCCAATAGTCGTCTCCCAAAGTTACATGACCATACGACTTCGTATGTGAAAGAAATAAATATCCTACGATCCTATGATGCGTAGAATACGGGTCGTTACACTCTTCCCCCCTTAAGAAATTTCGCCCCCGAAATTCCTTAACTCAAAACATACAAAGGATCCCGCATGCCTAACAACCATCTACAACAATCAAATGTGCAAAACAAGCAAACAAGCCTATCCTAGCATGCGGAAAAACTAAATCGAAGTCAAAATCTTACCAGGCAAAGAGTTCTGGATACTTCTTCCTTATGTCCTCCTCTGTTTCCCAAGTACAATCACTCTCGTCCTCGCTCCACTGTACCTTGACTAGCTTCACCGCCTTCCTTCGAAGTTGCTTCATGTCGTACTCGACAATACGGGCCGGCTTGCGGTTCCCAACCGCCTCGGGTTCTACTTCGAAGTCCTCTAGCTGATCAGGTGAAATAGTCATATCTGAGTCGTGAACGAACTTCCTTAGTTGGGAAACATGAAATACGTTATGAACTCCCGCCATCTTCTCTGGTAAGTCAATCCTATATGCCAAATTCCCGACTAGTTCAAGAACAGGGAACGGGCCAACAAATCTTGGTGCCAACTTGCCTCTCCTGCCAAATCGTATCACGCTCTTCAACGGGGAAATCTTGACAAACACCAAGTCACCAACGGAGAATTTTAAGTCTCTTCGCCTCTTATCAGCATAACTCTTCTGCCTATCTTGGGCTGCCTTCATTCGTTGCTGAATGATCTTGATCTTATCTGAAGTTTCCCTCACCACATCTGGTCCAAGCATAAACTTCTCGCCAGTCTCTATCCAACATGATGGTGAGTTACACGGCCTTCCGTACAAAGCTTCAAACGGAGCCATACCGATACTGGATGGGTAGCTATTATTATATGCAAACTCTACTAGATGCAAATGGTCATCCCATGATCCTCCAAAATCCAATATACATGCTCTCAAGAGATCTTCCAAAATACGGTTCACCCTCTCCGTCTGACCGTCGGTCTGAGGATGATATGCGGTACTGAGATGTAACTCTGACCCTAGAGCTTCTTGTAAGCTCTTCCAAAACCCACTAGTGAACAACGGGTCTCGGTCACTCACAATGCTTTTAGGTACTCCATGGAATCTCACTACCCACTTCATATACAACTCTGCTAACTTAGCTGCCGTTCTGGTCGATTTGACTGGTATAAACCTTGCACTTTTAGTCAGTCGATCTACAATTACCCAAATGCCGTCATATCCCGATCTAGTCCTTGGTAAACCATCGATGAAATCCATCGAGACTTGCTACCATTTCCATTCGGGAATTTCTAATGGTTGCAACAACCCACTAGGCTTCTTTTGCTCGGCTTTAACTAGCTGGCAATTCTTGCATTTGGATATAAACTTCCCAACGTCTCTTTTCATCCCTTCCCAGAAGTAGGTCTGCTTCATATCTCGATACATCTTATTACCACCGGGGTGTATAGTCAGCTTTGAGTGATGACATTCTCTAAGCACTTCATCTCTCAATCCATTGACATTGGGTACAAAAAGCTTTCCATTCTTTCTAAGCCATCTATCTCGATCAAGCCCATACTTGTTCACCTCCTCATCGATACCCATCTCTAACTTGGAGATGATTTCCAATAGGTTAGGATCGTCCCTCTGACTAGAGCCGATCCGCTCAATCAAAGTGGGTCTGATCGTCAAACTCGCTAACATCTCTGGATCCAATTCGCATTTTGGTCTGAAATCAAACCCCGCGATAAACTCCAGTTGCTTCCATTCAAGGAACATAGCCCCTAAGCTGGCATGTCTTCTACTCAATGCATCAGCCACCGCATTGCCCTTTCCTGGTGTGTATGCGATGTCAAAATCATAGGAAGCTAAGAACTCTAACCATCTCTGCTGACGGAGATTTAAATCCTTCTGGGAGAATAGATACTTTAACGACTTATGATCTGTAAATAGCTCAAATCTTTCTCCCAAGAGATAGTGTCTCCACATCTTTAACGCGAACACGATCGCTGCCAATTCTAAATCATGGGTAGGGTATCTTCTCTCGTGCGGTTTCAATTGCCGACTTGCATAGGCTACAACCCTACCGCCTTGCATCAATACAGCACCCAGTCCGGTACCACAGGCATCCGTGTATACCGTCATCTCTTCATCCCCCTTAGGAATGACTAACACTGGTGCGCTTGTCAACTTGTCCTTTAGACTTCTGAATGCATTCTCGCACCTTTCATCCCAGACAAAAGTTTGATTCTTCTTTGTCAACTGAGTCAACGGTGCTGCTATCTTGGAGAAGCCTTGGATAAACTTACGATAATATCCCGCTAATCCCAAGAAACTCCTTACATCTGTTGCATTCTTGGGCGTAGGCCAATCCTGTACCGTAGCCACCTTTGCTGGGTCCACGGCAATACCACTCCCTGATACAACATGGCCCAAGAACCTCACTTCCCTCTTCCAGAAGTGACACTTAGAAAACTTTGCTTTCAATTGGTGTTTTCTCAACACCTCCATCGCTACTCTTAAATGTTCCTTGTGTTCCTCCTCTGTCCTCGAATAGACCAAAATATCATCAACGAACACAAGGACAAACTTATTCAACTGATCTCTGAATACCCTATTCATAAGATCCACAAAATATGCTGGGGCATTGGTCAGCCCGAATGGCATGACCAACCACTCATAAAACCCAGACGGCGTCCGAAATGCCGTTTTAGCTATACTCTCAGCTTCCACTCTAAGCTGATGAAAACCTGTCGCGAGATCCAACTGAGAAAATACTCTCGCGCCACTCAACTGATCAAACAAATCATCTATCCGCGGTAGAGGATACTTGTTCTTCCTCGTCACTTTATTCAACTCGCGGTAGTCTACACACAAACGAAGGGAACCATCCGCCTTGGTAGCAAACACGACTGGTGCTCCCCATTCAGAAAACTCCTTCTGATAAATCCCTTCTTCAAAAGATCGCTGACTTGCACCTCGAGCTCCTTCTACTCTCTTGGTGCCATACGACGAAGTGGCATCACTATAGGTCTGGCATCTTTTACCAAATCAATACGGAACTCAATCTCTCGGTGTGGTGGAAGTCCGGTCACTTCTTCGAAAACATCCGGATACTGGCCAACCACGGGCAAACCTGACAACTCACTATGCGGAATGTCGAGGGAGTTTAGAAAACTAGCCAATACCCCCTTACTGGGTAGACCACCAAACACTATCCTCCGCCCATCATCCGCTCTAGCTGTCACCAACAAGCCCTCACAGTCTACCACCACCCCGTATCTTTGGAGCCAATCTACTCCCAAAATAATGCCAAACCCAGTAAAGCCCAAAACAAAGTAATCACAAACAAACATGCATCCATGACTCGATAGAACCACATTACGACAAATCATGCTAAGACTAGTCGAACCACCAATCGGGTTCGTCACTACTAAAGGTCTATCAACAATCTCGGGCCCCAATCACAACCTATCTACCAGGTCACTAGATATGAAAGAACTGGAAGCTCCGGTATCAAACAAAACTCTAACAGGAACATCATAAACAGAAAGCATACCTTGAATGACGACATTCTTTCCCTTCTCCGCCGCAGTTGGGGCATTCGACGAAGAAGGAATAGCATTAAGAGCATATGCTTTCACCATTTGCTTTTCCTTAGGGGGCTGTGGACACTTGTCCTTGTGATGTCCCAATTGGCCACAATTGAAGCACTTCCTATCCGCTGGCTTGGCCCGACAATTACTAGCATAATGGCCCTTCTTACCACAGCTGAAGCACTCCACATCTTGCTTATTCTTTTTCTTCTGGCCATCCTTAGCCTGATTCTGTTTTCTCTTATTCTGAGAACCACCTTTGCCTCCACCACTAGCTTGTGGCTTTGGCTCATCTGCGGGTGCAACTTCAGTCTTCGGCTTAGGGTAGAGACTTTCTGATCTTAACGCTTTCCCCACAATAGATTCAAACGTCTCATCGATGTGGTTAATAAGTTTTTCCCCCAAGTATTGATCCAAACCAGTTATGAATTTCTCATTCTTTTTCTCGGCAGTATCTATAAGAGATAACCCATATTTTGACAAAGTGTCAAATTCAGCAATGTACTCCGAGACAGCCCTGCCATTCTGCTTGAGCTCTAAGAACTTCTTAAACAACATTGACTTCTGAGCAGCTGGAATGAACTTCTCACTAAAGCGAGCTTTAAACTGCTCCCAAGTAATCTGATCTTCGGGAGTAGCTGCCTTTATAGCATTCCACCAATTCATTGCCCGCCCTTGCAGCTGACGGGACGCTAGCTTCCTCTTCATCGCATCCTCGATACCCAAATCCTCGAAGATACGTTCGCAACTATCCAACCAATCTTGAACATCCGTGGCCGACTCCGTTCCGTGGAACGGCTTCCCACCAAGGCTAGTATAGTCCTTATTCAGCTTGGCGAAGTCGACTCTTGGCGCCTGCACTATTGGACCACCACCATTTCCACCATTGGGAGCTGCCCTCTGTACATCTCTAAGCATCTCTCTCATGAGGTCAGTAAACATCGTCCTCATGTCAGCAGCATTCCCATTATTGGCTCCCCTACCAGCACCTCTAGTGTCTCGGCTCATCGTCAATCTGAAAAAGGAAACGATTAACGACTCCATAGTGGTGCTAGTGCAGTACGACTTCATCCTTATACTACTAATAGTATATATATATAGCTTTTAAAAACCAAAGTAATCACAAATACGCTCTCTCGTATACGTATAATATCTCTCCCTGATGACTTCCCTAGGTTAACTACGCAACCTAGAGCTCTGATACCAAGTGTGACGCCCCGCCCCGCACCAGCCTGTATTTCCTCCGAAAGTGCGTTGTACACATGCCCGACTAGCATAGGACGGACGTCAAGAGAAAGGAAAGAAGAGAATGAACTAATCAAGAAACCTGCAGAATGTCTCACAGCGCATGGAATAAAATATAATAATAACATACTTGACACAAAACAGGCGAGACAGTGCATAAGCTGATAACTAAAATCAACATCAATCATCAAAGCAGCGGAAATCCAAATACAGCTTATTACAATTTTCCAAATTTACTGTCTCTAATCGAAAAGAAAGCTGAAGTAGAAGATACACCAACAATGCCCAAGCAGTGATCTTCAACAACACAGGGAGAATACTCTATATATGTTACGTGGAAGCCTCCTGCTCGTCTCCGGATCATCTACCCGTGCATCACCAGCTAACCTGTCTCTAGTCTGCTCGTGTGAGCACCCAGAGTAATAAGAGGAGACATAAAACTCTGGGTCAGACATAAAGCCTGGTATGAGCGATAAGCATCTAAACAGAATAATAACAGGTATACTAAACCATACCTGAACCTGGACCTGCAGCCAAAGAGTTAGTACCACATACCGTACAGTACTCCAAGGTGCCATAATAAATAGTGTAAGAATACGGGGGTGGGGTGTGTATGTCAAACAATCAAACATAGCAACCATCCTCACGTCTCTCACTCAGTGCGTAAAGCGTACGACATCTACCACTTTGGAACACTAGACAAACTGAGGTAACGACGAATCCCGACTTGCAGAAACCCTGCTGTGACCAAGCCAAACACTTGGAGTCATGACCAAACATTTCAATGACCCACTTCATTGGTCGTAGCCCTTGGTTCTACCGATGCCATAATGGCCCTGAATCCGCCTTCGCACCTCCTACCATAGTGGTCCAAAGCTATAGACGTCGATAACTCCTTAGCACGCGTCCCGCAGCAAAGCCCAACCATGAAGTGAACTCGTTGATTCCCATCTGAATCTTAAGCTCTAACTTCTCATTTGGACATCCTTTGCATCTCGGGTTTGGTCGAATTGGAGTGGGTCTTCAGAAGAGTTGTCGCGCAATAGCAGCTCTAGAATTCGGTTCGGGTCGGTAGTCGTTATTCTCGTCGGTTCGGGTCGGTCCTCCTTGTCATCTTCCCATTCGGTTCAGGTCGGGTTCTTCACTTCGGGTCGGGTCGGTGTCCTCCTCCGGGTCGGGTCGGGTTGCTGCTTTCCTTCGAGTTCATGTTCCTCCTTCGATCAGCTTCCTCGTTTCCCATCTACTCCGATCCGATCCGATCCCTTCGTCTTGCTCCAGTCGTAGCCTCCCATTCGTGGGTCGATCCGATCTGGCCATGCTTCCGATCTGATCCCCCTGTCCACTCCAACTCTAAGTAAACGGCCTTCCTTCTCGCCAAGCCTCCCCCAGTGATAAGTTCCAATCCAGTTCGAATCCCCTTGGTCAGTCCACAAATCCGATCCGACCCCTTCTTCCGATCCGAACCGGTTCGGAACCTGCACACTTCTGCAACTTTCCAGCGAGCCTTCTACGCCATTCGACGACGTTTTCGACCATTTTAACTATTCTAATCAATCATGAAACATATCATAGAGTCATAGCAACATGTAATAGCAATCACAAACAGAAAACAACAATTCAAATGAATCAAAATGGATCAAAAAGTGACTAAGACTTCATATTTTCCCATAATCCCTCTTAATCATGTTTAAGCATACGATTAGTAAAACACATCGAAATTAACTCAAATTTCTAACAGAGCCTTAAAACATTATTTTAGAATTTTAAGAATTTTTCCAGAATTTATTTACGTATAAATTCGCTAATCTTCACTAATTACCCTTAATCACCGTAATTAGTGCAAAAACTATGCAAATCACTCACCTTGGCCACAAACAAAATACTCAGAACTGAAACTCCTCTGATTTGGGCGAATACTGATGTCCAACAGCAGCTCTAACCTTGCTTTGGTGCTTTTTCTTCTTAATTTGATGCCTCTAAGCCTTAATCCTTGATTAGGAAGTGATTTTTGGGTGTTTTAGAGAGATTTAGAGAGTGGAGGCCATTACTAAGGTCTCAAGGAGGTTTGTGGCGGCTCTCAACAGAAATGAAAGTGATAACCTATCCCTAATCAGCCTCCATATACCCCTAAACCCGAAATTCCCCTTGGGCCTAGCTGCTAATCACCCGGTTAAGCCCAATTAAGCTGTTTTTAACCATCTGAAACTTGTTTCAGCCATATCTCCCAAACGGTGAGTCCGTTTGGCTAATGTGACCACTCTACGGAAAGAGAATCCATCATTCAAAGCCAATGGAAGTGGTTTCAGGTCAAAATTCATTCCCAGTCAAAAGTTATGGCCAAAACAGTGCCAACTAGGGGTAAAATGGTCATTTAAAAATCGGGAAAAATCATGAACATGGGAAATGACTCCAATAGTCGTCTCCCAAAGTTACATGACCATACGACTTCGTATGTGAAAGAAATAAATATCCTACGATCCTATGATGCGTAGAATACGGGTCGTTACACGGCAGGACTAAACTTTTCCATCTCTTCATCTTTATCCCGCTTCTCAAACTTTTCTCCTCCATCACCGTCTTTTCATTTCTTCTCGCTTCTCTGGTCCTGATTTTGCCATGCGTGAATTTTCCGATTTTCCCTTTAATATTTCCAACTCTAAGCTTTTCAACAAGAAATCTATTCTGAGCTTCAGACTCCTTACTTTCCTCACCTCTTCTACCTAACGCACTACTACTTAGAGCACAACCAACAATGGCTTGTTTAGTTACTAAACAAGCCACGGAGCAACCAGGTGTGGCTTGTTCAGTCACCCGTGGCTAGTCTGTGGCTAGTTTTGAGCTCGTTCGTGGTTGGTTGATTGAACAGGGGTTGGTGCTTATAACGGAAAAATGTTTGCCGTTATAAGCTTATAACGGCAAATTCTTTCCGTTATAATCTTATAACGGCAAAGACTTTGCCATTATAAGCTTTGCCGTTATAACATTAGTTTTATAATCTTATAACGACAAAGTGTTTGCCATTGTAACCTTATAACGGAAAAGTGTTTGCCGTTGTAACCTTATAACGGCAAACATTTTGTTATTGTAAAACCCCCCTTAACCGACCCGTGGCTGGTTCCTTCTTCTGGTTGCTCCACTCGTTGGACCAGTTTCAAAACAAGAGAGAGAATAACTGAACAGAACGGATGGTTGGTTATGGTCTTATTAACTATTGAAGATCTACCTCCCACAGCGCTTGCCGACTTCAGGCAAATACTCGCTTCACTTGTTTTTCAACTGGTTGGCTTGGCTTTGGAAGGCGGTTTGACACTGACGCGGAAGACGTGGTGAGTAGCAAATCTCAATTGGTTTGATTTGTTTTCACGTCTCGACTTCCAGGTCTGTGATGGTCCATGTTGGCCGTTGGGTATTCAATGTTCTACCAGATTCTGTCTTGTTGGTTGCTCAGTCTCCTCAGTATAGTTTATTTAGGGTTGTATTGGTTTTGGATAGGTGCTTGGTTTATTCCTTCGGATTTTGGAGATTAGTTTTTTAACATTGTTTCTGTCTACTCGGCATTACTATGTTAGGGTAATGCGTAGCCGGGTCATCAACATGAATGTTATATACACGAGATCCAATTTGCACTGAACTAGTGATGTTCATGGTGGTGATTGCCTATGCTTCTATTCCCTTCATGTTTTGTGTATGGTTGTACAGTTAGTGTCTATGTAATATGTGGCTTTTAATGGTTTTGTCGTGAAATGGTATGCTGGTCCTTAACACCATCGATGTGTCAGTTTCTGATATGCTTGGTGTCTACTTCCTCCTTTCATGTCACTATGTCATGTAGCTCATAGGAACGGTGCATGGAATTTCTCTGCATGTGGTGTGGAGATCGAGAATTTTGACAGGTAGAGTATAGTTTTTGGGCACCATAGCTACAGTCACACCTTCTTTGAAGCTTGCTCTTGTCTTGTCATGTAATTTTCCGTGTACCTATCCATAGAGACATAGTCTTGTATTGTTTATTATTTCATACGAATGTAATCATTGAAATGAGAAGTATGTAATGTACTTAATCTCTCCACGCATGGAGAGATAGGAAACCTATAGTAGTCTATTGTCTGAAATAGCTCCTGTGCTGTAATCTTGTATAGATAATGTGGACGGCACATAGTAAATACCGTAGACGGTTGACGACCCACCTTAAAAACTATATTAGTTGACTGCTAACTGCATTCACCTATACTATTTTGTATCTTATTATTAGTCATAATAAAAGAGTGTTATGGAACACTATAAAAACCTGTCTGCTATGCCAAAAAAATAAAAGGAGCAACAATTTACATGTTTATTTAAACTGCATCATTTATGGCTTAGTTAAATATTCAAGTAATAAGTCAAAGGTAAAATTAAACAGTAGCATTTGATGTAGTTATACTATGGTCAGATATACATCATAACCATTGTGTTCATTAACGTTATTTAACACGACATTTACTATGTCATTTAAATGTAATTTTATGTGGCATTAATTTTGGCGTTAACTTATGGCATTTGTTATGTGACTTATTTATGATGTATTATATCATATTTATTAAGGGAGTGACATGAATATAGCCACATACATAAAGAAATAGACTAATATATTTAATGCCACAGTAAAAGTTTTTTTAAAAGATTCGGTTCACGAAAGCTTTAGTTAATGGTGACAGAGGCGTTATTTATTTTTTGTTTTCTTCCACTTCGGACTCTTCAACTTCTTCTTCAACATCTTCTATCTCTCGTGTATTCTTCTAATCTCTGCACTGCCCATGCTTTTGTCTACATTAAATCTTTCTTGAGTTGCATAAATCTTTTTCTAGATCTAACATTTTCCGTATTGCAATTTTCATCGACTCCACTATTTTCTTGGATCCACCAATCTCAGACATTTCTTACCTTTGAGCACTTTCACCCTCCCAACTGATGTCATGGTGTTCAATCTAGGCACATTCACACTGCTGCTTTTTCGCACTGTGGATTCGGGGTGGTTTCTGGTGAGTTATTTTGAAGTATCGACTTGCATGGACTTGGGAGTCTTGTAACACCCCACATTCCTTAATGTCATCCATATGAGGATTTCATTAAGAAAACATGGAGCATTGTAGGTATAAAGACATGAAATAATAAATTTACAACGGAAGAAGAAACTTTCATCTTTAAATACAAAGCCATCTTTGTTTCAATTCAATCAAATAGTTATAAAATGTCATGTCCAAAAATCTTAGTCAAAAACAACATTAGAGTAAAACAATGTTATCCCCAAAATATTTAAAAAGATACAACCAAACCATAGAAAGAGAACAGGAAGTGATCCAACTCTTGCAGAAATCCATCATGACAAAGCTAACAAAGAAATATGAACTATACACTTTCTCCATGTAAGCCTAAGGGAAAGAAAAAGAGAAAAGAAGAAAGGAAATGGGTCAAAAATAAAGCCTGGTGAGCTATTGTGATTACCAACTGGACTACTAAGTTAAGTAAAACAGATAAATAGTGATATTAGTGTCATAAAAGGGTAAGTGTATGTACATATCTAAATGTGAACAATAGCTTATATGAATTGATAATAAGGATTGGCTATACTTATGAAAAAGACAATGATGATAACAACAATAATGATAATAATAATAATCAAAGTAGCAGATTGACTGTTTTTCACTTCTACAGCTTCAAACAGGAACAAGTAATTAGAAGGAATTTCCAAATGCTACATATTGATCGGCTCCCTAAAGAGACACGAATAACCTATGCCAGCTAGGGTATTCGGGGACATCAGTCCCGAACCCATCAACTAGAAGACACAGCCTTATCTATTGGTGTAACTGCATCTTATCTTTTCCAATCGTAATAATGCACGCTCATGGTTCCACCAGAACGTGCCCGTACCAACCTCCAAAATTTGAACCTCTTATAATCATCTATTAGTAAAGCGTGCCCTAGTCTCTACCTAGTGCGAGACTTGTTTGAAAACAGGAGAATACTGACTGATATGGGTTCCAGATAGGTAAAACAAACAACAGATTGACACAAGCCACCTCTAGGCTTGGCTCCCAAGTTAACTAGGGTTTTAAGAGTCCCCACATATTTTACTAGCAGAATGGACATCATAGCTTATTAATCAGACATGTTTAACTTAGCATGTTTAAGTTCATTAATAAGCTTAATATAACCCTTTGCTATATATTCCATGTTTATAATTAACATTTCTTATTAAATGTAATTCTTTACACAACCCTTCCCTAGGTAAGATAGGCCCCTGCTCAGATTTTACAGATACAGATTACATGTTTTTCTTAATATACATCTGATTCACATATTTTTTGCATGACATGTTAACTTAATTAAGTCCAACCTATATAGACTTACGTGTTCTCCATTTGTAAGTTAATCTCCAGTTAAGTATCATTAGTTCTGATTAACATATTTTCCATTACAGATTACTTAATGTCATATTAAGTACAATTAACATGTTTTCCAAATTAACGTCAAATTAACATGCTTTCCAAATTAATGTCAAATGAACATATTTTCAAAATTAATGTCAAATGAATATATTTTCCATTTTAATGTCAAGTGAACATAAATGACAAAGTAATATGTTTTTTCCCAATTACTGTCAAATGAACATTAATGCCAAATGTACGTTTTCCCAATTACTGTCAAATGAACATAAATGACAAATAAACATGTTTTCTAAATTAATGTCAAATTAACATGTTTCTCAAATTAACATGAACATATTCTCTAAATTAATGTCAATATGAAAAATTAACGTGTTTCTCAAATTATGATCATGAACATATTCTCTAAATTAGTGTCAATCAAATTAACATGATCATATTCTCTAAATTAATGTTAATGACAATTAACATGTTTCTCAAATGAACATATTCTCTAAATTAATTTAAACTACAAATTAACATGTTTCTCAAATTAACATGGACATATTCTCTAAATTAATGTCAATGACAAATTAACATTGACATATTCTCTAAATTAATGTCAATGACAAATTGACATGTTTCTCCAATTAACATGAACATATTCTCTAAATTAATGTCAACAACAAATTAACGTGTTTTTCAAATGATAATATTTTCTAAATCAATGTCAATGACAAATTAACATGAACATATTCTCTAAATTAGTGTCAATTACAAATTAACATGTTTCTCAAATTAACATATTCCTTCTTTTATCCCACTTACAACCCAAAATTTACCAATTCTTAGTGTGCCCAAAATCCCCTTATTAATATTATTTCAGATTATTCTAAATTTACGGAAATTTAACGGTAAAGGTGTAGGCTCTCCTTGGCCTAGGCTCAGCACAAAACAAAGAAAAAAAAGGAGAAATGGATCTAAAATCAGAAATGAACACAATGAATAATTAGGCATTTCAAGATTGTAAATAAAATAATGACAGAGAAGAGGATAAGGAAGAAGATGTCCTTATAAACCAACAACAACTCAAAAGGAATAAGTAATAGACGATAATTACAATGAACAATGACATATAAAAGATAAACTAATAGCATTATAATTGTCAAACTTTCAGATCCAATGTATTCTACTATCTAAATCCTTTTTATTTAGATTGCTAATCACTATAATAATTATTGTATCTACTTTAACATTAACTTAGAAGAAATCTGATAATCACAGTAATACTCATACAAAATTGTTGTAGATCCAGAAAAAGGTCTTTGAAAAAGAAGTAGAATATCCGTTCAGATCTATAATTTGACGGCGCCTAGACTTTTCTCCAATTTTATTTTCAGAACATTATACAATGGAGGCTAAAAGGATGAATAAGAATAGGTGTGGGGAAAGAGTGAGGGTTAGTAGTCTATTTATAGTATAGTTAGGTATCCATGTTCCTTGGATTTATTGTCCAGGTTCATTGTACTTTATATTTATATTTTAGGCCATTAGTTTTTAGGTTTTCGATCCAAACCATAGAAGACACATCAGCAAAACATCAAAAATAATTATCTAGAACCAAGCTCGAAGGTGGGTCGACCTACCATAGACATGGATCGACCCATGTGTTGACCCCTGAGTCGGCACAGATGTGGACCCAGTTAAGGTTTGGGTCGCCCATTTACCGTTGCTTTATAAATTAATTACTTTAGTTTAGTTTAAACTTTGATTGATCATAACTTGTTCACTTCTCGTTTTATTTATGCAAACTAAAAGTCCACCTGAATCAGAATTTCATAACGGACGCAACAGGGAAATCTATTTTGCTCGATTCTCGATATATTCTGATTAATATTTATTTAATTAGTTTATTCCTTAATTGATTAATCCATTAATTAATTATTGTTGGTCAAAAAATCGGGTTGTTACATTCTCCCCTCAAAGGATTTCATCCCCAAAATCTTTAAGCCTAGATTAATGTTATGAATGCTAAAAGCCATCTACTCAACCATCATCCACTAGCATCTATTGTGCTTAGAATTTCTAATGCTTTGTATGAACATATGCAAACTTGTCATGTATACATCTCTAAGCTAATGCAAAAATCAGGTGTTTTACTGATTCGATTGACCTCCTTAATGCAATTATGTTTGTGCATGTATCCAATAGGTACGCAAAAGAATCTTAATGATACATGTAAAATTCTATATATGTGCAACAACCATTCACCAAAATGCCACATCTAAGTGATGACTCAACCATTTTTTTCAACCATAGTGAAAATAAATTAAAACGTTCACATATCCATATGTAATATGTAAGTGTTCTAGTTTAGTCGATCCTTAATATAGTGCCTAATGTGTGTATATGCATCTATTGCATCCACTAGCAAACACTTGCATCCACTTCCAACCATCAAACATAACATGTCTCAAACATATGTTTCATCTATATCCCATCATCTATAAGTTCAAATCTTAATACCTACACTTCCCAAGGATATACTAGTGGGAAGTCCCTAATCAAAGGAAGACGCTACTGGTAGAATATCAAAGAGGAAATACTAGTTAAAAAGAATACGGGTAAGAAACTTGGATCCCTTAGTATGGTTTTATCGTCTCATTCATCTTTAGATACTTCGGGGAGAAACTATCAAGTGAACTAATCCAAAAGCTTACCTTAGTCTTGTAAGTAAAGTCACACTTTTCCTCCTATCCATGCTCAAATTTCTAGTCTCTGTTTTACCCATTTTGTGTTTCTTCGCTCATTCCACTTATATTGTTCAGCCCAATAAAGACTTACTTACCACTCCACTTTATATATATATATATAATTGTCTAAAACCTTATTTGAAAAACCTTAACGAAGCAGAATTTTAGTTGCAAATATTTCTTTATGAAACATATATAGTTGATTTTATGAAATTTTCAAAATACAAATCTCATATCGAAATATATTAGTCTTTCAGAAATTCCTATTTCTTAAAACTTTATACATATGGGATTTCAACTCAAAGCGATTCCACAAATTTCCATAAAACACCTCCTTGTAACACTCTTGTCTAGGAACACAATTATTTCAAAAATTCTTTTCAAAAGGTAGGGTTTTGGTAGTAAAATATTCCAATCCAACTAATCCTTCTGTAACGACCCGCATTTTACGTACCGGAGGATCATAAATATTTCTATTTATTTCCCCAAGGGTCGGATCATTCTCACATTTGGATTTGTTATTCATGGGGGTGTAAGACATGTTCACGATTTTTACTAATTTTATTTGAGACCACTTCCCCCTATTGTTTTTGTTTAGGGCATAACTTTTGAATAGGATCTAATCATGTGTTGGAATCGGTTTTGTTGGAAAGGAAATTGTGTTTACAAATCCTTAGAGTGGTCAGATTAAAGATTTGGTTTAGTGGTTTGGAAGGAATCGCTGTTTTAGTATTACACAATTTCCGGACAAGCTAACTAGTCATTAGTTGGCTAATTTGGTGTTACCCATTAGTGGGTTGGTTAGATGGCTATAAATATGGGGGTAGTGGTAAGGAGAATTGTTTGGTTTCTTCATTTCTTTATATGGTAGGGGTTCGAGATTCTCCCAACTCCAATCAAATACCTCTGCACTCCATTAATTACATAGATCTAGATTATAAGATTGAATATGAACATCGAAGAGAGATAGATCTAATCAGAGTGATTGATTCGAAGGTCGTACTTTATTGTTCTTCGCTGTCCGAATTTGTATATCATCATCTTAAAACTAATTTGTGAGTTTGGAGAGTGATAAGCATCTCTTGCACGGATTCGATCAAGTAGATGGGTTGTTTGATCTTTTTTTTCGTTTTCACCTAGATCTAATCGGTGTAAGTATCTTTTGAATTTGGATCACCATAAGATATAATCTAGCAACTTATAATGGTATATTCAAGCGTTAATTTTATTTTTATGCAAGTTTGTTCCACTAATTGATTTGTTTATTGTTTGATCATGATTTGGTGAATTTATGTGACAGTTAATGATTGTTTGTTGTGTTAGTGTTCGGTTGGTTGTTTGATCAAATGATTATTCGAATTGGATGTTTATTGACCAAGATAAGTCATGATTGCACATACGAGTTGTGTCGAAATGGTTCGTGTCTTTTGAAGTAAGAATTAGATGGATCGGTGAAGCTTTGGCCACGTAATTCGATGAATCAATCACGTTAAAGAGTGATGGATTGAGCGTGGTTATTTCATGATGGATCGGCAGAGAATTGATGTGCCAATTAATGAAACAGACATGGTTGGAACGATGGATCAGGCACATACAAAAATCCACAGATTTGTAGCATTTCTTTGGCATGATCAGGCAAATAATTTCCATGGATTGGGCAAGGAATTTTCGATGGATAGGCAAGGCACCAATGATGGATCGGGCAACGCTTCAAGTAACGGATCGGGCACAGCCAGCGCGTGGGGAAACAGCTGATCGGGCAAGGGGGCACATGGGGATTGGGAGTGCGCAACTTGAATGGATCGAGCATCGATCCATGGGTTGATCGGTAGCATTCCAATGCTATGGATTAGACAAGTGTGGATCAGCATGACAAACCGATGGATCAGTCAATGCGACGACTGGTGGATTGGTGAAAATGGATCATGATCGAACCATGATGGATTGGAAATACAACGTTTATAAACGCTGTGAGATGAAAATTAAACGTTGTGGTTCGAGATTCATAGAAAAAGGCTTAAATGTTGTGAATAGATAATTGACCAAATGAAGTTTGTTTTTTGTTCGGCAATGGTCGTGGCTTCGAATTAAATTTAAGTTGGAATGTTCAATGATTTTGAAGTGTTCGTTGATCATCGTATTACAATGAATATGAAGACGACTTAAAGTTGTAAGATCGTGGATAATGGTCGCTCGAGAAGACGCTTGTGGGAAGTCGTCGGTGATGACGACCGGAGATATTGAAGACCGAGGAATTATTGTTGTCGTAGGTTATAGAGGATTCAAAGCAGGGGTATGATAGGGTTGCCTGAAAGACTATAGGATAGTCGAGTACCCTGGGTATCGATGAAAGGCCTAGATACATATCGATGAAAGGCTTATGGAGTTTTGCTGGAACCGGGGTTACCATTAACTCTTGATGAATGGCAAGATGACTAGTCATATGATTAATGATGGTTTCAAGGTAGAATAGGCAATGATAACCAGAGTCATGGATGATGATTGCTTTGCTTGTATCGTCTTGTGTAGATTGTTCGACATCGAAGGAGACATCTTGGTTGCTTGTCTAATGCTAGTTTACGCCTTTAGGGCTTATGGTTGGGGGATGCTGATCTCGATTATGATGGTCTACGCTAGATAACTAATTGCTGTGTCTGCAATGTTTTCCGTCTTTTGTTGTTGTAAAGACTATCACTGTCAGATGTGGAGGAGATGGGTTTGGGTTTCTTCTCTGTTGATGTTGGTAGGTTAGTTGGTTATTCTATTATTTCTCATATTCTTTATTTATGATGTTAGATAGTTGTTTTATCCCTCATTAAGACTGTTTTCAGACTCAAGGTTTTATGTTTCCTCTTATTACTTTGGTTTGTTCATCCATTGTGTTGTAGATGGCCAGACTAGGCAGCAAGTGACAGGTGATATGTCTTGATGAGATGATGATGCAGATCGATGACATGCTGGAGACTTGCGTATATTTGCTACTATCTACTATTAGTTATTTCCTCTATTCTGTTGATGTATGATTCTCTGAGTGACTTGTAATGAGGCATTTTGTATAGACTCTTATGATGTATTCCAAAGGATGTACAGACATTTCATGTTGATATGAAAGTTTAAGTTCTGCTCAATTATTCTTCACTATTAACACTTGTTATATATGACTATTATATTTTATATATGTTGTAACATACACAGAGATATCACAAGGCAGAACATAAATAAAGTAGCAGTAGAAATTAAAAACCAAATTTCATTACTTTCAAGGAAAGAGTCAAAACCTCATATATACAAATTACAAATTATTCCATTACATCAAGTTCTAAATAAAGAAGCATAAACTTAAGATAACAAAAGTAAATTATTCCCCAAAAATAGCAGAAGTGTGGCCATAGCAAAGCTCAAGACCAAACCGTACATGAGCTGACAGAAAGCAAGCTAAATCCAAGCTAAGAGCTAGCGTTTCCTCCCTGAGAACCTTGGGGGGCAAACGAAAGAGAACGAGGCGAAAGAAAAAGGGTTAGTCATAAAGACTGGTAAGTCCTAGTGACTTTCAGGATAAAAACTAGTAAAGTTAACAAGAAATGAGTAAACGGAAAGTAAACATAAGGATGATAATAAGTCTGGCAAGATAACAAGATAAATCAAGTCTAGCATCGCATATTCAAGATTCGCTGCACCAACTGTACTAGTATTCCAACCCATGTCAAGTATTAACCATGAAATGATCCCTTGGCCCAATATCATGAAATGACCCATTACGGGGTCCTACAGTATGATCTACTAATCGATCAGCTCCCTACAAGTTCTAGCTCGTCACGTGTCTGTGTCATACGGCCCAATCACGAAATGTAGTCACCTATGCTAGGTCCACCATAGGGTGTATCAAGCCCTAGGGTGCCAACCACCGACACGAATCAAGCATGCACAGTGTAAACCTACTGGTGCCCAAATCCTACTTTTTCAACTCCGGACTACGTGCACGACCATAGTCCGCCTGAACCTACAATGGCGCACCTACCCAGCCGTCGTTCTAGTCGCTTACAATCAGCCCAGTAATCGTGCCCCACCCTGCCTAGTCCCAGGGTATCGTGATACTTCTAAGTGGGTTACTGCTGAAAAGGACTGCGTAACTAGGGTTTCTAATGGGTTAAGTGTTGTCATTCAAATTCGTGATTTAACCCAATCCAAATCATGTATCAAGTTGGTTAAGTGTTTTTAAGTGGTTCATGACTTAACCCTATCAAATCATCGTGTCAAATTGGTTAAGTATATTCAAGTGGTTCATGACTTAACCCTACCCTGTAGCATAAATTCATTAATGCACCCCAACCTCCCACATTAGACTAGTTGTCGTGGTCACTGGATTTGCCGGGCGGTTCCGGGCAGGTTTACACCACAACATAGTCTAACCTCGGGTTTTAGGTGCGATATGATCAACTACCCACATTGGATCCTATTGTTTGCAGTCACTGGATTCGCCGGGCGGTTCCGGGAAGATTTACACTGCAAACTCAACCCAACCTCGAGTTGGCCATTTTCAAGTGTATTCTAAGTGTCATGTCCAGGTTCAAGTTTCGAGTCTAAATTCATGTCAAGTTTTCATGTCATGTTTCATGTCAAATCGTGTCAAGTTCATGTCCATATCCAGGTTCAAGTTATAACAATGTTCAAGTTTCAAGTTTATAGTAAATTCAGGTTTGCCTAAACTACCCAAATCGTATTCCCATCGCACGTGAATTCGAATCGACACAAACAAATCTAATTAGGGAATAATATAGAAAGAACGGTCATAAGGTGGCAAAAGTGATTATAAGTCAAGAATGGTATAACTTGAGATAAATGGCTACAACAATACTGGCATATGGAATAGTGGTCTTAAATATCTAACCTAGCAAAATAGGGTGATAGTCATGGTAACAGTTGACATAAGATAATAACCCCAAACTTGTGGATAACAACTAATTCAACATCACAGGCATGTTAACATCATGGACATGAGGGTTTTAGGTTTACAACATGTTTAGGCCCCAAATCAATTTCATATAAATATTCCCACAAGTCAAGATTCAAGATGAATAGATCCTAGGTGAATAATAGTAGATCCAAAATAATAGATCCAAAAGGAACAATAATAGACCCAAGATATACAATGACAGATCCAAGATAATTATCATACTTAGGTTCAATTTCAAATTACAACATGTCCATATTAAGTTTAAAGTTTAGATCTAAAAGTAACTGGGGCTTACAGATCGTGGTTTGAGAATTAGAAAACAAAGAGGCGATGTTGAATCTCGAGTCTAACAGAGATCCCCCAAACAGCAATACTCTACACGTAGCCTTGTTGGAGAAGAATCAATTCTTTTTTCTCTAACTTTTCAACCAGAGTTTTAGCAGCATAAGACCAGAGAGAATTTGTGTAGAGAGACTAGAGTTAGGGGCTGTTTATATAGGGTCAGGCCAATGAATTTAGACAGAAATCGGACTAGAAACATCAGATTGAACTCTGACTCAAAAATGGGCTCGGCAACCAGGTCGACACCCAGGTCGACTCTATGGTCGACCTGGTCCTGGGCAGGTCGACACTATGGTCGACCCCCAGGTCGACCTGGTCCTGGACGGGAAATTTCCCGCCAAGTTCGTTCTGGGGTTTGAATTCGAAATTTGAATTCTAATTCTGAGCTGTTTTTGAACTTGAAATTTCTGAAACTTTGAAGGGTCATAACTTGGTCATACGGACTCCGATTTTCGAAAACTCGGACTCGTTTCCAAGCAGAATTTCGAGACGAACGTAATGGAGTAACCTGTTGCCCTTGATTCTTATTTTAAAAATTAATTCGGCTTTGATTTATGCTTATAACACGTTATTTAAATACGGGTTGTTACATTCTCCCCTCCTTAAAGGATTTCATCCCCGAAATCTCTAAGTTAGAAAGAATATATCCTACCATCCAATCATCCATCTACCCAAAACATCATCCACAGGCAACCATTGTCCTTAAAAGATTTCTATTGCTATATGATCATATGCAGTAAGTGTGTGTATATGTACTTATCTAATGCAAAAGATCAGGCAGTTACTGATTCAGTAAACCTCCTTAATGCAAAATATGTTAGTGTAATGAGTCCAACATGTATTCAAATTCCTATCATAATTTATAATTTCTACATGAGTGCACATAACATTCATTCATATGCAACATCCAAGTGATAGCATAACAAGTTCCATCCATGTACAAGTATAAGCACTCATGCATATGCAACATGAAAATGTGACTGAGCCGATCTAGTGCCTAATGTGTGTCATGCATCCACTAGAAATCACTTGCAAACACTTGCAACCTTTTGCAAACATCAACCATAACATGTTTCAATCACATTTTTACATCCATATGGTTCTACCTAAGGTTCTCAAGATAAGATCGAGAAGATAACAAGGCAAACATAGGTAGTAAAAGCATGTTACGAAAGGTTTTCAAGTTTATAGGAAAAGAGATCGAGAATGTACCCTCAAAAAGAAATGGGTAAAGCGCGCGTATCTTCTCTTCGGTTTCCCAAGTTGCATCTTCTTGGGTTTCACTCCACTGTACTTTAACTAGCTTGACTTCTCGATTCCTTAGCATCTTGATTTCCGTTCCTAAGATACGAATCGGAACTCGCCTCAATGTTGCTTCTGTTTCCACTTCTACGCCTTCAAGGATGCTTGGCTCAACCACTTCGGCTGATTCATGTAAGCACTTTTGGAGATGCGAGACATTAAAGACATTGTGTACTCCGGCCAACCTCTCGGGTAATTCTACCTTATAGGCCATCTGCCCAATCCTCTCAGTGATAGGGAACGGTCCTACGAACCTTGGTGCTAGCTTTCCAACCGCTCCAAAACGAACCACATTGCGTAAAGGAGAAACTTTTATAAAGACCATATCTCCAACTTCGAACTCTAGGTCTGTCCTTCTCTTGTTCGCATAATATTTCTGTCTATCTTGGGCTGTTTTCATCTGTCTTCGTATCAACTCAACCTTCTCAGAAGTGTCCCTTATCATGTCGGGCCCAAGTATAAGCCTGTCTGTCGTCTCCCACCAACAAGTTGGCGACTTGCACGGTCTTCCATACAGGGCTTCAAACGGTGCCATTCCGATGCTAGCTTGATAAATATTATTATATGCAAACTCCACGAGAGGAAGATGGTCTTCCCAAGTACCACCAAAGTCAAGAATGCATAGTCTAAAAAGATCCTCTAGTACCCTATTTACCCATTCGGTTTGTCCATTCGTCTGCGGGTGATAGGCCGTGCTTAAACTCAGTCGTGTACCCATTGCTTCTTGCAGACTATTCCAAAACTGGCTAGTGAAAATCGGGTCATGATCACTAACTATAATAGAAGGAACCCCGTGCAACCGTACTACCTCTCGAAGGTAAATAGACGCTAGCCATGATGCGGTCCTCTTGCTTTTCACCGGAATGAAGTGAGCACTTTTCGTGAGTCTATCAACTATGACCCATATGCTAGTATTTCCCTTCCTTGACCTAGGTAGTCCATCCACGAAATCCATCGAGATACTCTCTCATTTCCATTGTGGAACCTCCAAAGGATGTAATAGCCCACCGGGCTTCTTTGACTCGGCCTTTACTTGTTGGCACACCATGCACTTTGAGACTAACTCTGCCACGTCCTTTTTCATTCCAGGCCAAAAGAATATGCGTTTCATATCTCTGTACATCTTATCCCCTCCGGGATGTATAGTCATCTTCGAGTGGTGCGCCTCTTCGAGAACTTTCCTTACTAAGTCTCCCACTTTTGGGACACATAGCCTTCCATCACGCCTTAGCCATCCCTTGTCATCTATGGCATACCTACCGAGGGACTTGACGTCTCACCATTAATCAGCTTGTCCATGATTTCAACTATCTGTGGGTCTTCCTTCTATGAAGTCCCTACTTGATCTAGAAGTGTAGGTCTTAACTCAAGAGATGCTAACGTAATAGTCATTGAATCAATAGCAGGTGTAAAATCAAAGGTTGCTATAAACTCTAGACTTTTCCTTTCAACAAACAAGGGGATCAAGGTCAACCTTTTCCTACTTAGCGCATCCGCCACCACGTTACCCTTGCCAAGGGTATAAGCTATATCGAAGTCATATGATGCCAAGAATTCCATCCACCGCTGTTGTCTCAGATTCAAATCTTTCTATGAGAAGAGGTACTTAAGCGATTTGTGGTCGGTATACAGCTCGAACCTCTCCCCTAGAAGATAATGGCGCCAAGATTTAAGTGCAAAAACGATCGCCGCTAACTCCAAGTCATGTGTGGGATAGTTCTTCTCATGAACTTTAAGTTGTCTACCCCAGTAGCAAATCAATTTCCCTTCTTGCATTAGGACTGCGCCAAATCCCGTGCCACACGCATCTGTGTACACTATAAATATCTTACTTCTGTCGGGTAATTCCAAACTGAAGCTGTGGTGAGGGCTCTCTTGAGTCTCTGAAAAGCAATCTCACATTCTATGTCCCATGCAAACGCTAGGTTTTTCTTCGTTAACCTAGTAAGGGGAGCTGAAATCTTAGCGAAGTCCTTAATGAACTTCCTATAGTAGCCTGCCAAACCGAGAAAGCTTCTCACATCAGTTGCGTTCTTAGGAACTTTCCAGTCTTGCACCGCAACTACCTTTGCGGGGTCCACGGCTATGCCTTGCTTAGAAACTACATGTCTAAAAAACCAAACTTCCTTCCTCCAAAAATGGCATTTGGAGAACTTAGCCTTTAATTGGTGTGCCCTAAGCGTATCCATGACTTCCTTGAGATGTCTAGCATGCTCTTCTTCATCCTTTGAGAAGATCAAAATATCATCTATGAAAACCACTACAAACTTGTTAAGGAACTCCTGAAACACCCTACTCATCAAATCTACAAAGTACGCGGGTGCATTCGTTAACCCAAACGACATGATGAGCCATTCGAAGAACCCATCTAGAGTCCTAAACATAGTTTTGTCAATGCTATCCTCAGCCACTCTAAGCTGATGGAATCCTGTGGCTAGATCGAGTTGAGAGAAAACAAATGCTCCCACAAGCTGGTCAAACAAATCGTCGATTCTTAGTAGTGGGTGTCTATATTTCTTAGTTAGCTTGTCTAACTCATGATAATCTACGCATAGATGAAGCGAACCATCAGCCTTAGTAGCGAATACCACCGGAGCACCCCATTCAGAAATGCTTCATCTTATGAAATTTTTCTCAAGCAACTCCTTAATTTGTTTACCGAGCTCTCTTCTTTCTCGTGGGGCCATGTGCCTAACGGGCAATGAAACTGGCTTGGCATTATCCACAAGATAAATACGGAAATCTATCTCGCGTTTAGGGGGTAGCCCCTTCACCTCATCAAAGACATCTGGATATTCTCGGACCACTCTTATAGATTGAAAATTGTCGATGGACGAGTCAAGAGATTCAAGATAACACAACATGACCGAACCCTTAGGGTTACAAGAAATTTCAAGGGTATTACCAAGGCGAGTCATGAGCCTCTCTACCCTTCGTTCACAATTAAAAATGGCTCCATAATTGGACAGCCAATCCATACCTAGGATCAAACTGTATCCCATAAATCCGAGAACATAAGCATTACACGTGAATTCTACGCTTAAGATAGAAATCCTCAAATCCACACACATTATAGATAAATGAGCGGCGCCCCCAATTGGATTTGAAACACTAACGGGATCCTCAACTAGACTAGTACTTAGGTGCAGATTTTTAACAATATCAGAAGAAATAAAAGTATGCGATGCGCCAGAGTCAAATAAGGTTCGAACAGGAAAGTCAGAAATGTAAATAAGGCTTTCTACAGAAATATTACTACCTCGGTCAAGAGCTGGAGTGGTGTTGAGAGCACGCAACTGCCCTCCAGAAGGTCCTGGTCGCCGGGTCTACCCTTGCCCTTGTCCTTGCTTCTTAGGGCAATCCTTGCTGATGTGTCCAGTATCTCCACAATAAAAGCATTCACCCAACTTTCTCCTCTTCTTTCTACAGTCCTTGGCTATATGCCCCGTAATCCCACAAAAGTTACACTTCCTTATCTCACGTGCCTTGTTATTATTGTTGTTGTTGCCCTTATTATTCTTGTTATTCTTGTTGCCTCCCTTCTTGAAGTCAACTTTCTTATTCTGAGTCTCATTAGGCTTAACCTCCTTCTTGCTATTCTTGTCTTCCTCATGAAGTAGTGCCATATCCACCAAGCTTTCAAAGGTCGCCCCATGGGTATATGAGTTATGGACAAACTGTGTAGTGGCTCGTTCAATCCTCGAGCAAAGCGTACAGCCTTTTTTTGGGCCGTGTTGACCAAGTCCAAACCGAACCGAGCAAACTGATTAAAACTATTCACGTACTCCCTAACAGACATGTCCCCTTGCTTGAGTGCTAGGAACCTCTCTATCTGAAGGTTTGTTGGATCTAGATTAACCCTAGAGGGGGGGTGAATAGGGTTTATCACAGTTTTTAAACTGAATTAAAAAAACTGATAGGATATTAAAATAATAAACAGATCACAGAATGCAGCAGAAATAGAAGTGCAGAAAATAAATCACACACAGATATACCCAGCTTCGGCAAAACCCTGCCTACTGCTGCATTCCTAGGGTTTCTACTAAATGTTATAAACAGATCCTCTTTATTCTCTGGAAAATCAAAAATGGCGGCTGCCCTAGGGTTTTCAATATTGAATCCCCAAATCGTTTTGTTGCTTGACGAAAACGTTAATCTCTGAAGCTCTAGTTCCTGCGGCTATCTGGTTCTTCGATTTGTGATGTTTATCTCTGGCTCGTCACTGATTTGGGGAAATTTTCAGGCGATCGAAATCTTGAAAATTGTGAGTAATTTTCTTTTGAATTCTTTGGATTGTATTTATTGGATTTCGATTTGTGTCAGATTATTCTTTTTTTTGCCGATGATGAAAAATGGTGTTATATAGGATTTAGAAAACCCTAGAAACCCTCTGATTTCACTTATTGACTTGGTCTGGTTTGAATGCGTGTTTCCTCTTTTGATATTTTGGAAATTTGTTGCCTTAATATGCTTCGATTAAAAACTGATTTGCTGGAGAAGGAATTGCAAAAATTGCCATACATGCTCGGCATTTATCTGATATTGCAATTCTGGAAATGAAATCATTTGCGGTCCCCTATAACAAATGCTTTCCCCTTTTTGATTCTTGCGTGATAACTGAGTAGATTTCCTTGGTCTTGATTGGATATGTTAATTCTGGAAAACTTTAAATTTTTGATTGTTGCCATGATTTTGCTCGGCTTTGAATTGAATTGCCATAACAAAATGAATCCTGACTTGATTTGTTGTTGAGAACTTTCCTTTTTGATTGACTTTGTTCCTTTTCTGATTGATTTTGGCCGATTAAAAACTTGCCAAACATGATTCTCCTTGCATGATTTTCTACAAATAAATACACTGTCTGTGCATGATTGAATCCTTACCCAAAACTGCCTGCATGAGTAACTGCAGCACACTTGTTTCACTTGACTAGACTGAGATGCACTTGAGTATTGCCCCATACATTTTATTTGTTGTCCATTTGTGTGTGAGTAAGCAAGCAAGTTTGAGCCATGCTAAACCATATATGTAAGAATTGCCTGATGCACTGCTGAATCAAATTGGCAGGTTCACTTTATCCATACTGCATGTATATTCCTTGTTTCATTTGAGCTTCTTGCTGTTCTTTGTCCAATTGTCACTTTCATTAAGCCAGACCTGATATGCTCCTCATGTATTTCATATGTGAACACACTTTTAAAAAAAACATGCCATAAAAACATGTTACACTGACTCTTTGATTTGCTGAGTCATTTTAAAATTCATGCTTGTGTTTACTGTGATCATTGAATATGCTGTTGTGCTCTATTTCCATTATGTTGCCTCTGTCCACTTTCTTTGATGTATGCATCATGCTCCATTTTGCTGAGTCATCATGTTCACACCTTTCCTGACCTGTTTCCATTTGCTTGAGTCCGCATTGCTGTGGCCATTATCTGCTGCCATGCTTGATCATTTGTCATGCTTATTCCACTATGTACACATGTATTTGCTGAAACAACCATTTTTGTTGTTCGGCCCCATTTTGTTAAAACTTGAGTTGCTTATTACATTGTGCTCGACATTGGTTTGGCGCTGTTTTTATCACTTTGGTGTTTTTGGGTTTCATGTTGACTTTGCACTGTTCCTTACTTGTTGTGCACTGAGTCGAGTGGGTCCACGAGGCTACTCCTCAGTTGCACACTGGATTGGCGAGGCAGTGCACATGTGTATATATATACACGTGTGTATGTGCAGCCATCCAGAAGAGATTTCCTGTCCCTGCATTGATATACATATATATGTTGTCTGCCTTGTGGTATTTACAGTGTATCATTGTGAATATCACAAGCTGTCTAGACACAGTCGGTTGGATATGAAAAATAGATCGAGTCAGAAAAATGATGAGAAACACACCAGAAATCTGAGGCAAATAGAAATTTTAAAAATAAAATTTATATTCGCATATGTTCAGTTTAAATTCTATTGCAGTGTACTGTGTGTGTGTGTTTCATTGTGACAGGTATGAAGAAGATGACTGGACTGACAATGAAGTGCTGTGAAGACTAAAGACTGAAGACAACAAGAAGGTGTTGAGTATGTAAACAAGTGAATGTAAAAGTGAAACTGAAAATGAGTGTCTAATTGTTTCTGCAGTGAGGAGCAAATGAAAAAATGAGAATTGTACTTTTATTTGTAATAAACAAGGTTGATTGAAATAAAATATCATTTTATTGTTGTCAAACAAGCTTGTCTATTTTATTCTGTTTATATACAAGTACAAATATGTGAAGTGATTAAATAGTGGAGTTAATATAGATGTACTGTTTGATATTGAAATAAAATATTCTATTCAAATAAAATACTGTGAATATTTAAATTTCTGTACAGTTGTACTTTATTTAAATATAAATGTTATATTTCAGTCGGTGATTTACAATAACAGTACAATATCAAACACATTAAAATAACTTTTATTTGGTTGTTATCATCAAACAAAAAATCATATAATTGTGTATACAACACCGTTATATACAACAATCTCCCCCTTTTGATGATGACAAACAAATAAAAGATTTTGTATACAATAGATGTGTTTGACAATGAATATTGAACTCCTCCTATTTATTAGCTCCCCCTACAACAGAAAACTCCCCCTATAACTGTGCATGAGTGAAATGTATGAATAATAATAAATTTTCAAAATTAAAAATATTTATAAAATATTCACTCATAAATCAAAATCTCTATCCATTCTCCCCCTTTTGTTATCATCAAAAGGATACAGAATTTAAAAATATAGATGAAAAATGACTAACAAATACTATATCAGCTTAAGAGGAAGAACAGTCATCATAAATCTCAATCAGTCAAACAAAAATCATAATAAACTAAGAACTGGTGGCATATCTCACATTGTAGAGAATGACGGATTTACGATGAATTTTATATAAAATGGGGAGAGTAAAAAAAATGTATTCCAATTATTTTTCAAAAAAAATGAGGTTAAAAAAAAAGAGATGGAAATTGGACTATAATTAATAATTCAATTTAAGTGACAAGATCGAATAACCTCAAATCCCAATACCCATCAATCAGCAAATCATAATACGTCATAAAATATTAACACATTTCACAGATTAGAAAATGGATTGGTAGGCTGGCTTTTATACACAAAGGAGAATTTCAAGTTTATTTCAATTTATAGCACATTATTCCTTTTTCTTTTATTTTTATTTAAGAGCACACTGACCACGCATAACCAGAGCTTGGATTTTTAAATGAGGTCAGTCGCAGCTTAAATTATAAGTTGTCTCTTAACCATGCATGACCAGAGCTTGGATTTTTAAATGAGGTTAGAGACACACTTATATATTAATTATATTTATTATTTTCAGCATTTAAAGGAAAAACTCCTCAGTATGTAAAACCAATATATGAATGATAGAAAATGGGGTAGGTACAGAGATGGACTGTGAAAATAAATTTCTAAATTAATTATATTATGAAATAAGCTCGACTGTACCGGGATTATTGAAAATTTCAATTATCACTAATTCTGAAAAATAATATAGTCCCATTTCTATCACAAATAATTTTCACTGTTTTAAAACAAGATGATTTTTCTTTTTAAACATAAAATCTCCACATTAATATAAAATCATGATGGATGGCAGACGGGTGATAGATAAAGGAGATGGTTGTGAAATATTTGCCAGTTCAAAGATATTATAATTAATATTCAACCATCATGAAAATCCAAATAAAATCTCCTCTTGTTGTGAAATACACTGCAGTCACAATTCATCACAATTTCAAAAACTGATAATAATTTTGATGAATTATAAACACAGCACAAACTGGATATTGATTTCAATTTCTGAATAAAAAAAATAAAAAAATTTAAAATTGAAAAACAATTACAAGAAGAAATTAAACAGATTAAAAAAAATTGAACCTATACAGAGTGATAATTCAAAAAACAGATGAGTGAAAAAGACTGATACCAAATGTTCTCGCTTATCGAGAAATTTATTTACACCCTGATGGACTATCATGGACATCTCAGGCTAAAGAAATTTAGACACAAACCCAGCCAGACAAATTTAGCACATTTATTTGTGTAAGGCAAAAAAAAATGTATGGATCTATACAAGGTGAAAATTTTGACTCTCAGTACAGATGGGAGAAACAAATATAATGCGCTTCTGATACCACTTGGTGTCTCTATTTACGAGGAATTTTAACATGATACTGAACAAGAATGTCATAAAAAATATATTATTAAGTACCAAGCCCAAACAGACAGATAATAGATTATGCACATGTATCAGAGCAGCAAGCATGTGATTCCAGAACAAACATTTTTCAAAACAGTATCAGAGCAACATAGACATAGTTTCAAGTCATACTTGTCAAGATGATGGCCACATATGATGATTCATGATCTAATGATTAAAATACTGTTTACTTGAAATCATTTGAGGAATATGAAAGTATCAGAATTTAATGAATCAATCACACCAGATTATAAATTTTTTGATTTGAGATATGTGTGAGATTCAATAAATCAATAATTTCAAATGATTTTAAACAAACAAATAATTAGATCAAATAATCATGAAATAGGAGTGAATTTCAAGACCAGATTTTCAAAGGAATTTTTCACAAAATTTCTAAGAATGATTTCAGATCATTTACATCAAATAATTAAGGGATATTCATGATCCATAAATAAATAATTTGTTTGAAATCACTTGAATCAATGTCAAGTTTGAGATATAATGAAATATTCACACAAGATTGATTATTTCAAATTCAAGAGGTGTGTGATTTTCAAAATATCAGGAATTTCAGATGATTTCAAACAGACATATTCTAACCATAATGATCATGAATAAAGATGGAATTCAGGATGTATCACTGATTCAAGCCACTACGAAAATCAATGAAATTATCACAACTGATAAATAATAGAGTGCTGTAATAAGTATAATATTTTCAGCTTTTCTAAAATGAATTAGAATAAACCCAGAACAGCAAAGGTGTGTGAAATTTCATTAAATATTCAGATCTTCAAAAAATTTAGAATTCAAATTAACAGTGTTCAAGATATGACATGAATGCTTCAGCACTGTTATGAATTCAAGAATAAAATAAACTTCTAAACAATTGCAAATAATTACAAGATTAAATTCAGAATCTGGAAATGATTATAAACAAGAGAGTTTTATTCAAACAAAATGAATTTCCAGAAATCCATGAGAACTACAATTGGAAGTTTAAGAAGCACAGAATAAACAAAGAGATATGGCAGTGACAAATCAAATAAAAACAAATAGAAGAAAATAAAATAGAAAGGGGTAGAAGAAGCAGAAATAAACAATGAATTTTTTTTTTACAAGGGTGAGGTTAGAAATCATACCTGATTCACAGAAGATGTTGTGGATCTCTAACTCATCAGACTTGATTAAGGAACAGTGGATGATTCAATGATGTGAAGCAGTTTGAATCAGTTTCTCTTTTCAGCACAGTTGTTCCTCAGCCTCCTTTGGTAGCTAACTGTTTAGAGGATTGAGTGGTCTAACAAAAGCAGTAAAACCACTCACAGTTGTATTTGTTCGTTTTGGTACCCAAACCTGTTTATATAACAAACCATTCGATTTTACCTTTGCACCCTTCAGAACCCAAAACTGTTTGAATTTAGTCGGAGTCATTTTACTTTTATTTGGGATCCAAGATTGTTTAAATGGTTTATTATCAAACGAATTTTCACTTTGATTATGATTCAAAAATCCTTTGAATTTTTCAGAGTTTAAATTTTCAAAATGATTTTTACCAAAGCAGTTTGAGGGATTTTTCAAATCATTTGAATTCGAATTTACTTCCAAAACCAAGACCATGTTTATTTCCAATAGAATTTTGGTTTTGCAACAACATATTCAACGCCTTTTCACTATTAGAAAATTTAGTCAAAGTTGACTCTAGTCGTTGAATTTTGAATTTAAGATCACTGTTCTCTTTTATTAAATCTAAACAGCGGTTATCAATGATCTTTCTTTCAGCATCATATTGTTTCAAAACCAAATTTTCAATTTCAAGTGATTTAATTTTGGTTTGGGATTCAGCAATTTCAAACTCAAAATGTTTTCGACTTTCAGACTCAAATTTCTTGAAATTTTCAATCTCGTTTTCAAGTTCTTTCAAAATCGAATTCGATTTCAATAAATTTTCCTTTTCAGCAATTTCAAGTTTGGAATGAATATTAGTTTTAAAAATTTCAAATTCCTTTTGCAGATGATTGTTCAAACTTGATAACTCAATCTTGTTGTTTTTTAAGATCAGCATTTCATTTTCAAACTTTTGAATAATTTTATTGAAATGAACAAGATTGGTTTCCAATTTCAAACAATTTTTGCAATCAGAATTTGAAGAATTTTTAAAATATTCAAGCTGTGATTCCAAATCATCAATTTCGCTGGTCAACTCATAATTCCTAAATTTTAGAGATTTTTTTTTAGATTTGAGTTTATCAACAGATTTAGTTAAGTCAACACACATATAAACCAAATCTTCATATGAGAAATTTTCGACTTCAGCATCGGTTGATTCTCCATCATCTGATCCTTCTGAATTTTCATTTGTAAATCCTGTTAAACAGAATTCTGAATCTGAGTTGACATTCTGGGGTTTTGAGCTGTTGTCAGATTTTCCATACTTCGTATTGAGAGTATCCCAGATTTCCTGTGCAGATAAACAATGTGAGATCAGACTGTATTGATCATCATCAAGATAAGAATATAGAATATGTGTAGCACGAGAATTAAAAACTTTATCTACCATATCGTACCCATTGATAATAACATCCCAACATTTAATATTAACAGATTTTAAATAAAATTCTATTCTGGATTTCCAGTTTAAAAAATCTATTCCAGTGAAAATAGTTGGAGATGAACTGGACTGACTCTCACTAAACTGACAACTAGGATTACCCATGTCTCTAGAGTTAAAGAAAATACCTGCTCTGATACCAAATGTTGGATCTAGATTAACCCTAGAGGGGGGGTGAATAGGGTTTATCACAGTTTTTAAACTGAATTAAAAAAACTGATAGGATATTAAAATAATAAACAGATCACAGAATGCAGCAGAAATAGAAGTGCAGAAAATAAATCACACACAGATATACCCAGCTTCGGCAAAACCCTGCCTACTGCTGCATTCCTAGGGTTTCTACTAAATGTTATAAACAGATCCCGCATACAAGACCATGTACACTCGCAGTGCCTGCTCCTGTCCTAACTCTACGCTCAAAACCCTAGACTGATTCAAACCCCTGAATCAGAATTTTCCCTAGTTTTACACAGACTAGTCAACTGCCAGTTAAACCCCTAACTGGTTCCCCCTAGATTTTACAGAATCTATAAACTGTTCGGTTTACAAAGAAATTAAAACTAAAACAATACAAAATAAAAGAAAACAAATATAAAAACCCTAGGCTAAATAAAATTAAATCTCCCTTTTCTTCTTAGCCTTTAAAGTAAAAATGGCCGGCCCATTCTTATTTCATTTGCACCCGATCCTCTTTATTCTATGGAAAATCAAAAATGGCGGCTGCCCTAGGGTTTTCAATATTGAATCCCCAAATCGTTTTGTTGCTTGACGAAAACGTTAATCTCTGAAGCTCTAGTTCCTGCGGCTATCTGGTTCTTCGATTTGTGATGTTTATCTCTGGCTCGTCACTGATTTGGGGAAATTTTCAGGCGATCGAAATCTTGAAAATTGTGAGTAATTTTCTTTTGAATTCTTTGGATTGTATTTATTGGATTTCGATTTGTGTCAGATTATTCTTTTTTTTTGCCGATGATGAAAAATGGTGTTATATAGGATTTAGAAAACCCTAGAAACCCTCTGATTTCACTTATTGACTTGGTCTGGTTTGAATGCGTGTTTCCTCTTTTGATATTTTGGAAATTTGTTGCCTTAATATGCTTCGATTAAAAACTGATTTGCTGGAGAAGGAATTGCAAAAATTGCCATACATGCTCGGCATTTATCTGATATTGCAATTCTGGAAATGAAATCATTTGCGGTCCCCTATAACAAATGCTTTCCCCTTTTTGATTCTTGCGTGATAACTGAGTAGATTTCCTTGGTCTTGATTGGATATGTTAATTCTGGAAAACTTTAAATTTTTGATTGTTGCCATGATTTTGCTCGGCTTTGAATTGAATTGCCATAACAAAATGAATCCTGACTTGATTTGTTGTTGAGAACTTTCCTTTTTGATTGACTTTGTTCCTTTTCTGATTGATTTTGGCCGATTAAAAACTTGCCAAACATGATTCTCCTTGCATGATTTTCTACAAATAAATACACTGTCTGTGTATGATTGAATCCTTACCCAAAACTGCCTGCATGAGTAACTGCAGCACACTTGTTTCACTTGACTAGACTGAGATGCACTTGAGTATTGCCCCATACATTTTATTTGTTGTCCATTTGTGTGTGAGTAAGCAAGCAAGTTTGAGCCATGCTAAACCATATATGTAAGAATTGCCTGATGCACTGCTGAATCAAATTGGCAGGTTCACTTTATCCATACTGCATGTATATTCCTTGTTTCATTTGAGCTTCTTGCTGTTCTTTGTCCAATTGTCACTTTCATTAAGCCAGACCTGATATGCTCCTCATGTATTTCATATGTGAACACACTTTTAAAAAAAACATGCCATAAAAACATGTTACACTGACTCTTTGATTTGCTGAGTCATTTTAAAATTCATGCTTGTGTTTACTGTGATCATTGAATATGCTGTTGTGCTCTATTTCCATTATGTTGCCTCTGTCCACTTTCTTTGATGTACGCATCATGCTCCATTTTGCTGAGTCATCGTGTTCACACCTTTCCTGACCTATTTCCATTTGCTTGAGTCCGCATTGCTGTGGCCATTATCTGCTGCCATGCTTGATCATTTGTCATGCTTATTCCACTATGTACACATGTATTTGCTGAAACAACCATTTTTGTTGTTCGGCCCCATTTTGTTAAAACTTGAGTTGCTCATTACATTGTGCTCGACATTGGTTTGGCGTTGTTTTTATCACTTTGGTGTTTTTGGGTTTCATGTTGACTTTGCACTGTTCCTTACTTGTTGTGCACTGAGTCGAGTGGGTCCACGAGGCTACTCCTCAGTTGCACACTGGATTGGCGAGGCAGTGCACATGTGTATATATATACACGTGTGTATGTGCAGCCATCCAGAAGAGATTTCCTGTCCCTGCATTGATATACATATATATGTTGTCTGCCTTGTGGTATTTACAGTGTATCACTGTGAATATCACAAGCTGTCTAGACACAGTCGGTTGGATATGAAAAATAGATCGAGTCAGAAAAATGATGAGAAACACACCAGAAATCTGAGGCAAATAGAAATTTTAAAAATAAATTTTATATTCGCATATGTTCAGTTTAAATTCTATTGCAGTGTACTGTGTGTGTGTGTTTCATTGTGACAGGTATGAAGAAGATGACTGGACTGACAATGAAGTGCTGTGAAGACTAAAGACAACAAGAAGGTGTTGAGTATGTAAACAAGTGAATGTAAAAGTGAAACTGAAAATGAGTGTCTAATTGTTTCTACAGTGAGGAGCAAATGAAAAAATGAGAATTGTACTTTTATTTGTAATAAACAAGGTTGATTGAAATAAAATATCATTTTATTGTTGTCAAACAAGCTTGTCTATTTTATTCTGTTTATATACAAGTACAAATATGTGAAGTGATTAAATAGTGGAGTTAATATAGATGTACTGTTTGATATTGAAATAAAATATTCTATTCAAATAAAATACTGTGAATATTTAAATTTCTGTACAGTTGTACTTTTTTTAAATATAAATGTTATATTTCAGTCTGTGATTTACAATAACAGTACAATATCAAACACATTAAAATAACTTTTATTTGGTTGTTATCATCAAACAAAAAATCATATAATTGTGTATACAACACCGTTATATACAACAAGGTTCTCTTCTGCTGACGATAAGAATTTAAGCCCAAACCTCTCTCTAAAGTCTGCCCAAGTCTCAACTGGCCTGGTAGCGTTGGTGACTTCCCACCAAAATGCAGCTTCCTCTTTCAACAACCATGCTGCCAACTGAACTTTCCTATGATCCTCCACATCGAAGATAATAAACAAGTCTTCAGTCTCCTTTAGCCAGTTTCGTGCCTTAATGAAGGTTTCAGTTCCAACGAAGTTCTTGCCGCCCATTGCTTTAAAGTCCTTGCATATTTTGGCAAAGGCGGTACCAGGAGGAGGAGGAACCGCGGCCATTGAGGGAGGAGGAGGAGGGATGTCTGTCGGGCCCGCGCCATTGGCCCTAGCTTCTATGTACCTTCGGAACCATCCAGGTACGGGTACTCCCTCAGGAAGGTTAAGATCAGGCATGCTGAAAAACAAAAAGATTCAAACAAGGAAATAGAGGAAAGTGCTACTGGCTTTTGGGGAATAGGCTTTTTAAACATAAAACTTTTATTGAAAAATTCTTCTTTATAAACAGTTTTGGAAAATAATTTTAGAAGGTTTTTTAAAACTTTTGCCCCGTCTGGTAACCTTCTGCTCTGATACAAAATGTAACATACACAGAGATATCACAAGGCAGAACATAAATAAAGCAGCGGTAGAAATTAAAAACCAAATTTCATTACTTTCAAGAAAAGAGTCAAAACCTCATATATCCAAAGTACAAATTATTCCATTACATAAAGTTCTAAATAAAGAAGCATAAACTTAAGATAACAAAAGTAAATTATTCCCCAAAAATAGCAGAAGTGCGACCATAGCATAGCTCAAGACCAAACCGTACATGAGCTGACAGAAAGCAAGCTAAATCCAAGCTAAGAGCTAGCGTTTCCTCCATGAGAACCTTGGGGGGGAAACAAAAGAAAAAGAGGCGAAAGAAAAAGGGTCGGTCATAAAGAATGGTAAATCCTAGTGACTTTTAGTATAAAAACTAGTAAAGTTAACGAGACATGAGTAAACGGAAAGTAAACATAGGGATGATAATAAGTGTGGCAAGATAACAAGATAAATCAAGTCTAGCATCGCATATTCAAGATTCGCTGCACCAACTGTACTAATATTCTAACCCATGTCAAGTATTAACCATGAAATGATCCCTTGGCCCAATATCATGAAATGACCCATTACGGGGTCCTACAGTACGATCTACTAATCGATTGTCCGCCTGAACCTACAATGGCGCACCTACTCAGCCGTCGTTCTGGTCACTTACAATCAGCCCAGTAATCGTGCCCCACCCTGCCTAGTCCTAGGGTATCGTGATACTTTTAAGTGGGTTACTGCTAAAAAGGACCGCGTAACTAGGGTTTCTAATGGGTTAAGTGTTGTCATTCAAATTCGTGACTTTACCCTATCCAAATCATGTATCAAGTTGGTTAAGTGTGTTTAAGTGGTTCATGACTTAACCCTATCAAATCATCATGTCAAATTGGTTAACTATATTCAAGTGGTTCATGACCTAACCCTACCCTATAGCATAAATTCATTAATTCACCCCCAAACTCTCACATTAGACTAGTTGTCGTGGTCACTGGATTTGCCGGGCGGTTCCGGGCAGGTTTACACCACAACATAGTCTAACCTCGGGTTTTAGGTGCGATATGACCAACTACCCACATTAGATCCTATTGTTTGCAGTCACTGGATTCGCCGAGCGGTTCCGGGCAGATTTACACTGCAAACTCAACCCAACCTCGAGTTGGCCATTTTCAAGTTTATTCTAAGTGTCATGTCCAGGTTCAAGTTTCGAGTCTAAATTCATGTCAAGTTTTCATGTCATGCTTCATGTCAAATCGTGTCAAGTTCATGTCCATATCCAGGTTCAAGTTATAACAATGTTCAAGTTTCAAGTTTATAGTAAATTCAGGTTTGCCTAAACTACCCAAATCGTATTCCCATCGCACGTGAATTCGAATCGACACAAACAAATCTAATTAGGGAATAATATAGAAAGAACGGTCATAAGGTGGCAAAAGTAATTATAAGTCAAGAATGGTATAACTTGAGATAAATGGCTACAACAATACTGGCATATGGAATAGTGGTCTTAAATATCTAACCTAGCAAAATAGGGTGATAGTCATGGTAACAGTTGACATAAGATAATAACCCCAAACTTGTGGATAACAACTAATTCAACATCACAGGCATGTTAACATCATGGACATGAGGGGTTTAGGTTTACAACATGTTTAGGCCCCAAATCAGTTTCATATAAATATTCCCACAAGTCAAGATTCAAGATAAATAGATCCCAGGTGAATAATTGTAGATCCAAAATAACAGATTCAAAAGGAACAATAATAGACCTAAGATATACAATGACAGATCCAAGATAATTATCATACTTAGGTTCAATTTCAATTTACAACATGTCCATATTAAGTTTAATGTTTAGATCTAAAGTAACTTGGGCTTACAGATCGTGGTTTGAGAATTAGAAAACAAAGAGGCGATGTTGAATCTCGAGTCTAACAGAAATCCCCCAAACAACAATACTCTACACGTAGCCTTGTTGGAGAAGAAGCAATTCCTTTTTATCAAACTTTTCAACCAGAGTTTTAGCAGCATAAGACCAGAGAGAATTTGTGTAGAGAGACTAGAGTTAGGGGCTGTTTATATAGGATCAGGCCAACGAATGTAGACAGAAATCAGACTAGAAACATCAGAGTGAACTCTGACTCAAAAATGGGCCCGGCAACCATGTCGACACCCAGGTCGACTCTATGGTCGACCTGGTCCTGGGCAGGTCGACACTATGGTCGACCCCCAGGTCGACCCGGTTCTGGGCGGGAAATTTCCCGCCCAATCCGTTCTGGGTTTGAATTCGAATTATGAGTTGTTTTTGAACTTGAAATTTCTGAAACTTTGAAGGGTCATAACTTGATCATACGGACTCCGATTTTTCGAAAATTCGGACTCGTTTCCAAGCAGAATTTCGAGACGAACGTAATGGCGTAACCTGTTTCCCTTGATTATTATTTTAAAAATTAATTCTGCTTTGATTTATGCTTATAATATGTTATTAAAATATGGGTTGTTACATATGCGCTGTGAGTTATATGACAGGTTTCGCTTGTATTTATCTACCCTGATGATCATCCATAGTCGTCTGGCACGCCTTTCAGCACAGAATCCTCTTGTTAAGTGCAACAGTTGTGTGCGATCGTCACATTTGGTGTCAAAGCTCTAGTTAATCGATTTTAGCCAAAGTTCAAAGACGTAATGACATATAAGAGATGTATTTGTAGATTTCTGATGGATATATACTATATATTAGCATATAGTATAATAAAGCTTGAACTCCATTATAGTTTTTCTCGGATGTGGACTAATCATTCTATTTTTTAGATTTAGAATGAGTCATCAATCGTCAAGACATACTGTTAGGGAGGAGGCTGTTCCTCGTGGGAGCAATGGCGCTATACCAGATTACCTAGCAATGTTCAAGGATTAGATGGCAGCGATCATCAGGAGGGTATCCGCTCCAGGAGCAGTCGCAGTAGATGTTAGGGTTCAGGTGCAGGTACCTAGGGTTGTTGACTTCACAAAGCTTTGTAAAGATTTCACTGCTCTCGGTGGGAATCCACTCAAAGGGACAGAGCCGACTACAGAGCTTCAAGGGGGGCTAGATACTTGCATTTGGATATTTTGAGACTTAGGTATTGAGAATGCGACTAAGAGGAAGCTTGCATCAAGACAGCTACAAGGCAGAGCTATGGATTAGTGGAACTCTGTTACTTTAGAGACTCCAGAATATGAGATCACTTGGGATCAGTTCCGAGTCAAGTTTGAGATGAAGTTTATCTCTACTGCCTAGAAGCCAGTTCTTTTCAAGAAGTTTGTGGAGTTGAAGCAGAATGGTTGACTAGTGTTGGATTATGTTTCCGATTTTTGAAGCTTTGTCCAAGTATGTTCATTCATATATTGACTCTCCTTCTCAGAAGAACGAGTAGTTCGTTATGGGATTGCATGCGTATATTGGGAGGTCATTGGTTAATCATTTGGATGACCCTTATGAGAAGATTGTGGAAAAATCTTTGAGGCACGAGAGTTTATTTCCTAAGGAAGAAGTCATTGTTGTTGCAGCCAAAGAGGAACCAAACCACAATAAGGTGGTAACAACAATAAGGGTAATGGAGAGAGGAAGCAACAATAATAGAAAATAAGAATGGATAGAAGAGGCCGAAAAGCGAGGTGACCTGCTTTAACTGCCAGCAGAAGGGCCATTTCTCCAAAGATTGCAAGAATCCGAAAGCCGAGAAGTAGTGTTATACCTATGACAAGCCTGGGCATAACAAGAAGGATTTTCCAGAAATAGCTAAGAGGAAGCAGAAAGTGAAGGCATATGCTTCGGAGGCCGTGTCATGTTCTTCAAGAGCTCCTATAGTAGAGGAGAAAGGGAAGAGTGTTATTGTTCAAGGTACACTTTCCATTGGAGGTGTTTTAGTTCGAGTGTTGTTTGATACTGGAGCATCAAATTCTTTCATTTGTGATGAGCTTGTGTGTCGCTTGTGTTTGGAACCCGAAATTTGTAATAGACCGTTGGTTGTGGCTATTCCAGTTAGGGGTTCGTCTAGCCTTTATATGCTTTGTTGTGGTCTGGGATTATCGAGTCATGGTTGCTCTTTTATGTATGATTACTTTGTTTTGAATTTTACTAGGTTTGGGATCATCTTGGGTATGGACTAGCTCAACAGGTACGCAACAAAAGTGGATTGTGAGAAGCTCGAGGTGATAGTCGAGAATGTGGAAGGGAAAGTGGTTGTGATTAGATGTAAGCCTAAATACGGGGTCGTTGTAAGCTTTTTGTATTCATTTGTGATTCCAAAGGAAGATTAGTCATCTGTGCCGATCACTAGGGAGTTCGATGATGTCTTTGATGAGGTCAAAGGATTGCCACCGCATCACGAGATTGAGTTCAGAATCGATTTGGTCAGAAGTTATAGACCTATCGTCATGCCTCTTAGGTGGACGGTGCTTAAGGAACAACGAAATTTAGAGGTGCAGGTTCATGACCTTTTGAAGAAAGGATTCATTTGACGAAGCATGTCCGATTGGGCTGCACTAATGGTGTTTGCAACCAAGGCTGATGGATCTTTCATATTGTGTGTAGACTATCGTGAGCTGAACAAGGAGACTAAGAAAAACAAGTACCCGTTGCTAAGCATTGATGACTTATTTGATCATCTTCACGAGGCCAAAGTGTTTTCTCATATGGATTTAGCAACGAGATTTCACCAGTTGAAAGTGGCGAAGTATAATGTGCCGACGATAGCTTTTAGGAAACCATCCGTTTATTTGAGTGGCTGGTGATGCCATTTAGATTAACTAACTCGCTAGTGTATTTCTAGATCTTATTAATAGGGTTTTCAGAGATTAGTTGAACAAGTTTGTGCTTATGTTCATGGATGATATCCTGGTTTACTCCCAGAATGAAGAAGAGCATAAGACGCACTTGCGAGTTGTTTTGGAAATCTTGCAAAAGCATCAGTTGAGAGCTAAGTTTTCAAAGTGCCACTTCTGGAAGAGTGAAGTGAGGTTCTTAGGCCATGTTGTTTCTAGAAATGGAATAGTGGTTGACCCCGATAAGGTGGCAGCAATCTAGGACTGGGATAGACCTAAGAATGCAACAGACGTTAGGAGATTCCTTGGAGTGGAGGGATTTTATAGTCGGTTTATCAAGGTTTTCTCCAAGATAGCAGCACCGTTAACAGAATTGACGAAGAAGAATCAAGTGTTCACATGGGATGCGGAGTGTGAGCAAGCTTTTGGAATCCTGAAGGAGAGATTGATGGATGCTCCTATTTTGATTAATCCGAGTGGGAATGAGGATACGGTAGTTTATACCGATGCGTGTGGTAATGGACTTGGAGCAGTGCTGATGCAGAAATATATAGTTGTGGCATATGCAAGTCGACAACTGAAGCTGCAAGAAAGGAATTATCGGACTCACGATTTGGATTTAGCTGCGATCGTGTTTGCTCTGAAGATGTGGAAACATTAATTGTTAGGAGTTCGATTCAAGCTATTTACAGATCACAAGTCTTTGAAGTACGTTTTCTCCTAAAAGGATTTAAATCTTCGGCAGCATTGGTGGTTAGAGTATTTGGCATCTTACGATTTTGGTATAGCTTATACTTCTGGTAAAGGTACGAAGACATGCTGGATTAGGAGCGATGTATTCGGAATGGAAGCACCTCGAGTACTTGGTAGGATTTAATTTCAAACCATAGTGTGAGTTGGAACCTGAAATGTTAGTATGCTTATCGATAAGACCTACTCTCATCGAAAGGATAGGTGAGAGCCAAAAGCATAATGGGAAGCTTGTCGGATTATCTAGAAGTTGGAACCAGAGGATAAGGAGTTTGAGGTCGATCAGGATGGTTGGTTTCATAAGAAAGGATGACTAGTTGTTCCTGATATTGAGGGATGTGGTTCTGAGGAAATGTCATCACTCAAAGTTGACGATTCATCCTGGTGGTAACAAGATGTATCAAGACATAAAGCGAACATACTACAGGGAACAAATGAAGAGGGATGTTTGAAAGTTCATTTCCAAGTGTATGAACTGTCAATTAGTGAAAGCTGAACATAAGAAGCCGAGTGGATTGCTTCAACCATTAGAAGTTCCTACGTGAAAATAGGAGCAAATATTGATGGATTACCTAGAAGCAGGGCAGCGAATGAATGGATTTGGGTCATTATGGATCGCTTGACCAAAAGTGCAAGGTTTATTCCTGTCTCAACTAGGACAACATTGAAGTTGGCTGATCTATATATAAAATGAATAGTTCGATTCCATGGTATCCCGAAAAGTATAGTGAGTGATCGAGATCCCTTATTTACAAGTGCAATTTGGAAGAGTTTGCAAGATACTTTGGGAATCGAGTTGTGTTTGAGTACGGCTTATCATCCCCATACCGATAGTCAAACCGAGTTTTGGAAGACCTCCTAAGAGCTGGTGTATTAGACTTCGGGGAATCGTTGGAGTACAATCTACATTTGTTTGAGTTTTCCTACAATAATAGTTACCATTCGAATATTTGGATGACACCATACAAGGCTTTGTATGGTAGATCGTGTAATTCTCCGGCATGTTGGGAAGAAACTAGAGACAATTTGTTACTTGGGCCAGATATGATAAGAGAGATATCGGATTGTATCGAGATCTTCAACAACGAATGAAGGCAGCGCAAGATCGTCAGAAGAGTTACGCCAATAAGTGTCATAAGGATTTGTAATTCAACGTTGGCGATATGGTTCTTGTGAAGATTTCTCCTTTGTAGAATGTTGTTCGGTTCGAATATAAAGGAAAGTTGGCATCAAGGTTCGTTGGACCGTTTCTGATAATCGAGCGGATTGGAAAGCTTGCATAAAGACTGAAATTTCCCAAAAAGATGTCGAGTTGTCAATGTTTTTTATGTGTATTTTCTACGGAAGTGTGTGCACGATTCGAGTGTGGTGATATCTCTGGATCAGTACAAAGACCTAGAAGTCGATTCTATAGTTTCAAAACCTCATAAGCCGCTTTGCGTCATGGGGAATGACATGAAACAGCTTAGGAGGAATATGGTTAAGATAGTCAAGGTACAGTGGAGTGAGGATGATGGCGATCGTACATGGGAAACAGATGAGAGAATGAAGACAATCCATCTAGAATTCTTCTTTCGTATGACCCATTAATATCGTGTCACTCTTACACCATTGTAACTTGTAATATTGTCCTTAGAATTCCACATGCTAGATTAAGGCTATGTATGTATGGCTTGATGGATGCTGGTTTGAACTGTAAACAGGTTGCTCGTAGATGATAGGCATGCAGAGTTGTTTCTGGATGCTTGTCTTTGCTTAGAATTTAGGGGGTGAAATTCCTAAAGGGGGAGAATGTAACGACCCGCATTTTTACGCATCGGCCCCAAGGGTCGGATCATTCTCATATTTGGATATGTTATTCAAGGGGGTGTGAGACATGTCCATAATTTTTACCAATTTTATTTGTAGCCATTTTGCCCCTATTGTTTTTGTTTAGGGCATAACTTTTGAGTGAGGTCAAATCAGGTGCTAAAATCGATTTCATTAAAAAGGAATGGTGTTTTCAACTCCATAAATTGGTCATATTAAAAATTTGGTCCAGCAGTTTGAGAAGAATCATTGTTTTAGTGTTACACAAATTCTGGACAAACTAACTAGTCATTAGTGGGTTGATTTGATATGGGCCATTAGTAGGCTGGTTAGATGGCTATAAATAAGGGGTAGAGGCAAGGAGAGTTGTTTGATTTCTTCATTTCTCTATTTGGTTAGGGTTTGAGATTCTCCCTACTCCAATCAAATGCCCCCCACTCCCTTAATTTCATAGACCTAGATTAGAAGACTGAAGATCAACATCGAAGGGAGATAGATCGCATAAAAGTGATTGACTCGAAGGAAGTTCTTCATCTTCTTCGTTGTTTGGATTTGTAGATCATCGTTTTAAAGCTAATTTATGGATTTGGTGAGTGATAAGCATCTCTCGCATTGATTCAATTAAGTATATGGGTTGTTTGATCTGATTTTCATCATTTCAAGTTAATTTCACCTAGATCTAATCGATATAAGTATATTTTGAATTCACATCACCATAGGATCTAATATATCAACATAAAACAGTAAATTCATGGGTTAATTCTATTTTTATGCAAGTTAGATCCATTGATTGATTTGTTTATTGTTTAACTATGATTTGATGATTTTATGTGACTCTTGACAATTGTTTGTTGTGTTAGTGTCGCTTGGTTGTGTGATCAAATGATTATTCGAATTAGATGTTTGTTGACCAAGATAATTCATGATTACGCATACGAGTTGTAACGAAATGGATCGTGTCTAGTGAAGTAAGAATTAGATGGATCGGTGAAGCTTTGGCCACGTAATTTGATGGATCGGGCGTGGATATCGGCAGAGAAATTTTATGCAAACTGATGGATCACACATGGTTGGAATAATGGATCGAGAACATACAAAAATACATGTATTTGCAGCATTTCTTTCGTATGGATCGGGCAAGGAATTTTCGATGGATCGGGCAACGTTTCAAGTAATGGATGGGAAGGGCCAGCGTTGGGGAAACAACTGATTGGGCAAGGGGGGCGTACACAACTTGGATGGATAGGGCATCGATCCATGAGTGATCGGTAGTGTTCCAATGCTATGGATCAGGCGATGTGTGGATTGGCATGACAAACCGATGGATCGGTCAAGTGCGGATCGGCATGACAAACCAATGGATCGGTCAAGGCGGCAACTAGTGGACCGGAGAAAATGGTTCGTGGTCGATCCATGATGGACCAGCAACGGAAAGACAACGTTTATAAACACTGTGAAATGGAAATTAAACATTGTGGTTCGAGATTCATAGCAAAAGGTTGAAACACTGGGAATCGAAAATCGACCAAACGAAGTATATTTTTGTTTTGACAATGGTTGTGGCTTCGAAGTGAATTCAAGTTGGAATGTTCGAAGTGGTTTGAAGTGTTCGTTGATCGTCGTATTGCAACGAATGTGAAGATGACTCAAAGTTTAGAGACCATGGATAATGGTTTCTCGAGAAGACGCTTGAGCTATGGCAAGTCGTCGGTGATGACGACTGGAGATATTGAAGGCTGAGGAATTATCGTTATCGTAGGTTCTAGCGGACTCAAAACAGGGATATAATAGGGACACCTAAATGACTATGGGATAGTCGAGTACCCTGGGTATCAATGAAAAGCCTAGATACATATTGATAAAAGGCATATGGAGTTTTTCTAGAACGGGGATACCATTAGCCCTTGACGGATGGAAAGACGGCCAGTCATATGATTAATGATGGTTTCAAGGTAGGATAGGCAGTGATAACCAGAGTCATGGATGATGATTGCTTTACTTGTATCGTCTTGTGTAGATTGTTCGACATCGAAGGAGACATCTTTTGGGTGCTTGTCTGATGTTGGTTTAGGCCTTCGCGGATTGTGCTTGGGGGATGTTGATCTCAATTAGGATGGTCTACGTTATATAACTGATTGCTATGTCTACTATGTTTTCACTTTAGTTGTTGTAAAGGTTATCACTATCAGATGTAGAGGAGATGGGTTTGGGTTTCTTCTATATTGATGTTAGTAGATTAGTTGGTTGATCTACCTATTTCTCATATTCTTTGTTGATGATGTTAGATAGTTGTTTTATCTCTCATTAAGATTGTTGTCTGACTCAAGGTTTTATGTTTCCTCTTATTACCTTGGGTTATTCATCCATTGTTTTGTGGATGGGCAAACTAGGTTGCAGGCGACAGATGATAGGTCTTGATGAGACAATGCTGCAGATCGATGACAAGATAGAGGCTTGTGTATTATTTGCTACTATCTACTATTAGTTGTTTCCGCTGTTATGTTGATGTATGCTTCTCTGAGTGACTTGTAGTAAGCCATTTTGTACAGACTCTTATGATGTATTCCGAAGGAAGTATGGACATTTCTTGTTGATATGAAAGAATTTCTGCTATATTTTGCTTCACTATTAATGCCTGTTATATATGACATATTATATTTTATCTCTGTGTTGTGAGTTATACGACAGGTTTTACTTGTGTTTATCTACCTAATGACCGTCCGTAGCTTCTTGGCACGACTTTCAATGTAGTATTCCTCTTGTTAAGTGCAGGAGTTATTAGAGGTCGTCATACCTTCGTAAGTCAATACTCGGGTTCACGTACTCCTAAGAAAGCTCACTTTCCTTCCAACATATGAGACAACTTATTATATTGATAGCTTGCCTAAACTTCCAACACATCCATTGATGGCATATTCCTATTGCTAGGACAGATTCCGGTCAAAACTATGAAACTCAATTCTCACTTACACCATGTGCTTTATCCAAAATGATAAAGGTTTAGCATTGCAACAAATACAGATCTAAAAACCAATCTCTCTCTCCTAGAGATAAATTTTCAATTGCTTATTATGTCCGGAATACAAAACACAAAGAGAACTGAATCAATACTTCCTTGAGTTACACTATGGAAAATAGGAATATCAACATGACTGACCCTTCGGGACGTAAGAAGTCCTAAAAATTAGTCCATAGCAAGACTTAGCCCTAGCATCTCCTTCTCGCAAACAAAATATCCCCCAGAAATACTTAGCAGATATTAGGCCCATAACTCTTCCATATAAGTCCATATGTCATATTAAAGCCTACACCATATTTTAGGCTCATAATTTACCCCTTTATTGTAAATCAATATGTCATGGCAAACTAACCCATACCCGGAAATGCCCCAAACATCAATATTTTAGTTTCAACCCTGACTTTCCACAAGATAAACAGATAATCAAGAAATACCTTATGGGGTTCATGAACTACTACTGGCCCTAAGTGCAAAATAGTCATCTCATATTATTACTACATCCTCGAGGATTTACTATATCTATACAGGACTGCTTCATTAAGACTATAATGTAAATACACTACAAGACTCAACTCATCATGGATACTTCTCCACAAAGCCACCCCAACCATTACATAAAAGGAAAAGCAGCAAAATATTCCTAAACTAAATAGGGAAAGTAGAAAGAACTAAAGATAGATAACAATCTTTCCTTCACCAACCCTTTCCTTCTCACATTCCTCGACTAGTTTTAATAAAAATCTTTCCTCTTAATCCATCCGACATTATTTTACTCATGTTGATCTTTTACTTGTCATTCTTATGTTCACGTTTTTGGAAGTTCCTTAATTAGTTGGTTACCGAAAATGTTATAAAAATCTATTGCCATAGTATAAGACAATCTATTTTATACAAACCTGTGATTGCAATATATTTCATTTTAATTACCTTCAAATTGGAGGATCAAGCGCAATATGTTAAAAACCTTTATTTCGTACTAATCCATTCATTCTTACAATGACGTTTTCTATGTTAATTTCAAACTCAACTATGAAAATACATTCCTTTTCCTTAACCAATCAATCTAGGCTATTCTTTTCTTCTAAACTATCCTTTATATCCGTGATTAGCCCTTTTTAATATTTATAAACCAATAAACTCCTTTCTAACCTCGACCTTTCTAAACTGCTAAGCCAAACGGGTTTGTCCATTATTCAAAATTTCAACCTAAAAAGGAAATCTTAGATAAAATGTCTTATAACTCAACTAAAAATGTAAAAATTTAGAAAGAGTCAAAGGAAGGTTATAACTGACTATATGGGATATTTTATTTTCAAAAGTAACTTTTGATTTCTAAGAAATGCGTTTTCTATTGAAATTTCTTTCTTTCTAAAACAAAACTTTCATGAATTTGGTAACCTTAGGCTCTGATACCAATTATAACACCCACATTCCTTAATGTCACCCGTATAAGAATTTCATTAAGAAAGTATTGAGCATTGTAGGTATAAAGTCATAAAATAATAAATTTATAGTAAAAGAAGAAACTTTCATCTTTAAATATAAAGCCATCTTTGTTTCAAAAAAATATCATGTCCCAAAATCTTAGTCAAAAACAACATCAGCGTAAAATAATGTTATCAATAGTTAAAAAGATACAACCAAACCTTGGAAAGAGAACATGGAGTGATCCAACTCTTACAGAAATCCATCATAACAAAGATAACAAAGAAATCTGAACTATAAACTTTCTCCCTGTAAGCCCAGGGGAAAGAAAAGAGAAAGCAAGAAAGGATATGGGCCAGACATAAAGCCTGATGAGCTGCTGTGATTACCATCCCGAGTACTAAGTTAATTAAAATAAATAATAGTTTTAGTGTCATAAAAGGGTAAGTGTCTGTACATATCTAAAGGTGAACAATAACTGATATGAACTGATAATAAGGACTAGCTATTCTTATAAAAAGACAACGATGATAACAACAACAATAATAATCAGATTAGGTAGGTAGACTATTTTGCACTTCTACAGATTCAGAAAGGAACAAGTAATCAGGAAGGAATTTCCTAATGTTACCTATTGATCGACTCTCTAAATAGACACGAATATACTTTCTAAGGACAATAGTACATACTTTCTAATTACTGTAAAACAATAGTACATATTATCAAACGAACATAAATGACAAATGAACATACTTTCTAAATTATTGTCGATTTAAGAAATTAACATATTTCTCAAATAAACATGAACATATTCTATAAACTAATGTCAATGAGAAATTAACAAGTTTCTCAAATTAACGTGAACATATTCTCTAAATTAATGTCAATGACAAATCACAACGCCATAGATGGCCTATTGCAATGAAAATCCATGATGTTGCTAGCTACAATGTTTCCATTGCTATGCTATTATTTGTCTATTGCAACGCACGCTTCAATGTGTTAGCATAGATATCAACAGGATGTTGCCGAAGCTCTAGACATATTCTAATTTAAAAAAATTGACACCTCAGCGATCCACACCATTGTTTAACGCAAAATCTCCACCATTAATCAACACCATCAATCCACTCCACGAGTATTTCTAATCTCCGCTTTTATTTTCATATCCCACCATCTTTTTCATTTTGTTTCACCCCCAAATTTCCAAATCTGATCCCTAATTGCGATTTCAATTCAAAATCTAAATTACACCATCAATCCAAATCTCCCAAACCGTTGTCCAGATCTAATGCGTCTCTGCTTTCCGGTTTGAACCTAGAAATTGGCAGTTTCCTCTCTCCTAGGAACTCACTCGAACCCAGAAATCGTGGTCACTGGATTTCCTCACTACGTGTCCCTGTTCGAACCCAGAAATCAGCAACAAGGGATCAAATTTAGAATAGCTATTCACTGTAAGCTTTCATTCTGTCATTTTCAATGCCTACTTGAGATAAGATATTATTATGCTTCAGGGGTATTCAAGATCTAAGTGCTTAGTGTGGTAATGTTACTTTTTGGAGGACCCAGATGAAAATTATGCCAGATTTTTGTTTCTGATGTGGTAGAAGCAAATATTTTTCCCTTAACTGATGTGAAGTTGGTCATGTATAAGGAGTTTACATTTACAAGTGGAAGCTTTGGATACAAAAGGAAATTCAATGAACTTCTTTCAGTTGAATTTTTTATAAAACTTAAAATTTTATGTAGTTTATAGATTGTATAGTGTGATTTGATGTCTGATCTAATGGACTGGTCATAGTTTTTGTTATAAAAATGTAAATATATGGATTTGATTGAATTAAATCTAGCACAAAGAATTTCGCTCGGTTATGGCATGGATTATATTTAAACTATGGGCCTAGTTTGGAAATCCTTTCAGAAAGTTGGTTTGAAAGCCGAATGTATAGAATAGTTGCTTTTTGAAATAATTTCTATAGACAAATATTTAAGAAAGTCAAGATTAATTCAGAAACGTAGGTCCTATCCATCCTCCTAGACATAAACAAATAGTAACGTAGGTTAAGTTTGTATAATTCTGAATGTGACTACTTGCATAAACAAAAGAAATAAATTTAACATTACAAAATTAGTATGTAATTTATAGGAGAAAACACATGGAGGAATATAGTACTATATAGCGACCGTGAATCAAGTTATATCGACGAAGACGATGAAGACTCTACCACAACAAGCAAAAGAAACAACTTGAGGCTAGGTGTGGCATGCGACGATGGTTGTATAAGGATGTACACTGTTATTGATACAGATGTATTGGTTTATAACAGATCATTCTCTCGAGTTAATGGTTGAGTCTAGGACTTCTTTTCTACTAGTTTATTGTTTTCCACCGCTAATTCTCGATTACTGAGATTGTATATATTGTGCAGGGCATGCATTGAGTGTAGTTTGAAGTCTTGATGTAGAATTCTTATTGTATGGAAGCAGTGATGGGTATGCTCAATGAGTTATCTCCCTTACAGTCAATTAATAATGTGCCCATTTGATTGACCCGTTTTGCTCCTTAGGAACACTAATATGGATTATTATTTTTTGTGTAACAACCCGGAAAATCAGAACCAATTTAAAATTTTATTTTAAGGAAATTTGTCAGAAATTGAGTCAGAATTTAAAAATTCCATTTTTAAATAACAACAAAGCTCTTAAAAATAGCCATTTTGCAAACAACCTCCGTTTTCGACAAAACCACTTTTGTTGGATCGAGAATGTCAACTTATTGCTAGATTTAAAATTCCATATTTTTTGTAATTAATATGTGAGCGTGGTAAATTAAAACGCGTTTGGTAATTTCTGTTGAATTGAATCGACCAGAAAAGGCCATTTTTCAGATGGTCTCCAAATTTGATGAAATTAGTTTTGTTATAACCATATCGTCAAAACATAACTAGATTTATTTTTCGGGAATTTTTGGAATTAGCATGTGGCCCCAATAAATTAAAATTTACGTTCAAATCTAATATTGAACGTTATATCTTTTAATTTAAAGAAAAACTAATTGAAACAGTCGAATGGGCTTACGAAACATATTCCATTGTGTTTGAAATGGGGGTATTTAGCTTGTGGCGACAGTCATTGGGTTTGATTTGGAGTTCGTATGGATTAATGGGTATTTTTGGAATTAAAGAATTAAAAATAAATAATATAAATATTCCAACCAAACAAATAATTTCCATGATCTTCTCTCCTCGATTTCTTCTGATCTACTCAACGAAATTGCTTGCTTCTTAAGGCAAACTTGTAGAGAATCTTGTCCTTTTAAATCCATACAAGTATCGCCTTTCATCGTGGTGTATTTCGTTCGAATCACCTCCCTGAACTCTGCCTTTTCGCCGCCGGAATCCGTCCTCATCACCAGCTCGAGTTTGACGCGGTTGGCACCTCCAGGCGCGCCTCTCCTAGCTCTTTGACGTGGGAATAGTCGATCGTCTTCAAGAGCAACGGTTCGAACGAAAAATCAAAACCTAGTTTCGAAAAAAGTCTGGCAGGTAATGGCTTTTATATTTTAAATGGTTTACAACATTTAAATGCGTTGCTAATTAAATTTATTTATAAAAATCATATCTTTTTGATACGATGTCGAAATCCGATGAAACAAGAAGCATTGGGACCGTGACATCATACACTACATCTAGAAGTGACTGGAGGAATTTCAGAGCTAGCAATTAAATTAGAAGGAGTGAAAACCAATGTGAGATTTCTAAATTCAAATTGAAATAGATAAGCATTGTATAAATTATATAAACGATGTATAAATTATATAAGCGTTGTATATATGATATATATATATATATAAACATTGTATAAATTATATAAGCGAGGTATAAATCACACATAAGTTGTATAAATCATATGTGCGTTGAATGAAATTGAAATCGATATATATATATATATATATGTATGTATGTATGTATGTATGTATGTATGTATGTATATGTATATCTCCCTCGTCCACGGACCATGGACGATTTGAATTGATTGTGACTGTAATATTAAAAATATATATATGCTATATAATACATATATGCGTTGTATAAAATTGGGATTGATTGTGGTTGTGATGAATTGTTGGATTGAATTGTGGAATTATTGAATGGAATGATTATGTATGGTGCAAGCCTAGGTTAGAAAAGGAGCAGTGCTTAGACACTAAGCCGGTGCTACAACACCCTGCCGTTATAATACTGAAATTTTCTGAAATGAACTATATAAAATAGTTGTTGTGTTGAATAAATTCTTTGAACAATAAAAATATCCTTTTTATTGTATATATAAACCACTAAAAATATTCATGTGTTGAATAAATTCTTTGAACAATAAAAATATCCTTTTTAGTGTATGTATGAACAACTAAAAATATTCATGTGTTGAATAAATTCTTTTGTAGCGACCCAAGGTTTTCGGCCTTGAAAATCAACACAAATACCTTTACTGTATCACATGTCGATCCTCCAAGCACCGAAAACACTGGATAGTTTTAGAAAGAATTTAGAGGGTGATAATTAAAAGAACGAAATATTAGAATAGAAGAAAGAAGAAGAACACCACATCAGAATCTCACAGCGGAACAGGTAAAATATAATATCAAATACCTTTATACAAAAGAATTGTATATACATACCAATCATCAGAGTACCACATACATCAGTCACAGCGAAAAAATACTTTATATAACTAGCGGTGAAGCCTCCTGCTTCTAGCTCCTGAACTCCAAGCGAATATAACCAGTAAATACACTCGGTCTGACCCGAGCACATTTGAAGCAAAGCAAAATACACCGGGTCAGTCTGGAATACTATCAGTGATAAATTCACAGAACACACACTTGTTTAACTTTGGAAGATCCTTTCTAAAATCAAAGGGTAATAGTAAGACCAGTCCACACATAAACACGAACGATTTTTACCTTACTATAACCCAAAACAGTTTTGAAATCATAGCTTGATCTGATATTATCATAATGTCTAAATACAAATAATAACAATCTAGAGGAACGCTTGCATCTCACGCTCCACATATATAGTATACAAACCAAAACCTCGGGAGCTTATTGGATATTGGATTTCCAACATGACAAGGTATGGGACCACCTTCCGAACGTGTATCTCTAGAGGTGAATACATTGGGTTCAACAAGAACGTCTTGCAACCCGGCCCACACATGACCGACCACTCATTTCGCTTGAGTGTATCGAATGTATATCACCGACGGTTGGGATCAGCATCCGCCTCCCGAAAAGGGACACCATCGAAATATAGATTAAAGAAGCAAATAGATTTTCTCTAGATAGGTGATCATACATCCTAATGGGAACGACCCACATAGCCATGCTGCCTGCCTGATTTTTGTCATTTCCCGGTTGATGAGGCTTGAGGCCAGAACTTAACTATAGAACATCTGGTCATCATTCACTTTGAATGCCACATCGTCAGATCCGCCAGATCACACTGATTGACGTCCACAAAAATACTCTAGTTTATTTGGCTAGAGAATAACCATTTCTCCGCCATCAACTATGGTACGTTTGGGGAAATCAACGCATGTAATTCCTTTGGAAATACTCTGTCAGAAAATCCGTCCATACAAGTCATCTAGGCACAGGATGAACCGAAGGTACTCTCCTACTACATCTTATATAGGAATCACCCCATGGATCAGTAGCGAGAGGTCCTTGCAACTTGTAGATTCCAACAACGACCGAATTACAGCTTATCTCTTGTTGCAACATCAGAGATCATTAGTGATTCCTCCGTTTATGAAAATCTACGGTCTTCGATGCTCCATCTCGATCATCTTCTGATCTCTTCACGTATTTGTTGGTCGGAATGGTTTTCGAATAAAATTCGATCCCGGTCTTTCCATACCAACAATCGTATTGGACAGATTTGATAGTCGGTGATTTAACTATCAAAATATATAGTGTTTCAAACATGACACCTCACTGAGTTCACTGGTTTAATATTCAGCATTTCTTGGCCTTTTTAAAATTTAAAACAAACTAATTCAATTCTGCTTAATTAAGACTTCTAACCCTTTTAATATTTTAAAATACGATAATTGAATTCTTATTTAATATACTAATGATATAAACCAAATTTCCTCTGACTAACTCTGACTGATTTACTTTGATCGATTAACTCTAACTTGACTAACTCGACTTATTTACTCCTATCGACTAACTAATATTTGATTTACTCCATTCGCTTGACTCTAGATCGCAGCGATCACAATGGTTACGCCTGATTCCCTCAAGAAACATCCGACCACCGTAGGTTATCTGCAGCCCTGTGAATTATGCTAGCAGTCGTACGCAATGGCAACTCTTCCTGAATAACTATGTTTGACTAACTCTACTTCAAATACTATATTCAATCAACTCTAATTGAATAACAAATGTCCAATAAAATTTGAAATCAATATTCTTATTTCCTTTGAAACTAATGTCGCAATATTATTCATTTTCCAAAACCTTGCATTAGAGTTCAATATTCCTCGTATAGAGTAAAACCAATTCTCAACACCTTTACTCGCTCCAAACTAATACCATTCCTTGATAATAGTGAAGTCAATCAAGTTGGGGTATTTTAGTTACCTCTCAGACCTTGATCGACGACGTTCTTACCTTAGAATAATATTAGTCTGTCACTTAACCACTGATATTAAATCTCACTTGCCCCCTTGATTCGAATCAGGTTTGGTAAACCCTTGCCTACATTTTAAATCCTCGTTTGAAGGTCTCTTTACTTACTTCATTTATTTAAGGAAATATTCACTAGAACACAATTTTAACATCGAGCATTATTTCACTTATAATCTTTTGATTTATAATATAAATCCTCGTCAAATAATTTGATTCCATCTATTTGGACATTTCTATAATAAACTTTTATCACCTGTCTGGCTAAATCTCATCATCAATTAATCACTTGTTAATTGAATTCCTATTTATCCATCTTGTTTAAAAACTTAGATTTATAAATCCCTTTAATAAAATTCTTATTTTGGATTTTTATCGAGCTAAGCGACGCTTAGGCATTTCTTAATTAAATACGAATTAAAATCATTTCTTTGATTATTATCAATTTAAGTAATAATTATCTTTAACATTAACTATATTAAAAATATTTAACTCTGCTATTAATCAAAGATAGGATAATTATCACTTTTTACAAAGCTTATCAAATAATAATTTGCCTTATTAACCCTAACCACTCTAGTAATTACTTGAATTATAGTAAATCCCAAGATTTACTAATATTTAACATCATACAGTTCAATAATCCCCTTGGATTTATAGTTAATCAAAGATCAACTAATAATTTACACTATTCATTAAATTAAACTAATTCCATTCTCGATTTCAACTACACACGGTTGATTTTGCCAACTATGCATATCAGTTAACTCTTAACTGAATTTCCTTGTCATTTCCCTTTTTATATTAATTAACTAACTTAATTAATTTAACATCTCTATTTAATTGTTTAAAAACAATTATCTAATTTTACCATCCCGTAGTTAAATACTTTGGTTCTTCTGCTTTTAACTTACATAAACCTTTTAAATAATTCCTCTTATAAACTCAATTTAATATATTTATTTGTGAATATCCAATTTAAATCCTTATATAAAATAAAAAAAACTTTAATCCAGTTATAAAATAATTTATAACTTTCAAACAACATCAATCCACCTGACGGTAGCCCGATGTTTAAAACCATATATTTTAGGCCATTCTGCCAATTACTCAGTCAACACTATCGGTTGATTTAAAACACATCAACTATGAATATATATTCAACCATCAACATTCAAACCAGTTTTGGTGTCAGTGTGAACAATGCATGTATATACACAACAAACAAAAATACAATTTAATTTGAGGAATCCGGTCGTATCCCGCCAACCTGTCCTTCTCTGCATCACAGATATCAGTTGAAAAAATATACGAATTAAATAAATGACGGAATATAAACAACTGCAACCAATCAAACCATAACAACCAATTTGCATCCATCGCATCCAATCAACCAATTTATACTGTAAATTGTAGATTATATTTTTCTATGGATTTACCACATCACAGGACTCCAGAAGGTGTGAGAATTAACTCACCAGAGTTTGTTCTGGTCGACGGTTGAGCGTTTGTTGCATTTAATTTGAGTCAAGCGTTCAAAATTTGCCAAAATTTCAACTGCAGCAGATCGACTCCTCGTCAGTGTCATCGGATAGGCCTCTTCTCTGCGATCACAACGGATCCAGTTTCGTCAGTTGTCGTTATCGTATGTGGAAGTTATGCCAGTTTGAAGTTTGAATAAATATAGGATTTTTAACTAACTAACTTTTAAATAGATTAAAAACTAATTACCATAATTAATTCCTAATCCATGTCAGCCTCCCCCATTATCTCTTCACGCATTTCCCAGTAGCCGCATCACGCGTTTCTCTAACTCCAACAGGAGAAAACCCGATCTCCTTTACATCGTGGAATTTAGACCCCGTATTCACCCAACCCTGACACCTCGACATCATCAGAGACCGACCCGACACCTTCACCAGAACCGCCGCGGCGCCAGGCTCCATCGCCACCAACCCCAGCCCCCATCGTGCCTCCGATCACCTGAAAACCGGTGTTGAACGGAAAATCATCACAGTCAGAATCTGATCGCCACACATCACCTTACACCACCGGACCTCTGCCTTTGAACCCGCCTTGCTCCCCTCTTCCCTTAGCTTCAGGTGCCCATCCCCCTTGATGACTGCAGCTGCCAGAAAACACCCCAAAACCAACGCCAGACCTAAACAAACCAACCGAAAAACAATCCTATGTTCATCTCAACATTTCGTCCACCACACACCACCAGAGAAACCGAGACCTATACCAAATCGAAGCTGAAACTCCCCTCTTCGATAGCCCCAAGGCCCCGCCCATTGAAATTTGTTAAATTGCTCGAATTTCAGAGAATAACGAAATCAGTTTTCCTTGGTTTTCGTGAAATTCCGGCCACCACAGGTGACTGTTCGACCCCAAATTTTTATAGCAGATCCATGTCGACCCGATCTACAACTCTCGTTCGGGATCCCTCAGCTAATTCCTGACAGAAATTGAGTTATAATTTATTTTGTAACCAGGGGGTTTTTCGCAAATATTTTTGGCTTGAAATGAGTTTGGACGGAATGAAGGGAATTGGCTGGAGGATAGTGTATATATAAAGAGAGAAATTATATTTATTTATGTCGATGTGATTAAGGATATTTTATTTCGTACCTATCGCATTTTCGAACATCGTTTATTCGCTGCTGCGCTCACATACGAACCCCATTCGAGACGCGAATGGACGGCATAGTATAATTCGACGATACGGTCCTAATGAAACTTGTTTCATTGAATTCCGAGTCCGTTTGCTCAAATAACGTTTGTACACGTCCAAATAGATCGATTTATTTTACATTTTATTCAGCCACGCTCATAGAATAACACCGTTTTGCGTGCAACTTGAAAATCTAGCAATAATTTACTGTTACGGTCCCAACAAAATTTGTTTTGTCGAAAACAGAGGTCGTTTGAAAAATGTCCCTTTTTGAACTACCCAATTTGAATTAAAATAAATTAATTTTAAAATACTTCAATATAAAAATATCAAAATATTGAAATTGGCCATACACGGCCAGAATATCGTATACTACCACAAAAAAATATCCCGGGTTGAATTCCAAGCCAAAACGATATTTAAAATATTTAAAAACCATTTATTCTATATAAATATAGCGCTATATATATAAAGGAAATTCCATAAAGTTTTTTTCAAAATTTGATTTGGACATAAAATAAAATCTACACGACAAAAACTGGATTTTTCTCTGCCATTGGAAAGATATCGTCAAGCCGGTCCCGACGTTTCTTGTTTCGAGGAAATCCGACTTATTTTGAACCCGGTACGACCAATTGAAGTTCAAAACACCAAATTGCGAACTTTCGCGCCGCTGCAGCTCGTTATTTAATTATATTATAAACCATATCGCTCAACCGTCATTAAATAAACGAAATCGTCGCTATATCTTCAATATAACCAATATTTGACCAATTTAAACTGCCTGAACCCAATATATGGCAATTTCTATATTTTCCCAAATATTCTGGAAATTGAAATATTATTTTATTATTTATTTAATAATATATTCCAAATAAATCGTTAAATTCGATTATTTAAATTCAAACCAATATTTTAAATAATTAAAATAATTAAAATATTCCAAATAAATAGGCAAAAAAAACACGGGTCGTTACATTCCTTCCCCCTTAAAATAATTTCGTCCTCGAAATTGCTAAGGTAGAAAGAACGTTAATTCCCTTTATCTTTCCAAAAATAATTAATTTTAAAACTCGAAGTTATTCCTAAACTGACCCAATTGGTTTTAAAACCAATTTGTTTCAAATAAAATAATTTTCTAAAAATCTTCAAAAATTTCTAACACCATAAATTTTGGAAAAATTTCGGCAGAGTCTCCTCTGTACGGAGGACCATCTGCAATATTGCAGGTTCAAGAAATATGTATACATCTACTCTCATGGTCAAAAAATTCAAAAACCAAACTCAAATCCAAAACAAAAACCAAAATTTCATATTTGCATAGGCGTACCTTTTTGCGAGCGTTATTACGCGATAAACGATAATTTATATTCAAGCTTGCTCAATTATTGTGCAGCTCTGGATTCGATTAATTCCAGAATTTCCTCTTTCGAATGGATTTCTAAATTGAATTGGTACTTTTGCACCTGTTTCCCAACTCAAACCAATTCATTAGTCCTCAAAACAATAGCAATAAGGTTCAAACATCCATATCCTACATATCATCCATACCACACACAATTCAATCCACATGGGATTTATAACCAAGCTATAACAATCCATTTATCTCATATAATTATCTATTCAAATTTATTTAACTGAATTGATTTATTCAAATTATTTATTTCATATTGGTTTTAAACAAATTGATTCATGTTCAAGTTCATTCATCGAGCACACCATCCAAACATATCACACACATTAACATCAACAAATCAAAACAATTTGCCCATACTATAATAATCATTACTTTTATTATATTATAAAATAAGTTGGACAAAAATAATTTCAAAAATAATTTTATAATCAAATTTACAATTACGCGCTCTCGTTTATATATACACAACTCAATCTAGGGTATTTCTAACCCCATCTCTATCGAATCACACCACAGAGCCAAGGTTATCTCTAAACCAATAGCTCTGATACCACTGTAGCGACCCAAGGTTTTCGGCCTTGAAAATCGACACAAATACCTTTACTGTATCACATGCCGATCCTCCAAGCACCGAAAACACTGGATAGTTTTAGAAAGAATTTAGAGGGTGAGAATAGAAAGAAAGAAATATTAGAATAGAAAAAAGTAGAAGAACACCACATTAGAATCTCACAGCGGAACAGGTAAAATATAATATCAAATACCTTTATACAAAAGAATTGTATATACATACCAATCATCAGAGTACCACATACATCAGTCACAGCGAAAAAAATACTTTATATAACTAGCAGTGAAGCCTCCTGCTTCTAGCTCGTGAAACTCCAAGCGAATAAAACCTATAAATACACTCGATCTGACCCGAGCACATTTGAAGCAAAGCAAAATACACCGGGACAGTCTGGAATACTATCAGTGATAAATTCACAGAACACACACTTGTTTAGCTTTGGAAGATCCTTTCTGAAATCGAAGGGTAATAGTAAGACCAGTCCGCACATAAACACGGATGGTTTTTACCTTACAATAACCCAAAACAGTTTTGAAATCATAGCTTGCTCTGATATTATCATAATGTCTAAATACAAATAATAACAATCTAGAGGAATGCTTGCATCTCACGCTCCACATATATAGTATACAAACCAAAACCGCGGGCGCTTATTGGATATTGGATTTCCAACATGACAAGGTATGGGACCACCTTCCGAATGTGTATCTCTAGAGGCGAATACACTGGGTTCAACAAGAACGTCTTGCAACCCGGCCCACATATGACCGACCACTCATTTCGCTTGAGTGTATCGAATGTATATCACCGACGGTTGGGATCAGCAACCACCTCCCGAAAAGGGACAACATAAAAAATATAGATTAAAGAAGCAAATAGATTTTCTCTAGATAGGTGATCATACGTCCTAATGGGAGCGACCCACATAGCCATGCTGCCTGCCCAATTTTTGTCATTTCCCGGTTGATGAGGCTTGAGGCCAGAACTTAATTGTAGAACATCTGGTCATCATTCACTTTGAATGCAACATCGTCAGATCCGCCTGATCACACTGATTGACGTCCACAAAAATACTTTAATTTAATTGGCTAGAGAATAACCATTTCTCCGCCATCAACTATGGTACGTTTAGAGAAATCAATGCATTTAATTCCTTTGGAAATACTCTGTCAGACATCCGTCCATACAGGTCATCCAGGCACAGGATGAACTGAAGGTACTCTCCTACTACATCTCATATAGGAATCACCCCATGGATCAGTAGCGAGAAGTCCTTGCAACTCGTAGATTCGAACCACGACCGAATCACAGCTTATCTCTTGTTGCAACATCAGAGATCATTAGTGATTCCTCCGTTTATGAAAATCTACGGTCTTCGATGCTCCATCTCGATCATCTTCTGATCTCTTCATGTATTTGTTGGTCATAATGGTTTTCGAATAAAATTCGATCCCGATCTTTCGATACCAACAATCGTATTGGACAGATTTGATAGTCGGTGATTTAACTATCAAAATATATAGTGTTTCAAACATGACACCTCACTGAGTTCACTGGTTTAATATTCAGCATTTCTTGGCCTTTTTAAAATTTAAAACAAACTAATTCAATTCTGCTTAATTAAGACTTCTAACCCTTTTAATATTTTAAAATACGATAATTGAATTCTTATTTAATATACTAATGATATAAACCAAATTTCCTCTGACTAACTCTGACTGATTTACTTTGATCGATTAACTCTAACTTGACTAACCCGACTTATTTACTCCTATTGACTAACTAATATTTGATTTACTCCATTCGCTTGACTCTAGATCGCAGCGATCACAATGGTTACGCCTGATTCCCTCAGGAAACATCCGACCGCCGTAGGCTATCTGCAGCCCTGCGAATTACGCTAGCATTCGTACGCAATGGCAAATCTTCCTGAATAGCTATGTTTGACTAACTCTACTTCAAATACTATATTCAATCAACTCTAATTGAATAACAAATGTCCAATAAAATTTGAAATCAATATTTTTATTTCCTTTGAAACTAATATCGCAATATTATTCATTTTCCAAAACCTTGCATTAGAGTTCAATATTCCTCGTATAGAGTAAAACCAATTCTCAACACCTTTACTCGCACCAAACTAATACCATTCCTTAATAATAGTGAAGCCAATCAAGTTGGGATATTTTAGTTACCTCTCAGACGTTGATCGACAATGTTCTTACCTTAGAATAATATTAGTCTGTCACTTAACCACTGATATTAAATCTCACTTGCCCCCCTGATTCGAATCAGGTTTTGGTAAACCCTTGCCTACATTTGAAATCCTCGTTTGAAGGTCTCTTTACTTACTTTCTTTATTTAAGGAAATATTCACTAGAACACAATTTTAACATCGAGCATTATTTCACTTATAATCTTTTGATTTATAATATAAATCCTCGTCAAATAATTTGATTCCATCTATTTGGACATTTCTATAATGAACTTTTATCACCTCTTTGGCTAAATCTCATCGTCAATTAATCACTTGTTAATTGAATTCCCATTTATCCATCTTTTTTAAAAACTTAGATTTATAAATCCCTTTAATAAAATTCTTATTTTGGATTTTTATCGAGCTAAGCGACGCTTAGGCATTTCTTAATTAAATACAAATTTAAATCATTTCTTTGATTATTATCAATTTAAATAATAATTATCTTTAACATTAACTATATTAAAAATAGTTTACTCTGCTATTAATCAAAGATAGGATAATTATCACTTTTTACAAAGCTTATCAAATAATAATTTGCCTTACTAACCCTAACCACTCTAGTAATTACTTGAATTATAGTAAATCCCAAGATTTACTAATATTTAACATCATACAGTTCAATAATCCCCTTTGATTTATAGTTAATCAAAGATCAACTAATAATTTACACTATTCATTAAATTAAACTAATTCCATTCTCGATTTCAACTACACACGGTTGATTTTGCCAACCATGCATATCAGTTAACTCTTAACTGAATTTCCTTGTCATTTCCCTTTTTATATTAATTAACTAACTTAATTAATTTAACATCTCTATTTAATTGTTTAAAAACAATTATCTAATTTTACCATCCCGTAGTTAAATACTTTGGTTCTTCTGCTTTTAACTTACATAAACCTTTTAAATAATTCCTCTTATAAACTCGATTTAATATATTTATCTGTGAATATCCAATTTAAATCCTTATATAAAATAACAAAAACTTTAATCCTGTTATAAAATAATTTATAACTTTCAAACAACATTAATCCACCTGACGGTAGCCCGATGTTTAAAACCATATATTTTAGGCCATTCTAACAATTACTCAGTCAACACTATCGGTTGATTTAAAACACATCAACTATGAATATATATTCAACCATCAACATTTGAACCAGTTTTGGTGTCAGTGTGAACAATGCATATACATACACAACAAACAAAAATACAATTTAATTTGAGGAATCCGGTCGGATCCCTCCAACCTGTCCTTCTCTGCATCACAGATATCAGTTGAAAAAATATACGAATTAAATAAATGACGGAATATAAATAACTGCAACCAATCAAACCATAACAACCAATTTGCATCCATCGCATCCAATCAAACAATTTATACTGCAAATTGTAGATTATATTTTTATGGATTTACCACATCATAGGACTCCAGAAGGTGTGAGTATTAACTCACCAGAGTTTGTTCTGGTCGACGGTTGACACATTTGTTGCATTTAATTTGAGTCGAGCATTCAAAATTTGCCAAAATTTCAACTGCATCAGATCGACTCCTAGTCAGTGTCATCGGATAGGTCTCGTCCCTGCGATCCCAATGGATCCAGTTTCGTCAGTTTTTGTTATCGTATGTGGAAGTTATGCCAGTTCAAAGTTTGAATAAATATACGATTTTTAACTAAACTAACTTTGAAATAAATTAAAAATTAATTACCTTAATTAATTCCTAATCCACGTCAGCCTCCCCCATAATCTCTTCACGCGTTTCCCAATAGCCGCGTCACACGTTTCTCCAACTCCAACAGAAGAAAACGCGATCTCCCTTACATTGTGGAATTTAGACCCCGTATTCTCCCAACCCTGAAACCTCGACATCATCAGAGACCGACCCGACACCTTCACCTGAACTGCCGCGGCGCCAAGTTCCATCGCCACCAACCCCAGCCCCCATCGTGCCTCCGATCACCTGAAAACCGGGGTTGAACGGAAAATCATCACAGTCAGAATCCAATCACCACACATCACCTTACACCACCGGATCTCTGCCTTCGAACCCGCCTTGCTCCCCTCTTCCCTTTGCTTCAGGTGCCCGTCCCCCATGATGACTGCAGCCGCCAGAAAACTCCCCCAAAACCGAAGCCAGACCAAAACAAACCAACCCAAAAACAATCCTCTGTTCATCTCAACATTCCGACCACCACACACCACCAGAGATCCCGAGACCTATACCAAATCGAAGCTGAAACTCCCCTCTTCGATAGCCCTAAGGTCCCGCCCATTGAAATTGGTTAAATTGCTCGAATTTCAGAGAATAACGAAATCAGTTTCCTTGGTTTTCGTGAAATTCCGGCCACCATAGGTGATCGTTCGACCCCAAATTTTTACAGCAGATCCGTGTCGACCCGGTCTACAACTCTCGATCGGGATCCCTCAGCTAATTCCCGACAGAAATGGAGTTATAATTTATTTTGTAACCAGGGGGTTTTTCGCAAATATTTTTGGCCAGAAATGAGTTTGGACGGAATGAAGGGAATTGGCTGGAGGATAGTGTATATATAAAGAGAGAAATTATATTTATTTATGTCGATGTGACTAAGGATATTTTATTTCTTACCTATCGCGTTTTCGAACATCGTTTATTCGCTGCTGCGCTCACATACGAACCCCGTTCGAGACGCGAATGGACGACATAGTATAATTCGATGATACGGTCCTAATGAAACTTGTTTCATTGAATTCCAAGTCCGTTTGCTCAAATAGCATTTGTACATGTCCAAATAGATCGATTTATTTTACATTTTATTCTGCCACGCTCACAGAATAACACTATTTTGCGTGCAACTTGAAAATATAACAATAATTTACTGTTACGGTCCCAACAAAATTTGTTTCGTCGAAAACAGAGGTCGTTTTAAAAATGTCCCTTTTTGAACTGCCAATTTGAATTAAAATAAATTAATTTTAAAATACTTCAATATAAAAATATCAAAATATTGAAATTGGCCATAAACGGCCAGAATATCGTATACTACCACAAAAAAATATCCTGGGTCGAATTCCAAGCCAAAACGATATTTAAAATATTTAAAAACCCTTTATTCTATATAAATATAGCGCTATATATATAAAGGAAATTCCATAGCGTTTTTTTCAAAATTTGATTTGGACATAAAATAAAATCTACACGACGAAAACTGGATTTTACTCTGCCATTGGAAAGATATCGTCAAGCCGGTCCAGACGTTTCTTGTTTCGAGGAAATCCGACTTATTTTGATCCCGGTACGACCAATTGAAGTTCAAAACGCCTAATCGCGAACTGCCGCGCCGCTGCAGCTCGTTATTTAATTAAATTATAAACCATATCGCTCGACCGTCGTTAAATAAACGAAATCGTCGCTATATCTTCAATATAACCAATATTTGACCAATTTAAACTGCCCAAACCCAATATATGGCAATTTCTATATTTTCCCAAATATTCAGGAAATAAAAATATTATTTTATTATTTACTTAAATAATATATTCCAAATAAATCTTTAAATTCGATTATTTAAATTCAAACCAATATTTTAAATAATTAAAATATTCCAAATAAATAGGCAGAAAAACACGGGTCGTTACATCTTTAAACAATAAAAATATCATTTTTATTGTATATATGAACAACTAAAAATATTCATGTGTTAAATAAATTCTTTGAACAATAAAAATATCATTTTTATTGTATGTATGAACCGTTAAAAATAGTCATGTGTGGAAATATATTTTTTGTTCTCCAAAAATATTATTTCTAATATGTATATGAAGTAATAAAAATAGCCATGTGTGGAAATATATTTTTGCTCACCAAAAATATTATTTTTAACATGTATGTATGAACCGTTAAAAACAGTCGTGTGTGGAAATATATTTTTGTTTGCCAAAAATATTATTTTTAACCTGTATGTGAAGTAATAAAAATAGTCATGTGTGAAAATATATTTTTGTTCGCCAAAAGTATTATTTTTAACATGTATATGAAATGAATAAAAATAGTCATGTGTGGAAATATATTTTTGTTCACCAAAAATATTATTTTTAACATGTATGTGAAGTAATAGAAATAGTCATATGTGGAAATATATTTTTGTTCGCCAAAAATATTACTTTTAACATGTATATGAAGTGAATAAAATAGTCATGTGTTGAAATAAATATTTGTTCGTTAATAATATTATTTTAGCTTAGGCATGCATGTATATACACATGCTACACAGGTAAATGGATTCGTTGTGAGTAAAGAATTTATTTGCGTGCCTGACAAATAGGTAAGCCTTAATGAGTTGGCTACGCAATTTTATTATTATATAAACTCCTATCAATGCCATCGGATGCGGTGTGCTGGTTGTTCTGTGTGAGATTATAAATTACGCCATGGGATAACAATAATTAATTTTGAACTAACCTACATGGCATACTACGTGAAGATAGCATACTCTATCATATACCATATAAGCATTTGGAGCTTGCATGATGAGGTTGGAATTACCATACAAGCGAGAGGCTTGTATGGCGATGACTACATTTCAGGTTGAACCGAAGACGAACTATTGATGTCATATCATATAATATTCCATATTAGCATTTGGAGCTTGTATGACGAGGTTGGGATTACCATATGAGCAAGACGCTCGTATGGCGATGACTGAATTACAGGTTGAACTGAAGACTGATATGGACTAAATAAAATTTAACGGTAAATGGCACGATTAATAAAAAAACCACACGGGTCTGTAGATGATAATAATTCACGTATCTCTTGATTTTAGATAAGGCACATGGATTATTTATTTTTCAACACTGGACAAGGTGACGAGATATAATCTCTAGAGATATGATCTGTACACTCTCCCTTGGGCAAAGATAGGTCACTAAAAATTGTGTATGCTTTTTATTGATTAATTGGGTGCCTAATACGGCCCAATAAATTTCCAAAACACCCTGAAAGGATGCAACTGATTTGGAAGAGATGGAAGATGAAGCTCTTACAACAATTCAGTTGAGTCTTTCAAATGAATTTCTTAGAGAATTTTCTTAGAAAAAGACGGCAAAGGAACTATGGGACGCATTATCAGATTCATATCAAGACAAGTGCTCTCACTCATCGAATTATTCTTCAACAAAAACTTTATTCGTTCAAGATGAACCCTGGAGCCGATTTGAAGAATTAAATGAATTTGAAGTCGTTGAATAAATTATATAGTTTATATATAATATAAATTAAAATTAAATGAATCGTGCATGGTAGTTCGCGTTTTGAAATCGTAACTTTAAACGATTATACCGAGATATCCGACCGTCGGATTTCCCTAAACCGGAACCGTTGGGTTTGCTTTGGAAAGATCTTTCCAAGATACTAAATTTTTTAAGATCCAACGGTTAGATTTTGAGAATTGTGTAATTCAAATATGAATAAAAACAGCGCCAGGGCCGCGTAATGACTGAAGAGTCGTTTATTTAAAATGGGATATTTTTATGTAAATAAAAATAGCAATAAATCATTTTTAAATATTATAAACGATGTGGAATGGAAATAAACCAGTTTTACTTGGTTTATTAGATATTTTTGATGGTTAGGTTAGATGTATCTGACATGAAATTATTATGTTGAATTGAAACGTGAATGTCATATAGTTTAACCATGGAAAGAATTGATTTGAATTTTATATATATGTGAATTATTTGTAAAGGCTGAGTTAATTCTCATTTCAAGTAATTGAATGGCAACTAAAAGTTGAACATAATAAAGACGGTGCAAGACCGCTAATCTTCATATCGAATGGATTACCACTAATGCCTTTGATATGGGTAGCTCCCTTGATGAGGTTACCGTGGTAGTGATCCGTACGTTTTTGTTGATTGTCCGGATGTGTGAGGGCCTCTCTCCTATATTGGACATATGGGACGAGTAATAAGGTGCCTCCGGTTTTGTTCAGACCCAGAATGGGCTTGTAAATGGATGTGTGTCTGACATTGGATTTTATTCTATGTTAATTGATTTCTATTAAATATATATCTGTTTGGTGGCGTAGAATTTATTCTCTTGCTTAACACCCTTCTCTGAGATGCACGAGCTTAGAGGTTATATATCAATAGATATCAGTCACATGGCGTGAGTTGTTAGTGTAGCATGCAAAGATGCAAATGAGCAGGGCTTCTGCTGAAAAGCAAAGTCTTGTTGTTGATGATCAAAGCATGGCTTTAAATAGCATAACTTTGTGTGTAGCGTTATTCGCGAGCCTCACACCTCGGTATGTGTCAAAAATGGGATCGTGACCATAGGGAGAACATGACGTTTCTTTCTAGCTACGGATGGTGTCATGGTATGGAGCCCCGACATTTTTTTTTTAACTTTGTGGATGATGGGTAGCGAGGCGCCTTGGATATATCGGTCACTGCGAGGCCGATGGATAGGTTTGATAGGACCGGAAAACGTGTGTTCAGGGATAATTAATCCTCAAAGGTAAGGGTGGACCGGCCCTACCGTTCACAGGGTTCACTGTGGTCGATCCTGAGGCATTTGATAGAGTGCCTCGAATCAGAGAGGAGCCATCCCTGGCCTCGACTCATGACGAAAATCCAATTTCCAATACGTGACTTTTCGGTTTTGATTGTAAACCTATATATGGCGGCATAGTGGCATGGGATGCTCATGTCGTCTATGATTGATACATTATGATTGAAATTTTGTTTGAAACATATATGCACTAGTGATAATATCAAATGATTTTGTTTTATACGTATCAAGCACATTTTGGCCATTAAAAGGTAAAACTCTATCCTTTGGCTTGCATTGCATTGTGTGATGGGACATGAGTCTTATAATGGCTTCATTTTTCTAAAAAGCATTGCGTTGTTTAAAAGATTTACTTTATTTCATGCATGGGAAATCATTGAAGTAAACCCGTTCAGCGTTAGCGGCGTGGTCCTATGATTTGCCTTATTATTACTATACCAGTTAAGTAGATTTCTCATTCCAGTCCCATGGTTGACTCGTAGTTTGTTTCACTTGCAAACTCGGGTGCCCCTATTTTTACATGGGGAACCAAGTAACAGGTAGCAGGATTTATTTTGGCTTAGCACTATAGCTTGGAGTACACTTTTGGCTGAAGGCGAAGACTAGCTTTTATCTGTATTTTGGACTATTAACATTACCGCTTGTACTATCTTATATATATGTACCGTTGATCTTGATGTAGACTGATCATTTCTTTTATGTACTATCCTATAACTCTGCAACTCTAATGGTTATGACATTTTATGATTCCGCTGTCATATTAACGTAAATTATTCCATTTCATGTTTATTCTATTATCGGTAATCTGCTAATGTTGATTATTGTGTTATATTCCAATGATTATCCTTGCCACCGTGGTATGGGGGTTTGGGTTGTCAAGTTTTAAGTTCTTATTTACAACTTAGACGTAGAGTTTCACTAATAACCCTTTTTGATTCCCTGAGTGCACTTGATATTGGTGAGAGAGAGGATGGTGAAATTGATAGTTCAGTGTTGGGCATTCATGTTGAAACTTCAAATGTTAACCAGTCTGATGGAGCGCGAGGCTAATGTAGGATCATGGTAGTTAAAGGTCGGAAGATGTCAGGTAATGATTTAGTTCATTTAGTAGACAAACCAATTCTGAAATCTACTGGAAGTGATGCCAAACAGAATTGGACAGAAGCCTATTGTGCTCAAAGTACCTCATATAGCAATGCTTTCAAAATTTTTTGAGCATAAAAATAATGGCCTTGTTGCCATCTCGAATATGTCTAAGTCAATGCCTAATGTTAATGTTGATGGAAAGATTTGATCATGCTCTAATATCTCTAATATGTTTCAGCTACTGCTCCAAATTAACAACAATATCCAAACCTCCTACCTCATTGAGCCTTCCAATAAAATTGTAAGTGCCCACTTGATTGCTGCAAGTCCCCATTTTCGGCTGTAATCCCGGGATACAATGACCTCAAAGCTCCTGTTACTAGAAAAATGAAAGTGGACATGCTTCATACAAACCAATCATCACTGTTAATACTTTATACATGTTCCCAGTACGTTAGGCAGCTTATTATATGAATACCATTTTACTATTATTAATGGTAATTTTTTTACATAACTTTGACTTTATTCATTACTGTTTAATACTCTTAACTCATTTGCAAAGTGCCTATAGAATTTATACCTTACTACCATGGCAAAACTGCAATCTATTGGACTCGTTTATACATCGTATACCAAAGTCATCCCACTTTCACCAGTGTTAACTCATTTCCCCCTTTTTGTATTTGGTTCAATAACATATCTTGACTGTATTTTTTGTACTTTTGTAATTGTGCAGATTTGGCATGGAGGAGTGCAATTGAAATCTGGACGTTATAGTCATAAAAATAGTATAGCAATGAAATTAATTTTTTAACAATTTTGTTATTTTTTGTTAACAATTTTTTATTACTGAAGAATTAGATTTGCAATGGGAAACATGACTGGGTTAATGAAAAGGAAAGGAGTGAGAATGATAATCGTAGCACGAGCATGCTGCATAAGAGGTACTCCTTATGGACTGGGTTATTAATATATCTTACTTGGAAACTGTTCGAGTGACATTGTAGCAAGTCTGTATATGAGTGAATGTATAATAGTGTCAGTGAGTCTGTATATGAGTGAATGTATAATAGTGTCAGTGAGTCTGTATATGAGTGAATTGAGTGATAATGTATTGAATTCAGCTATTTTATGTAATGAAATTACTAATTCACAAATGGTATAAACTTGAATTGTTTTTTTCTAAATGTGAGTAATTATATTTGTTTTTTAGTGAAATAGCAGTTATTATTATAATATTATGAAATCTTTGATTAATAGCAGTTGAGGTATAATTATGTTTTGCAGTTGTAAAACAAATTTTAACAACTGCTAAGAACAGTTGTAAAAAGGTTGACTTTATTACGATTGCCAGCTATACTAGACATATTACAACTGTTTTTGGCAGTTGTGAAAGGGTATTTTTTGTTGTAGTGGTACCTATGGCAACACCTGTATCGATGTTATCATAGAGTCGTAAAGATGTTGACTTTGACTCTAAGGCAATGCTGCAAAAGGCAACCCCAAAAAAGTGTTGCCACAGATCATTTTCCTATAGCAACACTTTTTGGCACTTCCTGCATTACTTCTCCGGTATTGCAGTATGCAGTCTATGGCATAGTGAATTAACATGAACATATTCTCTAAATTAAAGTTTAACATGTTTCTCAATCTAACATGAACATATTCTCCAAATTAATGTCAATAACAAATTAACATGTTTCTCAAATGAACATATTCTCTAAATTAATGTTAGTGACAAATTAACACATTTCTTAAATTAACATAAACATATTCTCTAAATTTAACGCCCCGCCTCTATACCCACTATCGTCCAGTTCATTTAGGAGAAATGTCGTAGACCATAACGAAGAATGAGGTTTGTGAAGAGAAACCAATTGTATGATTACTCCATGTGAGGAATGCACATCGAATTTTGATACCAATTAAAATTTCGACATGACCATTCGGCACATAGGGCAACTATACAACGTCTATATGAAATCCAGAAAGCAGTATAAAATAGACAACAACAATACTATAAATATGGTATATCTCAAAGCCAGACACAGAATAATCAATATCACAAAAGCGGAATAGATATGAATAAACCAAGGATGTATACAACAAGATAGTGGTCAACAAAGATCCACTAAACCCAAAAGAATAGATACATGTACCATGATCTAAATAAAAGAATATGCACACAACGATAGATAAAGTCATAGGTACAAAAGTACATAAAATTGCAAAGATGGAGTAGCAAGCTAAAGGCAGAAGATCAATCCTGCGATGAGACCCAAAGGAGCACCTAAAATGACTCGGCCTGACCCGAGTATTATTTATAAGGAAATAAATAATAAATGGATCAGTGTGGCTGTACTTATCAAATAAACTGGGATAACAAGAGATATAACATAGGATGACATGAACATGGCAAGTCGACACAATCAGGAAATGACAATGGAATGTCAGCACACAAATATCTCTAAATAATCTCCTAGCTAATATAGAATGCGACATTCAAATAATAGCAAACAACAGAAAATGACAGCGGAATGCCAAATAAACTAAACACATGAATGGCAGCGGAATGCCTAATATAAATCAAATTGACGTGCATCGTATCAAAATAATCATAAATCAAATTGACGCACACCGCATCAAAGTAATCAAGAATCCAGAAGTAAGTAGAAATCAAGAAAACATCATAAAAAGTGGAAACTCCCCAGATAAGGAACGATCCAGTGGTAACTCCCCAATAAAGAACGATCCATAAAACATCATAAAAAGTGGAAACTCCCCATATGAGATACGATCACTAGGTAGAGAACCTATTTGTTTGAGCCGAAGCTCCGCCACGGAGCCGGTTCGTGACCCCGGAAGAGAGAAAACACATAAATAATAGAAAGTTGGACCGAAGTCCCATAGGTGAAATCCAAGAATCGTAAATCCCACTCGGGCGATCGAGGACCACAAAACATAAGTCATAAAATGAACAGGAGGTATCGACAGATGGTGCGGAAACTATCTGACTGGAGTTCCCCTAATAGTGCGGAAACCATCACGGTGAACACAGTCCTCCGGAGACATAGCCAGGAAGCTAAGTCCGAATCATAAAACGGATCACATCGATCCGGGTGAATAGAAATTACTCCGAGCTAGTTAATATAAAGAAATAGCGACATGTCCCATAACCACATGCTATTCTATTTACAAACACATAATTGGTTTCTGTTCAAAACAGAGAAAATCACCACGGATGTTCGAAAGCACGAGTCCAAGAATTATTTGCCGAAGTAAACATATAAGGGTCATAGTCCTCAGTTTTACTAAGATAAATGAACTAAATTTCTCGTCTGATCGATAGGAAAAGGAATCGTATATAAATCAATAGAATTAGAACCGGGTTTAGAAACCGAATTTATTTTAAAAGGATTTGAATTAAAAAACTGATTAAACGTTGGTTCGATGCCCATTGACAATATAAAACCCCATTATCCATTGTGGTACAATTATTCATGAAAACCGTCGCCGTAGCGAATAGAACACAAACATCATGAAACATATACTCACATTACAACAACATACAGGAAATCAAGGGATAACGGTTGTACTTTCGATCAACGAACGATTTGAAATCCCAAACTAGCACACAAAGGTTTCAAACTACATCTGAATGGACTCAAAGGATATCGAGCCGATAATTCACGTTTTAATGGCGTGAAGCATCTTAACAAGAGTATCGAATAAATTCAATATACAAAAATAGAGCGCACGGGCTTTAGAATGATCACTTATTCAATTCACATCATAAACAAATGTGAATCGGCCAAAAAGGACCAACATTGGAAGAATCAAATGAGAATCAAAGTCGATGAATCGAGCTGCTGGAATCAGTGAATTCGTAAAGCTGAAGTTCACAAACGAAGTCCGAATGGCCCGAGCTCCGACCGCTAAAGAGCCTGGATGGGCCTAAACTATTGACCGTGGTCTTCACTGGTCAACAACAGATTTTCAGTGACAGACATCTGTCACCCTAAGGACAGACGTCTATTGTCAGGAAAACTGTTTTCTGAGAGTCTGGACAGACGTCTGTCCATTTTTGGATAGACGTCTGAGCTGAAGCAATTATTTATTTTGCTTCCTAAACAATGACAGATGTCTGTCCCCCTCACGGACAGACGTCTGAGCTGAAGTGTGGCCATTTTTGCTTAGGAAATAAAGTGCAAACGCCTCTCGGACGAGGACAGATCAATGGTGATGGCTTATAACATTTTCTAAGTGAAAATGAAGCATCAATAACATGCCGAAGCAACTCATAACACCAAACAAACATGCACAAACATATATATATATATATGGTATTGCTATGATTTCGATTATATATTCAAAAATGAACAAATTCTCTAACCAAAGCAATCGAATTTGATTCAAGCAACTTGTAAAGGATTAGAACTATGTCGGAGGACAACGGAGCTTCACAACATCACCAAATCAACTCAAAACATATGCATAAGATCGTGTAAACCATCCTACTTATAATTTCTACTCAACGGAACATAAACATACGGAATCGGCTAAGTTACACTAACATAACCAATTCAATAGCACATGCAAACACATATGAACACTAAATTACACTTGTACAAGCCAATGGCTTTTGGCATAGATGTGAGTTCAAAAATAACTCACCTTTGGCTCTTGAATATCAAGAATAAGCTCCAACAAGGAATAACAAGCACCCAAGCGAGCAAAGCTCCTCTCTTTCATCAATTTCACCTCTGAAATTACCTCATACATTCACATCCAAACATATATGTGTTAGGGTTGTGAGAAAAATCCGAAATTGGTAGGAGGATAAGGTATAGAGGGAGAGTAGAGAGCTTACCCATGTCTTAAAATTGGATTTCACAAGAATTGAGCTCTAGATTGAAGGCCCTAGCTTAGGGAATTTCTATTTCCCATTCCCTTCCCCCATTTTCTATTTTCATTGTAGTGAGAATGAATGAAGGAGGAGAGACCTAGGTGGAGCTCTTAAGTGAATGAGCTAGGTTGGCTAACCAAGCCCTAGCCAAGGTGCCAAAATTCCAGAGCTCAGAATATATCGAAGTTTATACTTTTCGAACTCCTAAACGACATTTTGAACTCAATGAAAGTGGTTTCGAGTCCAAATTCATTCGTATGCGAAAAGTGACATTTTGATCATACACTCAAATGAGAAAACGGCCAAATTTTACCTAACTCCGAATGTATCGACGCTTATAGTCAAAAAGGTCGTAAACGATGATCCGGACTCAACGGAAGTGGTCCCGAATCCTAATTTTATCGTTTGCGAAAAAGGATATTTTGAGTGACATGGACATGACAGTATATTTAAATAAAATATTTAAATCTATTATCATCGAATGAGCGGGTTGTTACACCAAATTAATGTCAACTACAAATTAACATGTTTCTCAAATTAACATATTCTTCCTTTTATCCCATTTATAGCCTATAATTTACCCATTCTTAATATGCCTAAAATCCCCTTATTAATATTATTTTTGATTCTTCCAATTTTATGCAAATTTAATGGTAAAGGCCTAGGCTCTTGTTGGCCTAGGCTCAGCGCAAAACAAAGAAAAAAGGAGAAATGGTTCTAAGATTAGAAATGAACACAACGAATAATTAGGCATTTCAAGACTATAAATAAAACAATGACAGAGAAGAGGATAAGAAAGAAAAATGTACTTATAAACAAATAACAACTAAAAAGGAATAAGTAATAGACAGTAATTACAATGAACAATGACATATAAAAGATAAACAGATAAGCACTGTAATTGTCAAACATTTAGATCCAATATATTTTACTATCGAAATCATTTTTATTTAGATTGGTATTCACTGTAACAACTATTGTATCTATTTTCACATTAACTTGGAAGAAATCTGGTTTATCACAGTAATACTCATATAACACTATTCTACATCTAGAAAAAGGTATTTGAAAAAGAAGTAGAATATCCTTTTAGATCTATAATTTGATAAAACCTATACTTTTGTCCAATTTTTTTCCAGAACATTATACAGTGGAGGCTAAGAGGATGAAGAAGAATAGGTGTGGGGAAAGAGTGAGGGTTGGTAGTCTATTTATAGTATAGTTAGGTGTCCATGTTCCTTGGATTTATTGTCCAAGTTCATTATATTTTATATTTATGTCTTAGGTCATTAGATTCTAGGTTTTTGATCCTAACCATGGAAGAAACATCAGCAATACATCAGAAATAATTATCTAGAACCAAGCTCAAAGGTGGATCAACCCACCTTAGACATGGGTTGACCCATGTGTCGACCCCTGAGTCGCCATAGATGTGGATCTAGTTAAGGTCTGGGTTGCCCATTTACCGTTGTTTTATTAATTAATTTCAAACTTTGATTGATCATAACTTGTTCATTTCTGGTCCGATTTACGCAAACTAAAAGTCTATCTGAATCAGAATTTCGTAACAGACGCAATGGTGAAATCCATTTTGCTCAATTCTCAATATTTTTCTGATTAATGTTTATTTCATTTGTTTATTTCCCAATTAATTAATCCATTAATTAAAAAATTTGGGTTGTTACAAGTCTGATAGCTGTTGAGGGGCTACTTCGGATAGCAGTACTTCATGTTGTTTCTTTTGTTTTCGCGACTCTCCTGAACACATGATGGTATGTCTAACTATTTTCATATTTACCGAGATGCTCCATAGATGGGAATCAGTTCTTTGCTCTGCTCGGTGAGCTTACTATGAAAGGTTAGCATATTGGTATGTTGCTCTGGTTGTGTTAGGATGGACTTAGTAGTATGATATTCAATGTTCTCTTCAGTTATCGTCTTGTTGGAATTCAATTATGAGGTGTTGTGTGTGTAGATGACGTTCGGTCTTTGTGTTTGGTCTTCCGTTCAAGGAGTTGGGTGTTTTTGGCGACATGGTTTCCATCTTAATTATATTGCCCTCTGTCATTCTTGTTTTTTGTTTGGACCATGTTGTGGTGTGCTTCGTTTGCACTAAATCACACCTCTGGCACTGTTGGTGAAGCTCTGCTCTCATGGTTGCTGATTTATGTTGGCTGTATTAACTGATTTCCACGCTGTTCAACCATGACAAGATGATGTCTGGCCTCTTACGCAATGGTGTTGCTGTCATATGTCGTTTTTTGTTGAGACTTCGTCCAAGTCATTGTTATTTGGTAGCAAGGACTAAGGCAACTTGCCTTCTTCTTGGTCTCTGGTAGCAAGAAGCTACATTGTGATGTGACTGGGTTCACATTGGGATGTAATGTTGGTATGCATGAGGAGTTTTCCTTTGGATGTAATTTGATGTTGGTTGTTCACTTTGCTCTCAGCTGATGTGATTGGTTGCTGGATATTACATATATACCTCTCCATGTCATTTCCCTCTGCAATATATGTCGATGCTACAATGTGTGGGTCACTAGCTTTGAAGTACGGTAATGATGCTGTTCTTTGGAACAATGAAGGGTATTCGATAGTCTAGTGTTTTGTAGGTTTTTGTTGCTTGTACAGAAACTGTACTTCTTTTGAAGTAAGCCATGTAAAAGTAATGCTCCCTCTGTCGAATAACAATAGTCTAGTATATATAACTAGCTCTTATGTTGTAATCTAAAATAGATGTAGTGGACGGATCACTATATAAACCGTACATAGTGGATGGTACAATTTAAAAACCGAATTAGTAGTCTGGCATTCTGCCAAACTTCTTGCACTTATTGTAATTATTATTTGTTATAATAATAAGTGTTATGGAACATTACAAAAACTAGTCGGATGCACACAAAAAAAATAGCTTTGAAAATTTAACAGTTACATGGACGTAAAACATTTTTGAGTGTTTTATGGCACTTGAGACACACTGTACAAATAGTAAGAAATAATTTCAAATATAATTTTGGTATCGCTTTATAACCGTAAATATCCTACATTCATAGTGAACTAACCGAAATAACATGCCATCAAAGTGACCTCTCTTATTTTAGTGGTCCATGAAAATGTTTGATATTTGTTTGTAGTTATTCATGCGAGTATTTGTCGGCCCGAAGGAAGGCTAATGTTTAGCTGAATCAATTATATATATGTAACGATAAATTCGTGAGATTATAAGGTTTTACAAGTGAATAACAATTGGTCCGAAGGAAGATTGTTATTTGACTTGACTTGACTTGACTTTACTGTTAGTATTTGATTGTTACAATAAAAGTGCCATTTACAGTTGGTATTACTGTCTAAAGACTTGATCTTATGTGCACTACGTATGTTGATAAGAGATTAACAAATTATTTGAATTTACAATGGTTGATATTTAACTATGAGCATATAAGGTCAATCTATATTTTTGTTTATTTTTCAACTAATTTGACTTAATGTTTGCCAATTTTAAAAGCCTTCTCATCTTCTATGGGACTATCTATAAGGATAGTAAGATAATATGTTTCTCTTGACTTCATAGAGCTAGCACTTGCAATTAAGAGGGTCTTATTCAGCTCTATTACAATTGAATGTTCTTTTGATATTATGAAGAATATTGGAAGGTGATATAATTCATATCGCAAGAGTAAAAGGATTATATGGTAAAATATTTTAGAAGTTTTTCAAGGAAGTGCTAACTTGTGATGAGTTATCTACTGAGAACGGTAAGCACTTAATGGAAACAATAAGAGGAAACAAGCAAAATTTGTGGTGCTTAATTCCATAAAGTCAAAGTAAAAGAAACTTAAATGAGTACTACATAGAAAAATCTTTCTTCAATATTTAAATGCACTCAAGTTATTATTTATTACTGGTACAATGGCTATTTTAAGAATATTATTATTAATAAAAATTAAGAATAGAATGATGTCTTATTGAGTTTATTTTAGTTTATGGTAATATTAAGAAATATGAAACATGATAAGGTTGAAAGTTCACATTTAACATGCATTTTAAGCAAATATATAGATAAAGATAATGAAGTCGCTAAGGATCTAAAAGAAAATAAATAACATATAGATATATTTTGTAGCTGTTACTTTAATGAAATATGCATGCATATATAATGTGTAGTGAAATAAATATATTTTTATAAGTAATTATTGAGATTTCAGTTAAATTTTTTGAATTTATTAGATGTTCTTTATATGATTAGACAAATTTAGGTTTTCTAATTTCAATATGAACATATTAGATTATTATTGTTCATTAAGAAATAATAATGTTGCGTTATGAATAAATTCAAACTTTCATGTAATTAAAGCTCATAATGGTTGATATATAAGTTATGTCTACTTATGCTAAAATAGCTTATGTAATGATATCTCAAAAAAAATTTTGGTGACTAGTATAATTATTTGTTTCAGCTTACTATGGAATTATAGACTGAGATATCATAAAGATAGAAAATACTTTATTGATATTCTAAGCGACTAGGTATAAGTTTATGAACCCACACTGAAGAAAAGTTTAACGATGGAAAATGCAACAATTTCTTGAGGATGTTGAATTTGGGGGAAGAAATAAAGTATAATCATTGTCTTTGAAAAGAATCGTCACATTTGATTCAACTACAGTTACATTTTTGGATAATGTGCATGATTGTTTCATTTCATTAGCAAGAAATGAATTAAGAACAATAATTAAACAATGTTAGATGGTTTTTCCAGTAAAGTATGAAACATTGTTTTTTCTAAGGAGAAACAGTTTTTTTTGTTGGAAGTATAGTTACTTCTTCCAATAATTTATAGGGTTTGAATCCTTTCATTAACAAGAAGTAAATTAGGAAGCACAATAAGATAATGATAAATATATATTTTTCTTCAAGTTAAAGTTTACAGTTTCAAGAAAACAAACTCAACAACCTTAATTAAAATGCAAGATCACTAAGAAATTCACTTGAAAGGGAAGAAATACTATTTCAGATGACTATGCAGTATTTTTTCCATAAAGATAAATAATGGATTGGTAAAGATGATGCTATGGACTTACATCAATCCATATAAGGTACTAATTTAAAATGTGGATTTAAGAAATAAACATATAGTGTGAATCTACATGGACAATAAGGTTTGAAATTTCCCTCTTACTTAAGTAACAAGATCATTAGTTATGAATCTTTATTCAAAGCCAAAAGGGATCATGTCGGTAGTATGGAATTTTATAAGGCACTTTTATTTGAAACATTATTCTTAAAAGGAAATTTTATTTTCTTTAAAGAATGTTATTTGGACTTAGCAAATGATTATTTAGAATCACTTTGGAGCTTACTACATCATGTATTTTTGAGCATTATCTAAAGGTCATGATTCTAAATGGAGACACTGATGAAACCACTTAAGAAACACATTTTTATGTTTTGTGTACTTGGGATTCAAATGCACTATTATTATTCATCTGTGATATTTAGATTATTACAAAAGAATTAGGATCATAAATGCTTAAAATGTTTGGTATGTAAACTGCTTCAATTGATTTTTTTAATGAAAACAGATAAATGCTACCATCTTTCAAACAAAAGAAATGCAAAAGATTCTTATGTATTTGTAGTGCGAAATCTAATGCATGCTAAAGTATATACACATATGGATATTGCATGTGTTATTTAGCAGATATCGTACTGACATTGAAAGTGGATCACCAATAAGTAACCAAAACGGTTATAAGGTATCTTTAATGAACAAAATAAAAGTTTATATGCTCATAGTCTAAGATCATATCGGTTAAAGATCATAAGACATAATGATCCAAATATTTTGGCTGTCATTACTACAAAAAATCCACGTCTGACAATGACAATATATTTTATGGGTGAAACTATATAAGGAAAATGTCATTAAACACTTATAGCTTTTACCACTTTGGAAATATCGTTTATGGCTAATTAAAAGACATCCAACTATGGAAAATAATAATGAAATTATGTCACAAGGCTATGGTTATTGATAAAGTATTGAAAGATCAAGTAATATTGTGACAGTAAAGGAGATATTATTTTCCAATAAGGTAAGAGTGCAAAATATATTGTAATTCATAGAGCATACGTTAACAAACTCATTATGGTGGATCCACTTACCAAAAGATTATCACCTAAGGTCTTTCATGAGCATGTTGCTCAATTGGTGTAACTTTTATGTAAGGATATTTTGGTTCAAGAGAAGTTTATATTTGATATTGTCATATGACTCGTTGCTCTATATTTGAATTATAGGTATATGATATCAAGTTCTTTTTCCGATAAAAATAAAGTAGTAATTTTTTCCTCCCACTCAAGTGTTCAAATATTAAACGTTTTGACCTCACTAAAGGCCCAGTTGGAAATAGACATGTATAAATCACATTTCATGTAATTTCTAGTCACACATTCATGATTGATCAATGATATTTAATTGCAATGATATTGCGACCACTGATGAGTATAGTTACGATTAATGTAACAAAAGCTAGTTTGATCCTTTGTCAATGCAATTAACGAACGAGATTGTTTTTTGGAAACACCTTGTGGTATATATAGCAGAATTTGGAGCTTGCAAAGTTGAACACATTTAAGGTTATTAAATATATGGACCTAGCGAAGACTGTTAGAATATTCTAATTATATAGGCCATACATTTAAAATAAAATATGTAATGCCTTTTAGGTGTGAATGCCAATCAAAGTGGCCTGATAAGATAATAACATCTATCGGCCTAAATTTTTAGACCGAAATTAGTTCAAACATCAAAGGTGTCTTATCAACACTTCACCAATAGGTTTTGCACTAGAAAATGGGGCCACAAACACAAATGCAAGTAAAGAACACAAGGATTTTTATAGTGGTTCAATATAAAATAGATCTATGTCCGCTTTTGAAGTGATTTTTGTTATCATAAAGGAATTTACAAAGAGTATCATCTCATGCATCTCATTTATATCACTAATTCCCTCTCTTTATAATGATTCTCCACTTTCCACTCTCTTTTATCTTTAGATCTCACTTGAATTTGAGAAGAAATGGATTAGATCTCGTGATTAGACGATCTTCCTTGATTTCATCATGAAATTAGTGTTAGATCCGATCTTTAAAGAGGAGTAATGGAAATTGGAGATCACTTGGATTGAGCTTGAATGAAAATTAATGGTGTTTGGAGAAGATGAGATCCACTTGATGTTGGAGAAAGATGGAGTGGGCTTAGGAAGCAATTAATGGAGATTGAGAAGCTTTGGAATGGTGGAAAACCGAAATGACACGCCTTCGAGGTGGCTTCGATCGGTCCCTTGAATTGTGGTGAAATGGGGTATTTATAGGAGAAGTTGGTACCAAGTAGTGAAGTCGTAATTATGGTGTACATGGTAGGGGTCGTTCGTAGAAGTATTTACGGAACTGCCGTTGAACAGTTGGAGCTAGCTATATACATCTGTAAATAGCTGTCATGGTTTGCATGACCCAAAGAGGAGTGAACGAAAGACCCTTCTTTAATTATGTGCGAGTGACTTGAAGCAGGAGTACGAGCGATCCTTTAACAAATATGTGACCGACCTCATACAATTGTAGCTGCTTTAAATTACAACTGTGCCATTTTGTTTTATTCTGCCAACTGCTTTATACCTTTATGCGGGCTTGTCTTATACTAAAATGGGAATGTTAGTTACACTTTTGCCATTCGACTTATATTTGTTTGCAAATATGGGTTTAGATATAACGGTCATGCCATTGTATTGTTTATATTCATCAGCTCGACCATCATTTAAACAAGGGTGCTCGACCTGTCAGGAGGGAGGAAGTTCGACACCACGCCAGTCAAGACTGCTCAACCGACCTTGTGCAAACTGGAACGAGCAAGCCATGTAGTAAACAAGTGAGCGATCAATCCAAGAGTATGCTGTTGTGACCGACCTGTCTCTTCACATATTCTTTTCATATACATAGCTTATGACTTGAATGACATGGCATCTTGTTAACACTAACGACCTGACAAATGGCCTTACAACCGATGTGAATATTCCACGTGTCCCGTTTTATGTTTGAGGAACCGACTTATTCTTTTGTATGGCACAAGTCCATTCTGCTATAGTAAAATATGACTTAACAACGCTATTTCAACCTTTTCTAGTATGTTTATACTTTACGCTTGTGCCACGCTGGCACCCTATCCCTCCCTCAAGTTATGTTAACGGTCGATGCATATATAATGATGTTGCCAGGTCATAACATGAAACATATATATGGATCTGAAGACTTGCAACGTGCTTTATATTTTCATGCCACGTTAATATGTCATGCTTCACGTCATTTTCAATATAGGTGATCAATATATGATTTTTGATAGTTAATACATGTTACATACTAGTCCATGCTTTATCACGTAGCTTGGTCCTTTAAAAATACTTCTCGTCCCAACACTTAAATGGGATAAACGAGCCATAAAGTATGTGCATCCAGGATGGACTTGCATGTCCAGCATAGAGATACACGACCAGATAATGTGCAAGCAGAGTCCATGCGCGACCGGAACGTAGTGCGCGACCGAGATGTAGTGCGCGACCGACCCATCAAAAGAGATGTGACCGACCGTATAAAGCTCGAGTGACCCTTGTAGTACATGATCACATTGCGCTTGATCAGGCTAGTGCTCGTACGCTTTGAGATACGTCTTAACCATTGTTTTCCAAGTCGCGTTTTCATAATAGGTTAACATTTGCCCCTCAAAGCTTGTATTTTTTGCTTGTGAGAATGCGGGCTTTGAAATGAACATTGTTATTGATATACTTTTGCATTGAGGTCCAGTTGCAGCTCTTTGTTCACTATAGAAAATCATGCTTTGAATTCATATGCTTTATGCCACATGTTCTATAATCAAAACAAGTGATTGCACGATTTTGGACTTATACCTTGTTATTGATCATCCATATCAATAACAGATTAGTCAATCATTAAAGAATGACTTATGGCAAACTGAATGATGTGCCTATGCAGATTTAACTGTTTAGAATTCGTTAAACGTTGTTTGCATAGATACGGTATTCGAATTCGCAATAGTAATTGAGTTCTACTAATCGATATGTATATCGACTACAGGTTTAAAGCCTTGCCTTTTTAATGACTTATATGATCTCGCATGATGGTTTACGTTTTATGAAACGTGTACCTGTTTCGATCGGAATTTCAATTTGAGTTTTCGAGGTCGGAGCGATTATAGGCTTTGGATGGATTCAGAGTTTTGAATTTGAATTTGCTTCGACACGATGGATCTTCCCGGGATATATACAAAATTTTGAATCTCTATTTCACGACGACTTGCCCCAGTGTGTAATTTTTCTCAATCTCTTTTTTGCATCTCGTGTTGAAAAGTGATATATTTATGGTTGGAGCTTTGTAGATGAGGGAGCCTTTGTGCTACGAGATTCTGATTGGGTTTCCCAAGTTGATCCTTATTGGTGCAGTGAGTTTTATATGTATATCGAGCATACCGATTTTGCCGAGTTTTTCAATTTTTAAAGCAAATTTAAGCCAAGTTTATTGGCTTTCTTAATGAAAGTATATTGGTTTTTCGCTTGTTGCACTATCATGATGGACTCGCGGTGTTTTCTCGGGCATTATCCAACTCTTATATAGTTGTGCTGCCTCGGTACCATGGATTGTCATGTGTTGTAAGAGCTCGATGTGATTAGTTTATTGATTTTCCCTGACTGTAATTGTCATACTAGAAGCTTTAACTTTGTTAGTTGAAGCTATTTGAGCTTGCTAACACGTATGGAGATTTTGAGCTTTGTCAATACAATAGGGATTCCGACTTTACTGACTGGTTCAGCACTTCTATATGAAGAAATTTTTATATCTTTGTGCCCCCGCAAGGGGAGGACTTATATATTGTGCCCCCGCTAGGGGAGATCTTTGGGTTCAGTGCCCCAGCTCAGGAAGGTCTTTGGGTTAGTGCTCCCGCTCGGGGAGGTCTTTGGATTTTTATACTTCACATCTGATATTTCAGATGCTACGCAAATGGTTTTCATTCTTCACATCTGATATTTCAGATGCTACGCAAATGGTTATCATTCTTCACATCTGATATTTCAGATGCTATGAAAATGGTTTTCATTCTTCACATCTGATATTTCAGATGCTATGCAAATGGTTTTCATTCTTCACATATGATATTTCAGATGCTAAGCAAATGGTTTTCATTCTTCACATCTGATATTTCATATGCTATGCAAATGGTTTTCTTTCTTCACAACTGATACTTCAGATGATACGCAAATGATTTTCATTCTTCAAATCTTATATTTCAGATGCTACGCAAATGAACTGGGGCGGTTTTTGTATTGTTCCAGGGGGAAGCCGTTATTTCCTTTGTCGGATGCATGACTTGGCAGGCTATTCCAGTTTAGGAACTGAGGCTTTGAACCTCCCACTTGGGGAAGTGCCCTATTGACAAAAGTTACAGCTCCCTCGTTTGTTTGGGATGGATCTCGCTCGTTGTTTGAATCTTTGCGACTCTTGCCATTCACTTTTCAAGGAGGTGCTTCTCTATTTTCTCAATTGTGCGTGTTGATATTTATAGCATTTAGCACTTGAACTAGCATTGTTGGGGTCGCTATGTTTCGTCAGATTTCACAGGAACAAGCGCTCAACAGATGACCTGGATATGAAATCAACTTTTAAGCAAGTTTTGATTTGACATAAATTTTTGCGAGTAAGGAATTATTCCAGTAGATATGTTGTTAGCTACAGAGCTGATATTCAGTACTTCACTTGTAGTTTATTACAGACTGTTTACAATAAATTTTTGAATATAATAGAAAGTAAAACGTGAAGTAAAGCATGAAATAGAGCATTAAGTAAAGCGGTGGCGATGTTGATTACTTATTTCGGGCCACTGAAATTGGAGCACCATCAAAGGTTATCAATTGATGATCAACCTTGGATTGGTTTAAGTAGGAGCTCCGTTGCTTGGACCAGATTGATCATTTGATGCCCCCGCCGCAGGAGAGTTGCAGACGGATTCACGGCTTGCGGATTATTTACATACTATTGCAGCCAATTTTTCCTGATTAATTCCTCGATGAGGTTCTTCAGGTGTTGGCACTCATTAGTGTTATAACAAGGCTGGTTGTGAAATCTACAGAACTTTCCCGAGTTTGCTGCTTTGTTGCTTATCCTTATCGAATTCGGCTTAGCACACTGTTCAAAAATTTTGTTGCAAGATAGATATTTTCAGGAGTGTCTTTCAAGGCGTCAGCTCTAATGAGTTGAAAAGGCGAGACTTCTTATTAGTCTTGTTTTCGTTCCCATCGTTGGCGCGCTTCTGCCCCTGAGTGTTCTACTGATTATACTGAGTAGTAACATTTTAGGAGCTTCAAAAACTTTGTTTGCATTAATAATCTGAAGAGGCACAGGATTATTGTCCACTCTAATATACTCCTCATCTTCTTTATAGAATTTTTCAAGCGTGTTTGGTTCTTTCATTTTAATCCATCTACCGAATTCGCTCATCTCATTTATAGCGCCGATTAGAGACATGAGGATTATGCGAGGCTCTGGATTCCTTACTTCGAACAAGGCAACATTGAATCGGCCGAGAAAAGCCTTAACGGATTACCTGGATTCTTCTTCATTGTTGAAAGTTTTATGACATCCTTGGCTTTGGTAACATACAAGCGGAACTGCTCCTTGAACTTTTTGGTCATGTCAGAGAACCAGTCTACGAACTTGGGTGGTAGCTTTGTAAACCATAGTGACGCAACACCTTCTAAGTAGAGAGGGAAATATAAGCATCTCATCTCGTCTGTTGCTTTTTCCACACTCATGTGCGATTCATATTTGAACAGAAAGTAGTTTAGATCAACAAGGCTATTGTACGAAGGCAAGGTTGGAGGATTGAATTTCTTTGGACACTCGGTTTCTCAAATTCTCTCGGTAAACAGAGTCCTGTCAAGAGAGAAATCCCATTCCCTATGATCGTCGTTGAGAGCTTGATTCTTCTTCATGATTTGTTCTATCATATCCGAGATGTACTCTTCAATGGTGTGATGCTCTACGAAACTGAGCTCTTTAACAAATGTTCGTCTATGTATGCATTCCTGGCTAGAGACCTTAGGTCCTTTACCTTCTTGACGAGGAGGTGCCCCCATGAATGGACTAGTAACCCTTAAAGCTTTTATCTCGAAATGATTCTTAGCTTTTGGCTTCGAGTTTTCAATGTTAGCCTCGTCTTTGTCACTCAACCAATCATTATCATCTTCCATGTTGTCATTGCGGTCATGGTCAGAAGCGGATGAATTGGCATTCTCTTCGAAATCAACATGGACCTTTTAAGGTGGTGGATTTGGTCGAGCGTTAAGGATAGCATCAAGTTTCTGCATCATAGATTTAGTAGAAGCATCCATCCATTGGTTCATGTTGGCAATAGGGGCATCCAACTCATTCTTAGTCACACTGGCTTCACCTATCGAGTTTTCGCCAACTTCAAAACGGTTAGTAAGTGGTGTAACTTTGTTGTTAGCAACGTTGTCATTTTCTCCAATGGTTTTGCTTCTGGTCTTCTTAGATTTAGCCATGATCTCGGACAAGGCTTTCAATTTGGAAGAGAGTTCGTCTATTGGCCTAGATCTTAGACTTGTAGAATCTATGGTAGAAGTAGAGTTAAAACTTCATTGGTAGGCTCTTAAGATTGAGAGAAGTGCGAACGTGGCCCGTGGTGGGCGCCAGATGTTTAAACCGAAATTAGTTCAAGCACCAAAGGTGTCTTATCGACACTTCACCAATAGGTATGCAATAGAAAATGGGGCTACAAATACAAATGCAAGTAACAAAGCACAAGAATTTTTATAGTGGTTCGATCTAAAATAGATCTACTTCCACTTTTGAAGTGACTTTCATTATCATGAAGGAATTTACAAAGAGCATCATTTCATACATGTCATTTATATCACTTATTCCCTCTCTTTATGATGATTCTCCGCTTTCTACTCTCTTTTAGCTTTAGATCTCACTTGAATTCAAGAAGAAATGGATTAGATCTCGTGATTAGACGATCTTCCTTGATTTCATCATGAAATTAGTGTTAGATCCGAGCTTTAAAGAGGAGAAACGATGGTTGGAGTTCACTTGGATTGAGCTTGAGCGAAAATTAATGGTGTTTGAAGAAGATGAGATCCACTTGATGTTGAAGGAAGATGGAGTGAGCTTAGGAAGCCATTAATGGAGCTTGAGAAGCTTTGGAATGATGGAAAATCGAAATAACAGCCCTTCGGGGTGACTTTGATCGGTCCCTTGAATGGTTGTGAAAGGGGATATTTGTAGGAGAAGTTGGTACCAAGTGGCGAAGTCGTAATTATGGTGTATATGGCAGGGGTCGTTCGAAGATGTATTTACGGAACTGCCACTGGACAGCTGGAGCCAGCTGTATACAGCTGTCTTGGTTTGCACCACCCAAAAAGGAGTGAACGATCGAATCTCTTTAATTATGTGCAAATGACTTCAAGCAGACGTACGAGCGACCCTTTAACAAATCATGTGACCAACCTCATTCAACTGTAGTTGCTTTGAATTACATCTATGCCATTTTGTTTTATTCTGCCAATTGCTTTATATCTTTATGCGGGTTTGTCTTATATTAAAATGGGAACGTTAATTACACTTTTTGTAACGTTCCAGATTTTTGGGCAATTTAACTATTAATCTATTTAATTATTTTATTATAGTGGGTTGATAATTTAAATGGTTTGGATTTAAATATTTTGAATATTTAAATTAAAATAAATTATAGGATGATAAAATATAATTTCGAAATAGTCAGAAATAGCTAAATTGGCGATATTAAGTGAATAATTTAATAGATTTAATTCAGTAAACAATGGAATTATTATAACGAGCTATTATTCAAACGATAGCTGAACATGTATATATGCTAACCCATAACATACAAATGTACATGAACGTTGCCCTATATTTTTAATCATCCGGATTTACGAAATCAGTAAAAAGACAGCACAATTAGGAATCATATTTACAAACAAATCAATAACGGCTGAAATAAACAAAGATTTAAACCTTGAAGATACGGGGAAAGCAACTCGTGCCACATCAAACAATAAATAAACAAACAGAAATTTCAAACATCAAATGAAAGCAATTCATGCCTATGTCTAAACTTAGGATAAACGACCAAGCTATGATAAACTTAGGATAAACGACCAATCTCAAATCTGTACGTATGAACCAGAATATATATATAATATATATATATATATATATATTTATTTATTTCTCACTTGACCGTCAAGTAACATGTTGTAGACCGAAGAAATGACCCTAAACCAATGCCTATCTTCCTACCACTAAAACATGTATTGTCTTCTCCCATTTATGAACATGTACTGTGCTCCATGTGCACCATGCTCCATCAATCCCCTATGAAAACTCATGCTTATGAAAACATCACTGCAAACCTAGCAGCTGCCCTATCACTCCATCCCTTGCGCGCCATGTAGTACATTTTGTGCGTGCCAAGGGTTAGTTTCCTATATAAATGTAAGGATCTAACGTTTTACTTGTTTTAGAAAATATTCAAGCCTAGAAATTTATAATAGCTTCAAAACGCAAATTCAAAACTCGATTTAACTCTCTGCTGAAACACACAAACCATATATATATCCATAAGCAAATCTTTGACTCCTCGACGCTGTGATGAAGTTGTGGCCAAGGCGATTATTGCGTGATGATCAGAAGGGTGAGACGCATCAGTGAAAGTAGTTGGGAAACTAGCGATGGCGAGGAGGTGCTGCCCTGTCGCTAGAAGAAGAAACACAGTGTGAGGGAGTAGTTCAGGGTGCAGGAACAAGCAGAGAGAGGCGTGGAACCTGCGCTGCTGTGAGGGAAGGAGGATATGCGGTGTATGGAAAGACTGGAATGGAGACTCAAAGTCATGTTAATGGAGGTGGGAGGTTCTAAAATTAGGAGGAGAGGACGCTGAAGGGAAGAAGGGGCGCATGAAATACCCTTGTGGCGTACCATTTTCTGTTTGCAAATGGCAATTGGAAAATGGACGTGAGAAATGGAACAGCGTGTTATGAAATATGAACACATAAAGAGGGAATAGAAGCTGAAACGCGAAGGATATGAGAAGTTTATAATATTAAGCATGGAGAAGGTAACAAGACGAAATGGAGTGGTTTTAATGAAATGCAAACATTAGTGGAAATGTCTGTGCAAGTTGTTTTACTGGAGCGAATACGTTTGGAGGAGAAGGAGCTACAGGGACATGCGGGTACTGTTTTTATTTGTTGGTCGGTGAAGTGATTTTGGGATGAATGGAAAGCCCAATATATAATTGAAGAAAAAAGGAAGAAAGAAAAAAAAGAGGAAATTCATTGCGCTTGCGTGAATATGAGGTAGTAGGCGAATGAAGTTTGGGGCTGGGATTCTAACATGGACCATGCATGTGCTATGGGTTTCTGCCGGTGCGTCATAGGTGAGATATATTTATCTTATTAAATATAGGTTAAGTTATTTGGTTAATTAATTTAATCTAGTCAATCTGACGAGTATAATTGGCTGTGCGGAATCCTTCTAACCCGCATACCTCAGCATTAGATTCGTACTGTCCAGATTAGCAAAAGTGGTTGGCACATTTGATTTAAGGGAAAATTTTAGTCGATACATTTGTTATGGATTTAATCATGGTAACATAAATAGGAATAATAATAAAAGTATATTTGTTAGTTACTTTTTAAATGTTTGCAAAGTTACAAAATACATAACTCTCTCATACGTCGACAGAAATTGACGCCGTCAGGTACGCTGGTTCTGAGTGGACGCAGTTTACGGAATGAAACTGGTTTAAAGTCATTTGAGGCTAGTTACAATTTATGGCGAAATAAAATGCCTGACAAGATCTACCGACGTTAATTGATATTTAACGACTAACGACCAAGGTGAGTAAACTCACTAACTCTGTCCAGTTTTATAATTTTGTGAACATTATTGTATATTGATAAAACTGATTGAATGTTGTGTGTGATGGTTGTTTGGATGATTTACAAATTAATTGGTTAAAAATATAGATACCGTTATATATATAACTCGTTAGTTGAATTGTAGCAATTGGGAATTTCGCTTGATCTGAATCGATCGCTAAACCGACCAAGACCGTTCGAAACCCCTGATTGTTTCGAGAACACGACAAATAGGAACGCAAACAGAAGAACATTTCATTGCTTATTACAAAAATTCCATCAGAATACAAGAAGAATATACAGAGTATGAATAAATATTATACATCAGAAAAATATCAGAGATTCAAATTACATTTAAATACATAGCAGCGGAAAAAAAATACAAAGCACAACTGAAAGAAATACATGAATACAGAGCTTCTTGAGTATCGTTCCAGCTGTAAACCAGGATCCTGTGAATATAAATCTGCAAAACCAAAACTACTAGCTGCCCGTGTGGAAAATAGGGGCACCCAGAGTTTAGGTTAAAACAATAAACTCCAGGTCAGTCATGTGACTGGTTTGAGAACTAAAATAGTTATTAATCTTTATTTTTAAAGTTAGGTAAATCAAGGGACCACGCCGTATAACACAGAACGGGTTTCCTCCCAAGAATACCAGTGCATAAAACAAACAGCGCAATGCTAAATAAAGAAAAATGAAACTATTATAAGACCTAGGTCCCATCACACAATGCAACGCAATCCGGAGGATAGGATTTTACCTTATAATAGCCAAAAAATGCTTGATACATTTAAAAACAGATTATTTTGATATTACTATAAGTGTATAGTGTCAAAACAATTTCAATCATAAGTATCAATCATAGACTGCATAGATACCATCTACTATGTCGCCATACTAGGTTCTACAAATAAAACTGAAATGTCACGTATTGGAAATTGGATTTCCGTCATGAATCGAGGCAAGGGGCAAGCTACTCTCTGTTCGAGACACTCTAGCAAATGTCTCAGGACCACACACAACGATCCTGGATCTTCAGGGCCGGTCCTCTCGTACTTTTGAGGATTAGTTATTCCTGAACACATGTTTCCGGTCCTATCAGACCTATATCCGAGGCGCCTCGCATCCAACAACCACGCAGGTAAAAAGTATATAAATGTCAGAGTTGGTAGGTCACCGACATCACTCATATCTAGAAAGAAACGTCGTGCTCTCCCTGCAGTCACTATCCCCTTTTTGACTCATACCGAGGTGTGAGGCTCGTGAATTAACGCCATACACAAAGCTATGCCACAAGCCATGCTTTAATCATCAACCACAAGACTTTGCCTTTCAACATAAGCCTTGATCATCTGCCACTTAGGCATGCCACACAGGCAATTCACTCCATGGGATTGATATCCATTAATATATAAGCTCTGAGCTCGTACGTCTCAGAGAAGGGCGTTAAGCAAGAGAATAAATTCTCCGCCGCCAAACAGATATATATTTAAAAGAAATCAATCACACAGAATAAAATCCAATGTCAGACACACAGTCCATTTACAAGTTCGTTCTGGGTCTGAACGAAACCGGAGGAACCTTATTCCTCGCATATCCATCGATCTCCAAGTACGTATGGACAATCACCAACTGATTCCCTCCTCTTGGGTGTACAGCCTAATCAAGATCATCAATAATCATCCAAATGATGTGAAGACCTCCGGTCTTCAACCATCGTCTTCATCTTCGACTTATCGTCGAATTGGTTATTCAGAATGGGTATAAAACCGGCCTTTCCGAATAACCCGCGTATATAATAAACAAGTGTTACACAAACACAACATATGCCTCATTCCAATTCAGAATATTCTTTTATTCAAATATTCACATTCTTAGGGAAAGGTTCCCATTAATTTTATCAAAGATAAATTCTTCTAAATTTATTCTTTAATCTTCCTTTGGATATCATTTCAAACCATGTTATGGTTTTTCCAAACTAGTCGGGATTAGAAAACCACACCGAAGTAATCATTTATTTTATTTCCCAGTCCCAACCTATTCATTCCATGGAGCAAAACTGGTAATACTCCATATCTAACACCACGGTGTTGTCGATAAATATTAATTACCATTTCACGTTCAAACCTAATTAATGATTTAACTTTCACTTTGGAGCAAAACTGGTGATACTCCATTCTCGATCACTTTAATCTAATTTAAGATTCATTAAAACTCCACTTTGTTTTAATCTTCCCAAAAATCAATATCCTGTCTTTAACTAGGTTAAAGAACCAATGTCATCTAAAACATGATTCACGATAAACCCAAAATCACATTCCATTGTTAGTCGGGTTAAAGAGCAGGTGTTATTCAAAACACCGCTCACGATAAACCCCAAAAACCAATTTAAATTCAATTCCAAATAAATACTAATTAACTGGACAATTTCACTAAATCTTAATTAAAAGATTTATTCTTTTCTAAACTAGGTTCAAGAACAGTGTTATTTAAGACACCATTCACGACGAACCCAAAATCCCATTTGATATTAAATACAAGGCTCTGAATAGAAAATATATCGGCTTATATTCAATATCAAATTCTGAAACCAACAAATATCGTATGGGAAATAACGATATAAATATATCTTTCAAATTTCCACAACCATATATGTATAATCACGAAATCTAACATCGAAATATTCCGAAGATAATTTCGGTTCAATCCCATTCCAATTCGTATATTGGAATTTCTGATTATTTTTAAAGCCACTTCAAATCCAATTTATTTATTCAAAAAGATTATATTATAATTCTAGTTCATAACAAGTTCATTTCGATAAAAATATATATATCCTTTTTAAATATGGGATTTTTCACCCCAATTCTTACTAAATCATTTATTATGATTTTACACTAATTATTGATATTTTTAATAATTTTATCAAGGCTCGTACTGTCGATTTCCAATAACGGTCGTCGAACTGCACTCACAGCGACCTTTTCCAAATTTGATTTGGACATAATTCCAAATCCAACCGTTAGATTTCAAATTTCTAATACTCATTGGAATGCTCTTTTCGATATGAACCCAACGTTTCCAGTTTCAGGTGAATCCGACGGTCGGATCTCCCGTAACGTCAATTCGAAGCCAATGGTCGAAATTCGCGAACTGCCACGACGCGGCGCGTTCTATTCAGGCCATTTAATATATATATTATATATATTTCGTCGATTTCAATTCTAAACGTATTTTATAAATCGTTTAAATTCGTTTTAAAAACGATTTCAACTTCATATTCAATTTTAAATTAAAATTGAATATTCCATATCATTAATATATAAATGATAATATTTTCAAAACGTTATATTTTGAAGTCACTTCCTTTTCTATATTAATTATAAAAATGAATATAATCGATATAAATATCGTTCGCGATAAAGTGGCACATATCTAATCAAAACGGCTTTATATATTTCAATAACTTCGTTTTTCTGTTCAACAAATGAATATTTTCTTCAACACATGAATATTTATCTTATTCAACACATGACTATTTATTAATACTTACTTACAATAAAAATGTGAATTTTATTGTATAAATATTTCGCTCAACACATGAATATTTTTAACACATGAATAGTTTCAACACATGAATATTCTCAACACATGAGTATTGTCAACACATGACTATTTTGTTTATTCAACACATGAATATAATTTATATTCTAAATTGGAATGAGACCCACTCAATTACCATATAATGTTATTTATATGGATTCCATACAACACATGTATATAATAGCAATGATAAATAATCAACCATCATCCAAAGTGCACCACACAACTGCATTAGCATTAAATATAAATAATTAACGCTTACACAGTCTGTCAACCAATCGATCGACATACAACTAAATAATTGGGATAAGTGTACGCCAAATATGATCCCAACACCCGTATGGGGTTTCAAATCAACAAACACTGAATATTATTTGTGCAGTTGGGCGATGTGTAAAATTTATCATCCCAATCAATATCCTTCAAATGGTTGTACATAAACAAATCGTCCGATTTGTAAATGAATATTTATTTATTCACATTCACGTTAAATTTACATTTTTAATGATAAATAACTTATTTCAACACATGAGTATATTTCCATTCATTCCACATCACAATCAATTTTCACAACACAACAAAATCAAACAAGTCGTCCATGGTCTGTGGACGACGGGTGTCGGGGGCTACTAAGCACCGTCTGCATCCTAGTATATATTTTTAACTAGAAAACAAGAATTAAAGTGAGAAGTTCTCACCGAGGGTCCCACTCCGCCATTCTATTTTGAATTTCTGATCGATTTGATTTGCCCGAAATTCCTACGCCATCCTTTTCACGTTGTTCATATTAAAAATCATATTTTTAATATGATGTTTATATATTTCTAAAAATCTCGTCTTTCTATTTTTAAAGATCTAACTTTTCACTTATAAAAATATAATCTTTTTATCGCTTCCTTACATATATATAAAAAATCATATTTTTATATTTCCTATTATATAAAAATTATATTTTTTTAATCCGCTACTCATATAAAAATCATATTTTTATAATCTCCACTATATAAAAATCATATTTTTCTATCGTTGTTATATATATAAAAAATCTCATCTTTATTTAGTGTTGTCTACATAAAAATCCCTTCTTTTCTTATAACTAAAATTCAAATCTTTTTACGCATAAAAATCAAATCTTTTTATTTTTAAAAGTTTAAACTTTATATTCATAAAAACCGTAACTTTTTACATATAAAAACCATATCTTTTCATATTAAAAATCATATACTTTCATTTAAAAAGAAAAATATAACCTTTTCATGTTAAAAATATAATCTTTTTCCTTTAGAAAAATCGTATCTTTCCTACAAGAAAAATCCTATTTTTATTCTCTAAAAATATAGACTTTTCTATTCTAAAAATATAAACTTTTCTTATATAAAAATCTACTTTTTATTTACCATAAAAATCTAATTTTTTTCACTTCCTAATCATGGGAATTAAAACTGAAAATCATATGTTAAATAAACTAAAAATCATATGCTAAATAAAATAAATAAATATAAAAAACTTACAACTTCATCGATTTGAAGGGGGTTTGGGCTCGCACTGGGGCGCTCAGGGGGGTTATGGCGGAGGTGGTGATGTCTGACCAGAGGCGGCGGTGGTCTTTCGAGCTCACGGCAGACTGGGGTGCGGTTTTGAGGGGCAGAAGGAGGAGGGGAGAGAGAAAAGAGGGGCAGTGGCTTGCTAATCGTCGGAGGGGGAGGGTTTCCGGCTGGGCTGCGGTCATGGGGAGAAGCAGCGCTGCAATGGGGGAGGGTGGCTGAGAGGGCAACGAGTTTTCAAGAAAGAGGGGTGCGAATTTTGGTATGAGGAGAAGCTAGGGTTATAGCCCCTTATATATATTATTTAATTTATTTTATTATTCACTTAAAGTTGACTTTTCTTTCGAATCCCAAATCGAACCTACCGACTGTCGCCCCTAGCTAATTACCCCCATTCCAAACACAATGGGATATGCCACGTTAGCCTATTCGACTGTTACGATCAGTTTCCGTTCAAATCAAAATATAAATCAATGTATATTGAATTTGAACGCACATTTCAATTTACCGGGACCACATACTAACTCTAAAAATTCTAGAAAAATTATTTCTAGCTTCGTATTGATGATACGGTCCTAACAAAACTAACTTCGTCAAATTCTGACACCATTTGAAAAATGACCATTTTCCGGTCGGTTAAAATCAACTGAAACTGGCAAAACACGTTTAACTTCGCCACGCTCACATATTGATTCGAAAAATTATGAATTTCGGGGTCTAGCAATAACTTGACATCCTGGATCCAACAAAAGTGGTTTCGTCGAAAACCAAGGTCGTTTGCAAAATTTCCATTTTTAAGGGCCAGAATTCCATAGCGACTATTCTGAATTTTCAACTGGACGTAACTTTTGATTCCCGCTATGAAATTTTGATTTTTCGGATTCGTTGGAATAATATTTTCAACTAGATTCAATTATTTTTGTTTTCGCTAAAATCCAGTTTATTTTTAATCCTGTATATTCATTTGAAATCGAATTTTCGAACTACCGCCCCATTTTCAATTCCTTTAAAAAATTAAAATAAATATTTATGTTCTAACGACGATTCAAATAAATATATACGTTCTAATTCTATTCAAAATAAATTTCTCGTCATCATTATTTAAAATAAATCATTTTAAATATTCAAAATTCATTAAAATCGCCAAAATAAAAAATTTAAATTGGCTCAGAATTTCCGGGTTTTTACAATCTCCCCCACTTAAAACTTTTCGCCCCCGGAAAGCAACGAAGCTGAAAGTTATTTTACTAACCAACTCAACTTCCATTGTTTTCTTTATGGCTTAAGTTCTTCAACTTTTCAGTTTCTAAGAACTTTTCAAAGTTTTCAAAAATTTGGCTAACACCCTAAATTTTCGAAAAGTTTCGCCATAACCTCCCCTGCACCGGGAGCATCGAGATATTTCAAATAGCCTCCCATGGCCCTCACCAATCCAAAAGAAAAACAAAAAGCAAAGCGGCTCATAAAATCATCAAATCCCCAAGAAATACAATAAACATATACCTATTTGTCAGGCAAACAATTTTATTCTTCTGCTCTAGCCTCCTTGCTATGACTTGTTCACAAATATATACATACATGCATGCATTTTCAAACAATTTTCAATACAGTTCAATATTTGATTCAATTTGGCCTAAATGGTTAAAAATATCAAACAAATAATCAAACAATACAACAACCAATCAATTAGTTGATTATCTTTTCAAATTCATAACTTTGATACATATACAGAAAATCATGTTTTTGATGCCAAATCACAACAATAAGCCCTATCTAGTTTTGGTTCTCACACCATTCTAATGGAAATATATAGATATCTCACTTTTGAAGCTCGAACATAAACGCTAATGATGTTTCGAACCACCATCAGAACATCTTCGGGCTACTAGCGTGCGATTATATATATATATATCAAGTATATTAAAACTTTGAATATACGTTCATGACGCGTATATGCAAAATCTTTATATACTCGATTGTCCAAATTCAATACAAATAAAATATTCAGATACGTACAAAATGGTTTAAATTTTCAAAACAAAACTTGTTTTCGTTTTTATTTTAAAAATATACTCTTCACACTCGTTCCAGGATACTACTGATCCCATCTCTAATGAGTCATTCTCATTGGATATTACTAATAAAATCTCTGATGAGTTCTTTCGTTTGATTCTAACGTGTCTTGTTCTCGAGCTCTGTAAACCAAAGCTCTGATACCAACTGTAGCAATTGGGAATTTAGCTCGATCCGAATCGATCGCTAAACCGACCAAGACCGTTCGAAACCCCTGATTATTTTGAGAACACGACAAATTGAAATTCAAAAAGAAGAATATTTCATTGCTTATTACAACAATTCCATTAGAATACAAGAATATACAGAGTATGAATAAATAATATACATCAGAAAAATATCAGAGATTCAAATTACATTTAAATACATAGCAGCGGAAAAAAAAATACAAAGCACAACTGTAAGAAATACACGGATACAGAGCTTTCCGAGTATCGTTCCAGCTGTAAACCAGGATCCTGTGAATATAAATCTACAAAACCAAAACTACTAGCTGCCCGTGTGGACAATAGGGGCACCCAGAGTTTAGGTTAAAACAATAAACTCCAAGTCAGTCATGTGACTGGTGTGAGAACTAAAACAGTTATTAATCTTTATTTTTAAAGTTAGGTAAATCAAGGGACCACGCCGTATAACACGGAACGGGTTTCCTCCCAAGAATACCAGTGCATAAAACAAACAGCACAATGCTAAATAAAGAAAAATGAAGCTATTATAAGACCCAGGTCCCATCACACAATGCAACGCAAGTCGGAGGATAGGGTTTTACCTTATAATAGCCAAAGAATGCTTGATACGTTTAAAAATAGATTATTTTGATATTACTATAAGTGTATAGTGTCAAAACAATTTCAATCATAAGTATCAGTCATAGACGGCATAGCTACCATCTACTATGTCGCCATACTAGGTTCTACAAATAAAACCGAAATTTCACGTATTGGAAATTGGATTTCTGTCATGAGTCGAGGCAAGGGGCAAGCTCCTCTCCGTTTGAGACACTCCAGCAAATGTCTCAGGACCACACACAGTGATCCTGGATCTTCAGGGCCAGTCCTCTCTTACTTTTGAGGATTAGTTATTCCTGAACACATGTTTCCCGTTCCTATCAGACCTATATCCGAGGCGCCTCGCATCCAACAACCACACAGGTAAAAAGTATATAAATGTCAAAGGTGGTAGGTCACCGACAACACCCATAGCTAGAAAGAAACGTCGTGCTCTCCCTGCAGTCACTATCCCGTTTTTGACTCATACCGAGGTGTGAGGATCGTGAATTAACGCCATACATAAAGCTATGCCACATAGGCCGTGCTTTGATCATCAACCACAAGACTTTGCTACAGAAGCCTTGATCATCTACCACACAGGCAATTCACTCCATGCGATTGATATCCATCAATAAATAACCTATAAGCTCGTACGTCTCAGAGAAGGGTGTTAAGCAAGAGAATAAATTCTCCGCCGCCAAAAAGATATATATTTAATAGAAATAAATCACACAGAATAAAATCCAATGTCAGATACACAGTCCATTTACAAGTTCGTTCTGGGTCTGAACGAAACCGGAGGAACCTTGTTCCTCGCATATCAATCGATCTCCAAGTACGTCTGGACGATCACCAACTGATTCCCTCCTCTTGGGTGTACAGCCCAATCAAGATCATCAATAATCATCCAAACAATGTGAAGACCTCCGGTCTTCAACCACCGTCTTCGTCTTTGACTTATCGTCGAATCAGTTATTCAGAATGGGTATAAAACCGGCCTTTCCGAATAACCCGCGTATATAATAAACAAGTGTTACACAAACACAACATATGCCTCATTCCAATTCAGAATATTCTTTTATTCAAATATTCACATTCTTAGGGAAATGTTCCCATTAATTTTATCAAAGATAAATTCTTCTAAATTTATTCTTTAATCTTCCTTTGGATATCATTTCAAACCATGTTAAGGTTTTTCCAAACTAGTCGAGATTAGCGAACAACACCGAAGTAATCATTTATTTTATTTCCCAATCCAAACCTATTCATCCCATGGAGCAAAACTGGTAATACTCTATATCTAACACCACGGTGTTATCGGTAAATATTAATTACGATTTCACGTTCAAATCTAATTAAAGATTTAACTTTCGCTTTGGAGCAAAACTGGTGATACTCCATTCTCGGTCACTTTAATCTAATTAAAGATTCTTTTAAACTCCACTTAGTTTTAATCTTCCCAAAAATCAATATCCTGTCTTTAACTGGGTTAAAGAACCAATGTCATCTAAAACACGGCTCACGATAACCCCAAAATCACATTCCATTGTTAATCAGGTTAAAGAACAGGTGTTATTCAAAACACCGCTCACGATAAACCCCAAAAACCAATTTAAATTCAATTCTAATTAAATACTAATTAACTGGACAATTTCACTAAATCTTAATTAAAAGATTTATTCTTTTCTAAACTGGGTTCAAGAACAATGTTATTTAAGACACCATTCACGACGAACCCAAAATCCCTTTTGATATTAAATACAAGGCTCTGAATAGAAAATATATCGGCTTATATTCAATATCAAATTCTTAAACCAACAAATATCGTATGGTAAATAGCGATATAAATATATCTTTCAAAATTCCACAACCATATATGTATAATCAATAAATCTAACATCGAAATATTCCGAAGATAATTTCGATTCAAATCCATTCCAATTCGTATATTGGAAATTCTGATTATTTTTAAAACCACTTCAATTCCAATTTATTTATTCAAAAACATTGGATTATAATTCTAGTTCATAACTGGTTCATTTCGATAAAAATATATATTTATCCTTTTGATTTTTCACCCCAATTCTTTCTAAATCATTTATTATGATTTTACACAAATTATTGATATTTTTAATCATTTTATGAAGGTTCGTACAATCGATTTCCAATAACGGTCGTTGAACTGCACTCACACCGACCTTTTCCAAATTTGATTTGGACATAATTCCAAATCCAGCCATTAGATTTCAAATTTATAATACTCATTGGAAAGCTATTTTCGATACGAACCCAAAGGTTCCGGTTTCAGGAGAATCCGACGGTCGGATCTCCCGTAACATAAATTCAAAGTCAATGGTCAAAATTCGCGAACTGCCGCGGCGCGGCGCGTTCTATCCAGGCCATTTAATATATATAATATATATATATTATATATTTCGTCGATTTCAATTCTAAACGTATTTTATAAATGGTTTAAATTTGTTTTAAAAACGATTTAAACTTCATATTCAATTTTAAATCAAAATTGAATATTCCATATCATTAATATATAAATGATAATATTTTCAAAACGTTATATTTTAAAGTCACTTCCTTTTCTATATTCATTATAAAATGAATATAATCGATATAAATATCGTTCACGACAAAATGGCGCATATCGAGTCTACACGGCTTTATATATTTCAATAACTTCGTTATTCTATTCAACAAATGAATATTTTCTTCAACACATGGATATTTATCTTATTCAACACATGAATATTTATTAATTATTACTTATAATAAAAACGTGAATTTTATTGTATAAATATTTCGCTCAACACATGAATATTTTCAACACACGAATAGTTTCAACACATGAATATTCTCAACACATGAGTATTGTCAACACATGACTATTTTGTTTATTCGACACATGAATATAATTTATTTTCTAAATTGGAATGAGACCCACTCAACTGCCATATTATATTATTTATATGGATTCCATGCAACACATGTATATAATATCAATGATGAATAATCAACCATCATCCAAAGTGCACCACACAACTGCATAAGCATTAAATATAAATAAATAACGCTTACACAGTCTGTCAACCAATCGATCAACATACAACTAAATAATTAGGATTAGTGTACGCCAAATATCATCCCAACACCCGTATGGGGTTTCAAATCAGCAAACACTGAATATTATTTGTGCAGTTGAGCGATGTGTAAAATTTATCATCCCAATCAATATCCTTCAAATGGGTGTACATAGACAAATCGTCCGATTTGTAAATGAATATTTATTTATTCACGTTCATGTTAAATTTATATTTTTAACGATAAATAATTTATTTCAACACATGAGTATATTTCCATTCATTCCACATAACAATCAATTTTCACAACAAAATCAAACAAGTCGTCCATGGTCTGTGGACGACGGGTGTCGGGTGCTGCTCATCCTAGTATATATTTTTAACTAGAAAACAAGAATTAAAGAGAGATGTTCTCATCGAGGGTTCCACTCCGCCATTCTAATCTGAATTTCTGATCGATTTGATTTGCCCGAAATTCCTACGCCATCCTTTTCATGCTGTTCATATTAAAAATCACATTTTTAATATGATGTTTATATATTTCTAAAAATCTCGTCTTTCTATTATTAAAGATCTAACTTTTCACTTATAAAAATATAATCTTTTTATCGCTTCCTTACATATATATAAAAATTCATATTTTTATATTTCCTATTATATAAAAATTCTATTTTTTAATCCGCTACCCATATAAAAATCATATTTTTATAATCTCCACTATATAAAAATCATATTTTTCTACCATTGTTATATATATAAAAAAATCTCATCTTTATTTAGTGTTGTCTACATAAAAATCCCTTCTTTTCTTACAACTAAAATTCAAATCTTTTTATGCTTAAAAATCAAATATTTTAATATGGAAAAATCGTATCTTTTTATTTTTAAAAGTCTAAACTTTATATTCATAAAAACCGTAACTTTCTGCATATAAAAACAATATATTTTCGTGTTAAAAATCGTATACTTTCATTTAACAAGAAAAATATAACATTTTCATGTTAAAAATATAATCTTTTTCCTTTAGAAAAATCGTATCTTTCCTACAAGAAAAGTCCTATTTTTATTCTCTAAAAATATAAACTTTTCTATTCTAAAAATATAAACATTTCTTGTATAAAAATCTACTTTTTATTTACTATAAAAATCTAATCTTTTTCACTTCCTATTCATGGGAATTAAAACTGAAAATCATATGTTAAATAAACTGAAAATCATATGCTAAATAAAAGAAATAGATATAAAAAAACTTACAACTTCATCGATTTGAAGGGGGGTTTGGGCACGCGCTGGGGCGCTCAGGGAGGTTGTGGCGAAGGTGGTGGTGTCTGGCCAGAGGCGGCGGTGGTCTCTCGAGCTCATGGCGGATTGGGTTGCGGTTTTGAGGGGCAGAAGGAGGAGGGGAGAGAGAAAAGTGGGGCTGCGGCTTGCTAATCGTCGGAGGGGTAGGGTTTCCGGCTGGGCGGCGGTCGTGGGGAGCAGCAGCGGTACGATGGGAGAGGGCGACCGAGAGGGTAATGGGTTTTCAAGAAAGAAGGGCGCGAATTTTGGTTTGAGGAAAAGCTAGGGTTATAGCCCTTATATATATTATTTAATTTATTTTATTATTCACTTAAAGTTGACTTTTCTTTCGAATCCCAAATCGAACACACCTACTGTCACCCCTAGTTAATTACCCCCATTTCAAACACAATGGGATATGTCACGTTAGCCAATTTGATTGTTACGATCAGTTTCCATTCAAATCAAAATATAAATCAATTTATATTGAATTTGAATGCACATTTCAATTTACTGGACCACATACTAACTCTAAATATTCCAGAAAAATTATTTCTAGCTTCGTATTGACGATACGATCCTAACAAAATTAATTTCGTCAAATTCTGAGACCATTTGAAAAATGGCCATTTTCCAGTCGATTAAAATCAATTGAAACTGGTAAAACACGTTTAACTTCGCCACGCTCACATATTGATTCGAAAAATTACGAATTTTGGGGTCAAGCAATAACTTGACATCCCGGATCCAACAAAAGTGGTTTCGTCGAAAACCGAGGTCGTTTGCAAAATTTCCATTTTTAAGGGCCAGAATTCCATAGCGACTATTCCGAATTTTCAACTGGACGTAACTTTTGATTACCGCTATGAAATTTTGATTTTTCGGATTAGTTGGAAAGATATTTTCAACTAGATTCAAATATTTTTGGTTTCGCTAAAATCCGGTTTATTTTGAATCATGTTCATTCATTTGAAATTTGAAATCGAATTTTTGAACTACTGCGCCATTTTCAATTCCTTTTATAATTTAAAATAAATATTTATATTCTAACGACGATTCAAATAAATATATATGTTCTAATTCTATTCAAAATAAATTTCTCGTCGTCATTACTTAAAATAAATCATTTTAAATATTCAAAATTCATTAAAATCACCAAAATAAAAAAATTTAATTGGATCAGAATTTCCGGGTTATTACATGAATACTGATTCTGGTTATTATAGTATTTCATATTTCGATATGAAATTGGTATTATTTATGTTGATTAACATTTGTGGAGGCAGGGAAATAGGTTGGAGGGATCCAACTGGATTCCTTAACAATTATATAGTTATTTTTTTTATACATTACATTATATGATGTGACGAATAATCGGTGACTGATTGTTGTGTGGCTTGGATGTTTGAAAAACAATTGTAACGACCCAGATTTTCAGCCGTTGAATTCTGAATATTTAAATTGGTTTAAATATTTTATTTGAATTATATATAGGAATTTATTTAATAAAACGATATTTAAACCTATAATTTATAATATATTTAAAACGAGTTCAAATTGGCGCGGTAGTTTGAAAATTCGATTTCAAATATCAAATGAATGTACAGGATTTAAAATAAATCGGATTTTAGCGGAACAAGAAATATTTAATTCTGTTTGAAAATATCTTTCCAACGAATGTGAAAAATCCAAATTTCATAGCTGAAATAAAAAGTTATGTCCAAATCAAATTTAGAAATAGTCGCTGTAGAATCGTTTATGGACCATAACAGTTTAATTAAAATAACTAGAGATTGGTTACGAATTTGGACAAGATTCTTTTGAGGCGTAGCTATAATTTAATTTTTAGAATTTTACTGAAATTTTTAATTAATTAAATACGCAACTTTTTGTTTGGAGTATTTTGCACCCCATATCAATATTGTGGGGTTTCATAATATAAGTTAAACTATCGGTATTATTATATTTTTGGGATCGTGGTACCTCACTGAACACGACCGTACTCTTATTTCGGTCCGTAACAATCGTAAGTAAATAGAATTCTATGCAACCAGTACCACATTAACTTTAAAAATAAATATACAGGACATATTGAATCAACTACAGTCTAGTTCGCAAATCAAGCTACGTTTCAAATCTTTGGATAGGCCTAACCTATTCCTTCAAAGTAGTTGTATGTATAGTTTATCAGTTCACATGCTTGTTCTCTGCATCTGGCATGCCACTCTATTCGTTCAGATCCATAGAACTAAAAGGTACAAATAAATTAAAAATAAAATTTACCCTATAAGTTTGGCAAAACCCTGCTCTTCAAGTTTTTCTCGAAACCGTGCTCTCCACGCCTTTTAAAACAGCGTGCCTGCCAAGGTTTACTTTTCGTGCTTGCCAAGTATTTTAGAGACCGTGTGTACCAAGTAAATGGTACCATGCTCCATACGCTGTTATATCCCGTGCTTCCCAATCCATCTCTCCTTTAAATACTGTTATCCCTTCATCCTCATTTTCGTTTAATCCATCCGCTATTTCTCCAGCAACAAAAACCCCTGCACTTCAAAAATCAAATTAAAAATCAATACATATCAAAAACATTTGATTCTTGTTTCAATGATTCTATTTTTGCAAAAGCTTTCTCATCACTATATTTTTATGGGGTGCGAGCCAAGATTGGGGGTTTCGGCTATACTCGCGGTCGTGACTTTTATATGAAACTTTGAAGTAAGTTCGAGGTCGGATTTGCTGTTGGTTTTTGAATAAAGAATGGTGGGGTTAGGCATGAATCTCGGGAAATAAGGAAAGTTGCGGTGGAGTTTAGAAGATGTTTGTATTGAGTTTTTTTGGTGGCAACAACAGTGGAAGTGCGGTCTGGAATGGAGACTAACGAAGGGTCGGTGATCATCAAAGGCAGTGGAATGGTTTTTCGTTTGGTCAGCTGAAAGAGGACGGATGGGAAGAGGAGCGAGATAAGTTTGATCATGGCTTCGGAGTCCAGTAGCGTGAAAAACAGAAGGGGGTTTGAGGAGCTGGCGTGCATTTGTGGTGCCTGGAGGAAAGTATCAGATTGTTTTCAAAAGAGAGGGTGCATCGTTTTCTGGGTTTGTAAATGATGGTGGAAACTAGGTCGGCAATGGCTTAAAGGCTGTAGCGTGCCTAGTTTCTGGGAGAAGCTATCATGTTTTATTGGAGATCGTGGGGTTTCTGTTGGACTGTGGTTCAGGGTGATTTTCTTTTTGGAGATGTACGGTTGTGACTTGGGTTTGAACTGAATGGTGTTAAGGTCGATGTTACAATATGGAGATGAGAGGTTCGACAATAGAACTAGGAAGTTCCGAGGCTTGTGGTTGATCACAGTCTGTCCGCTAGCGTAATTTGTAGAGGTTGCTGTCTAGATTATTGTTGAGGGGAAGAGTGGATTCAGGTTAGACGAATTGTGGTGATTGAAGGTAGAAGTTGTTGAAGGCGAAGTTGAAGTGATGGTTGGCGATGAGATATTCCTATATTTGTCTGGTAGAATGAATGGCGGGTCCCACGTTGGTTGAGTTGCAGTGAACTCCAACGGCTCAGATTTTCGACGGCGATGGTTTGAAGGAAGCCGATGAAGTTCGATTCAAAGGGCCTGGGTGTAACACCCCACATCCATTAGTGTCACTCACAAAGGGAAAGCACTAAGTTTTGTGGAGTATTTAGGGTAAAAGATGCAGATAAATTACAAGACAGACAGAAATTAAACAGCGGAAAATAAAACTTTGCTTTATTGATAAAATAGATTATACAATGATTTCTTTACAATATCAGAGTATCATCTGTCTTACAAAATAAAGAAGCATAAAACAGCATTTATATTCCCCAATTTTAGCAAGAGCCAGCCATAGCATCTGAAAAGAGAATCCAAGCAAAACTTCGACAAATCTTCAAGCTGGGAAAGAGTGACAGTCCAACTTAACCTGAGCTATACTATTCCCTCCTTTACTACCTTGGGGGGGGAATGGAAGAAAAGAAGACGAAAGAAAAACAGAGTCAGACATAAAGCCTGAGTAAGTTCAGTAACTTCTAGCATGTGAACATGGAAAAACAAAATGACATGAATTAACTGAATACAAGACAACACCATGACGATAGGGTCAGCAGGATTAGACAAGATAAGCACAAGATATGCTAAGCTAAGGTAAACTGGATATGCTCTAATACTTTCGTCGCTTCACTATTTCCTTGTTATACTGGTTTCTACATCTCTGCACCACCTAACTAGTGTCCCAAAGAGTAACGATAACGTGATCCCCATCCCTGTAGTTTCCATTGCCTTCAGGCATACATTTATTATTTATTACCTAGATCTAATCTAGGGTTTTCTATCAAGTGTTTTCTAGATTCAACTAGAGTTTACGCTATCTGCTGAACGCTTCTCGGATTCAGGGTTTATGCCACCTAGTCCAACTAGGGATTACGCTACCTGTCGAACGATGCCCCCTAGTCTAGGACACACCACCTAGAGTGGTATATGTTCTTATACTTCCCCACGCATGTATCGCGAATCGTTTATCGCTTGTCTAGATGCACATGTCCTGTAATGTGCGGCCCGAGTCCTGTGGCAGGGAAAATCAAGAAACACAGAACTCGGTCGGGAGCTTTCAGATATCTGCCGATGCAAATGCTAAGGTCTGTTTTTATTCCAGTGGCTATGGTCCCACTCGACCCCTCCCTCAACTAATGAAAGGCACACCTTGAAAAATGAGAACTATACGCAGGCCCCTTATGCCCCACTAACCTATGGCCATCCTCACCCATAACTAGATAGCAAGTATATGGTCTTTTGGAGTTCTCCGCCTTTCCGCTTCACGTATCTCGACTGACTCAAGATGGATGGTAGACGACGAGTTGCTATCACAGGGCTACCGTTTTCTCGCCGAATCACGCTAGTCCATCCTAGTCTTTAGGTTGCCATATTTTGCAACCAAGGCATACCCTTGGTTCTTCTAACGCAGACCTTAACCTCTGTGAGCCCAGGAGGATCATCTGCAGCCTCACAGAGGGATACCAAGAGTACCCTCACGTCCCCTCGAAGCCTCGGGCTTCGTAACCCAATTCGTTGGAGCCTTCGTTTTAATCAGACGGGAGTTCGCTCCTTCCCGTGTTATACTAAGAATTACTATTTAGTTCTGCTAACTAAGGTTTACCACTTAGTTTCCAGAATCGTTGTTTTCTTAACTAAGGTTTACTACTTAGCTCCTTTTAACTAAGGTTTACTACTTAGTTCTCTTTCTCGCCAATTTGGATTGGTTAAGTGTCATTAGTCAATTCAAGCTAACTTAACCCTCTTCATTTATCCTGTTAAACTGGTTAAGTATTATCAGTAATTCATGTTGACTTAACCCTACCACAAACCAAGTTATATTGGTTAAGTATTTATTATTACTTAACCCTACCCATTCATCCTGTATTGGTTAAGTGTTCCTTTTTAACTTAACCTTGCCCGTCTGTTTTAACTAACATGTTATTAATGGTTAAGTATTATCCCTTCATGTTTTAGACTTAACCCTATTCCTTTATCACAATCTGGTGGTTAAGTGTTCAGGTTTACTTAACCCTGCGGTCTAGTCCAGCTAACATATCAAATTGGCTAAGTGTATTAAATTTTTACTTAACCCAAACCTCTAGTCTAGTTAACATGTTAATTTGGCTAAGTGTATTAACTTTACTTAACCCCACCTTCTAGTCTAGTTAACATGTTAATTTGGCTAAGTGTTTTCTTAGTTACTTAACCCCTATAAATCTTGTCCTGTTTCGATGTTAAGTTTGGTTAAGTGTCCCTATGGACTTAACCCTCCCATTCTAGCATAACTGTGTTAAGTCGGTTAAGTGTTCCTATGGACTTAACCCTCCCATTCTAGCTTAACCGTGTTAAGTGTCTGTATGAACCTAACCCCACCCACTGGTCTGGTTATCATGTTGAATTGGTTAAGTGTCTTAGTTAACTTAACCCTACCATTCTTGTTCTAGCTTTAACAAAATAAATTAAAGCCGCGACCACTCACATTAGACAGGTATTGTTGTGATTACTGGATGTGCCGGTTGGTTCCGGGCAGGTTTACATCGCAACTCAGTCTAACCTCGGGTTAGGCATATTCGTGTTTTCTAAGTTCAAAGGGTTTTGATTAATTTTCAAATCAGGTTTTGAAAGTAACCATCCCGTCCGTCGGATCAGTTAGGGATAGCCAGGGAGAGCAGGAAACTTGTATTTTCCAAACCCAAGCCTAGACACTATCCTCTCTGTCACCCTAGAACTTTCTGGTGTATGTATTATTAAAAGAGATGTCATTAATAAACCTTTCTTTTGTATATAAATAAATTGTTAACAATTTATCCTCAAAGTTTAACCACTTATCCTCAAAGTCCATTTTCCCTTTTTAAAATTAATTTGGCCTATACCCTATACATTTGCCATGCGAACTAATTGGACTTGTATTCTAGGCCCAAATCTTGATTTGCCTATCTTACAGTTTACAGCAATTTAGATCCAACACCCCCATTTACAGTTCATGCCAAAACTAGATTTTATATTCTAGTTTACAGTTTATGCCAAACTAGATTTCATATTCTAGTTCACCGTTTATGCCCAAAACTTAATTTGCATACCAACTACCTATTTTATGGCCCATTTAACCATTTACCATTTACGCCCAATGTATGTAAATTATGCTAATATACATATCATGCTTAATTTAGCCACCCAATTCTGATTTAATATTCTAATTTCAGTTCATGTCAAAACTAGACTTGTTATTCTAATTTTCATCTTAATAGTCATGCTATAATGCATGTTCCCAAATTATGCCAATTTCCAAGTCTAGTTAATTTCATGTTTTTCCCCAAAACGTATTCCCATCGTTCGTGTAATCGTGATTCAACCTAGATCATAAATAAAGCTAGATTCGTGGATAAAAGGGAATGAACCAAAATGCCATGAAAGAACAGACATAACAACTGGCATAAGATGATAATTCACAGGCACATAGATTACGACATGGAAAGGGTTGAATAGTATAGATTCAAGAACATGGGTAGACCTAACTTAATAGGTAAATTCCCATGATAAAGATCTAAGAATAAACTGAAATAGGAAGTCAAGCCTAGGTCCAATATAATGCCAGTTTGGGGTACAACATGGTTTTGTAACTACAGTGTCATGGGCATAAATAATAATCTTATATCCATAGTCATAGGCAATAAATCCTCGCAGTTAATGAATAACAGTCATAGGCGATGTTCGTAGTCAAAGGTAAATAGTCCTCATAGTCATGAGTCACAATCATAGGCAATGTTCATAGTCAAAGAGGCATATGGTTTTAAGGTCCATAGTTTCATAGTCACAGTCTTATTGGTCATTGAATCATAACAGTTCTTAATAAGGTCCAAAGATATAAGCACTGATTCGAATAAAGAGAATTTGGCATATTCTTTTATTCCTTTAATTTCATGTCACGAATAGAGAAAATGTTCAAATCTAAAAAGTAACCGACTTACAGAGATTAGATTAGATTCGTAGAAAAACAGTCATTGAAGTCGTTTGAATCTTCACTTGAATCCTAGCTTGACTTGAATCTCCTCTTGAAAGTCTTGAGCAGCATTTCCTCGTCTTGATTTATTTTATATATTATTTATTTATGCATTTTCTCAGAGGCAGCACAAGGATAGAAAATAACTGTGAATAGAGAAGGAGACTAAGGCTGTTTATATAGGATTAGGCGGACGAATCTGGTCAGAATGGCGTCCGGATACAGAAGAACGAACCAGACTGCAGATCTGGAAAAAGCAGGGAGGTCGACCCCCAGGTCGACTACCCAGTCGACCTGGGTCTTGGGCGGGAAAATTCCCACCCAGCCCAATCTGGGTCCGATTTTGAATTTTGAACTTGTTTCTGACCTGTTCGAATTTTAAATCGAATTCTGAAACTTCTGAAGACCATATCTCCTTCATACGGAGTCTGATTAACGCAAACTCGGACTCTATCTCATGCAGAATTCCGAGACGAACTCAATGGCGCACCCGTTTCCCTTGATTTTGATTTTAAAATTTAATTCTGCCTTGATTTGTGAATCTTGGTGTTACAGAATTACGGGGTGTTACATTCTCCCCCACTTAAAAGGATTTTGTCCCTGAAATCTTCAAGTTAGGAAGAATGTGTCCTACCATCCAATCACCCATCTACTCAACCATCCAATCACAGGCATTCATTGTCCTTAAAAGATTTCTAATGCTTTCATGTTTATATGCATAGTGTGTGTATATGTCCTCCTCTAGTGCAAAATCAGGCGGTCTACTGATTCAGTTGACCTCCTTAATGCAAATCATGTCAGTGGCATGTGTCCAATCATGTTTGCGAGCATCCCTAGTTATGTAAATACTACATGCGTGCATAGCCATTCATCCATATGCAACATCCATATGATAACATATCAAGTTCAACTTACAAACAAATACATATCTGTAAACGCAATATGAAAGCGTCCGAACTGATCTAGTGCCTAATACATATGTATATGCATTCATGAGCAACCATTAGAAACCACTTGCAACCATCAACCATAACATGTTTCAAATACATGTTTACATCCATTGGATTCTACCTAAGGATCGAAGATACGACCTAGACGATATACTTTGGAAAGAGAGAAATAATTATGCGTAAAGCTCCTACAAAAAAAAAGAAATCAAGGATGCACCCTTAAGGAAAAGGGTATGATGCTAGTATCTAGCCTTCTTGAGCTTTACTCCACTGTATCTTAACTAATTTAACTTCACGATTGTGAAGTTCCTGATCTCTATCTCCAAAATAAACAGATGTCAATCACGGTACCAAGTATATGTACTAAGATGATTAGAGATCTCCCTCTTATCCGCCATGCCACAACTATAAGGGTCGAAAGGTAACTACGTGCTTTTAGAGTGCCTGTCACAACTACTCATCTCTCACGCAAACTATCCTAGTCGAACTCGACATTCCTCAAGTACAAGCCCCAAAGGCCTAAACCAATATCAGACAAGCACCCAAGGAATATCTCCTCCGAATTTAGACGATCTTCGTGAGATGATATAAGCAAACTCGATAGCTATTCTCAAATCCCTACTAACCAAAAATAAACTGGTCGGACCACCAATTGGATTTGAGACTCTAGTGGGATCTTCCAAGTACTATGGTGCAGAGACTCAACTATGGAAGTGGATATGAATAAATGCGAAGCGCTAAAACCAAAGGAAAGAGCACGAACAGCAAAACTAGACTCTTCCAATAGAACTTTACTACCTTTCTCCTAGGTACGCTTGGTGGTGAAAGTATGTACTTGCCCTTCTGAAAATCTTGTTCCTCGTTCTTGCCCTTGTCCTTAATTATATGCCCTATCATAACCTAGTAAAGATACTTCCTCTTGTCTTAGGTTTTATAATTCCTTCCTCCTTCGTGAGCTAAATCTACATCCATGAATTCCTCATCCTAGGGTTGTGTTCATTAGCCAAACTCCTCATCCCCTTCCGTGTGTAGTCATGTTGAAAAATCTCTCGAAAGCTGCTTCCATCGTACAGAAAACCCTATAAGCTTGAAAGAAAACTGGCCGTAGGTGAAACAACTATGGATGTGGATGGAAGCCAGGCACGACTTCGCCCATCGATGAGGTTACCTCCCAGAAAGCCAGGAGCCCCAGAGACTCAAGAAAGAAGGAGACAAGAATTCAAACAGAGGAAGAGAAGATAGTGCGTATGGCTTTCGGGAATATGCCTTTTAAAACAAATCTTTTCTCTTCAAAATGCTTCTTTTAAAACCGTTTTGAAAATAATTTTTCAAATCCTTTATCTGATCTTGTAACCTTCAGCTCTGATACCACGTGTAACACCCCACATCCATTAGTGTCACTCACAAAGGGAATGCACTAAGTTCTGTGGAGTATTTAGGGTAAAAGATGCAGATAAATTACAAGACAGACAGAAATTAAACAGCAGAAAATAAAACTTTGCTTTATTGATAAAATAGTTTATACAATGATTTCTTTACAATATCAGAGTATCATCTGTCTTACAAAATAAAGAAGCATAAAACAACATTTATATTCCCTAATTTTAGCAAGAGCCAGCCATAGCATCTGAAAAGAGAATCCAAGCAAAACTTCGACAAATCTTCAAGATGGGAAAGGGTGACAGTCCAACTTAACCTGAGCTATACTATTCCCTCCTTTACTACCGGGGGGCGGGGGGGGGGGGGAACGGAAGAAAAGAAGACGAAAGAAAAACAGAGTCATACATAAAGCCTGAGTAAGTTCAGTAACTTCTAGCATGTGAACATGGAAAAACAAAATGACATGAATTAACTGAATACAAGACAACACCATGACGATAGGGTCAGCAGGATTAGACAAGATAAGCACAAGATATGCTAAGCTAAGGTAAACTGGATATGCTCTAATACTTTCGCCGCTTCGCTATTTCCTTGTTATACTGGTTTCTACATCTCTGCACCACCTAACTAGTGTCCCAACTAGTAACGATAACGTGATCCCCATCCCTGTAGTTTCAATTGCCTTCAGGCATACATTTATTATTTATTACCTAGATCTAATCTAGGGTTTTCTATCAAGTGTTTTCTTGATTCAACTAGAGTTTACGCTATCTGCTGAACGCTTCTCGGATTCAGGGTTTATGCCACCTAGTCCAACTAGGGATTACGCTACCTGTCGAACGATGACCCCTAGTCTAGGACACACTACCTAGAGTGGTATATGTTCCTATACTTCCCCACGCATGTATCGCGAATCGTTTATCGCTTGTCTAGATGCACATGTCCTGTAATGTGCGGCCCGAGTCCTGTGGCAGGGCAAATCAAGAAACACAGAACTCGGTCGGGAGCTTTCAGATATCTGCCGATGCAGATGCTAAGGTCTGTTTTTATTCCAGTGGCTATGGTCCCACTCGACCCCTCCCTCAACTAATGAAAGGCACACCTTGAAAAATGAGAACTATACGCAGGCCCCCTATGCCCCACTAACCTATGGCCATCCTCACCCATAACTAGATAGCAAGTAAATGGTCTTTTGGAGTTCTCTGCCTTTCCGCTTCACGTATCTCGACTGACTCAAGATGGATGGTAGATGACGAGTTGATATCACACGGCTACCGTTTTCTCGCCGAATCACGCTAGTCCATCCTAGTCTTTAGGTTGCCATATTTTACAACCAAGGCATACCCTTGGTTCTTCTAACGCGGACCTTAACCTCTGTGAGCCCAGGAGGATCATCTGCAGCCTCACAGAGGGATACCAAGAGTACCCTCATGTCCCCTCGAAGCCTCGGGCTTCGTAACCCAATTCGTTGAAGCCTTCGTTTTAATCAGACGGACGTTCGCTCCTTCCCGTGTTATACTAAGAATTACTACTTAGTTATACTAACTAAGGTTTACCACTTAGTTTCCAGAATCGTTGTTTTCTTAACTAAGGTTTACTACTTAGCTCTTTTTAACTAAGGTTTACTACTTAGTTCTCTTTCTCGCCAATTTGGATTGGTTAAGTGTCATTAGTCAATTCAAGCTAACTTAACCATCTTCATTTATCCTGTTAAACTGGTTAAGTGTTATCAGTAATTCATATTGACTTAACCCTACCACAAACCAAGTTATATTGGTTAAGTATTTCTTATTACTTTACCCTACCCATTCATCCTGTATTGGTTAAGTGTTCCTTTTTAACTTAACCTTGCCCGTCTGTTTTAACTAACATGTTATTAATGGTTAAGTATTATCCCTTCATGTTTTAGACTTAACCCTATTCCTTTATCACAATCTGGTGGTTAAGTGTTCAGGTTTACTTAACCCTGCGGTCTAGTCCAGCTAACATATTAAATTGGCTAAGTGTATTAAATTTTTACTTAATCCCAACCTCTAGTCTAGTTAACATGTTAATTTGGCTAAGTGTATTAACTTTACTTAACCCCACCATATAGTCTAGTTAACATGTTAATTTGGCTAAGTGTTTTCTTAGTTACTTAACCCCTATAAATCTTGTCCTGTTTCGATGTTTAGTTTGGTTAAGTGTCCCTATGGACTTAACCCTCCCATTCTAGCTTAACTGTGTTTAGTCGGTTAAGTGTTCCTATGGACTTAACCCTCCCATTCTAGCTTAACTGTGCTAAGTGTCTGTATGAACCTAACCCCACCCACCGGTCTGATTATCATGTTGAATTGGTTAAGTGTCTTAGTTAACTTAACCCTACCATTCTTGTTCTAGCTTTAACTAAATAAATTAAAGCCGCGACCACTCACATTAGACAGGTATTGTTGCGATTACTGGATGTGTCGGTTGGTTCCGGGCAGGTTTACATCGCAACTCAGTATAACCTCGGGTTAGGCATATTCGTGTTTTCTAAGTTCAAAAGGTTTTGATTAATTTTCAAATCAGGTTTTGAAAGTAACCATCCCGTCCGTCGGATCAGTTAGGGATAGCCAGGGAGAGCAGGAAACTTGTATTTTCCAAACCCAAGCCTAGACACTATCCTCTCTGTCACCCTAGAACTTTCTGGTGTATGTATTATTAAAAGAGATGTCATTAATAAACCTTTCTTTTGTATATAAATAAATTGTTAACAATTTATCCTCAAAGTTTAACCACTTATCCTCAAAGTCCATTTTCCTTTTTTAAAATGAATTTGGCCAATACCCTATACATTTGCCATGCCTACTAATTGGACTTGTATTCTAGGCCCAAATCTTGATTTGCCTATCTTACAGTTTACAGCAATTTAGATCCAACACCCCCATTTACAGTTCATGCCAAAACTAGATTTTATATTCTAGTTTACAGTTTATGCCAAACTAGATTTCATATTCTAGTTCACCGTTTATGCCCAAAACTTAATTTGCATACCAACTACCTATTTTGTGGCCCATTTAACCATTTACCATTTACGCCCAATGTATGTAAATTATGCTAATATACATATCATGCTTAATTTATCCACCCAATTCTGATTTAATATTCTAATTTCAGTTCATGTCAAAACTAGTCTTGTTATTCTAATTTTCATCTTAATAGTCATGCTATAATGCATGTTCCCAAATTATGCCAATTTCCAAGTCTAGTTAATTTCATGTTTTTCCCCAAAACGTATTCCCATCGTTCGTATAATCGTGATTCAACCTAGATCATAAATAAAGCTAGATTCGTGGATAAAAGGGAATGAACCAAAATGCCATGAAAGAACGGACATAACAACTGGCATAAGATGATAATTCACAGGCACATAGATTACGACATGGAAAGGGTTGAATAGTATAGATTCAAGAACATGAGTAGACCTAACTTAATAGGTAAATTCCCATGATCAAGATCTAAGAATAAACTGAAATAGAAAGTCAAGCCTAGGTCCAATATAATGCCAATTTGGGGTACAACATGGTTTTGTAACTACAGTGTCATGGGCATAAATAATAATCTTATATCCATAGTCATAGGCAATAAATCCTCACAGTTAATGAATCACAGTCATAGGCGATGTTCGTAGTCAAAGGAAAATAGTTCTCACAGTCATGAGTCACAGTCATAGGCAATGTTTACAGGCAATGTTCATAGTCAAAGAGGCATATGGTTTTAAGGTCCATAGTTTCATAGTCATAGTCTTATTGGTCATCGAATCATAACAGTTCTTAATTAGGTCCAAAGATATAAGCATTGATTCGAATAGAGAGAATTTGGCATATTCTTTTATTCCTTTAATTTCATGTCATGAATAGAGAAAATGTTCAAATCTAAAAAGTAACCGACTTACAGAGATTAGATTAGATTCGTAGAAAAACAGTCGTTGAAGTTGTTTGAATCTTCACTTGAATCCTAGCTTGACTTGAATCTCCTCTTGAAAGTCTTGAGCAGCATTTCCTCGTCTTGATTTATTTTATATATTATTTATTTATACATTTTCTCAGAGGCAGCATAAGGATAGAAAAGAATTGTGAATAGAGAAGGAGACTAAGGCTGTTTTTATAGGATTAGGCGGACGAATCTGGTCAGAATGGCGTCCGGATATAGAAGAACGAACCAGACTGCAGATCTGGAAAAAGCAGGGAGGTCGACCCCCAGGTCGATTACCTAGTCGACCTGGGTCTTTGGCGGGAAGATTCCCGCCCAGCCCAATCTGGGTCCGATTTTGAATTTTGAACTTGTTTCTGACCTGTTCGAATTTTAAATCGAATTCAAAAACTTCTGAAGACCATATCTCCTTCATACGGAGTCCGATTAATGCAAACTCAGACTCTATCTCATGCAGAATTCGGAGACGAACGCAATGGCGCAAACCGTTTCCCTTGATTTTGATTTTAAAATTTAATTCTGCCTTGATTTGTGAATCTTAGTGTTACAGAATTATGGGGTGTTACAATGGGTATCACGTTTTAAATCGTGATTGGCCAGAGATTAATCAAGTTAAACGGGATAACATATTCATATGATAACAGAATGACACAAAACAAACTACGCTGGTTTCAAAACAACGAGATCTTTATTGTCGAACTGATGTGGCTGAGAACTGGGAGATTGGAAATTTCATGATAAAATCAAACGTCTGTTTGATTGTAAACGGAGTAAAAGCAGAACTGTCAACTACGAACCAAGGTGAGTAAACTCACTAACTCTGACTCGTTATATTTTTATATAAACGAGTTTTAAATTTATTTAAAATAATATTTTTACTGTGTGATGGTTGCTTGGTTGAATGGTTGATAAAAATTGGTTGATAGGATTACATTGTTGATCAATTATTAGCTTGATATTTCATATTTGAAGTGAAATGATATTATTGATGTTATTAACATCTGTGGATGCAGGGAAACAGGTTGGAGGGGCCCAACTGGGTTCCTCAACATTTATATTATTGTTTTCATATAATTGCATTATATGATGTAGTATGTATTCTATGATTGATTTTGTTGTCACTGACCCTATAAATTTCAGTATTTAAATATTATAAAATATTTTCTAATATGGGAAAAGGAGTTTGGGACTTAAAAAGAAAATTTATTTCCAAAAATAGAAATTTAGTTTTCAAATAAATTTGAAAGTAGAAATCTGTTTAAATGAATAAACATGAAGTTGTTTATAAATGAGTTTTGTAACTTAAGTGAACTATTTATCATTGGATAAACTGAAATTATAATTTCAAATTGAATTTACATAAGGGTGGAATTCGGTTTTTAAACCAATATTTGAAATGAGATTCGAACTTGGTAATTATAAAGGAAATTTTAAAGGGGATTATAAGTGATTGGAATAAAATGAGATTCGATATGAACAATTCTGAATAAAGGTTATAAATAGAATTTGGATTTAAGATACGTTTATAAGTATGAAATCAAATTGATTATATAGAAAAGAATATATTCACGCTTTAAGGGAATAATGGTTTAAAGGAAATATTTTGCAAATGAAATATCGATAAAGGAAGTTTAGGTTTGAAATATAAATCCAAATTGGATCTTGAATGGAAAAGGAAATTGGATAATCGTTTTAAAATGAGAACGATGAGTTTTATTTCAAAATTTAGAATATAAAATAAACTATAATAACGTTTTGCAGAGTGACATGGTTATAAAGGAATTTGGGAATGATTTGGAAACGATGAATTCAAAGGTGAATTTGGAATTTGAATTTACCTGAAATGGAAAAGTTCAGAATATAAATCGAATATAGATTATTCGAAAGAGAGTTATTTATTGGAATTTGATTATCTTGAATTTAGGAAAGTAGTTATTTTACTTTCCGTTGTGAATCAAACTTAACTATTTAATTATTTGCTTATTAATTTATTTCTTGGATTAATATGTACAAGTTATATTTGGAAACAGTGATTTTAACGCTGCCATTAATTTCAATGTTTTGTAAATGCTAAGCGGCGATTTTAAATGCTGACGTTATAATATATGTTTTGGTAAATCTAGATAGGAATTTTAACGCTGCCATTATAATAATTGTTTTAACTGCGATCTTAACACTATTGTTATAATAAGTGTTCTATAATTCTAAACAGCGATTGTAACGCTGTTGTTAAAAGAAATGTTTTATAAATCAAATATTTGGAAACAGCGCTTATAACGCTGTTGTTAAAATGAAATGAATTGGTCAACGAGGAATTAAAAAAGGGAATTCAGAAATATTTTCCGATATTAATAATGTATATTTTCTGAATATAGAAAATAAGGATTCGTGGATATTTAGAAATGTTATCTAACTGAAATAGGAGATATTTCTCGAGTAAAGGAATTATAATATATCGAAAAGGTTTTTCAAAGAATCGAGAGGGGAAATCGAGTTTCAAAAAATACGAAAGATGGGAAATGAGAATTGTAAATGATAATATAATAGGATTTGATTTAAAGGGGCCAATGTTGATTGATGATTGATCGATCGAATTCCTACCTGGAAATAAGATCGTTGGTTGCACACTTATTTTTCTTTGATAGTTAAATCACCGACTATCGAAGTTTTTGACCATTATTTCGTCGTCAATACGGAGAGACCGGGATCAGATTCATTATTTGGAAACCACTTTGTATGGGCGTTTGCGTTGCAATCAAATATGATGAAAATAATTAAAGACGGAGTTATGCAAGGGCTATCCTATTTACGGGATAGTGCCTTCGGTTTGTCCAGTCCCAGGACAACGTGAATGGATGAATGCCTGACAGAGTATATCTAACGAATCGCGTAAGTTGATCTCTTCAAACGTACTTACGTTAGGTAGCGTAGGAATTCGTTTCTCTTAGCTTTATACCCGTGGTATTTTTGGGGAAATCAATTTGTGATATGGCGGGTATGACGATGTGGCATTCAAAGTGAATGGTGGCCAGATATTCTGGAAGACAATTTAAACCTCAAGCCTCACAACCGGGAATTGACAAAAATCGGGCAGGCAGCATGGCTATGTGGGTCGCTCCCATTAGGATGTATAATCACCTATCTAGAGAAATTTCATTTGCTTCTTTAAATCTATCGATGTTGTCCCTTTTGGGAAACGTTTGCTGATCCCAACCGTTGGTGATATACATTCGATACACTCAAGCAAAATGAGTGGTCAGTCATGTGTGGGCCGGGCCGCAAGATGTTCTTGTTGAACCCAGTGTATTCGCCTCTAGAGATACACTATCGGCAGGTGGTCCCATACCTTGTCACGTTGGAAATCCAATCTCCAATAAGCGTCGTGCGGTTTTCGATTTTATATTATATATGGAGCGTGAGATGCAAGCGTTCTGCTAGATTCTATTATTTGATTTAGACACTATTATAATATCACCTGATTTTGATATCAAATTGTTTTGGGTTATCGTAAGGTAAAAACCATCCGTGTTTATGTGTGGGTCGGTCTTACGATTATCATTTCTTTTGAAAGGATTTTTGAAAGTTAAACAAATGGTTGGAGTTTACTCACACCAGTCCCATGACTGACCCAGAGTTTATTTTGTTTGTTTTCCCTAAACTCTTGGGTGCCCAAAATTTGTACGGGCAGTCAAGTAGTCGGGATTGTACAGGTTCACTTGAAGGAGCTTGAAGCAGAAGGCTTCTCCAGTTAGCTATAGACTATCATATTTTCCACTGTGTACTATGTTGTATCTGGAAACAGGTGTTTATAACTGTTCCAGAGATAGCTGTTGTGCCCTGATGATGGTATGTACATAAAGTTACTGGTTTGTGTTTCAAAATTTATGTCATATAATATATTTTATTCGTTCCGCTGTGAGTTTATGATCTTCGTTTTTCTTCTATTCTAATTTTTCTTTCTTTCTATTTCTCATCCTCTAACTTCTTTCTAAAAATGATTTATATTTCTGTGCAATTTGGGTTGGACGTGTGGTATGATTAGTCGACTCAAAGGGTACGGAAGTTCGGGTCAATTTATTTAGTATCAGAGCTAAGGGTTGAGTAGTAACCTTGGCTCTGTGGCATGACTTAGTAAAGATGGGGTTAGTAACACCCTAGATTGAGTTGAGTGTATATATATGAGCGCGTATTTGTATATTGATATAAAAACTGTATTATATTGTGTTGACTGGTTTATTGAGTGGTTTATGAATTCTGCTCGATATAGAATGTACAACTGTATCGATAGGTGTTTTTAAACTCTGGAACAAAGCAATTCGATACATTATTTGTTTTAAAATGGGTAAATGAAATAATTTTTCCCAAAATTTATTTTGATATAAAAGGAATAACTTCCTAATTATAGTATATACATGTGTTGATTGTTATTACAATCAAATGAAAGTATAAAATATTGAAAGGGTTATATATAACCAAATATACCCTATATATGGATAATTTATACAAATAAGCTAAATTGGAATTGGATTCAAACCAAAAGTGTGGATTTAAATCCCGGATATTTAGAAAACGTTTTCTAAAGTATTTTTAAAAGTAATATTACTTTGAAGAATTTTTGAATAAGAATGGTTTAAATGGATTTTGAAAGTGATTAAGCACTGAAATCACTTCAGCGGCGAGAAAATAATTCTGATAATGGATCGCGACATTATCGGTATTCATTTTCAAGTTTCTATGTGGTGGATTGCTACCATGAAAATTAGTTGATGGGAAATTGGTTTGAAAAAGAACAAGTTATTTCTTTAAAATCCAAGTGTTTTGAATTTGCCAAAGGTTTTAAATGTATGGTATAGTTATATGATTTCAAACCAATTTGAAATAAAAACCGGGAATTTAAATTCTGAAACTGAATTTAACTTGTATAAGTCGAATAAATTGGTGGAAGTAAATCAAATGGATTGTGACGGAAATTGAAACTCAAATTGAATAAGTGGATTGTTTCCTGAAGTAAAGATCAAATTCAATTGGTAGAGTGAGAGTGAACTAATCAGAAGTTGATTAGAAGAGTTAAAAACTGGAAGTTGCATTGATTTGAAACCAACTGGGAACGGATATAAGTATGCTGAGCAGATAGTGAATGGAAGCAAATGCAAGAGATAGAATTATGCCTGACAAAAAGGTACATGTTTACAATATTACTTGGGTTTGATGGTTTTATGAGCCTATAAGGCAAGTCGCTTGGCCATTTAATTTTCTTTTGGATTGGAGAAGGCCTCGAAAGGCGAGTTGTGGTTGTACCGATTGAGCCGTGCAAAGGAGATGTTGCCAAAAAAAATCAGAATTTAAAGTGTTAGAAAATTTTCGGAATTTTTGAGAATTTTCATTAGTAAGAATAAATTAATATTTTAATTGAATTAAATTGGTCCAGTTAAACTGAAGTTAAGAATTGAACAAAAAGGAATTTTGGACCTAGTTAATAGGGTATGTGGCATTTTTCCTACCTTAGCAATTTCGAGGACGAAATTATTTTAAGGGGGAAGGAATGTAACGACCCGGATTTTCAGGCGTTGAATTCTGAATGTTTAAATTGGTTTAAATATTTTATTTGAATTATATATAGGAATTTATCTAATAAAACGGTATTAAATGTATAATTTATAATATATTTAAAACGAGTTCAAATTGGCACGGTAGTTTGAAAATTCGATTTCAAATTTCAAATGAATGTACAGGATTTAAAATAAATCGTATTTTAGTGGAACAAGAAAAATTTGAATTTGTTTGAAAATATCTTTCAAACGAATGTGAAAAATCCAAATTTCATACGGAAATAAAAAGTTATGTCCAAATCGAATTTAGAGATAGTCGCTGTAGAATCGTTTATGGACCATAATAGTTTAGTTAAAATAACTAGAGATTGGTTACGAATTTGGACAAGATTCTTTTGAGGCATAGCTATAATTTAATTTTTAGAATTTTACTGAAATTTTTAATTAATTAAATACGCAACTTTTTATTTGGAGAATTTTGCACCCTATATCAATATTGTGGGGTTTCACAATATAAGTTAAACTACTGGTATTATTATATTTTTGGGATCGTGGTACCTCACTGAACACGACCGTACTCTCATTTCTGTCAGTAACAGTCGTAAGTAAACAGAATTCTATGCAACCAATACCACATTAACTTTAAAAATAAATATACAGGACATATTGAATCAACTATAGTCTAGTTCGCAAATCAAACTACGTTTCAAATCTTTGGATAGGCCTAACCTATTCCTTCAAAGTAGCTGTATGTATAGTTTATCAGTTCACGTGCTTGTTCTCTGCATCTGGCATGCCACTCTATTCGTTCAGATCCATAGAACTGAAAGGTATGAATAAATAAAAAAATTTACCCTATAAGTTTGCAAAAACCCTGCTCTTCAAGTTTTTCTCGAAACCGTGCTCTCCACGCCTTTTAAAACAGCGTGCCTGCCAAGGTTTACTTTTCGTGCTTGCCAAGTATTTTAGAGACCGTGTGTACCAAGTAAATGGTATCGTGCTCCATACGCTGTTATATCCCGTGCTTCCCAATCCATCTCTCCTTTAAATATTGTTATCCCTTCATCCTCATTTTCGATTAATCCATCCGCTATTTCTCCAGCAACAAAAACCCCTGCACTTCAAAAATCAAATTAAAAATCAATACATATCAAAAACGTTTGATTCTTGTTTCAATGATTCTATTTTTGCAAAAGCTTTCTCATCACTATATTTTAATGGGGTGCGAGCCAAGATTGGGGGTTTCGGCTATACTCGCGGTCGCGACAAATACAGGAAACTTTGAAGTCAGTTCGAGGTCAGATTTGCTGTTGGTTTTTGAATAAAGAATGGTGGGGTTAGGCATGAATCTCGGGAAATAAGGAAAGTTGCAGTGGAGTTTAGAAGATGTTTGTGTTGAGTTTTTTTGGTGGCAACAACAGTGGAAGTGAGGTCTGGAATGGAGACTAACGAAGGGTCGGTGATCATCAAAGGTAGTGGAATGGTTTTTCGTTTGGTCAGCCGAAAGAGAACGGATGGGAAGAGGAGCGAGGTAAGTTTGATTGTGGCTTCAGAGTCCTGTAGCGTGAAAAACAGAAGGGGATTTGAGGAGCTGGCGTGCATTTGTGGTGCCTGGAGGAAAGTATCAGATTGTTTCCAAAAGAGAGGGTGCATCGTTTTCTGGGTTTGTAAATGAAGGTGGAAACTTGGTCGACAATGGCTTAAAGGCTGTAGCATGACTAGTTTATGGGAGAAGCAATCATGTTTTATAGGAGATCGTGGGGTTTCTGTTGGACTGTGGTTCACGGTGATTTTCTTTTTGAAGATGTACGGTTGTGACTTGGGTTTGAACTGAATGGTGTTAAGGTCGATGTTATAATATGGAGATGAGAGGTTCGACAATAGAACTAGGAAGTTCCGAGGCTTATGGTTGATCACAGTCCGTCCGCTGGTGTAATTTGTAGAGGTTGCTGTCAGATTATTGTTGAGGGGGAGAGTGGATTCAGGTTAGACGAATTGAGGTGATTGAAGGTAGCAATTGTTGAAGGCGAAGTTGCAGTGATGGTTGGCGATGAGAAATTTCCATATTTGACTGGTAGAATGAATGGCAGTGCCCGCGTTGGTTGGGTTGCGGTGAACTCCAGCGGCTCAGATCTTCGACGGCGATGGTTTGAAGGAAGTCGATGAAGTTCGATTCAAAGGGCCTAGGTATCATGTTTTAAATCGTGATTGGCCGCAGATTAATCAAGTTAAACGGGATAACATATTCATATGATAACAGAATGACACAAAACAAACTACGTTGGATTCGAAACAACGAGATCTTTATTGTCGAACTGATGTGGCTGAGAACCGGGAGATTGGAAATTTCATGATAAAATCAAACGTCTGTTTGATTGTAAACGGAGTAAAAGCAGAACCGTCAACTACGAACCAAGGTGAGTAAACTCACTAACTCTGACTCGTTATATTTTTATATAAATGAGTTTTAAATTTATTTAAAATAATATTTTTACTATGTGATGGTTGCTCGGTTGAATGGTTGATAAAAATTGGTTAATAGGATTACATCATTGATCAATTATTAGCTTGATATTTCATATTTGATGTGAAATGATATTATTGATGTTATTAACATCTGTGGATGCAGGGAAACAGGTTGGAGGGGCCCAACTGGGTTCCTCAACATTTATATTATTGTTTTCATATAATTGCATTATATGATGTGGCATGTATTCTATGATTGATTTTGTTGTCACTGACCCTATAAATTTCAGTATTTAAATACTATAAAATATTTTCAAATAAGGGAAAATGAGTTTGGGATTTAAAAAGAAAATTTATTTTCAAAAATAGAAATTTAGTTTTCAAATAAATTTAAAAGTAGAAATCTATTTAAATGAATAAACATGAAGTTGTTTATAAATGAGTTTTGTAACTTAAGTGAACTATTTATCATTGGATAAACTGAAATTATAATTTCAAATTGAATTTACATATGGGTGGAAATCGGTTTTTAAACCAATATTTGAAATGAGATTCGAACTTGGTAATTATAAAGGAAATTTTAAAGGGGATTATAAGTGGTTGGAATAAAATTAGATTCGATATGAATAATTCTGAATAAAGGTTATAAATAGAATTTGGATTTAAGATACGTTTATAAGTATGAAATCAAATTGATTATATAGAAAGGAATATATTCACGCTTTAAGTGAATAATGGTTTAAAGGAAATATTTTGCAATTGAAATATCGATAAAGGAAGTTTAGATTTGAAATATAAATCCAAATTGGAACTTGAATGGAAAAGGAAATTGGATAATCGTTTTAAAATGAGAACAATGAGTTTTATTTCAAAATTTAGAATATAAAATAAACTATAATAACGTTTTGCAGAGTGACTTGGTTATAAAGGAATTTGGGAATGATTTGGAAAGGATGAATTCAATGGTGAATTTGGAATTTGAATTTACCTGAAATGGAAAAGTTCAGAATATAAATCGAATATAGATTATTCGAAAAAGAGTTATTTATTGGAATTTGATTATCTTGAATTTAGGGAAGTAGTTATTTTACTTTCTGTTGTGAATCAAACTTAACTATTTAATTATTTACTTATTAATTTATTTCTTGAATTAATATGTACAAGTTATATTTAGAAACAACGATTTTAATGCTGCCATTAAAATCAATGTTTTGTAAATGCTAAGCGGCGATTTTAAACGCTGCCGTTATAATATATGTTTTGGTAAATCTAAATAGGAATTTTAACGCTGTCGTTATAACAACTCTTTTAACAGCGATCTTAACGCTATTGTTATAATAAGTGTTTTATAATTCTAAACAGCGATTGTAACGCTGTTGTTAAAAGAAATGTTTTATAAATCAAATATTTGGAAACAACACTTGTAACACTGTTGTTAAAATGAATTGAATTGGTCAACGAGGAATTAAGAAAGGGAATTCGGAAATATTTTCCGATATTAATAATGTATATTTTCTGAATACAGAAAATAAGGATACATGGATATTTAGAAATGTTATTTAACTGGAATAAGGGATATTTCTCGAGTAAAGGAATTATAATATATTGAAAAGGTTTTTCAAAGAATCGAGAGGGGAAATCGAGTTTCAAAAAAATACGAAAGATGGGAAATGAGAATTGTAAATGATAATATAATAGGATTTGATTTAAAGGGGCCAATGTTGATTGATGATTGATCAATCGAATTCCTACCTGGAAATAAGATCGTTGGTTGCACACTTATTTTTCTTTGATAGTTAAATCACCGACTATCGAAGTTTTTGACCATTTTTCCGTCGTTAATATGGAGAGACCGGGATCAGATTCATTATCTGGAAACCACTCTGTATGGGCATTTGCGTTGCAATCAAATATCATGAAAATAATTGAAGACGGAGTTATGCAAGAGCTATCCTATTTACGGGATAGTGCCTTCGGTTTGTCCAGTCCCAGGACAACGTGAATGGACGAATGCCTAACAGAGTATATCTAACGAATCGTGTAAGTTGATCTCTTCAAACGTACTTACGTTTGGTGGCGGAGGAATTCATTTCTCTTTGCTTTATACCCTTGGTATTTTTGGGGAAATCAATTTGTGATTTGACGGGTTTGACGATGTGCAAGATAATTTAAACCTCAAGCCTCACAACCGGGAATTGACAAAAATCGGGCAGGCAGCATGGCTATGTGGGTCGCTCCCATTAGGATGTGTAATCACCTATCTACAGAAATTTCATTTGCTTCTTTAAATCTATCGATGCTGTCCCTTTCGGGAAACGGTTGCTGATCCCAACCGTTGGTGATATACATTTGATACACTCAAGCGAAATGAGTGGTCGGTCATGTGTGGGCCGGGTCGCAAGATGTTCTTGTTGAACCCAGTGTATTCGCCTCTAGAGATACACTATCGGCAGGTGGTCCCATACCTTGTCACGTTGGAAATCCAATCTCCAATAAGCGTCATGCGGTTTTCGATTTTATATTATATATGGAGCGTGAGATGCAAGCGTTCCGCTAGATTCTATTATTTGATTTATACACTATTATAATATCACCTGATTTTGATACCAAATTGTTTTGGGTTATCATAAGGTAAAAACCATCCTTGTTTTATATGTGGATCGGTCTTACGATTATCATTTATTTTGAAAGGATTTTAGAAAGTTAAACAAATGGTTGGAGTTTACTCACACCAGTCCCTTGACTGACCCATAGTTTATTTTGTTTGTTTTCTCTAAACTCTTGGGTGCCCAAAATTTGTACGGGCAATCAAGGAGTCGAGATTGTACAGATTCACTTGAAGGAGCTTGAAGCAGAAGGCTTCACTAGTTAGCTATAGACTATCATATTTTCCGCTGTGTACTATGTTGTATCTAGAAACAGGTGTTTATAACTGTTCCCGAGATAGCTGTTGTGCTCTGATGATGGTATGTACATAAAGTTATTGGTTTGTGTTTCAAAGTTTATGTTATCTAATTTATTTTATTCTTTCCGCTGTGAGTTTATGATCTTCTTTTTTCTTCTATTCTAATTTTTCTTTCTCTCTATTTCTCATCCTCTAACTTCTTTCTAAAAATGATTCGTATTTCTGTGCAATTTGGGTTGGACGTGTTGTATGATTGGTCGACTCAAAGGGTACGGAAGTTCGGGTCGTTTCAACATTGACCAAGAATAACTGGTATTAAAATACCGTAAATTATATTCGAATATATTGGAAAAGAAATTGGGGTTTTAAAAAGGGGAAATCTATTTTTAAAATAGAAACGGAACCTCGGTTTGATTAAAGAAAATCACTTGTTAAATTCTATAAAATCAAATGGATTGGTTTATAAATGATGTTTTTAAATAAGGAATAATTTGTATTAAATAATTTAAAAATATGTATTCAAAATGAATTTAAGAAGGGGAAAAGGTGATTCGTTTAGAAAGGAAAACGATGGATTTATTTCAATGCTAGAAATTAAAGAGAATTGCAATAAATACATGCGGTCTTGTAATCTGAATCCAATAATGTCGAAGGTTATAAATATTATTTATCTACTTATTATTATTTATTTAAGGTAATTAATCTAAGTTATATTTTGGAGTTAAACATTTCAGGAGCATGTATTTTAACGCTATCATTATAATTAATAACTTCCATTAAAGAAATGGATTCGTAAAACCGAATCCAAGAGTCGAGATGAACATAATTTGATAAGAACTTTAGAGAATAAAGGACATAATCAGACACTAACTGGACATGTGTTGAGTTGAATCATTCCTTGAGTGTTGATCTGATGTTGGTTCTGGCCATCAAGGTTGATACTTAGGGGATTATTTACTTACTAGTTTACGGTTAGGGACTAAAAGGATAGTGATGCGTGAATATAAGAAATAAAAATGTTTTCCAATGATAATGTATATTTTCTAAATATAGAAGATAAGAGTGTGAACATATGAAATTAATTCCCGATGCTAAAAGGAGATATTTTCTAAATATAGGAGATAAATAAATAATTTAAAAGAGAGGGAAATGTTTTCCAAAGATCGTGTGAGGCAAAGCGGGTTTTGAGAAATATTTTGGAAAATATGGGAAACAGGAAATTGGGGAAATGAATAAATTATTGATAAATTAATTAAAAAAGGGCTCAGTGTTGATTGATGATTTGATTGGTAAGATTTCCATTTGGAAATACGACCGTTGGTTGTATGTGTTTTTTTCCTTTGATAGTTAAATAACCGGCTTTCAAAGATTTTGATCATTTTTCCGTTGTCAATACGTAGAGACCGGGATCAGATTCATTATCTGAAAACCACTCCGTATGGGCATGAGCGTTGCAAGTCAAATATGCTGAAGACAGTTGAAGACAGAGTTTATACAAGGGCTGTTCTGTTTACAGAATAGTTCCTTCGGCTTGTCCAGGCCCAGGACAACTTTCAAGGACGAATGTCTGACAGAGTATATCTAATGGATCGCATAAGTTGATCTCTTCAAACATGCTTACGTTTGGTGGCAGAGAAATTCGTTTCTCTTAGCTTTATACCCGTGGTATTTTTGTGGAAATCAAATTATGATTTGGTGGGTATGACGATGTGGCATTCAAAGTAAATGAAGGAGGGACCTGTCAAAAAAATACGTTATGACCTCAAGCCTCATCAACTGGGAAATGACAAAAATCGGGCTGGAAGAACGGCTATGTGGGTCGCCCCTATTAGGGTGTATTGTCACCATCTAGAGAATATTCATATTTGTTACTTCTTTTCGCTTCTGTATCTCCCGGGAACGGTTATGTTTCTAGCAACAGTAGATGACAATATATTCAATACACTCAAGAGAAATGAGTGGTCGGTCATGTGTGGCCGGGTTGCAAGACGTTCTTTTGAACCCAGTGTATTCTTCTCTAGAGATACACTATCGGCAGGTGGTTCCATACCTTGTCATAGTCAGAATCCAATTCCCAAATAAGCGCACGCGGTTTTGATTGTATACTATATATGTGGAGCGTGAGATGCAAGCGTTCTGCTAGATTGTTATTTACTTGTATTTAGACACTATTATAATATCAAAATATTATTGATTTCAAAAACGTTTTGGGTTATCGTAAGGCAAAAACCACCTATGTTTTGTGCGACTCGGTCTTACGATTATCTTTTCTTTTGAAAAGGATTTTGAAATTTTAAACCGAATGATTGGAGTTTACTCACACCAGTCCCATGACTGACCTAGAGTTTATATTGTTTTGTTTTCCCTAAACTCTTGGGTATCCAAATTTGTACGGGGAGTCAAGTAGTTAGGATTTTACAGATACTTGGAGAAGCTTGGAGCAGGAGGCTTCAACACTAGTTATATATAGAGTTTACTTCCACTGTGATATACATGTGATGTACTTGATGATATATGTAAGTATAAACACAGTTTGTATTTTAAAGTTATGTTATATATTATATTTTACCCGTTCTGTTGTGAGATTCATGCTTACTCTGATTTTGTTCTATTGTGATCTTCTTCTTCTATTCTAATTTTCTTTCTTTCTATTTCTCACCTTCAAACTTCTTTCTATTAATGATCCGGTGTTTTCGATGTCTGAATATTCAACCTGGGTTTTGTGTTGATTTTCAGGGTCGAAAATCTCGTGGTCATTACAGTGGTATCAGAGCTGAAGGTTAAGTGATTACCTTGGCTCTGTGGCGTAACTCGATAGAGATGGGGTTAGTAAGACCCTAGATTGAGTTTGAGTGAATTTGTAGATTTTATAAAAATGGTTTTATATTGTGGAGATTTATTGGTTGAGTGGCTTATGAATTCTGGTCGACGGTGGGGGCATCACAATGTCGATAGGGGTTTCTAAACACTTGAATACGATGGACCAACACAATATGTTTTGAAGATGGGTAAATACTATAATTTTACCCAAAATATATTTTGATATAAAAAAGTATATATCTTGGAATTATAATTATAGTATATTGGATGTGTTGGTTGTTATTATAATCAAATGGGATTATTAAAATTGAAATGATTATAAATAACCAATCGGAATTCATATGAGTGTAATATATAAAATCAGATGAACTAAATCTGAATTTAAACCATAATCGGAATTAAAATTATGGAATTTGGAAAAGTTTTTTAAATGAATTTTGAATTAAGTATATGGAAATTTTAAAATCCTGGGGAAATTTAGAAATGGTTTTCGAGCATTGAAAAGGACATTTTGAAGTTATTTCAAAATGGCAAATGTTTTAAAAATGAGTTTTGAAGTGATATAGTATTGAACTCACTTCGATCACTGGGAAATAATTCTGATGATGACTACAGCATCATCAGTGTTCATTTTCGAGTTTCTAAGTGACGGATTACTACCAAAGATTTTATTTTGAATTGTTTCAAGGGGACAAGTTGTTCAAAAATTCAACAATTTTGAATTTATTTTGTATATATATGATTTCAAACTGATTTGAAATAAAACCCAGGAATTTGAATTTGTGAAATTTAAAATTTACTTGAAGTTTAAGAGATTGAAATGAAAGAAAAAAGGAATAAATTAGAATTTAACTTAAACTAAGTTAAATAAGATTAGAAATAATCTGGAATGGAATCAGATTGTTGAGTAGTAATTTGGGATTTGAGATTGGAACTAGAGTTGGAATTTGGCTTGGATAAGCGAAGATTGAATTCGAAGATAATTGGAAATCAGTTGGGAAGGCATGAGTGTATGCCAAATTGATAGGAACGAAAGAGACGGAGTTGAAATGCCCGACAAAAAGGTACAAGTTTATATTTTATATGAGTGAGATTTATGAGCTATTTTGGCAAGTCGCTGGGCTGTTTGATTTTCTTTTGAATTGGGGAAGGTCTAGAGAGCCGAGTTATAGTTGTGCCAATGAAGCCGTGCAAAGGAAACACTGGCGATTTTTTTTCGAAAATTTAAAGAGTTAGAAAATTTTCATAATTGAAAATGATTTATTGATTATATAAGAGATTTTAAAATCTGAATGGACAAGCAAAATGATAAGCAGATTAGAATCAATTTGAGTATTGGTAGATATGTGAGAAAACATATGGGAGAGTATGTGCTAGTAGATTGTCCAAAAATGGTGGTCATATCATTTGGAATGAGAAACAAAAAGGTCGGATATCGATATAAGGATTAAAGGTAATATGTATAAAACCGTGTTCTGAAAATATGGAGTATACTACAAACAAGTGGGTTGCAAGGAGTTAGAGTTCTAGTATCCGTACTGCTTAACAATTTCGAGGACGAAATTATTTTAAGGGTGAAGGAATGTAACGTTCCGGATTTTTTGGCAATTTAATAATTAATCTATTTAATTATTTATTATAGTGGGTTGATAGTTTAAATGGTTTGGATTTAAATATTTTGAATATTTAAATTAAAATAAATTATAGGATTATAAAATATAATTTCGAAATAGTAGGAAATAGCTAAATTGGCGATATTAAGTGAATAATTTAATAGATTTAATTTAGTAAACAATTGAATTATTAAAACGAGTTACTATTCAAACGACAGTTGAACATGTATATATGCTAACCCATAACATACAAATGTTCGTGAACGTTGCCCTATATTTTTAATCACCCGGATTTACGAAATCAGTAAAAAGACAGCACAATTAGGAATCATATTTACAAACAAATCAATAACGGCTGAAATAAACAAAGATTTAAACCTTGCAGATACGGGGAAAGCCACTCATGCCACATCAAACAATAAATAAACAAATAGAAATTTCAAACATCAAATGAAATCAATTCACGCCTACGTCTAAACTTAGGATAAATGACCAAGCTATGATACACTTTATCGAATATTAAAGTTTTCTCTCATGTCTACATATATATAGTTGTCCAGGGGTATGGTTCCGGTGATATTGTATTACTTGCAGCAAGTCTAGCTATCAAATTATCTTTGATCTTCATGACATTTTATATGGCTGAAGCATGTAAGAAAAGACCAATCGAATTGCCTTCACCCTAAAAATGAGGAACGAGTACAGCCTCAACAACTTTTACAAAGACCTTTGTATTTTAAAATTTCCACCACTTTTTATAAAATCAGATCTGATGTTCTCATCATTTGTTACTTTAGAAGAAGGCAAGCAAAACTGATGTTCTCACCATGATCTTTTGCTATTTGCAGTTTACTGCATTTTAGAGAAAGCTGAACGGTTATAATATATATACATTCCATTGTAATTTGATTTCATTCGTTACCAAATAAATTAAAAGATGATAAGTTGTGATGATGAGCAATTAGACGATGCTTGTACTTGGAGCTATTACTTCTACGGAAAAGGAAATTCAATGAAACCTTTTAGCAAAATAAAAGCATTCACTGTAGACTTGCTTTTGTCCATCAATTCATCCTTTCAATACCCATTTGCTTGGCATTAAAGTCTCAAATTTGAATGTGTAAACCAGAATATATATAAAATATATATATATATATATATATTTGTTTCTCACTTGACCGTCAAGTAACATGATGTAGACCTAAGAAATGACCCTAAACCAGTGCCTATCTTCCTACCACTAAAACATGTACTGTCTTCTCCTATTTATGAACATGTATCGTGCTCCATGTGCACCATGCTCCATCAATCCCTATGAAAACTCGTGCGTACGAAAATACATAACTCTCTCATGGTAACATAAATAGGAATAATAATAAAAGTATATTTGTTAATGACTTTTAAAATGTTTACAAAGTTACAAAATACATAACTCTCTCATACGTCGACAGAAATTGAAGCCGTCAGGTACGCTGGTTCCGAGTGGACGCAGTTTACCGAATTAAACTGGTTTAAAGTCATTTGAGGCTAGTTACAATTTATGGCGAAATAAAACGCCTGACAAGATCTACCAACGTTAATCGATATTTAACGATTAACGACCAAGGTGGGTAAACTCACTAACTCTGTCCAGTTTTATAATTTTATGAACATTATTTGATATTGATAAAACTGATTGAATGTTGTGTGTGATGGTTGTTTGGATGATTTACAAATTAATTGGTTAAAAATATAGATACCGTTATATATATATAAGTCGTTAGTTGAATACTAATTCTGGTTATTATAATATTTCATATTTCGATTTGAAATTGGTATTATTTATGTTGATTAACATCTGTGGATGCTGGGAAACAGTTTGGAGGGATCCAACTGGATTCCTCAACAATTATATTGTTTTTTTTATTTATTACATTATATGATGTGATGAATAATTGGTGATTGATTGTTGTGTGGTTTGGGATGTTTGAACAACATTGACCGAGAATAATTGGTATTAAAATACCGTAAATTATATTCGAATATATTGGAAAAGAAATTAGGGTTTTAAAAAGGGGAAATCTGTTTTTAAAATAGAAATGGAACTTCGGTTTGATTAAAGAAAACAACTTGTTAAATTTTATAAAATCAAGTGGATTGGTTTATAAATGATGTTTTTAAATAAAGAATAATTTGTATTAAATAATTTAAAAATATGTATTCAAATGAATTTAAGAAGGGGAAAAGGAAATTCGTTTAGAAAGGAAAACGATGGATTTATTTCAATGCTATAAATTAAAAAGAATTGAGATAAATACATGCGGACTTGTAATCTGAATCTGTTGATGTCAAAAGTTATAAATATTATTTATCTACTTGTTATTATTTATTTAAGGTAAGTAATCTAAGTTATATTTTGGAGTTAAACATTTCGGGAACATGGATTTTAACGTTATCATTATAATCAATAACTTCCATTAAAGAAATGGATTCGTAAAACCGAATCCGAGAGTCGAGTTGAACATAATTTGATAAGAACTTTAGAAAATAAAGGACATAATCAGAAACTGACTGGAAATGTGTTGAGTTGAATCATTCCTTGAGTGTTGGTCTGGTGTTAGTTCTGGCCTTCGAGGTTGATAATTAGGGGATTGTTTACTTACTAGTTTACGGTTAGGGACTGAAAGGATAGTGATGCGTGAATATAAGAAATGAAATTTTTTTCCAATGATAACGTATATTTTCTAAATATAGAAGATAAGAGTGTGAACATATGAAATTAATTCCCGATGCTAAAAGGTGATATTTTCTAAATATAGGAGATAAATAAATAATTTAAAAGAGAGGGAAACGTTTTCCAAAGATCGTTTGAGGCAAAGCGGGTTTTGAGAAATATTTTCGAAAATATGGGAAACAGGAAATTGGGGAAATGAATAAATTATTGATAAATTAATTAAAAAGGGGCTCAGTGTTATTGATGATTTGATCGGTAAGATTTCCATTTGGAAATACGACCATTGGTTGTATGTATGTTTTTTCTTTTGATAGTTAAATCACCGGCTATCAATGATTTTGATCATTTTTCCATTGTCAATACGGAGAGACCGGGATCAGATTCATTATCTGAAAACCACTCTGTATAGGCATGAGCGTTGCGAATCAAATATGCTGAAGACAGTTGAAGACAGAGTTTATACAAGGGTTGTTCTGTTTACAGAATAGTTCCTTCAGCTTGTCCAATCCCAGGACAACTTGCATGGACGAATGTCTGACAGAGTATATCTAATGGATCGCGTAAGTTGATCTCTTTAAACGTACTTACGTTTGGTGGCGGAGAAATTCGTTTCTCTTAGCTTTATACCCGTGGTATTTTTATGGAAATCAAATTGTGATTTGGTGGGCATGATGATGTGGCATTCAAAGTAAATGAAGGAGGGACCTATCAAAAAAATACGTTATGACCTCAAGCCTCATCAACCGGGAAATGACAAAAATCGGGCAGGCAACATGGCTATGTGGGTCGCCCCCGTTAGGGTGTATTGTCAACATTTAGAGAATATTCATATTTGTTACTTCTTTTTGCTTCTGTATCTCCCGGGAATGGTTATGTTGCTAGCAACTGTAGGTGATAATATATTCGATACACTCAAGAGAAATGAGTGGTCGGTCATGTGTGGCCGGGTTGCAAGACGTTCTTATTGAACCCAGTGTATTCTTCTCTAGAGATACACTATCGGCAGGTGGTTCCATACCTTATCATAGTCAGAATCCAATCTCCAATAAGCGCCTGTGGTTTTGATTGTATACTATATATGTAGAGCGTGAGATGCAAGCGTTCTGCTAGATTTTTATTTACTTGTATTTAGACACTATTATAATATCAGAATATTATTGATTTCAAAAACGTTTTGGGTTATCGTAAGGCAAAAACCAACCGTGTTTTGTGCGAATCGGTCTTACGATTATCTTTTCTTTTGAAAATGATTTTGAAAAGTTAAACCGAATGATTGGAGTTTACTCACACCAGTCCCATGACTGACCTAGAGTTTATATTGTTTTGTTTTCCCTAAACTCTTGGGTGCCCAAATTTGTACGGGCAGTCAAGTAGTTAGGATTTTACAGATACTTGGAGGAGCTTTGATCAGAAGGCTTCGACACTAGTTACATATAGAGTTTATTTCCGTTGTGATATACATGTGATGTACTAGTATAAATACAGTTTGTATTTTAAAGTTATGTTATATATTATATTTTATCCGTTCTGCTGTGAGATTCGTGCTTACTCTGATTCTGTTCTATTGTGATCTTCTTCTTCTATTCTTATTTTTTTCTTCCTATTTCTCACCTTCTAACTTCTTTCTATTAATGATCCGGTGTTTTCGATGTCTGAATATTCAACCTGGGTTTTGTGTTGATTTTCAGGGTCGAAAATCCCGTGGTCGTTACACTTTTTTCATCCGACTTATATTTGTTTGCAAATAAGGGTTTAGATACTACGGTCATGCCATTGTGTTGTTTATATTCATCTGCTCGCCCATTATTTAAACAAGGGTGCTCGACCTGTCAGGAGGGAGGATGTTCGACCCCACGCCAGTCAAGACTACTCGACCCTTAAGATGAAGAGGTGCTCGACCGACCTTGTGCAAACTGGAACGAGCGAGCGATGTAGTAAATAAGTGAATGATTGGTCTAAGAGTACGCTGCCGTGACTGACCTCTCTCTTCACATATTCTTTTCATATACATAGCTTATGACTTGAATGACATGGCACCTTGTTAACACTAACGACTTGACAAATGGCCTTACAACCGATGTGAATATGCCACGTGTCCCATTTTCAAGTTTAAGGAACCAACTTATTCTTTTGTATGATGTAAGTCCATCCTACTATAGCAAAATATGACTTAACAACACAGTTACAACCTTTTCTAGTATGTTTATACTTCATGCTTGTGCTACGCTGGCACGCTATCCTTCCCTCAAGATACGTTAACAGTCCATGCATATATAATGATGTTGTCGCGTCATAACATGAAACATATATATGAATCTGAAGACCTGCGGCATGCTTTATATTTTCATGCCACGTTGATGTGTCATGCTTCACGTCGTTTTCAATATAGGTGATCAATATATGATTTTTGATAGTCAATACATGTTACATACTAGTCCATGCTTTATCACATAGCTTAGTCCTTTAAAAATACTGCTCGTCCCAACACTTAAATAGGATAAATGAGCCATAAAATATGTTCGACCAGGAAGGACTAATTGCATGTCCGGCATGGAGATGCACGAGCAGATAATGTGCAAGTAGAGTCCATGCGCGACCGGAACTTAGTGCGCGACCGTGATGTAGTGCGCGATCGACCCATCAACAAAGTTGTGACCGACCGTATAGAGCTCGAGCAGCCCCTGTAGTGCACTCACATTGCGCTTGATCAGGCCAATGCTCGTACGCTTTGAGATACTCTGAACCATTGTTTTCCAAGTCGTGTTTTCACAACGAGGTTAACAATAAATATACAGTTGTTATGGAAGGAATGTGTAGAGATCGGAATATTTTTAATTGGTTGAAGGACCAAAATGAAAATATAACACTTTTCTAAATATGAGGTACTTATGGTCCCCAAATTACACAAGTCTTCAGCATATTTTCTCTATCCACTTCTATAGGGATATTTTACAGATTTATTAATTGTGTTAATTTGGAAGATCTTGACCAGGTATTTTCTTCAAAAATTTGTTATGGACACACATACACTTTTTGTTGATTTAGTTATTTACGTGTGCTTATTTCTCGGTTAAACCAACATGAGTTTGATGTTCAAATACATAACATTTGATTTCCAACAAAAAACACTTCAACTCAATTTTCACAATAGAATCGCCTTTACGTCGTTGGTAAAATTAACTACAAAATAATCACTCGTTCATTCATTTTAAAATGGGAGAAGGTTAGAAAACGAAAATGTCATATCCAACTGAAAGACGGTCAAAATTGAGTTGATACCAAATCTCAGCTCATAGCCAAAATAACTCGCATTTGGTCAACATGAAGAAAGAAAAAAAGAAGCATAAATTAAGAAGATTTCTAAGGGTGCGTAAGGGTACTTGGAAGAGTTATTTTGAAGGGATATTTGAAAGGGAATTGTGGCGAACGGGGAATGTGTTTTTTTTATGAAAGGGGCATATTGAAAGGGGCAGAGTTATCAACTTATTGTTTTTGTATTTATTATTTTTATTACATGTTTTATTGTTTTCTCATTTAAATTGCGTCATACAGTCCATTTCTTCTTATAAACGTTGTATTTAGTCCTCACTTGTTCAGCAGAGATTGATATCTCAGTCGGTGATTAGCTAAAGCCTCGTTCAGAGCAGCTGCAATCCTCTTGTGAATCCCTTTTTTGTTCTTTGGTAATTTTTATTCTAATCCACGATTTTAATAACTTAATCCACCATTTTACTTTAATAAGTTAATCCACAACTATTTTGTAAGTTAATCCACGAGTGGATTAACTTAAAGATTTCACCCTGTTATATAGTTAAAATTACATCTTGGCATATCTTAGTCTGCCAATGGTATTGAGAGGTAAATTTATTGATCTAATAAGTCTCAGTGACTGGAAGTCTACAAACATACAAGCTCCTTACATGATAAGCACATCTCTCATCCACTGCCAACAATCCCAAACATATAGCAAATACTCTTCTCTTTAACTTTCTCGGATAGACTATTTTATCAACCAAACTTCACTCTGCTTTCCATTCCATGCAACCCTCACTGACAACCAAAATATTCTTCTGCCTCCATAACAGTCAAAACTCCTCTCTGAGCCTGAATAAAAAATCAGTAGCCTCGATAATGTACTGCAGCCGTGCCTTCACCTTCGACCTTCAACCAAAGTACACCCATAAACTATACATAGCAAGCAACGAAACTGACCACTCAACATCAAATCATCTCCCTCATCAAGATGTAAACGACTTCTCTTCTCAGACATGTTTCTATTAATTTTTGAATATTTCAAAAAATAGCTAACTACAATTATATGTGATAATGGTGATATTAGAAGAAAAAAATTTGCATACAATTAATCAACTTCAAAATAAATAAATAAATAAACAAACTACTTACCGTTATTATGTTGAATTACTCTGCTTAACACTTAAGCTTGGATTTAAATGCTAGGATTTCAGAACGAAGAAGACGATGAAAAACGCACAGAAGAAGAGTGAGAAGAAAAGAAAATGCATACGTGTTTTTTTGGATAAACTGAATAAAATCTAAATTTTATTAAAAGTCAACGATTCTATAAAATATGGTATATTAACTTACTAATATCGTGGATTAGAATAAAAATTACCTTATTCTTTTCAGCCGCTTGGTAAGTATCAACAGCTATACAAAAAAACTCTCAAGTTGCAAATAGAAACCACACTTTCGGAGGTCAGCGAAACATTGCAAACGGATCCAGATTGCTATGCTCTGTAGTGTTTATAAACTGCGTCAAATTCCTTCCTTTCTTCATCAAGAACCTCCTCTACTCTTCATCAAATCTTCATCAAATAATCCAGTATGCCACCATGTACTTTTCGGACTTCAAAATTACGTAGTGCGAAAGAGATTTAACTTGGTGCTTACTCCAACGTTATATCCTGCCTATGTCTTCATTGGTCGATATTGTATTTAATTATTATTGATAAAAAAACATACTTCCCACATTTACAACAAGCCCGGCCCAAGCTGTTTATCTACCAAACAATTCGATCGCTGGAAGTAATTCATTGGAGGCCAACTCTTAAAGATCAACAACCTCTTTGTTCAACAACATAAGTTATATAACGTTAGTTCCAATATTTTGAGATGCAGCACAATCACCAAAAAAGAAAAAATGTAGAAATAAATTGCATAGATGTGGTCCTTTTCAATGCCATACATTTTACTATTACACAGTGACATATGTTTGATAATAAACCCTAACTGTTTAAATATCTATTATGGCTCTACCGTCTTTGCACTTGAGCCTTGATTAACCCATTTATTAAACATTGGTTAACGTATTCAAATATAAGTATATACACATACATAGGGCTAGCTGGTGCTCCTATATATCGTGGAGCCAGCAGGAGCAGGACTGCTATATTTGGGTCAACGAGTTCACTAGAATATGCATATAGGGGGTCCTTTGGACGGTAGCTAGGCTCAAAAAGTCATGCCACATGCAATATATACTCTTCCATCACTTTAATACTATTAAGTTTAGCCTCAAATATTACCCCCATTTTCTTACATTTATTGCAAATGAATTCAGTTAATATGTTTAGCCTCAAAATTATGTGTGACTTAACTTAGATGCGCTGCCATGATGTATTTTAATTTCCAACAAATTATTGTTGGAAATTATTAATAATTTTTAATTTTATATCAGCAAAGTGGTAAAATTATCATAAAATGGATTACTGAAACCGATATTTAAGAAGACTGTTACTGGTAAAAGTCATGATCTCCATGCAAACTGACCCTCCTACAACTGAAATGGAGGATGAAATATAGTAACTTCCAAGCTTGACATCAAAAATCTCACTCCATAACCATAATGCATTGAGCAAATACCTTCAGAATTTATATATTGATAATCAATAATAATAATTATTATGTGTATTAAGATAAACATGTATTTTAAAATTACTCATTGTATTTATATCCTGGCCAGCCTCTAATCCATGGTTAATCAGAAAAGTTGGCCAGGAATGCTGGAATTCAAACTTAATACTAATTAAATTTGTGGAACATTGATATGGAGGTACAGTGAAAATGCATGTATTGAGGGTAGATAGGTACAGTAACATTACTCGGTGCAGATATATGCTCATGGAAGATGAAATGAAGCAGTACTGTGTAATTCAAGAAAATGTCAGAAAGTGTTGGTCCTTTTCTTTCTGAGGGCTAGCGTTTTAAAAGCTGCAGCTATTATTTATTGCAGAATGTGGCCTCACTAATTATTGGCACTCATTCATGAATCATATTAATGAATCATGTGAGTTCATTCATCTGACTATTCCATCACTTTAACTTATCTTTTTCTTCTTTCCATTTACTTCACTGCCTGCCTGGGAAACAAACACCATTGGATGACATTTATCTCAACAAGGTATAGGATGACCGCTGTAATTTCCCATGCGGATTGGAGAATGTACAATCTATGTATCAAACCAAATTATTAGAATCTAGTTTTGATTTATTTTTTTAATAATATAATAATAATAACAACATACCAGAATCAAGTCATTCTTCAACGGCTTACAAAAACGATTTCTGAATAACAGAAACAGTGCACATACAAACTAAAGACAAAACCGATATACAACAAAAGGTAAAAAGCAATAAACAAAGGAAAGACAACCCCAATCAAAACCTCTGACGAAGCAGAAGGATCGTCAGCATACGAAGGAACGACGATGAGACCAATTCTCCAATAGAAGAAGAGCTCAAGATCAGTGGACATGTCTCCAAGAAAGCTAATAAACCATCGTTGAGAAAACCTCATATTCATCGAAGTAACTTTGACAACTCTAGATCTGTTTGCTTCCATAGCTCCCACAAAAGTTGGGCCCCAGAACTCATAAGTCGATCGGTCTTCCAAGACTCCAGCAGAACCTGCTCCAGAATCCGAAGACAGGAGGATCCACCAAGCTCCAAGCAGAGGAAAGTGGAAGGGTCAACTCAAATCTGGTTTACCTCCAGTTTTCCCCAATGCAATAAAAAATACCACTTCAATTGGTTTTCTCTTAGCCGACTAAGATAATGGTATATTATAAGAAAATTGTCTCAATATGCAATTTTTTATTCTGCTTAAGCAAAGAAAAAAAAAATTATTATCAGTCGGCTGACCCTAGCCGGTTCAAAGAAAACCAGCTAATACAGTTGTTTTAACAAACTTCAAAGTTGTCAAAGCAACCCCAAGACGTGCAACAGAACCTTTGTTGGGATTTGGTCACTTCCCAATCCAACCATGAGTTAGGAATGCTCTAATAATACCCTAAAAATCTTGACAAAGCTAATGAAATATTATCTTAGCAAAGGCTTTCTATTATTAATATTTTTGTTATTGGTGTGTTTTTCATGCGTTAAAAGTTTGACCAAAACAATCCAAACCTGCTACAATGGAATAAAGAAACTCTGTCACACGACAGATCGCATAGCCTCTATATGACACACACGCATGGAGCCAGGCCCGGTCTAACACAAATTTGGACCATAGATAATAACATGTAAGTGATGAAAAAGAAGGTAGAAGTGTTGCAAAAAACAAAAAACCCGGGAATCGAACACTGAAAACCTAACTACTTAGGCAACCATTTTACCACAGAAGTTGTTTACATCTTTGTGTATTGTCCTTACATGAACCATTTATAAATAAAACTACTACAGTTGGGTTCTTCCCAATAATTGAGTCCTGGACCATCGCCCGATTTGCATAGGCCCAAGGCCGACCCTGCATGGAGCCATGAGAACATCATATCTCCACTTGGTTAACCTATCGTTTACTAATAAAGAAAATCTCTAGCATGAGCGTATAATTCCCAAGCATAAAAATATGACCCTAGCAAAAGTCACACGAAGAAGACAAATAACGGTCAAAAACTAGCTATTGCATGCAACATACGATAAACGATCACATGGGTCCCCCAGCAACTGAATTCACTTTCAAAATCCTCGATGAGAAATCAACAAATAATTTTTTCTTCTCAAATTTCATGAATCCAAATAAAATTTCCCAAAATTTAAAATTTTCTTTTTAAAAGATATTTTTTAGGATCAACAAATTCTTCCTCTAAAAGTACAAAGATTCATTTTTTAAAATAATTCACTGCTACAACAACAGTAAATTGCACTTTACATTGTAATCAAATTTTAAAATACATATAAAAATGGATGTTAGATTGCTACAATCATGCAAGTAGGGCTGTCAATTTCTTACACAATCCAAAACCCGACCCGAAACCCGTACAGGAATTAGCAGGTTAACCCGAACCATTCAGTTGGCGGGTCATTTTCGGGTCAAACCGAATTTGACCCGTTTATAAATGGGTGGTTTTAGGTTGATCCGCCAAACCCGATTATATGTTATATCCCGTCCATACCGTTAGTCTTTTATGTATGTTGTTAGTGTTTGTCTTTTATGTATGCAATAATCAGTATGCTCATATATTCTTGTCTAAGCTGATATATTTTACTAATTTATTCTTGTATGTTGTTAGTTAAATTTCACTTATAACAACTGTGTCTCTTTCATACTGTTAGTCTTTTATCTATGATGTATGCTCATATATTCTTATATATGGAGAATGATTTTTGGATATGGTGATTTCATACTTTATGTAAGCGTTGCTTGTTGGTGATTTTGTAACTTGTTTCCTGTTGGTGATTTTGTAACTTGCTACATGTTGGTGATTAATTTATAGTATTGCATATTGGTTATTTGGTTCATTTTTGTTTATATTAGTGGGAAATTTTTGTCAATGGGTAAAACCGGCCCAACATGACCCGACATGACCCATTTAGTTAAACGAGTTAGACAGGTTAGGTCGGGTCAACCCATTTATAAACGGATTGGGTTAGGGTTAGGAAAAAATGACTCTTTAATAAACAGGTTAACCCGACCCATTTATAGATCATCTCGAACCCGACTTGACCCGACCCGAACATGACCCGACACAACCCATTGATAACCCTACACGTAATTACAAAAACGTGGTGTGTATCCATGCTTATTTATTCCATTTTGTGATATGTGAATGATTCTTTCATTAAAACGATAAACAAGTTATTATTGCCATATTCCTTATAAACAATAGTTCTAATATTTTATTTTCTAAGACTCTGTAAAATCAGCATTGTTGTTTTATTCCCATATCTAACTCATATTAGTTTGGCGCTTTCAATATAAACTTATAAGGAATAACTGATGCACATAGCGGATGTAAACCATAGTAAGGGGAGTGACCATGACTTCCAAACTAGATCACAAAAGGGAAGGTGATTCTCAAACACCACCACACAATGATCGCATAGCTCATTTGTTAATATTTCAAATACTGATTTTGATGATAATAACAATATAAATATTAATTACTAATAACATATCCTTGAGTTGTACGGTTATTTCAGATATTTTATGTCAACAAATACAAAAAAAATAAGAATACAGTAGTAGCAAATGAATTATATAAGAAGATTAATAAGAGTAATATGGAATCAGAAAACTAACTGGAAAAGAATTTGTTAGATTGGAATTTGTTCAATGGAGCCTAACATCACAGATTATGCAATAATCAAAGCAGACTATAGAGATTTCACAGATAATAGTCATAGAGCAGTCATAAAACACATGGAAGTAGTAATAAGCATAAGGTTATTATAGTGGTTCGACAAATGTCAACCTATATCCGTTTGTAGTAAATCTTTTTTATACTACTGATTACACGTACAGTTAGTTGTTGTACGAATGAAGAGATTAGAATGTGAATTTGTCTCTCAGGTTTAGCTTAGCAGAGCTTCCGCGTGGAGAATAGAAGATCCCTTTTCTCTAAAGCCATGTCTATTTATAAAAGAACCAGCAAGTCTGATCCATCTAGAAATGCATAGGGAGACATACCTAGGTAAGACGACCCCCTCCAGAGGCGAGGCCTGGATCGTCGTACATACGAGGGATCAATACCGATCCTTTAGGTGTTGCACCCTCTGCGGTGCGACCTCTAAGGTGGGCCTCCTTTGCTTGCATATGTCCCCTTATATGATTAGTTTGATGATTTGACCTATGGATTTTGATTTGTTGAGTTTTTTAAGTGAATTTTAAAATCTAAAATTCCACGCCTTGGATTGATATCGACCTCAAACTGAGTCAAATTTCCAATTTTGTTTTGTGTTTTAGATTAATATCGATTCCTCACTTAGGCAAAATCCTGGTTTTATCTTTATGTCTTGGATTGGTATTGATCTCGTACTTACTAATATCCTCGGTTATGTTTCTATGCTTCAGATTTGTGTCGATCCTTCACTAAGCTGAAATATGGTTTTTGTCTTCATTCTCAAATTTGTACCAATCCCGTACTTAGGAAATTTATAGTTTTGTTCTTGTGCTTTGGAATTGCACTGATCCTCACATTGCCAAAATCCTAGTTCTTTCTTTATGTCTTGGATTGGAAATTTTGAATCGGTCCCGTACTTAGCCAAATTCCTAGTTTTGTTCGTGTGCTACGGATTGGTACTGATCCCTCACTTAACCAAAATTCTAGTCCTATTTCACGTAACCAAAATTCTAGTTCTATTTCTGTGTCTCGGATTAGCACCGATCCCGTACTTAGCCAAATTTTGAGTTAAATTTAACTTATTCCGAAGCGACATTACAATGAATCTAGATATTTTTAGCTTTATATAATTACTCAATTCCCGAGCTATCCATGCATCTAAATCCAAAGAATAATGTCTTTTTAAAAAGCCGGGTTAATAGAATTATATAATGGCAGAAGTGTTTGAAGCGATGAATCCGATCTTTTGTTAAAGATAACATGACAATCAGGCCTGAAGATCATCAGCCATTGAACTCAACAGATACACAGAGTCCACAATATGAGGTACTCTGAAACCTAAAAAAATCTACAACACTTTATTAGTATTGTTATTTATTTTGAAACACCATTTGTTGACATATATATTGCTTTCATTTTTTGGAATTCAAGTTAGGGGATTGTTCCTTCTACCTCTTCACAAAATACATGTTTCTACAATGACAGCTTAAAGGCTGAAGAACCAATTTTTACATCAACTTTCTCTTCCTTTGCTTACTCTTTCGCATCTATATTTTTATAATAGAAATCCATTGCATTTCTTCCATTTTTTATGAATCCACTCTCTTTCACTCCAATTCTTCATGGATTTGCAAATCACTCAATATCAAGGCGGTATAAACTTGAATTCATATCACTCTCTAGTTCCATCCTCTTCGTTAAAGAATTCGAAAATACATTACTACTGGAGGCATATATGATCATTGTACCGAATTTGCACGAATCTATATTGAAAGTATGACTACGTACCATACTCAATTGTTATGTATAAGAAGGAGGTGTTCTTGTAGGCTGTAAAATAAAGAGAGTGGTCTTGGAGCCCGTAAATCGGGAGCATGCATCATGTAGACCATGAAACATAAATTGTAAAGATGTTCTTATCACCCATGGAAAATAAGTGGTAATGGTCAAATTATGTACGATGCAATATGAGATTGAAAATCAGATTGTTTTGTCCGAAACAGTACAAAATTTCTTGATGTTATTCATACAACGTTTTACTTTATTGCTTACTTCTTATGTTAATATTTGTTACTGACTGGAATTTATATATGTATAGTTTTAATTTCGTAAGCAAGTTTTAAATAATTTAATTATACGTTTTGCTTCCTTTAGTGTCCAAATGGACTTAAATCCATTTAGTATTGTATTACAGACAACCTAATCATCAACATTGTAAGAACGATCCAAAGCTAAGAACGATTGATAGCGAGATTACTATATATAAGCGCGGTGGAGCTTGGCCTCTAGATCGAATTTGGATCCATCACCCACACATCTTAGGATATGCCATAGTGATAGTCACACTGCAATTGCTCTTCCTAACAGCAACTAGGATAAATCATTAAATGAGTAAATATATTGCAGGCTCATGGATGCTTGGATGATTCTTCATAAATGGATGAAGAATGTAAAGTCACTTTGTACCACACATTTTGAATGCAAGAAATCCAGTCGACTTTAACATGTCATAAATTGTGTCATGTACATGCATTTGACTTTGTCGAATGCATGATCGGGACACATTTCATATTTATGTCGATCAAGAAATAAAATTTGTATGATTCAGTTGTTGTCTACCTTTTTTTATTAAAGTCACCACCAAACAACTCATTCAATTAAAAGCATGGTCCATACATTCTGATGAACTAGTTTAAAATGAACTTTCAAGTTCATATGAACCTTCATACATACGTAACAACCATGAATGCCATTAACCAAATGCATGGCATTACCATAAATAATATGTAAATTAGCGCGATGTCATCATTGTAGAAGTCAAATGAACATACACACTTTAGGTCTCTATAATCATAGGCATAGTTTCAATAGAGGCACCATGTTTCTATTGGGTTTAAAAATGAAAGAGGTCTATGGGGATCCAATTGGCAATCAAAAAAGGTCAATGGTTTCAAAGAGCTACTAGATATAATACAATAAATCCTCCAATGACCCAATTGATACTAAAAATCCCGAGTTGAGCTAGCAATGAAGGAAAGTGCAAAAAATGAATGTCCAAAAGAAACGATGACAAACATCCCGAAAATGGTATTGGTCATGCAATTTGATACCCACCATATACACTAACGACAAATTGTATTAACACAATGTTCTAGGCAACCCAAGAAATAAATCCATAATGGAAACCGCTGTCAAAACAATGTGGTACAAAAGAGAAGAAAATAAACACATAATATCGTTTTCAAAATATTTATAAATGATCATCACAGAATATTGAGCAATGCAATACGAAATTTTGGAGATTATTTTACTATGTCCACTGCGGTGATATATTCATCAATCAACTATATATGTGGAACCACCACCGCCCCAAGCTCAATTACAACCTCTAGAAATGCATAAATTTCAAGGACCAATGCTAATAGAAATGCTCTAGCTATTTAAGTCCAACAAGAAGAATAAAGGATGTAAAAATTTAGGTAACACCACCATATATTAAAACTCCGTAGGACCAATCATGTGTTCAAATTTTCGTACATAAGCACACAATCTATTCATATCTTGATTACTAAAGGCATGCTTTGAAGAATACACTTGACATCCATACCATAAATATAAATTTCAACCCAAGGCAAAACAAACAACATATGTAAAATACGTTGTGAACTTCTAACTTGTGTATTTTACCATTTTTTTCCTGTTGTGGAATAACATTTTGATACGATTCAAATTTTCATCCAGACTTTTGATCTTTGGTTTATAGTAAATCATATTTTTTTTGTGACCTATCTTTAACTACGAATTAGTCACTTTTAAATAGTCACTTGCTCTCGTAAGTCACTAAAGGTAAGAGAGAAGGGGACTTGAGCACTCTTAGGTTATTTATTTAAAACATCCACCTTGGAATATTATCATTTCCTTAAGTCATCTACGATTAACTTTCAGACTTAGAATATGACTCATTGGATTCCTGTTTTGGATTCCAATTTGCAATGGATATCTTATAGGGATTTCGATCCCTTTCCCCCGCTATGTGTTGAGAAATTATTGAAATGGACTTTAACAATTGGAATTCGAGATTCTAACTCAGGACCTAAAGGTTTGAATATGTCACTTACACCTCCATGTTAACCTTTCTAAGATCTATTATTAAAGGCATATTTATTTGATATATAAGTTTTACTCCTTTATTATACAATCATATATGATTGACTTTTCAAAAGGTTATTACTGAACCCGGATTTTTTTAAATTTTGATGGCATAAAAATGTATATATCTAAATATTGCACACAACTTAATATTTTATAAGATATTTCCAAAAGAAGACAAATTATTTGCTAGAATCAAGGCATCAAAAGCCAAAATGTCGAGTATTATCATCATAATAAGTATACGGTATGACATACACAATTAAAGAATTTAAAAACAGTCGAAAATTAAATTGTACAAGCCTACATTTAGGTTTTAGAAATTAAAAGGATTCATAAATCTAACTTAATATGTCAAACATCTGAGTATTACAAAGTTACAAATTTTGTAAAGCTTTCAAACACCTGACTAAATTACACTAATGTTTGAAAATTTGATAATAAGCCTTGGAACTCTAAGGAGAAAATCTTATAAAATTAATACATATAACCTTTACATTCAGATGTTTGAAGCACTTTAAATTTATTGTTCTAAAGTATTTAGATGCCTAAGTGAATCGACCTGACGTTTGATGAGGGTATCAATAGTCTGATCGATCCTTTCAAACTTCCTTCCCTTCCATATCCAAAATTTTAAATAAAAAATGAAGATGTCTTACTATGATTTCTAAACAATTCGTCAAAATTAAGCCAATTTTTTTATGGATAGAGTTAGCCCTCCAATCGAATAATCCAAACATTTGTTCCTTTAAACTCAAACTCTCGAGCGACAAAAAACAACAATATTTTCGAATGGATATCGTATTTATGAAAGGAAGTATATGTCATATAAAGAGTTGCAACTTCTTGAACAATCATTATTGTTTCACATATCTCTTCAGAATAATAAACATATACTTATTCGTTCTTGACTTTGAATAATTCTCTTACTATGGAGTTCCCAATCGATATAGTATGATTTTAAATAAAGAGCAATTCATCTTTTTTCTACTTCGGGTCGTCTACATGTTTAACTCTCATGCCATCAAAAGATATTATATGAATAGTGTATTAAAGAGTAACTTATTTGTGTTATTGAAAACACACCGATGTTCGAAAAGAAAAACGTTTGATTTATAAAGTGATTATGGTGAAGAATTTGAAAATGAAATTTTTGAGAATTTCTGTCATAAAAAGGAAATTATTCATAATTTCTCTTTTCCGAGAACTCCACAACAAAATGGAGTAGTTGAGAACAAGAATAGAATGATTCTGGAATTTGCTAAAACTATGCTTTTAAATATATAGTAAATTACCAAGAAATTGTTGAGTTAAAGTAGTTGCTACAGCTTGTTATATTTTGAATAGAATTTTAACCAGGCCACTAACCAACAAAACCTCATATGAACTTCTTCACAGTAAGAAACCAAAAGTATCTAATTTTAGAGTTTTCAAAAGAAAATATTTTGTTTTAAATATTAAAGAAAATTTGGATAAATCTTATCGTAAATTAGATAAAGGAATTTTTGTTAGATATTCAAATAAAAGTAAAGCCTACAGAGTTTTCAAGTTAAAAACTAACACTATTGAAGAAACTATGCATGTATCTTTTGATCAAAATTATAGAGATATTGATCATATAAATGATGAAGATGAGTATGATAATGAAAATAATGAATTAAATGAAATAAGTTGTGAAATCAACCAACCTAATAAAAGAATCAAACTTTTAAAAGATCACCCGATAGTAAATGTATTAGGAGATATTGAATATGTTGTTAGAACTAGATATAAATTAAATTAAATGAGTAATATATCTTTTATACCAACTATTGGATTTAAAAATCCAAAGCAAGCATCATCTTACGATTCATGGATATTTGATATGCAAGAAGAACCAAATCAGTTTACTAAAAATGATGTATGAGAACATGTTCCTAGACCTGAGTGTAAGACAATAATATAAACTAAATGAATTTATGAAAATAAAGTGAATGAAATTGGTGAGGTCATTACAAATAAAGCTCGATTAATCGCGCAAGGTTATTGTCAGGAAGAAGGCATAGATTTTGATGAAATCTTAGCTCCGTAACAAGACTAGAAGCTATCAGAATTCTAATTACTTTTGCTAGTTACAATAATTTAAAGTTATTTCAAACAGATGTAAAAAGTTCATTTTTAAATGGACTTGTTAAAGAAGATGTTTATATTGAACAACCTCCATTATTTGAAGATGAAAAATTTTCAAACCATGTTTACGAATTAAAGAAATCTCTATATGGTCTAAAACAAGCTCTTAAAGCCTGATATGATAGACTAAGATCTTATTTATTACAATCAAAATTTTAAATTGGTACAGTAGATAATACTCTTTTTATCAAAAGAAATAAAAATGATATCCAACTAACACAAATCTATGTAGATGATATTATTTTGGGTTAATAAATAATGAAATGAATCAAGAATTTTCCAAGATCATGACAAAAGAGTATGAAATGAGTCTTATGGGAGTACTCACTTTTTTTAGGATTAAAATAAAACAATTAGATAATGGTACTTTAATTAATCAATAAAATATGCTGGAGATTTAATTAATAAATTTATTTTGACTATTTCCAGTGTAAAAAACACTCCCATGGAAATCAGTGAAGCTTTGAACAAAGATAACTCATAAGAAGACATAGATAAAAAGTTATATAGAGCATGATAAGTTCATTATTATATATAACTGCGAGTAGACTAGATATAATGCATAATGTCTATCTTTGCACAAGGTATCAATCTCAACCTAAGGAAACTCTCTTCAAATACGTAATACGTATTCTAAGATAGGTTAAACACACATTATATTTGGGGTTTATTTTACCCTAAAAATGATACATTTAGTTTGTTTCCTATTATGATGCTAACTATGCCGGTTATATATCAGATTAAAAATGTACAATTGGAACTTATCACTTTTAAGGGCATTCCATGGTTTATTGATTTAGTAAAATGCAAAATACCGTATCCTTGTCAACAACTGATGCAGAATATATCTCTTCTACTTTGGCTTGTTCTCAAGTAATTTATATGCAACGAACTCTAAAAGATTTTGGATTAAACATAAGTAAATCACTAATTTATTGTGATAATACTAGTGCAATAAATTTACCTAAAAATCCTGTTAATTATGCTAGAACTAAACGCATAGATGTTGACATCATTTTCTCAAAGAAAATGTAAGCAAAGAAAATATTTCACTAGAATTCATTAAAATTGAGATTCAACTTGCAGATATTTCAAGTAAACCTTTGAGTGAAGCAACGTGTACTAATTTAAGAAGGGAATTAGGTACTTGCTCATTAACTGAAATATAATAACTGGATATATTAGTGTGTATATATTAAAAATAATATAAATCAAAAAAATTCAAAATATATATAAATTTGTCGACATGCACTACCCACCATGTCGACATCCAACAGTCGAATTTTAAAATTTTATTTTTCCTCCAAAATCAGTATATATATACTTATTTAAACTTCTTATTTCGAAATTTCTTGTCTCTTCGCTCATTTTTCTCTGTAATAAACATCTAAAAACAAGAAATTAATGGCCTCCTTATCCAATACAAATAAAAAAACACTATTTCGTTCTCTTTGTCACCTCAAGGACTATTTCAACATTCTATGCTCACTCAAGTGATCAAAATAGAAGATTCTATGAAGGATTCTCTACAAACGCTCCTTGAAATTCAACAAATTGCAACTTTGAATGGCCAAAGAACAAAAGAAACAAGGAAAAAACCTTGAAAATCTACAGAAGTTAGTAATGGATAATCATTTAAACCCAATCCTTATCAAAGATGATTCGTCTACTATCCAAGTTCATAATCCTATGGAAGATGAAGAAGAATAAGAATAAGAGGAAGAAAAAGAAGAATAAGACGTTCAAATTAAAGAAGACGATCGAGTCGTATGCGTTGGCGAAGTGTGTTTTGATAAGGATGATAATGTAATTGAATAAAATGGAGAATTTTGTCTTCAACATTCAAATTGTCCAATTTATAAATCACTCGTTCTAAAAAACACTCATTAGTTAGGCTATGTGTAATTGTAAATTTTCGCAATATGTTGATTAAGTAGTCGTGTTATGTATAATCGTGTGCTTTTATGAAGTACATTATATAATAAATATATAAACTTATTATCTTAATAAAGTCTATAAGCTTAAGGATATTGTAGTTTTGACGAAATTATATAGTTTTTTTGTTGATGATAAAGAGTGATAATTATAAAATAAGTTAGAATAGGCTTAGATTAAGGAGGAATTCACAATTTCAGGATGAGTAGTTGGGGTTCGGGGGAGTAATTAAAGAAACAAGGCATCAGGTAAGTATATGGTAAGTATATTTAATAAAAAAAGTTGTCATCATTAAAAAAGAGGAGTTTTAGGGAATGAAATGATGCTTTTGATGACACCGACCTTTTCTAATATTATCTAACATTTGTCATTATAAAATATACACTAGCATTATTGTTTAGATATGCACACACACACACACATATGTATTGTTTATTGAAGACTTTACAGTATAGAGATTCAAGATTGCAAAAAAGAAGAGTTCGAGATTGGAGGTTCGTAAGTAATAAGAATTCAGGAAGTTAAAAGTATTAGGATAAGCAATAGAGTCTAGAATTTTTGTTAAAACTCCATAATAGCACTAAAATCTTTATTCCATTTCTCTCACAATTTCTGTCTTACTTGGGTTTTAGTTTAACTCCTGATTTAAATATTTTAGATTTTTTTATTTATATCTCAATTTTTAAATATACGTTTGTGTTTAAATAATTAATTTTACATTAAGTTTTATTTCCCTATATTAATATTTACATATGGTTTTATATCTTAATTCTTAAATTTCCCATATTTATATTTATAGTTTTATATTAAGTTTTGTTATCTCTTTATAGATTAATAATATGTGTTTTAAATACATATTCTTACTCTATTATACTATTTTATTGTATAAGAAAATAGATTGTTTAAACTCCAAAATTACCTTGATTTGTTTAAACATCATTTCCATTGTTTTCAGAACTTTAAATTTCAAATTTACAAAGGGCAAGTCGACATACACTACCCCACATACCGAAGCCATGGCCCTTATTATTATTATTTTTTTGAAAATACCATGGCCCTTATTTCAAAAAATATAAATTTAAAAAAGTGTCTATTCTTAATTCCTTTCCCAAATTGACACGAGTGTTGAACTTTTATAAGTATCCATCTAAGTTCGGTTTTTTAACTAACTTCCATTATCTCCTCCTCTCCTTCCTCCTCTCTATTTATACTCTTAATTTTCAAGTTTGCATAACCTAACTCTACCGAAATTCAAAGAGAATCAAACCAAATCATCTCTAGTTTAATTCTCTATCACTCTCTCCCAAAGATCCAAGAGCTATTAAGAGTTATTGGAGTATTTGTAATCAAAGATCAAAGTCCTATCATGTCTCTCTGCCAAACTATCACTAAAAAGGTGTGATTGTTTCCCGCTCAAATCAACTGGGTGTGATTCTAGCTCGCAAATCAATTAGGTAATATTGTAGTCCAGTTAAATCAAGAGAACACCCTATGCTCGAAAGCGGTTGGGGGTGGATCTCGTAACTCTTGAAATCAAGGATTGTAAGATTGGATATTGAAGCTTATTTAAAAAGAAATATGCACAACCTAAAATTGTGTAGAACTGGATGTAGGGGTAACTGAACTAGTATAAAATCCTGGTGTATTCTTTCTTTTATTGCTTTTACTTATTACTCACATCGGTGTCTGATTTTATGGCTGATACTATGATTCGCATTTGATCCTGTTAAATTCAAAAAAAAGTTCGTAAATTCCATTAAACACTATTCACCCTCCCTCTTAGTTATTTGCAGTGATTAGGGTGAGGTGAAAAACATCAAATAATATCCTCATCGGGCCTTTTCAATCAAAAACTTGAAAATTTAAACTACTTTCTTCAAATTTAGGTTGAGTACAATAGGAATTAAAAATACTTTTGCCACAAAAGAAATATATTTTTGAAATTCTCATTCGTGGAAATATATAGAAGGCTAAACCTCTACCTATACCTATGACAAGCAATTTGCATCCATCTAAACACCAAGGAGAAGCCATTGACAACATAAAACAATACAAAAGCATAGCGGTGCACTTCTACATGTTACTATCACTAGACCAAATTTATATTACAGAGCTAACAAGGTTTGTTAGTTCATGCAAAATCCACTAAGAAAACATTGGAAAGAAGTAAAATGCATTTTAAAGTATTTGAAGGGCACGCAAGACTGCAGACCACTATTAAAAGCCCATAATAATGTAAACATATAAGCTTAAAATGATGCAAACCGAGCCTCCGACCCAGATGATTGGAGATCCACGTCGGGATAGTGCAATTATATGGGGCCAAAATCCGATCTCATGGCGCTTAAAGAGATAACTTACCGTCTCACATTAAAGCACTGAAGAAGAGTACAGATCCATTGCTAGCACAACTGCCAAGATAATGTGGATTAACTCTTTGATTTAAGAGTTAGGAATCGAACATACCAGAAGACACATAATATAGTGCTTTAATATGAGCACCATCTCTTCGTCAGCCAACCCCGTTAAACTCTCATGCATAAAGCACAAGATCGATCTGTACTTGGTGCGTGCGCAGTCTAACGTAAGGGAAAATGGGCGGGAATCATGTTCATATCCTCTTTCAATGCATATATATACTCAAGAAAGCTTTATCGACAAAGAATTTTCATCGATTTAGAGGTGAATTGAAGATTTTTGATGGAAATGAAGAAAGAGAGGCAGAAGAAAAACCGAACTCAAATCGAGTGAGAATAATAAAGTGCAACCGAATTCTCTCAAACAATATTATATATGAAGACAAATAAGGCCGAAGAGTTAATCCCATCATGCTACAAAAAGCTGCAAAGCCAAAATTCTTTTATTTTACATTTATACAGATAACGACTATGTCGAATGCATATAAATACATTATATCACACTCTTACATTGTAACATTGCATTGTATATTTATTTGAAATCAATAAATCACATTTACCATTTAACCCCCATGTATTATTTTTTGTGAGGAGTACGCACAAAGCGGCCCCAAGCATGGGTCTATTGCTAGACCTAGAAAACCCTTTTCATTGCTCCATGCCTACAAGGAATGTGTTAACTAATGGATTATTGTGTAAAAAAGAAATTATTTTTAATAGACAAAAGTTGTAAAATTACCAACTTGATCCCGCCAGTATTATTACTTTGTGACAAATGCATATACTTATAAATTAACAAAGAGATGTATTGTCTGAAATGTAAGTTATAGTACAATCCTTATTAGTGTTAAAATGTTTTATTTAATGATTCGAGCAAAATCATAATATCCTTAGGAAGGGTTTTACCACAGTATTTACAGTAATTATTTTGGAAAATAATTCGCTTATGCTACATATACTATTATGGATATGCAAGTGGTTGATTCAGTTTAAAACCGATAGGAAATGTTGAAGCCAGAATAGTCAATCAAGAATTATAAACCGAACCAAACAAAACCGATATAGTTAATTTAAAACTAACTAAACTGATTATATTTAGTTTGGTTGGTTAGTTTTGGTTATCCTAAAATGAGTTAGATATACTTGTTGTTGATATAATATAGGATTAAAACGAGTCTATGTGGTGAAAACATTCGGAAAAACAAACTCCGCTTCTGAATATATTAACATGAACTAAAGTAAAAATAATATTATTATGAGAAAATTCTAAATTGTAGCATTTCTAGTAGTAATTTTGTTATTTTTTAATAATTAATTTTTAAATTTTGTCTAATTGGTTGGTAAAATTTTTGAATATTGAAAAGCAAACCTAAGTAATAAACCAAAGAAACACAAAAATAAAAATCCAAACTAACTAATTAAATAAAAATCCAAACAAAACTTAATTGGATTGGTAGATGTATTCAGTTTTAACTGACAAATGCTCAACCCTACATAGTGTGGTTTGTGTATCATGTGTATTCTAATACTTGGGATAGTCTAAGGATTTACATGTTCATACATCACTTGTGTTAGATAGTTTCTAACGGACTAACATAAGGCGTCCATCAATGTCTATTATAAAGAATGTGTTTGTGCATATATGTACACATATAATTTATATATAGATATGAATGTTTTTGTACCAAGGATTATTAGGGATGCGGTAGGACATGACGTTGTATATTTTGTATCTAAACACTACAATATTTTCTTAGCTTTATTTATTCTCTTACAATGTCGAATTATATGTAAATTTCGTACTTTTCTATACTCTGAATCTCTATGCTATTGCTTTGTGCTGATCTTGAATACAAACATGATAAGTTGTACTTTTTTGATTTGTTCAGGGGGAAACCGACCGGAGCCGTAAAACCCCCCCTAGTGCACCTAGCCCGGTCCACGGATGCCTACAACATAAGTGACAGTCGTAGCGTATACACATGGTAAACCCTTTTAGCATGTTATTCTGGGTTTCGAAAGACTTCCAACTTTCTTTCTAAGAGAGGTAAGGTTGCGTGGAAGGTACATAATAGCTTTTTGGTTTATGTTAATTTTTACTCTTAATTTTGTCAAGATCATTTTTCTTGATAGAGTAACAAGGAGGATTATAAAATGGATTACTAACCATGCGTATATCTCAAATAAATAGATATTTTTATATGAAAGACGACCTCAATTATAGCTAATGCTTTAACGAATAATTCTGAAAACTTCAGGTAAAAAAGGAATTTTATGCTTGTTTGAGTGATAGCAATGAGATTCATTGATATCATGTTAAGAATAGCAGGATTTCCAATGTATACATAGTACCATTGCTTTAAATCGTCTAACGAAGTGCAAACGAACCTATGCAATTATACGTATGAAATGAAATGTTAATCATTTGAGATCATGAGAAACGAACTAGTGGACGCGGGATTTTGATGGATCACTGTATTCAAATCACTATGGTTTTCTTATCACATTATTGTTAGATGTATCTTTGTATTTTAGATTGATAGTGCATGTACCTGTATTATTGTCTCACTTGTAGTTCAAATTGTGGTACCTGTATAATTTATAGATGAGTTAATTTTGTACAAATTAACATTTCACAAACGCTACCTATTAAGACAAGTCCCACATCGGAGAATTTTAAAATAAATTATGTATAAATATTAAAAGTCCACTTTTCATATTGCAAATTAAATTGGTTTTGTTATAATTTGGGATTTCATAACATGGTATCAGAGCTAGGGTGAGAGACAAGTCTTACATCGAGCAATTTGTAAAATAAATTTTGTATAAATATTAAGAGTTCACCCAGTTCTCTAACACTAACAAATAAATAGTTACAACTATTTTCTTTTCTCAAATGCTCTTAAAATTCAAAAACATGTTTGCTGCATTTTTGTACAAGCGAATGCGGCATCCCAACGGGACTTGAATAGAGAAACTTCAACGGAAAAGGAATTTGTTTTTGAGTTGTGAATTTGGCAGTGATAGGTTGATAATTATTTGTATGAATTTCTATCTTTATTAAATTTAAATTATTTTTGAATAAAAACCAATAATTGATATCAAATTTTAATTCACCTATAATATACAAAAAATAAAAAATAAAAAGTGGAAAATAAAATAGTACATCAACTTTTTTTCTTTTATTTTCTAAATTGCATGACAGCCAGTTTTATAAATTTATAAGTTCTACCTTGACATGAGCTTGAAATGGGATGATTTGAGCGAGATGAGCTTGGATTTGGAGATTATGAATTGACTGAAGGAGGAAGAAAGAGGTTGGTACCTTTGGGACATCAACCGTCTGATGCGTCAGGTCCAACTCCAAGTGGCTCAATTCCAATCAATTGACCAGTTTTGGTTTTCAATGCATGAGATGCATGGTATGCGTAGAAAGGCTAAAGTTGTCAAATATTGTCTATGAACGCAAGTACTACTTACCGTTGACCAAGTAATTTCATTTTTACATAATTTCTAGCTCCTTAATCCCTGCTAGTCTTCTGGTAGAATTCTTTTATATTATTATTGTTGTTGTTATTATTAGGTATTTCGATGATAGTAGTACATATGAATACTACAAGTAATATGCTACAGTTTACAAGATACATGTTGACATATGTTTGAATTATACATGTGAATTCTTACATGAGAGTGGTGTTATTCTACTTATTCAATATATTAGGCTATTAGCTAATGGATACATATGACACTGAAATCTTAATTTAGAATAAATTGTTGGCAGAAAAACTAAACTGGAATTCAGAATAGGGACCACTGAGTATATAATTCATCTTTTAAATATCTTTTATTATGTTATTCTTTGTTCTTATGAAATATAATAAGCAACAACAGTAAGAACTCAACTGTAAACTAACAAGTTTTTATGGTGTTGGAACTTGGAAGTTTGAAGCCTATTGTATGACAGCTAAATATTTTGGAGGAAATGAGCTATTGAATTGTTGCTTAATTCGTCTTTGTTGACATCAGAATTGTTCCACTGATCCAAAAATATTACAATAGTCTGAGTTGATCTCAAATGCCAATCTATTGTCATAAGAACTGTACCTACGAGCCAAATTTATCATAAATCTGTAAAATTAGACAAAAGCAAAAAATATATATGTTTTAATTAGTAGAACCCAATTAAGATTCAATGCAATTATTATTATTATTATTATTTTTCCTTTCAATACTCAATAAATTGAACAGTTTTTATTGTCAAAGGAAAATTAATGTTCTGATGATACGGCTAAGGTAGTTTTTCTTGAATGTTGAATATTACATATATATACAGCGATATGAGAATTTTAATCAAGTTATGGAAAGAAACAGCTAAACTAACCAGTTTAAGTGTTCAAAATCCAGTATCATACATCCATGCAGAGATCAAGTAAAAAAAAAAAAAAAAAAAAAAAAAAAGGAAAATAAAACAGTATATAGCACCAACTACCAAGGCTTGAAGCACTAATCAAACTAATCTTTACGAGAGTAATTTCCAAGTGCGTAAAAAGCAAGAATAAACAAGGGAGAAGTACTGAAAACTTTTATACAATGCATGCAAATTTGCTAAGGATCAGTAACAGAAACTCATTACTGGAACTTGCTGCAAAAGGGACATATAATTGGTTCAGATAAAGAAAATTATTGCGAGAACTAACAAAACCGAACCACAAAGACTGAAATGAGAAGAAATAGAAGGAAATGGCTTCTGAAATGTGGAGAAGGAGCAGGAAGAAACCGTAATGCTCAGGATAGATAGCGCCAAAGCAGAAAATATTTTGGATTATCAATGTATGGCGCTATCCCTCCTGAGCTTCAAGGATTCTTTCTTGCTTTTTGTGAAGTGGTTTTCACTTCATAATAACATTATTAATTACACAAGGTCCCTTACAGTATAGTTTCTGAAAGGGAGTCATGGAGATCGAGAAAAGGAAATGGGGAGAAGAAAAAAATTAGTGAGGTTGAAAGTTCGAAGCTAAAAGGCGTGTATTTATAGGTGGTTGGTGTGAGAAAGTGAGAGATGAAAGAGAAAGTCACTTCACACTTGGTCAATAATTAGATACCTAGATCGACTAAAGAAATGAAAATTAAAAAAAATTGAAACAGGGACGACTATAGCATTTGTAAATAGTTCAGAGCTTCTTCTGTAAAAGTGCAATAGGAAAATAAGATGCTGTAGAAACAAGTAACTTCAGCAGTAAAAATTTGCGGATACTGGTGGACATAAAAAATAAGACAAGGAAATATTAAGTGGGAGGTGAGATTTGGAAGGGGAGGAGACTTCAAGGGATACCTGAAAACATGGATACTCCATATCCGAGTTGGTACAAAAGAAGGCTGCTAGACGGCCCGAAGTAGAGCATATAGAAGGTCAGAATTTACATCCAACGGTTGTGTTTAGTGGATGGTGTATCATCTAATGGCTTAGAAGCATTCGGGAAGAATCTCGGACATAAATAGCAAATAGCATCCAAACCACTGAGGAAAAACTCTAGCAATTAACAATTTGAAAATATAGTTAATAACTAAGGTGTTAAGGAGTTATATTTATTCCACAAGTTCGAGGACCGCTAGTTTAAGTGATAGTGCCCTTAACCTATGGTTTTAGATTTTTGAGTTCCAAACGTTTTAAAGATCGTATTTCCTTCACGATAAAGGTCATTTCAAATAGAACAAAACATTAATTCCACGATTAGTAGGTGAAATGACCTTCTAATTCTCTTGATCATATGAAGCCACTAAATATTATTAAAGTGACATATAACGCTAGTTCTGCTTCATTAATAAAACCAAGAAAGAACCTCACACATTGTCAAGTTAGTCGTGTATGTCAGATCCTACCAATGCCAATGAGGTTGGTACGGTGTTTGATTCGTACTAGCTACATTATTCTTTTGAACAAACCCAAATTATGTGTGTTAAGAGGCCTAGCAAATTTGTATTCAAAGAAAGGTGTTCAATGTCATATAACCACTTATGTTTGAACTTCACATGCACCTTCACCCTTGAAAATATATGTTCAAACACACAATCATCCATTAGGAAATTTGGACAAGAGTTGTTTCGTACATCCTTTTTGTTGCATTTCAGTAATAGATTTAATTAGAATTTAAAGATATTTCGAATTGAAATGGAATTGTAATTTTTGCATTTTTTCCATAAATTTTGTAAATTTGGAGAGTGATTAAGAATTATCGATTACCACATTTATTGCATTTGAGAAAACACAAGCAGTTATCTATATAAAAACGAATTATTTTAAAAAATGAAAGTAACTAGTCAAACCTTTAATTATGTGATTGAAGAAGACATTTTATTAAGACATTTATAAATTGGCATGTATACAAGTCATTGTGATTAGACTGGAGGTGAGTCATTGTATTATGGTCTAGAGGATCGAAATATCTTCTCAAATTTAAGGCATTTACTTGTAATCATTTAGAGAATTCGATAAAATTTTGTTTGAAGAAAATTATCCGTATATTGCTTTTCTTCACTTCTTATCCTTTTTCAAGTCTAATGTTTAAAGATCCTCTGTGACGGCCCGCCCCGCACCAACCGACATTTACTCCAAAAGTGCGCTGTACACATGTCCAGTTAGCACGGAACGGTCATCAAAAGAAAAGAAAGAAGAGAATGGGCTAATCAAGGAACCTGTAGAATGTCTCACAGCGCATAGAATAAAATATAATAACAACATACTTGACATAAAACAGGTGAGACAGTGCATAAGCTGAAAATAAACTAACATAGCAGCGGAAAATCCAAGTACAGCTTATGATCCAAAGCCAACATTATTACAACTTTTCAAACTGTCTCAACAAAACAAAAGCAAGATAAAGGAGGTACACTATTAATGCCCATGTAGCGACCACCAGCGACACAGGGAGAATATCTATATATCATACGTGGAAGCCTCCTGCTCGCCTCCAAATCAGCTACTCGCGCATCACCAGCTAACCATAACCTGTCTCTAGTCTGCTCGTGTGAGCACCCAGAGTAATAAGAGGGGACATAAAACTCTGGGTCAGACATTAAGCCTGGTATGAGCGATAAGCAACAAAACAGAACAATAACATGTATAATCCAATCATACCAGAAGTTGGACCTGCAACCAAAGAGTTAGCACTACATATTGTACAACACTCTAAGGTACCATTTCCAATGGTGTAAAGATAACGGGGGTGGGGGTGTGCATGTCATAGTGATGTCAAACAATTAAGCATAGCAATCATCCTTACATCCCTCACTCAGTGCGTAAAGCATACGATATCCACTACTTTTGTCACCTAATACTTTGGGCCATGACGGAATCCAATCCCGTACAACTATCACTACAAGCCCCTAATCTGTCTCTCAATAGTGAACCAAAGTTATGAATAACGACAACCCCTTTGCACACGTCCCGCAGCAAAGCCCAATCATGAAGTGAACTCATTGGTTCCCATCTGGATCCTGAGCTCTAACTTCCTATTTGGACTACCTTTGCATCTCGGGTTTTTAGTCTTCACCGGATCAGTTCGGTCTTCCTTCTTCATTCTGCTTCGGATCAGTTCGGATCTTGCCTAGCCATCGGTTCGGTTCGTGGTCTCCATCTCCGGTTCGGTTCGTAATTAATCTACGTTCGTGGTGCAAGCAGCTCAAGTCCTCATCTTATCTCCGGGTCGGGTCGGAGTTAGGTAAATGGTTCGGATCGGAATGCTTCTGGCGGATCGGGTAGGAGAACTCCTTGGCCATCAGTTCACATGCTTCCAGGCGGTTCGGTTCGGAGAAGACTACATGGGTCGGGTCGGAGAAGACGCTCTGCTAGCGGTTCGTGGGGAAAGGCTTCACAACGGTTCGGTCCGGACCTCCCCATCCGATCCGATCCGGTTTGGGTATCAACCTGCACTTTTCCTGCAACTTCCAACGACTGTTTATACGCCTCTCGACGGCGTTTTCGACCATTATAACTATTCTAAACAATCACTAAGCATACCATACAGTCATAGCAACATGTATAATCATTCACAAACACCAAAACAACGATCATACCATGTAAAATGGATCAAACATACCTAAAAACCCATATTTTCCCCTTAATCCCCCTTAATCATGTTTGGGTATATAATTAGCAAAACTTATCCAAATCAGCCAAATTTCCTAACAGAGGTCTAAAACAATATTTAAGAATTTCTGAATATTTTTTCAGATTTTAATCATGCATAAATTCGCTAATTATCACTAATCACCCCTTAATCCCCCAAATTCCGGGATTTGCAAAATTAGTCGAAATTAACCCAAATTCATATCAGAGGCATAAAATGATGTTTTAGAATTTTAGGAAATTTTCCAGATTTTTCTAAGCCATAATTTCGCTAATTTTCGATAATTACCATAATTAGCCATAATTAGTGAAAAACAATGCAAACCACTCACCTTTGCCACAAAGTAAACTATAGATCTGAAATGATTCTCTATTTGTGTCAAATTCCAATGCTTAGCAGCAGCTCCTATCTTGATTTGATGCTAATCCGCCTTGATTTGGTGTAGATCTTGCTAATATGTGATTAGGAAAGCCAAAAAGATGTTTTGGGAGTGATTTAGAAGGTGGAGGCCATTGCTAGAGCTCAAAGGAGGTTTGTGGCGGCTGGAAAATGAATGAAAAAATCGTTTTCTAAACCCTAGCAGCCCTCAAATACCTCTAATCCCGAAATCCCCCATTGGGCCTAGCTGTTAATCACCCGGTTTGTAACACCCCACCTCCGTTAAAGTCACTCACAAAGGGAATGCCTTAACTTTGGTGGAGCATTTTAGTAAAGAGAACAGAAACTTACAAGGCATATAAAACAGTACTTGGAAAATTTTATCTTTATTACAGCGGAAACAGAAATCAATATGGTTACATCCTTTCAAATCTCAGAATTCAAGTACAAATATCAGTCTTGTACAAAAGCCTTCAAAATGCATGGTTTAAAATCATAATTCCCATAGAACGGGAGCTATACAGAGCCAAGCCATACTTTAAGCACTTCAAGCAGAGAGAAATCCGGATCAAGCTAAAGTATTCCCTCCTTGGATAACCTGGGGGGAAACGGAAGAAAGGAGGCGAAACAACAAGGGTCAGACAAAAAGTCTGGCAAGTCCAGTGACTTTCAGCATATGAACAGATAATAATAATATGACATGAACATAAAACTGGATGAGAGATAACTGTAACAGTTGTAGCAGATATTACAGAAGAACAGAATGACATAAACTATTGCTTTACACTTCTCTGCACTAATACTAGTATAACAGAATTACGGTGTCACCCTAATGTCTAAACTGAAACGGAAACGGGTACAGAATAGTTCAACAGAAACAGGATGCTAATAATGGGCCTTTACTACCCGATCAGAAACAGACAGAAGCAGAAACAGATTAATCCCTACGGAAACAGAATGTAGTATTAGGTGTACACTAGTAATGGGCCTTTACCACCCGAACAGACGGTACCACGCAGAAACAGACAGGTGTTACCACCCAACAGAAACAGACGGTACCAACAGAAACAGACATAACTAAGTGTACCCTAAAACCCTACCCCCAAGCGATCGGCTCCCTAATACATAAATATCTTGTGTCGGCCCCACAGTAGGGTGTATCACTCCCTAAAGTGACAACCAATTGGAACAGACCTATTTACAGATGTCACGGCGTCTTACATCCTCAGAGGCAGACCAAGATCCATGCACGCACATGACCCGGTTGGAACGCACCATCAACACCCCTCGCCATTATCAGAATGAACCGCTTATAATTAGTTCAGTAAGTGTGCCCGGACCCTACCTACTGTTGGGTCAAAGTTTTGATACCAGAAAGGGTTACTGACTAATATGGGTCCCAAACAACAGATGACATAAGTAATTCCCCTCCTAACCTTGTGTCCCCAGACTACCAGATTTCAAATTAACTTGTTTATAGGTTCAGACATACAGAATTCAAATCAACTAGTTCACAGACAAGTTTTCAGACTAACAGATCAGATATACGGATTAACAGACTTACAGATTAGCTGATTTCAGATTAACAGGCTTACAGATTAACAGACTTACAGATTTGTCTAACTTTGTAATTGGGCCTACAGATTCATGGAACAAATTTATTAAATTCATCAGTCTAGTGAGTTTAACCCTATCTGCCCAACACATTATATTTATCTCAGATTTTCATTAATTAAATATTAATGCCCAGACCTCTCACATTAGACTGACAGTTTGCGGCTACTGGTTAGGCCGGTTGGTTCCGGGCAGGTTTCTGTCGCAAACTGAGTCTAACCTCGGGTTTCAAGCATGTTATGACTAACTTCTCACATTAGAACCTATTGTTTGCGGCCACTGGATATGCCGGGCGGTTCCGGGCAGAATTACGCCGCAAACTCATTCTAACCTCGAGTTAGCCATGTTTATCTTTGCGGCCAATTAATTAATGATTTACCATTTATACCCACGCCTAATATACATGTCAATTTTCATAATTATAGCCAATTCAGATTATGTCAATAACAGACTAAATATATCAACTCAACAGATATGGCAGATAACAGATTTAGCAGATTAGGCGACTTAACGGATTCAGCAGATTAAGCAGTTTAGCAGATTTAGCATATAACAGTTTAGGCATCTTCAGCAGACTTAGCAGATGATAGATTTGGTATATGAACAGATATATGTAATAACCCGGAAAATCTGGGCCAGTTTAAAATTTTTATTTCGGCAATTTTAGCGAATTTTGAATATTTAAAATAGATTATTTTAAATAAAATCGACGTGAAATTTATTTTGAATATAATTCGATCGTATATATTATATACGTCGTCGTTAGAATATAAATAATTATATATAATTATAAATAGAATTGAAAATGGCGCGGTAGTTCGATAATTCGATTTCAAACTTCAATTGAATGTACCGGGTGCAAAACAATCCGGATTTTTGAGAAACCAAAAACATTAGGATCTATTCGTGAATATCTTTCCAACGAATCCGAAAAATCAAAAGTTCGTAGCGGGAATCAAAAGATATGTCCAGTTGAAAATTCTGAATAGTCGCTATGGAATTCAGGCCCTTAAAAATGGACATTTTGCAAACGACCTCGGATTTCGATGAAACCAGTTTTGTTGGGTTCGGGATGTAAAGTTATTGCTAGGTTTCAAATTTCATAATTTTTCGAATCAATATGTGAGCGTGGCAAAGGAAAACGCGTTTGACCAGTTTTAGTTGATTTTAATCGACTGGAAATTGGCCATTTTTCAAACAGCCTCAGAATTCGACGAAACTAGTTTTGTTAGGACCGTATCGTCAATACGAAGCTAGAAAATATTTTTATAGAATTTTTCGAGTTAGTATGTGGCCCCGGTAATTTGAAATGTGCGTTTAAATTTAATATATATGGATTTATATTTTAATTTAAATGAAAACTGATCGAAACGATAAAATTGGGTTAGGAAACATATCCCATTGTGTTCGGAATGGGGGTATTACGCTAGGGACGGCAGTCGGTGGGTTCGATTTGGTGTCCGAATAAAAAGTCAACCTTAGGTGGAATAAAATAATATTAATGAATTTATAAAAATCCTTTTTCAATAACCCCCTCCCTTTTATTCCTTCATTCCGAAACCCCCCTTTCAGATCCACGATCGAAATGGAAAATGGCGATCGATCGCCACTGTTCCCCTTCCATCCACCGTCACGCTCTTCCTCCTTCCTCTGCCCCTTCGTCTGACGCTTCCCCGCATCCCCCTTCTTCTTCCCCGACCTATCCTCCGTTCGATGCTCCGGAATGACCCACCGCGCAACCGGAAGGCCGTCGCCTCCTCGTGCCCTACCCCCTTCGACCTCTAACGCCCTGAGCCACCCCATCCTGCCGCCGCCCTCCCTGAAGCAACCGCGAGCCTCCAGAAGCATCGCGACCCCCCCCGAAGCCGTTCGAAACCCTAGCGCCACCCCCAAAACATCGAGACGCCACCAGACCTCGCCGCCGAGCTCGACAGTCACCCCCCCCTTCTTCGCGACAATGTGAGTATTTTATTTTATTTTTATTTTAATTCTGTAATGCTGATTTTTTTTAAAGGTTAAAACTGTTTTTTTTAAATAGATTTTAAAACTGAATTTTAAAAGAATTTTAATTTGATTTTTTTTAAAAATGATTAGAGAATAAAGATAGGATTTTTTGTCTAAGAAAAAGTTCATATTTTTGATTTAGAAAAGATTAGATTGTTATTTCTATAAAGACGAGATTTTTATCGAATTAAAAATATGATTTTTATATTTTTAAAGTATTAAAAATATGATTTTTATATTTTTAAAGTATTAAAAATATAATCTTTATAATGTAGAGAAAGTAAAAATGTGATTTTTATATAATGTATAGCATAGTAAAAATGTGATTTTTATATACATAGCAACGAAATAAAAATAGGATTTTTATATGTTGAACTACGAAATAAAAATAGGATTTTTATATGTTGAACTACGAAATAAAAATAGGATTTTTATATGTTGAACTTCGAAATAAAAATAAGATTTTTATATATTGAAAGTCGAAGTAAAAATCAGATTTTTATATATTGAAAGTCGAAGTAAAAATCAGATTTTTATATATTGAAAGTCGAAGTAAAAATCAGATTTTTTTTATATATTGAAAGGCGAAGTAAAAATCATATTTTTATATATTGAATAGCATCGTAAAAATTCGATTTTTACATATGTAGAGAATACGGGCGAAAGCGACCAAAAGGCGAGGTCGAAGAAGAATTCTGCAAAAGAAGATTCAAGATAATTGGATAGCTATTGGTGAGAATTTCTCACCTTTCAATTTAAATTTTCTAGTTATATATATATATATAATAGGATGCAGACGGTGCTTAGTAGCACCCGACACAATCGTCCACAGACCATGGACCTGTTTGTTTGGTTGCATAGATTAGTTATATGATTTGATTTGAATTAGGTTGTTTGGTGATTTGATTGATGTGTGAATGGCGTGGGCCTTCACTAGACCGGGGATAAGGCTAGGCCTCGTCCCGTTTCTAGTATCGTGCCGTTATGCCGCCGAAATTTTCTAAAATAATTTAGAAAAATAAAAATATCATTTTATTTAAAGAATGAACTGAATAGAAATTCATATGTTGGAATAAAATGTTTTGTCGTTAAAAATATAATTTTTAACGTGAATGTGAATAAATAAATATTCATTTACAAACCAGACGGTTTGTTTATGTACACCTATTTGAAGGACGTTAATTGGGTCGATAAATTTTACACATCGCCCAACTGCACAAATAAAATCTGTGTTTGTTTGTTTGAAACCCCACACGGGTGTTGGGATGAAATTTGAAGTTCACTCATCCTGATTGATTAAATATGTCGATCGATGGATTGACAGGCTGTTATAAGCGTTAGATATCTATATTTGATGCTTATACCGTGTAGTGCACTTTGGTTGATGGTTGATTATTTTGCGATGCTATTATATGGGTGTAATGTATGAAAATCCATATAATTAACATTATATGGTAATTGATTGGGCCTCATTCCAGTTTTGAAATAAAAATATTTGAATAGAAATATTTGGAAATAGAAATATTTGGAAATAGAAATAGTTGAAATAAAATATTTGAAAAAGAAATATTCGAAGTGGAATATTTGAAAATATCAATATATGAAGCCGTGTTGATTAGATTGACGCCATTTTGACGTGAATGATATTTATATCGATTTTATTCGATTTCGAAATGAATTGAATTGAAAACGAATTCAAAGTGAATTGAAAAACGATTTCGAAATGAATTGAATTGAAAGCGATTTCGAAATGAATTGAATTGAAAACGATTTCGAAATGAATTGAATTGAAAGCGATTTCGGAATGAATTGAATTGAAAACGATTTCGAAATGAATTGAATTGAAAACGATTTCGAAATGAATTGAATTGAAAGCGATTTCGAAATGAATTGAATTGAAAACGATTTCGAAATGAATTGAATTGAAAGCGATTTCGAAATGAATTGAATTGAAAACGATTTCGAAATGAATTGAATTGAAAACGATTTCGGAATGAATTGAATTGAAAACGATTTCGAAATGAATTGAATTGAAAACGATTTCGAAATGAATTGAATTGAAAACGATTTCGAAATGAATTGAAAACGAATTCAAATTGAATTGAAAGCGAATTGAAATGAATTCAAATTGAATTGAAATTTGAATTGAATAGAAATGAATTTTGAAACGAATTTATAAAGAAGAATTCAATTTTGATTTGAATTGAAAAGAAAGTTGAAATTGCTTTTGAAACGACTTTAAAACTATTTATATAATTCGTTTTAAATAGAAATCGACGAAGTATATATTATATATATTATATATATAATATAATGGCCTGAATAGAGCGCGCCGCGCCGCGGCAGTTCGTGAATTTCGACCATTTATTTCAAACGGACATTACGGGAGATCCGACCGTCGGATTCTCCTAAAACCAGAACCGTTGGGTTCGTATCAAAAAGAGCTTTCTAACGAATGTTAGAAATTTGAAATCTAACGGTTGGATTTGGAGTTACGTTCAAATCAAATTTGAAAAAGGTCGCTGTAAGTGCAGTTCGATGGCCGTTGATGGAAATCGACTGTACAGGCCTCGATAAAATTATTAAAAATAATAATAATTTGTGTAAAATCATAAGAAATGATTTGGGAAGATTTGGGATGATAAACTCCATGTTTGAAAAGATAAAAATAGATTTTTATCGAAATAAACTAGTTTTGAACTAGAATGATAATTCTATTTATTTTTAAGTAAATAAATTGAATTTGAAAAGGTTTTAAAAATAACCAGAATTTCCAATGATTGCATTGGAGTGGATTTGAATCGAAATTGTCTTTGGAATATTTCGATGTTGGAATTCGTGATTATACAGGTGTTGTTATGGAAATTTGAAAGATATATATATATCGTTATTTCCAATGCGATATTTGTTAGCCGTAGAATTTGATATTGAATATAAGCCGGTATATTTTCTATTCAGAGCCTTGTGTTTAATATCAAATGTGATTTGGGTTTGTCGTGAATGGTGTCTTCACTAACACTGTTCTTGAACCCAGTTGAGAAAAAAAAATTAAATCTTTTTATTTAGATTTAATGAAGTGTACCAATTAAACGATATTTAATTGGAATTGAATTGGTATTGATTTTTGGGTTTATCGTGAACAGTGTTTTAAATAACACTCGTTCTTTAACCCGATAATTAATGAATGTGATTTTGGGTTTATCGTGAACCGTGTTTTAAATGACACTGATTCTTTAACCCAGTTAAAGATTAAAACTAAGTGGAGTTTTAATGAATCTTTAAATAGATTGAAAAGATCGAGAATGGAGTATCACCAGTTTTACTCCAAGCGATAGTTAAATCTTTAATTAGATTTGAACGTGAAATGGTAATTGAATTTACCGATAACACTGTGGTGTTAGATATGAAGTATTACCAGTTTTACTTCATGGGATGAATAGGTTGGGATTGGGAAATAAAATAAATGATTACTTCGGTGTGGTTCGCTAATCCCGACTAGTTTGAATTGATATTCAAAGGAGATTAAAGAATAAATTTAAAGAATTTATCTTGGATAAAATTAATGGGAACTTTTCCCAAAGTATAGGAATATTTGAATAAAAGAATATTCTGAATTGGAATGAGGCGTATGTTGTGTTTGTGTAACACTTTTATAATATATACGCGAGTTATTCAGAAAGACCGGGTTTATCCCATTCTGAATAACTGATTCGACGTGGTGTCGAAGATGAAGACGGTGGTCGAAGACCAGAAGTCTTCACGTCGTTTGGGTGATTACTGATGATCTTGATTGGGCTGTACACCCAAGAAGATGGAAACAGTTGGTGATCGTCCAGACGTACTTGGAGATCGATGGATATGCGAGGTACTAGGTGCCTCCGGTTTCGTTCAGACCCAGAACGGACTTGTAAATGGACTGTGTGTTTGACATTGGATTTTAGTCTGTGTGATTGATTTCTATTAAATATATATCTGTTTGGCGGCGGAGAATTTATTCTCTTGCTTAACGCCCTTCTCTGAGACGTACAAGCTCAGGGGTTATATATTGATGGATATCAAACGCATGGAGTGAATTGCCTGTGTGGCATGCCTAAGTGGCAATTGATCGAGGCTTCTGTTGAAAAGCAAAGTCTTGTGGTGATGATCAAAGCACAGCCTGTGTGGCACAGCTTTGTGTAACGTGACTTCGCGGATTTCACACCCGGTATGAACCAAAAACGGGAGACGGACCTCAGGGAGGGCATGCGTTTCCTTCTAGCTAAAAAGTGGCGTCAGTGGTTTTACACGCCCTGACGAGTTTGACTTATGTGGTTGTTGCTGTTGCGAGGCGCCTCGGATATATCGGTCGTTCTCGAACCGATGGAGTCGTTTGTTGGCTCATTGACACCCCAAAGGGTGGGGAAACGCAGTGTTCAGGCATTTTAATCCACATCGGTGGACCGGCCCTGACGATCCAAGGGCCCACCTGAGTCTGGGTCCTGAGGGGCGGGCTAGAGCGTCTCGAATCGGTTGAGGACTATCTTTTGCCTCGGTTCATAGACGGAAATCCAATTTCCAAATACGTGACATTTGCGGTTTTAATTGTAGAACCTAGTATGGTGACATAGTGGGATGGGGCATTCATGCCGCCTATGATTAATACTTATGATTTGAAGTTGTTTTATACACTATGCACTTATATAGTATCAAATGATTTGTTTTAAACGTATCAAGCATTCTTGGCTATTATAAGGTAAAAACCCTATCCTCCGGCTTGCGTAGCATTGTATGATGGGACCTGGGTCTTATAATAGCTTCATTTTTCTTTATTTAGCATTGCGCTGTTTGTTTTATGCACTGGTATTCTTGGGAGGAAACCCGTTCCGTGTTATACGGCGTGGTCCCTTGATTTACCTAACTTTAAGATAAAGAATAATAACTGTTTTAGTTCTCACACCAGTCACATGACTGACCTGGAGTTTATTGTTTTAACCTAAACTCTGGGTGCCCTTATTTTGACACGGGCAGCTAGTAGTTTTGGTTTTTGCAGATTTATATTCACAGGATCCTGGTTTACAGCTGGAACGATATCCGGAAAGCTTTGTATCCGTATATCTCTTCTAGTTGTGTATTGTATTATTTTCCGCTGCTATGTATTTAAATGTAATTTAAATCTCTGATATTTCTGTGTAATATTTATTCATACTCTGTATATTCTTGTAATCTGATGCATTGTTGTAATATACAATGAAATGTTCTTCTGTATGCGTTTTGTTGTGGCTTGTTCTCGAACTATCCCCCGCTTTCCTTTACGGGGAAGTTGCGGGTCGTTACACGTGGTATCAGAGCTTTGGTTTACAAAGCAGAGAACAAGGCACGTTAGAACCATACGAAAGAATTCATCAGATATTGGATTAGTAATATCCAATGGGAATGACTCGTTAGAGATGGGATCAGTAGTATCCTAGAACGAGTGTGAAGAGTAGTGTTTTTGATAAATAAAAGTGAAAACAAATTTTGTTTTGGAAATTTAAATCAATTATTCGTATTTGATTATTTATTTATATAGAAATGGACAATCCAGTATATATAGATTTTGCGTATACGTCGGATCCGCGTGTATTCGAAATTTTAATATACTGGATAGATATAGAATCACACTCTAGTCGCCCGGGGATGATGCTGATAATTGTGATCACATTATCAGTATTTATATTCGAGTGACGAAAGTGAGATTTCTATATATTTCCTATTGACTGGTGTGAGAACCAAAATTAGATAGGGCTTATTGTTGTGATTTGGCATCAAAAATCTGATTTTTGACTATATATCAAAGTTATGAATTTGAAACTCTAATTCACTAATTGATTGATGATTGTGTTGTTTGTTTAATTGTTTGATAATTTTGAACCATTATGCCTAATTGCATCACATATTGAACTGTATTGAAAATTGGTCGCATCTGCTTGCATATGCATGTATATCATTGAACAGGTCATAGCAAGGAGGCTAGAGCCGAAGAATAAAATTTGTTTGCCCGACAAATAGGTACATGTTTACTACATGATTTACTGTTTTGTTTGGGTGATGATGATTTTATGAGCCTATTGGCTAGCCGCTTGGCTTTTTCTTTTTCTTTTTGAGATCTGAAGGACCGGGGAAGCTATTTGAAATTCCCCGATGCTCCCGGTGCAGGGGAGGTTATGGCGAAATTTTTCGAAAATTTAGGGTGTTAGCCAAATTTTTGAAAATTCTCATAAACTGAAAAGTTGGAGAATGGAAGCCAGATCGAACGTAGAGTTGATTAATCAAACCACTTTCGACTTTGTTCCTTTTCGGGGACGAAAATTTTTAAGTGGGGGAGATTGTAATAACCCGGAAAATCTGGGCCAGTTTAAAATTTTTATTTCGGCAATTTTAGCGAATTTTGAATATTTAAAATAGATTATTTTAAATAAAATCGACGTGAAATTTATTTTGAATATAATTCGATCGTATATATTATATACGTCGTCGTTAGAATATAAATAATTATATATAATTATAAATAGAATTGAAAATGGCGCGGTAGTTCGATAATTCGATTTCAAACTTCAATTGAATGTACCGGGTGCAAAACAATCCGGATTTTTGAGAAACCAAAAACATTAGGATCTATTCGTGAATATCTTTCCAACGAATCCGAAAAATCAAAAGTTCGTAGCGGGAATCAAAAGATATGTCCAGTTGAAAATTCTGAATAGTCGCTATGGAATTCAGGCCCTTAAAAATGGACATTTTGCAAACGACCTCGGATTTCGATGAAACCAGTTTTGTTGGGTCCGGGATGTAGAGTTATTGCTAGGTTTCAAATTTCATAATTTTTCGAATCAATATGTGAGCGTGGCAAAGGAAAACGCGTTTGACCAGTTTTAGTTGATTTTAATCGACTGGAAATTGGCCATTTTTCAAACAGCCTCAGAATTCGACGAAACTAGTTTTGTTAGGACCGTATCGTCAATACGAAGCTAGAAAATATTTTTATAGAATTTTTCGAGTTAGTATGTGGCCCCGGTAATTTGAAATGTGCGTTTAAATTTAATATATATGGATTTATATTTTAATTTAAATGAAAACTGATCGAAACGATAAAATTGGGTTAGGAAACATATCTCATTGTGTTCGGAATGGGGGTATTACGCTAGGGACGGCAGTCGGTGGGTTCGATTTGGTGTCCGAATAAAAAGTCAACCTTAGGTGGAATAAAATAATATTAATGAATTTATAAAAATCCTTTTGCAATAACCCCCTCCCTTTTATTCCTTCATTCCGAAACCCCCCTTTCAGATCCACGATCGAAATGGAAAATGGCGATCGATCGCCACTGTTCCCCTTCCATCCAACGTCACGCTCTTCCTCCTTCCTCCGCCCCTTCGTCTGACGCTTCCCCGCATCCCCCTTCTTCTTCCCCGACCTATCCTCCGTTCGATGCTCCGGAATGACCCACCACGCAACCGGAAGGTCGTCGCCTCCTCGTGCCCTACCCCCTTCGACCTCTAACGCCCTGAGCCACCCCATCCTGCCGCCGCCCTCCCTGAAGCAACCGCGAGCCTCCAGAAGCATCGCGACCCCCCCCCGAAGCCGTTCGAAACCCTAGCGCCACCCCCAAAACATCGAGACGCCACCAGACCTCGCCGCCGAGCTCGACAGTCACCCCCCCTTCTTCGCGACAATGTGAGTATTTTATTTTATTTATTTTATTTTTATTTTAATTCTGTAATGCTGATTTTTTTTAAAGGTTAAAACTGTTTTATTTAAATAGATTTTAAAACTGAATTTTAAAAGAATTTTAATTTGATTTTTTTTTAAAATGATTAGAGAATAAAGATAGGATTTTTTATCTAAGAAAAAGTTCATATTTTTGATTTAGAAAAGATTAGATTGTTATTTCTATAAAGACGAGATTTTTATCGAATTAAAAATATGATTTTTATATTTTTAAAGTATTAAAAATATGATTTTTATATTTTTAAAGTATTAAAAATATAATCTTTATAATGTAGAGAAAGTAAAAATGTGATTTTTATATAATGTATAGCATAGTAAAAATGTGATTTTTATATACATAGCAACGAAATAAAAATAGGATTTTTATATGTTGAACTACGAAATAAAAATAGGATTTTTATATGTTGAACTACGAAATAAAAATAGGATTTTTATATGTTGAACTTCGAAATAAAAATAAGATTTTTATATATTGAAAGTCGAAGTAAAAATCAGATTTTTATATATTGAAAGTCGAAGTAAAAATCAGATTTTTATATATTGAAAGTGAAGTAAAAATCAGATTTTTTTTATATATTGAAAGGCGAAGTAAAAATCATATTTTTATATATTGAATAGCATCGTAAAAATTCGATTTTTACATATGTAGAGAATACGGGCGAAAGCGACAAAAAGGCGAGGTCGACGAAGAATTCTGCAAAAGAAGATTCAAGATAATTGGATAGCTATTGGTGAGAATTTCTCACCTTTCAATTTAAATTTTCTAGTTATATATATATATAATAGGATGCAGACGGTGCTTAGTAGCACCCGACACAATCGTCCACAGACCATGGACTTGTTTGTTTGGTTGCATAGATTAGTTATATGATTTGATTTGAATTAGGTTGTTTGGTGATTTGATTGATGTGTGAATGGCGTGGGCCTTCACTAGACCGGGGATAAGGCTAGGCCTCGTCCCATTTCTAGTATCGTGCCGTTATGCCGCCGAAATTTTCTAAAATAATTTAGAAAAATAAAAATATCATTTTATTTAAAGAATGAACTGAATAGAAATTCATATGTTGGAATAAAATGTTTTGTCGTTAAAAATATAATTTTTAACGTGAATGTGAATAAATAAATATTCATTTACAAACCAGACGGTTTGTTTATGTACACCTATTTGAAGGACGTTAATTGGGTCGATAAATTTTACACATCGCCCAACTGCACAAATAAAATCTGTGTTTGTTTGTTTGAAACCCCACACGGGTGTTGGGATGAAATTTGAAGTTCACTCATCCTGATTGATTAAATATGTCGATCGATGGATTGACAGGCTGTTATAAGCGTTAGATATCTATATTTGATGCTTATACCGTGTAGTGCACTTTGGTTGATGGTTGATTATTTTGCGATGCTATTATATGGGTGTAATGTATGAAAATCCATATAATTAACATTATATGGTAATTGATTGGGCCCCATTCCAGTTTTGAAATAAAAATATTTGAATAGAAATATTTGGAAATAGAAATATTTGGAAATAGAAATAGTTGAAATAAAATATTTGAAAAAGAAATATTCGAAGTGGAATATTTGAAAATATCAATATATGAAGCCGTGTTGATTAGATTGACGCCATTTTGACGTGAACGATATTTATATCGATTTTGTTCGATTTCGAAATGAATTGAATTGAAAACGAATTCAAAGTGAATTGAAAAACGATTTCGAAATGAATTGAATTGAAAGCGATTTCGAAATGAATTGAATTGAAAACGATTTCGAAATGAATTGAATTGAAAGTGATTTCGGAATGAATTGAATTGAAAACGATTTCGAAATGAATTGAATTGAAAGCGATTTCGAAATGAATTGAATTGAAAGCGATTTCGAAATGAATTGAATTGAAAACGATTTCGAAATGAATTGAATTGAAAGCGATTTCGAAATGAATTGAATTGAAAACGATTTCGAAATGAATTGAATTGAAAACGATTTCGGAATGAATTGAATTGAAAACGATTTCGAAATGAATTGAATTGAAAACGATTTCGAAATGAATTGAATTGAAAACGATTTCGAAATGAATTGAAAACGAATTCAAATTGAATTGAAAGCGAATTGAAATGAATTCAAATTGAATTGAAATTTGAATTGAATAGAAATGAATTTTGAAACGAATTTATAAAGAAGAATTCAATTTTGATTTGAATTGAAAAGAAAGTTGAAATTGCTTTTGAAACGACTTTAAAACTATTTATATAATTCGTTTTAAATAGAAATCGACGAAGTATATATTATATATATAATATAATGGCCTGAATAGAACGCGCCGCGCCGCGGCAGTTCGTGAATTTCGACCATTTATTTCAAACGGACATTACGGGAGATCCGACCGTCGGATTCTCCTAAAACCGGAACCGTTGGGTTCGTATCGAAAAGATCTTTCTAACGAATGTTAGAAATTTGAAATCTAACGGTTGGATTTGGAGTTACGTTCAAATCAAATTTGAAAAAGGTCGCTGTAAGTGCAGTTCGATGGCCGTTGATGGAAATCGACTGTACAGGCCTCGATAAAATTATTAAAAATAATAATAATTTGTGTAAAATCATAAGAAATGATTTGGGAAGATTTGGGATGAAAAACTCCATGTTTGAAAAGATAAAAATAGATTTTTATCGAAATAAACTAGTTTTGAACTAGAATGATAATTCTATTTATTTTTAAGTAAATAAATTGAATTTGAAAAGGGTTTTAAAAATAACCAGAATTTCCAATGATTGCATTGGAGTGGATTTGAATCGAAATTGTCTTTGGAATATTTCGATGTTGGAATTCGTGATTATACAGGTGTTGTTATGGAAATTTGAAAGATATATATATATATCGTTATTTCCAATGCGATATTTGTTAGCCGTAGAATTTGATATTGAATATAAGCCGGTATATTTTCTATTCAGAGCCTTGTGTTTAATATCAAATGTGATTTGGGTTTGTCGTGAATGGTGTCTTCACTAACACTGTTCTTGAACCCAGTTGAGAAAAAAAAATTAAATCTTTTTATTTAGATTTAATGAAGTGTACCAATTAAACGATATTTAATTGGAATTGAATTGGTATTGATTTTTGGGTTTATCGTGAACAGTGTTTTAAATAACACTCGTTCTTTAACCCGATAATTAATGAATGTGATTTTGGGTTTATCGTGAACCGTGTTTTAAATGACACTGATTCTTTAACCCAGTTAAAGATTAAAACTAAGTGGAGTTTTAATGAATCTTTAAATAGATTGAAAAGATCGAGAATGGAGTATCACCAGTTTTACTCCAAGCGATAGTTAAATCTTTAATTAGATTTGAACGTGAAATGGTAATTGAATTTACCGATAACACTGTGGTGTTAGATATGAAGTATTACCAGTTTTACTTCATGGGATGAATAGGTTGGGATTGGGAAATAAAATAAATGATTACTTCGGTGTGGTTCGCTAATCCCGACTAGTTTGAATTGATATTCAAAGGAGATTAAAGAATAAATTTAAAGAATTTATCTTGGATAAAATTAATGGGAACTTTTCCCAAAGTATAGGAATATTTGAATAAAAGAATATTCTGAATTGGAATGAGGCGTATGTTGTGTTTGTGTAACACTTTTATAATATATACGCGAGTTATTCAGAAAGACCGGGTTTATCCCATTCTGAATAACTGATTCGACGTGGTGTCGAAGATGAAGACGGTGGTCGAAGACCAGAAGTCTTCACGTCGTTTGGGTGATTACTGATGATCTTGATTGGGCTGTACACCCAAGAAGATGGAAACAGTTGGTGATCGTCCAGACGTACTTGGAGATCGATGGATATGCGAGGTACTAGGTGCCTCCGGTTTCGTTCAGACCCAGAACGGACTTGTAAATGGACTGTGTGTCTGACATTGGATTTTAGTCTGTGTGATTGATTTCTATTAAATATATATCTGTTTGGCGGCGGAGAATTTATTCTCTTGCTTAACGCCCTTCTCTGAGACGTACAAGCTCAGGGGTTATATATTGATGGATATCAAACGCATGGAGTGAATTTCCTGTGTGGCATGCCTAAGTGGCAATTGATCGAGGCTTCTGTTGAAAAGCAAAGTCTTGTGGTGATGATCAAAGCACAGCCTGTGTGGCACAGCTTTGTGTAACGTGACTTCGCGGATTTCACACCCGGTATGAACCAAAAACGGGAGACGGACCTCAGGGAGGGCATGCGTTTCCTTCTAGCTAAAAAGTGGCGTCAGTGGTTTTACACGCCCTGACGAGTTTGACTTATGTGGTTGTTGCTGTTGCGAGGCGCCTCGGATATATCGGTCGTTCTCGAACCGATGGAGTCGTTTGTTGGCTCATTGACACCCCAAAGGGTGGGGAAACGCAGTGTTCAGGCATTTTAATCCACATCGGTGGACCGGCCCTGACGATCCAAGGGCCCACCTGAGTCTGGGTCCTGAGGGGCGGGCTAGAGCGTCTCGAATCGGTTGAGGACTATCTTTTGCCTCGGTTCATAGACGGAAATCCAATTTCCAAATACGTGACATTTGCGGTTTTAATTGTAGAACCTAGTATGGTGACATAGTGGGATGGGGCATTCATGCCGCCTATGATTAATACTTATGATTTGAAGTTGTTTTATACACTATGCACTTATATAGTATCAAATGATTTGTTTTAAACGTATCAAGCATTCTTGGCTATTATAAGGTAAAAACCCTATCCTCCGGCTTGCGTAGCATTGTATGATGGGACCTGGGTCTTATAATAGCTTCATTTTTCTTTATTTAGCATTGCGCTGTTTGTTTTATGCACTGGTATTCTTGGGAGGAAACCCGTTCCGTGTTATACGGCGTGGTCCCTTGATTTACCTAACTTTAAGATAAAGAATAATAACTGTTTTAGTTCTCACACCAGTCACATGACTGACCTGGAGTTTATTGTTTTAACCTAAACTCTGGGTGCCCTTATTTTGACACGGGCAGCTAGTAGTTTTGGTTTTTGCAGATTTATATTCACAGGATCCTGGTTTACAGCTGGAACGATATCCGGAAAGCTTTGTATCCGTATATCTCTTCTAGTTGTGTATTGTATTATTTTCCGCTGCTATGTATTTAAATGTAATTTAAATCTCTGATATTTCTGTGTAATATTTATTCATACTCTGTATATTCTTGTAATCTGATGCATTGTTGTAATATACAATGAAATGTTCTTCTGTATGCGTTTTGTTGTGGCTTGTTCTCGAACTATCCCCCGCTTTCCTTTACGGGGAAGTTGCGGGTCGTTACAATATAGCAGATTATAGCAGAACTAGCAGATTAGGCAATATAACAGAATTAGCAAATTAGGCAATATAACAGAACTAGCAGATTAGGCCATATAACAGATTTAATCATTCCTTAAAGTTTCATAAACATATCTTGCCTAATTATAAATTTGGCCTAAGTTTGCATGCCTAAATAGTTGTCATGATTCACATTATGATCATATACCCCACATTTGAATTGAATTTATATGGCACAGATTATGGTCATAATTTACCATATAACACACGTCTCAAATTTAGTTAAACTTGCCTAGTACAAAAGATTCACATATAAATCATACCAAATATAGTCATCGATTTCAATGCATGTCATATATTCAAAAATCTCCCACTTAGGTGTTATTCACATTTAATAGTTATCAAATCTTAACATAAATCTTCACACCTAAGTCATATTCCCTTTTTATCACAAATCATGAATTTCTATATAAACAATATGCCCAACAATCTAGAACTTTTGTAACACCCCGTATGTTGAATAACTTGTTATAATATAAAACAGGGCAGAATTAAATTTTAAAATCTGAATCAGGGGAAACGGGCTATGCCATTGCGTTCGTCTCGGAAATATACGCGAAATAGAGTCCGAGTTTTTGAAAATCGAAGTCCGTATGACCCAGTTAAGGCCCGAAGAAGTTTTCAGAAAATTTAAAACAGATTTAAATATAAAAATTTCACATTTCAGAAGAGGCAGGAAAATTCCCGCCAGGTAGAGGGTGTCGACCCTAGGGTCGACATGGGTGTCGACCCCCTCCCTAGGGGTCGACCCAGGGGACGACCCCCATGTCGGTCTGTGTGGCCTGGGTGCAACCTGCAGGGGTTTAGGCTATGGTTAGTGGCTAGTGACGAGATCTGACGGCTCTAATCTGATTTAGGGTTAATCTAATGGCCTAAAACACTTAACTAATCTATAAATACACCCTAAGACTACCCTAATTCATACTAAAATTGGAGACAACGTCGTTATGCCGTCAAAATGCAACTTGAAGGAGCCTCCATCAAATTAAAGAGGAAGATAGCTTCTCAAATCAACTTCTAATCAACTCTAACAATATAATCTTCTTCATTGAAGTGCTAATCAACAAGTTGTGAGTTTCTATGCCTTTAGCAAGCAATTGCTAAACTAATTATGATAGGATATAATGAGGTTATGGTTATGAATGTGGATCAATGCAAGTTATGTTATCATATGCTATATGTTCATGATGTTATGCAAGTTATGCAAGTCATATGCTATGTGTTATGCAAGTTATGCAAGTCATATGGTATGTGATCATGATGTTATGCAAGTTATGCAAGTCATATTCTATGTGTTCATGCGTTATGCAAGTTATGCAAGTCATATGCTATGTGTTCATGTGTTATGCAAGTTATGCAAGTCATATGCTATATGATCATGATCTTATGCAAGTTATGCAAGTCATATGCTATGTGATCATGATGTTATGCAAGTTATGCAAGTTTTAGGCTATGTGTTCATGATGCTATTTATGCAAATCGCTATGATAAACATTGATCCATTATGACACCATGTTATGCAAGTTTGGTGTTTGATTATATGCAAGTTCATATATGATATGTTATGCAAGTTTGGTGTATGATTATATGCAAGTTCATATATGATATGTTATGCAAGTTTGGTGTTTGATTATATGCAAGTAACATGTGCAAGTTTACACCTTTGTATGATATGCATACATATGCAAGTTTACACCTTTGTATGTCATACATACGTATGCAAGTTTACCCCTTTGTATGACATAAGTAGCTTATGCAAGTTACCCTCTTTATGACATATGCGATTCATGCAAGTTTGGGTTGATTATTTATACTAGTTGGGTTTGATGCTATATGCATGTTGACACCTTTAAAACCCATGTTGATGCTAATGTTATGCAAGTTGAACCCATTGTATGTGAGATGAATCTTCCCTTTTAAGTATGTCATGTTAGCGAATTACGTGGGGAACGATGGGGTTAATATTCATGTTAATGAAATGGTGTGAAGTTGGTATGATTATGCATACCATAAAGTGGATAGACATAATTGAGTCAATTATGTACATCGTTAAATTTGTAATTAATTAGGGACAATTAATACAAATTATGGGGGTGATTAATTAGGTGTAATTAATCGACTAAGACACGAGGTTGGACCCTTTTATAGCATAAGACTGCCCGGAACCGACCGGCAAATCCAGCGGCTACAAATGATTGGCCCAATGTGAGAGGTCTTAGACATAAACTAAATACGTGACAAGTGTAAAGACACGAGGTTAGACTCGGTTATGACGTAAGGCTGCCCGGACCCGACCGGCAAATCCAGCTGCCATAAAAGATAGTCTAATGTGAGAGGTCTTTACAACGGTTACGTTCTTAATCAATTAAGAAACACTTAACCAGATAAGCATGTAGTGGGGCATGAGGGGTTAAGTGGGTGCCTTGGGTGGCATGTGGAAATCAAGTAAGTGCCTTGGGTGGAAATCTAGTGGGTTGCCTTGGGTGGCAATAGAAAATACGATTAGAATACTTAACCAAGTGGAAACATATAATTAAACATGATTAAAGGGTTAAGTGGGATACACTAGAAAAAGGGACAAGCTTAGGTGGGTAGCTTGTGGGGGCCCATTTCAACCAGTAACCCATATGTATCTTATTGGGCTCGACCCATGTCGAGGACGGGACACGCGTACTGGGCTTGACTATAAGAGGCCAAAACGGGTTAGCGGTGGCAACGCAAGTCCAACGGGTTTCATATGCGTGTGTGGACCCGGGCTGGTAGGTAAGACGTTGTTGCATCGTGTAGGTATAAGCCGTGCACCGTTGATTGTATCGGGTTGCCACTTTGGGGAGTGATACACCCCACTGTGGGGCCAGCACGGGTATCTACGGTAGGGAGCCGATCGCTTGGGGAGTATTGGGTACACCTAGTGGAGATAGGGGCAGACGGCACCTATGTAGTCAGCTAGGGGTACACGAAACTACTTGGAAAATTTTCTAAGTCCTTGGGTGGGATCAACCTTTAAGTAGGAATGACTGGTGTGGTGCAGTGTAGTAATTACCCTTGGGTGGGTAGATGCGTCTTTACCGATATCTTAGTTCATCCTATGTCTAGTTGGCTGCTTAGTGTAGTCATTTATCCCCAGTCATCACCGTACCAAGTTTATATCATACCCTAATTACTTTAATGATTGTATTGTTAAAGTTATAGGGCTCACTCAGACTTATGTCTGACCCCGTTGTTTTTATCTTTTTCCCAACCCTCAGGTTCTCAGAGTGGGCCTAGCACTAGTGGGCTTTGATCAGATTGCTTTATCTATCTTTTGGAGCTTTGACCGTGATGTAAAGCCCAACTTATCTTTTCTATTATGGCTATTAGTTATGTAGTGGGATTATGTACTTATGTTTTACCAGGATGGATATTTAGTACTTGACTCTTGTTTTAGTTGGTTTTGATATGTAACCAAACATGTTTATCTTCTGCTGCAATGAAATGATGTTTTAGATTTCAAGTATTATTTATATCTGTCTTGTTGTAATTTTTCTGTTCTATATTCACTTAAAATACTCCATCGAAGTTAAGGCATTCCCTTAGTGAGTGACCTTAGCGGGTGTGGGGTGTTACACGTGGTATCAGAGCTGAAGGTTACCGAAACAGATAAAAATTTTCGAAAACTATTTTTCTAAAAACATTTTTGGAAGAAGTATTTTCAAAAACATGTCTTTTGAGAGAAAAGTTTTTGAAAGAAAAGCATATTTCCCAATAGCCATATCTTTATCTTTCGAATTCTCCGTTTTGAATCTTTCCTTTTTCGTTTCAGCATGGCTGAAGATCTTAACTTTCCGGAGGGTGTGACGATACCAGTATGGTATAGGAGATTGATGGAGGCTAGGGCCGCCACTGTGGGTCCAGCAAATGTTCCTCCACCAACAGTAGCACCCGATCTTCCTCCCCCTCCCCCTCCTCGCACGGATACTTTTGCTAAGACTTGCAAGGAATTTAAGGCTATGGGAGGGAAACCTTTTCAAGGATCAGAAACTTTTGTGGAAGCTAGGGATTGGCTTAAGGAGGTGGAAGAGTTGATAGATATCTTTGAGATGGAAGAAGGAAAGAAAGTCAAGTTGGCTGCTTGGTTAATGAAGGGAGAGGCCTCATTCTGGTGGGAGGTCACTAATGGAGAGCGCCCTGTTGACTCTTGGGTGGATTTCAGGCAAAGGTTTGTGGCAAAGTTTCTCTCAAGGGTGGAGGAAAACTTGTATATGGAAAGGTTCTTGACTCTAAAGCAAGGAAACCTATCAGTGAAGGAATATGTCAACAAGTTTAATCAATTGGCAAGGTTTGGCGTAGACATGGTGAATACATCGGAGAAGAAGGCTTTGAGGTTCGTTAAAGGCTTGAATGAACCGATGCATGGATTGGCTATGACTCACATCCCTATGGGGGCCACCTTTGAGAAGCTAGTAGACATGGCACTCATGCATGAGGAAGAGAAGGGTCCCAATGCTAATAAGGCACCCGAGAAGAAAGGAGATCAGAAGAGACCTCAACAGCAACAGCAAAACAAGGGTGGGAAAGGCAACAGTGGCAAGGGAAAGAAGAAGTGCTTCAATTGCAGGACACTAGGCCACCTAAGCAAAGATTGTCGGAAGAAGAAGAAGACTGGCTGCTTCCACTGTGGCGAAGCAGGGCATCTAGTGAAGGACTGCCCTAAGAAGGGGCAGAGGACGGGATCTACCTCAGGGGGACAGGTGCAAGCTCTTATGGCACCAGGTCAGGCAAGGGGGCAAGTTCCGGCTCTCGCGGTTCCACCGATTCAGGAAAGAGGTAGAACTATTTCCGTTGAAAGTCTGGTTTTTCTATTTGATCATCCTGTCCGTACTTTGTTTGACTCTGGCGCATCGCATTCGTTTATCTCATCATCATTAGTTGAGTCACTGCACTTAGACACCAGTCTAGTAGATGATCCCTTGGTTGTTTCAAACCCAATTGGGGGCTCCACTTATTTGTCTATGATATGTTTGGGTTTGAAGACTTCTATACTTAGCGTTGAGTTTAGATGTGATGCTTTTGTTTTGGGCTTCACGGGCTATGGGTTGATTTTGGGCATGGACTGGTTATCTAGTAATGGTGCCGTTCTTGATTGCGAAAGGAGAGTTGTTAAGCTCATGACCCGCTTGGGGAACACTCTCGAGATCTCTTGTAATCCCATGGATTCTGTTATGCTAAGTTATCTTGAATCGCTCGACGCTTCGGTCGAGAGTTTGCGATCTGTTAGAGTGGTCCGGGAATACTCAGATGTGTTTGAGGAGGTGAAGGGCTTACCTCCGAAGCGGGAGATAGACTTCCGAATATATCTGGTAGACAATGCTAAACCAGTATCTTTGCGCGCCACATGGCTCCTCGTGAGAGGAGGGAACTCCATAAGCAAGTAGGGGAGTTGCTTGAGAAGGGGTTCATAAGACGAAGTATATCGGAGTGGGGTGCTCCAGTAGTTTTTTCCACGAAGGCGGATGGGTCCCTCAGACTTTGTGTAGACTATAGAGAACTCAACAAGCTCACAAAGAAGAATAGACACCCATTGCCGAGGATTGATGATCTCTTTGATCAGTTGGTTGGCGCCTCAGTGCTTTCGCAGTTGGACTTGGCCACGGGGTTTCATCGGTTGAGAGTGACTGAGGATAGCATAGACAAGACTGCCTTTAGGACTCCGGATGGTTTCTATGAGTGGCTTGTGATGCCATTTGGTTTGACGAACGCCCCTGCATACTTTGTTGATTTGATGAGTAGGGTGTTCAGGGAGTACCTTAATAAGTTCGTGGTGGTCTTTGTGGATGACATCTTAGTCTTTTCTAAGAGTGAAGAAGAGCATGCCCTACATCTTAGGGAAGTGTTGGAGACTCTTCGAGTGCATAGCCTTAAGGCTAAATTCTCTAAATGTCACTTTTGGAGGAAGGAAGTGCGGTTTTTGGGGCACGTGGTCTCCAAGGAAGGGATAGCTGTGGATCCCGCGAAGGTAGTATCCATCCAAGATTGGAAGGTTCCGAAGAATGCTACCGAGGTGAGGAGTTTCTTGGGGTTGGCTGGCTACTATAGGAAGTTTATCAAGGACTTCGCGAAGATATCAGCCCCATTAACTCGCTTGACAAAGAAGAATCTAGTCTTCACATGGGACGTAGATTGTGATGATGCGTTCCGACGGTTAAAGAGAGCTTTAACCACAGCTCCAGTCTTAGTGTTGCCAGATGGGAGTAAGCCATTTGTTGTTTATACCGATGCTTGTGGGACAGGACTGGGTGCAGTCTTAATGCAAGAGGGAAGGGTAATAGCCTACGGTGGAAGGCAGTTGAGAAAGCATGAGAAAATTACCCTACCCATGATTTAGCGTTGGCCTCTATTGTTTTTGCGCTTAAGACTTGGCGCCATTATCTTCTTGGAGAGAGATTCGAATTGTTCACTGACCACAAATCATTGAAGTACTTGTTTTCTCAGAAGGATTTGAACTTGAGACAGCAAAGGTGGATGAAGTTCTTAGCATCCTATGATTTCGAGATAGCGTATACCCCTGGCAAGGGTAACGTGGCGGCGGATGCCTTGAGTAGAAAAAGGTTGTCCTTGAGTCCATTGTTCGTGGAACGACGGAGCTTGGAATTTATCTCGATGTTTGATTTTAGACCTTCCGTTGACTTTATACCGGTTTGCTAGCATCCTTAGAGGTCAGACCTACTCTTTTGGGACGGATTGGCGAGGCACAGCGGGATGACCCACAATTGGTTGAGTTGGTAGAGAGGCTCATAAGGGGGGAGTCGTCCAGCCATTTGAGTAGGTACACCCTAGACGATAGGGGGTGCTTGCGTAGAGATGGTAGACTTTGTGTACCGCAAGACGAGGGTTTGAGGAAGGCTATTCTTGATGATGCGCATCGTTCAAAGATGACCATTCATCCCGGTGGGGACAAGATGTACCAAGACATGAAGCGAGTTTTCTTTTGGGCCGGTATGAAGAAAGATGTGGCCGAGTATGTCGCTAGATGCTTGGTATGCCAACAAGTGAAAGCGGAGCAAAAGAAACCCGGTGGGCTGCTTCACCCATTGGAGGTTCCGCAATGGAAGTGGGATAGCGTCTCGATGGACTTTGTTGATGGGTTACCGAGATCAAGGAAGGGTAATACGGGAATTTGGGTTGTGGTAGACAGACTTACTAAGAGCGCCCATTTCATACCCGTGAAGAGTAAGAGGACTACTCCATGGCTAACTTCAGTTTATCTTCGAGAGATAGTTCGGTTGCATGGTGTACCTTCTAGCATAGTGAGCGATCGAGATCCTCTCTTCACTAGCGAGTTTTGGAAGAGTTTGCAAGAGGCGGTAGGGACTCAGTTATGTTTAAGCACCGCATATCATCCTCAGACGGACGGCCAGACCGAGAGGGTGAATCGTGTTCTGGAAGACCTTTTGAGGCTATGTATCTTAGATTTTGGAGGTACATGGGAAGAGCATCTTCCATTGGTGGAGTTCGCGTATAATAACAGCTTTCAGTCTAGTATTGGTATGGCTCCTTTCGAAGCTCTTTATGGAAGGCCTTGTCGATCACCTACATGTTGGTGGGAATCTACGGATAAGATCTTGCTTGGGCCTGATATGGTTAGAGAGACTTCGGAAAAGATTGATTTGATTCGAAGAAGGATGAAAGCGGCGCAAGATAGGCAGAAATCTTACGCGGATAAGAGGAGGACGGATCTGGAGTTTGATGTTGGGGACATGGTCTTTGTCAAAGTATCTCCATTACGGAATGTTGTTCGTTTTGGGTCCGTTGGGAAGTTAGCACCAAGATTTGTAGGACCGTTTCCTATTAAGGAAAGGATTGGACGGATGGCATATAGAGTGGATTTACCCGAGAGACTTAGTGGGGTACATGACGTATTTCATGTGTCACATTTGAGGAAGTGCCTACATGAGACCGTAGAGGTGGTAGAGCCGAGCTTGCTTAGAGAAGTGGAGGTAGAGCGTGATGCGACGATTCGACGAGCTCCTACTCGCATCCTTGGGTCAAAGATTAGGAAGTTGAGAAACAGGGAGGTTCGACTAGTCAAAGTGCAATGGGGAGAGGATGAGAGCAATGCTACTTGGGAGACAGAAGCGAAGATGCGTTCACTGTACCCATTCCTTTTTGAGGGTATGTCTTTTAACTTCTCCTTTATCGTTTGTCTAGTACTTATCTTATCTATAGTATGTCCTCTCATTAGTACCTTTGACCTTTAGATAGGGTAAACCTATGGTTGAAACATGTGTTTGAGACATGTTATGATTGATGGATGCGTGTGGATGCTAGTGGTTGCTAGTGGTTGCTCGTGGATGCATATACACACACTTTAGACACTAGATCGGCTCAATCACTTCATATTGCATATTGCATATAATTGTGTGTAGGTAGCTATATTAATGGATGTATAATGATTGTGCTATCATATGGATGATGCATTTTGGTGTATGGTTGTGCACACATGTAGAAATAGTATGTGTCGATAGGGTTCTTTCGCATACATATTGGATGCATGGCACTATCATGATTTGCATTAAGGAGGTCAACTGAATCAGTAGACCGCCTGATTTTGCATTAGATAGGGAACATATAAACACACTCTTTGCATATGTTCATATAGCATTAGAAACTATAAGGACAATGGATGCCAGTGTTTGATGGTTTAGTAGATGGTTGTTTGGTTGGTAGGATACGTTCTTCTTGACTTAGAGATTTCGGGGACGAAATCCTTTAAGTAGGGGAGAATGTAACACCCTGTATGTTGAATAACTTGTTTTAATATAAAACATGGAATAATTAAATTTTAAATTCTGAATCAGGGGAAACGGGCTATGCCATTGCGTTCGTCTCGGAAAAATAAACGAAATAGGGTCCGAGTTTTTGAAAATCGGAGTCCGTATTACCCAGTTAAGGCCCGAAGAAGTTTTCAGAAAATTCAAAACAGATTTAAATATAAAAATTTCACATTTCAGAAGAGGCGGGAAAATTCCCGCCAGGCAGAGGGTGTCGACCCTGGGGTCGACATGGGTATCGACCCCCTCCCTAGGGGTCGACCCAGGGGACGACCCCCCTGTCGGTCTGTGTGACCTGGGTGCAACCTGAAGGGGTTTGGGCTATGGTTGGTGGCTAGTGACGAGATCTGACGGCTCTAATATGATTTAGGGTTAATATAATGGCCTAAAACACTTAACTAATCTATAAATACACCCTAAGACTACCCTAATTCATACTAAAATTGGAGACAACGTCGTTATGCCGTCAAAATGCAACTTGAAGGAGCCTCTATCAAATTAAAGAGGAAGATAGCTTCTCAAATCAACTTCTAATCAACTCTAGCAACTTAATCTTCTTCATTGAAGTGCTAATCAACAAGTTGTGAGTTTCTATGCCTTTAGCAAGCAATTGCTAAACTAATTATGATAGGATATAATGAGGTTATGGTTATGAATGTGGATCAATGCAAGTTATGTTACCATATGCTATATGTTCATGATGTTATGCAAGTTATGCAAGTCATATGCTATGTGTTATTCAAGTTATGCAAGTCATATGCTATGTGATCATGATGTTATGCAAGTTATGCAAGTCATATGCTATGTGTTCATGTGTTATGCAAGTTATGCAAGTCATATGCTATATGATCATGATGTTATACAAGTTATGCAAGTCATATGCTATGTGATCATGATGTTATGCAAGTTATGCAAGTTTTAGGCTATGTGTTCATGATGCTAGTTATGCAAATTGCTATGATAAACATTGATCCATTATGACACCATGTTATGCAAGTTTGGTGTTTGATTATATGCAAGTTCATATATGATATGTTATGCAAGTTTGGTGTATGATTATATGCAAGTTCATATATGATATGTTATGCAAGTTTGGTGTTTGATTATATGCAAGTAACATGTGCAAGTTTACACCTTTGTATGATATCCATACATATGCAAGTTTACACCTTTGTTTGTCATACATACATATGCAAGTTTACCCCTTTGTATGACATAAGTAGCTTATGCAAGTTACCCTCTTCATGACATATGTGATTCATGCAAGTTTGGGTTGATTATTTATGCTAGTTGGGTTTGATGCTATATGCATGTTGACACCTTTAAAACCCATGTTGATGCTAATGTTATGCAAGTTGAACCCATTGTATGTGAGATGAATCTTCCCTTTTAAGTATGTCATGTTAGCGAATTACGTGGGGAACGATGGGGTTAGTATTCATGTTAATGAAATGGTGTGAAGTTGGTATGATTATGCATACCATAAAGTGGATGGACATAATTGAGTCAATTATATACATCGTTAAATTTGTAATTAATTAGGGATAATTAATACAAATTATGGGGGTGATTAATTAGGTGTAATTAATCGACTAAGACACGAGGTTGGACCCTTTTGTAGCATAAGACTGCCCGGAACCGACCGGCAAATCCAGCGGCTACAAATGATTGGCCCAATGTGAGAGGTCTTAGACATAAACTAAATACGTGACAAGTGTAAAGAGACGAGGTTAGACTCGGTTATGACGTAAGGCTGCCCGGACCCGACCGGCAAATCTAGCTGCCATAAAAGATAGTCTAATGTGAGAGGTCTTTACAACGGTTACGTTCTTAATCAATTAAGAAACACTTAACCAGATAAGCATGTAGTGGGGCATGAGGGGTTAAGTGGGTGCCTTGGGTGGCATATGGAAATCAAGTAAGTGCCTTGGGTGGCATGTGGAAATCTAGTGGGTTGCCTTGGGTGGCAATAGAAAATACGATTAGAATACTTAACCAAGTGGAAACATGTAATTAAACATGATTAAAGGGTTAAGTGGGATACACTAGAAAAAGGGACAAGCTTAGGTGGGTAGCTTGTGGGGGCCCATTTCAACCAGTAACCCATATGTATCTTATTGGTCTCGACCCATGTCGAGGACGGGACACGCGTACTGGGCTTGACTATAAGAGGCCAAAACGGGTTAGCGATGGCAACGCAAGTCCAACGGGTTTCATATGCGTGTGTGGACCCGGGCTGGTAGGTAAGACGTTGTTGCATCGTGTAGGTATAAGCCGTGCACCATTGATTGTATCGGGTTGCCACTTTGGGGAGTGATACACCCCACTGTGGGGCCAGCACGGGTATCTACGGTAGGGAGCCGATCGCTTGGGGAGTAGTGGGTACACCTAGTGGAGATAGGGGCAGACGGCACCTATGTAGTCAGCTAGGGGTACACGAAACTACTGGGAAAATTTTCTAAGTCCTTGGGTGGGATCAACCTTTAAGTAGGAATGACTGGTGTGGTGCAGTGTAGTAATTACCCTTGGGTGGGTAGATGTGTCTTTACCGATATCTTAGTTCATCCTATGTCTAGTTGGCTGCTTAGTGTAGTCATTTATCCCCAGTCATCACCGTACCAAGTTTATATCATACCCTAATTACTTTAATGATTGTATTGTTAAAGTTATAGGGCTCACTCAGACTTATGTCTGACCCCGTTGTTTTTATCTTTTTCCCAACCCTCAGGTTCTCAGAGTGGGCCTAGCACTAGTGGGCTTTGATCAGATTGCTTTATCTATCTTTTGGAGCTTGGACCGTGATGTAAAGCCCAGCTTATCTTTTCTATTATGGCTATTAGTTATGTAGTGGGATTATGTACTTATGTTTTACTAGGATGGATATTTAGTACTTGACTCTTGTTTTAGTTGGTTTTGATATGTAACCAAACATGTTTATCTTCTGCTGCAATGAAATGATGTTTTAGATTTCAAGTATTATTTATATATGTCTTGTTGTAATTTTTCTATTCTATATTCACTTAAAATACTCCCCCGAAGTTAAGGAATTCCCTTAGTGAGTGACTTTAGCGGGTGTGGGGTGTTATAACTTTAAATTATAACAGATCTTTAATTCAAAAATATGCGTTATGTCCAATGTCTCAAGTCACATGTTAATATACAATGGTTCCTCTTCTTCCAATTCACAAAATATGCACAGATCTAAATCTAGTTTACAACCTATGTCCTTTTAGTCACAGATTAGCCATGTCCAATTATGCCATCATTCATTATTTATCCCAAAGTTTAACGTTTGTGCGTTAATCTCTTATGAGATTTGGCGCAGGCTCGGGGTAGCCTGGCTATAGAACAGAAAGAAGAAAGAGATATAGAATAAAATAGATCAGAACAGAACATACACAATCTCAAATTCATATTTACAATCATGTCACAATTATAATTAAAGTTTATATCGGAAAATAACTGCACTTGCCTTGGTTGGATTCTAAAAGAAAAAGGTGTTGTAGCTGTTCTCTTTTAATCCTAATCAGAATTGGAGGAAGAAGATGCACAAGTCCTAGCTTAGGTTTCAGCAGAGTAGAGACGCCATTGATTTATTTATTTTTAGAGAGGAAGAGAGCAATGGAGGCTAGAGAATTGTATATGAGATTTAGGTTTAGGTTAGGGATGTATATATAGGTGTAGGAAGTTATTTAGGACCATTAGATTAACCTTGAATCATGAGAACCATTCAAATGCAAAATTTGCATTTGAGCGAATCGGCCCACGGGATGACAGCCAAACACCCTGGATTAACCCCTAGTCGACCCAGCAGGGCTTGGGTCGACCTCAAAAATGGGCCGGTTCAGTTATTCCCCCTCCCAATTCGCTGTTTTGAACCTTTTTTGCATGTTTATTTATTTAATATATATATATATATATATATATATATATATATATTTCTCTCATATGCATACAAATTTCAAGGCTTAATAACTTCTTCATAATTAACCATTTTTTTTTTATTTGTGAACATCACTATTATTAGAAATACGGGGTGTTACAAGTTTAGCCCAATTAAGCTGTTTTTCACCTTCTAAACCTTGTTTCAGCCATATCTCCCAAATGGTGAGTCCGTTTGGCTAATGTGACCACTCTACGGAATTGTAAACCATCATCCGGAGCCAATGGAAGTGGTTTCAGGTCAAAATTCCTTTCCAGTCAAAAGTTATGGCCAAAACAGTACCCACTAGGGGTAAAATGGTCATTTAAAAATCGACAAAAATCATGAACATGGGAAATGACCCCAATAGTCATCTCCCAAAGTTACATGACCATACGACTTCATATGGGAAAGAAATAAATATTCCACGATCCTATGATGCGTAGAATGCGGGTCGTTACATTCTCCCCCCTTAAGAAATTTCGCCCCCGAAATTCCCTAACCAAAACACACAAAGGGTTCCGCATGCCTATCAACCATAAAAAACAATCAATATGCAAAACAAGTCTATCCTAGCATGCAGTTTACTAACAAGAGAAGAAACTATCACTACCAAAACCTTACTAGGCAAAGAGTTCTGGATACTTCTTCTTTATATTCTCCTCTGTTTCCAAGTACAGTCTTTTTCGTTCTCACCCCCATTGGACTTTGACTAGTTTCACCGCCTTCCTTCGAAGCTGCTTCGTATCGTTTCCAACTATACGCATAGACTTGCGGTTCCCAACCGCCTCAAGTTCAACTTCGATGTTATTCAACTGATCAAGTGAAATAGCCACACTAGGGTCGTGCATGAATTTCCTTAACTGGGAAACATGAAATATGTTGTGAACTCCCGCCATCTTGTCAGGTAGCTCTACTTCATACGCCAAATTCCCAACTTGCTCGAGGACTGGGAATGGGCCAACAAATCTTGGAGCTAACTTACCTCTCCAACCAATCCGAATCACATTCTCTATGGAGAGATCTTGACGAACACCAAGTCGTTAACGAAGAATTCCAAATCTCTTCGTCTCTTATCGAGATAAGCCTTCTGCCTATCTTGGGTAGCCTTCATTCTCTAATATACAATTCACTCAAATACCACCATGACCTGACCTAGTCCTTGGTAAACCATCAATGAAATCCATTGAGACTTGTTTCCAACGGTTGTGACAAACCACTAGGCTTCTTTTTGCTCAGCTTTAACTAACTAGCAATTTATGCATTTGGTCATAAAATTCCCAATGTCTTTCTTTATCCTCTCCCAGTAGTAGGTCTAATCCATGTCTCAATACATTTTGTTACCACTGGGATTCATAGTCAATTTCGAGTGATGATATGCTCTAAGCATTTCATCTCTCAGTCCATCTACGTTGGGTACAACTAGTCCCTTATTCTTTCGAAGTCACCCTTCTCGATCAAATCCTTATTTGATCATTCTCTTTCCATCGATACCCATCTCTACCCTAGAGATGGTTTCCAATAGATTAGGATCGTCCTTCTAACTGGAACCAATCCACTCAATCAAAATCGATCTAATCGTCAAGCTTACTAGCGTTTCTGAATCCAATTCACTCTTGGGTCTGAAATCGTATCTTGTGATATACTCTAGTTGCTTCCATCCTAGAAACAAAACCCCTAAACTGGCATGTCTCCTACTCAATGCAACTATTCCCGTACCCAAATCCTTTACTATGATCACTCTGCCCCATGGAGTCATGGCGACTCCACTGCACTGATCCATAGCCACTAGTCCTTTGCTATGTCCACTCTGCCCCATGAAGTCATAACAACTCCACTGCACTGGCTCATAGCCTTACTATTCCTTTACTATGTCCACTTTGCCCCTCGAGTCATGACGACTCTACTGCACTGGCTCATTGTCCTACTACAATCACTTTGTTCCCCATCGCTGGAACCCTACAGGTGATAGTCTACTCAAGGGAAGAAAAATAGGAACAACATAGCAACCATAACATCCATCAAACAAGTCCTACCTATCACCTGCTAAATTCATAAACACATCGACACCGACATGATTGGTCTAACCAATCCCAATATGTCGATTCTAGTATGTCTGGTCCAACCAACATCAATAACTAATGGAAGCCCAGCCTCCATACATACACCGATGCCTACTTGACTGGTCCAACCAATCCCAGGCCAATGGAAGCCCCGCCTCCCTACGGACTACCGTACGTTCAACGTACGTTTATCCTCCAAGGATAATTAAACTAATGGAAGCCCAACCTCCAATCGGACTACCGTACGTCCAACGTACGTTTATCCTCCAAGGATAACTAGATCACGTCCAACGGATCCAAGGTAACGGGCGTCCCCAGATACCCCTGCTTTTAGTCCTCCTAAAATACTTGAGTCCAACCCAAGTCTATCCATTATCTTGCTGCCCTCTCGAGTCCAACTCGAGCTGAATCCAATTCCTTGCAGCCTTCTCGAGTCCAACTCGAGTCAATCTATAACTCAGACCCAGTCTTGAGTATCCATTAGTGACAAACTCTAGTCCAACGTGAGTCGTCTCCCTATTCGTTGCATCTCCAAGATCAACGAACACCCATTTTCTTTTATGAATTCAAGTCCAACTTGAATCGCCCTAATCTTCGTTGTATCTTCCATGATCAACGAACACATCCTATTCCTTTAAAGTTCTACTATCCAATAGAGAACATCAACATAGGGTCCTAAACAATCCATTACTTTGCATCTTTCCCGAGTCCCACTCGAGCAATCTCATAACCCTATCGAGTCTAACTCTGGGCAGTCTATACCATTGAACAGTCTCATCATGTTCCGTCTGCCCATCACTCCTCGAGTAAACCAAGATATCATCCAATGAAAAATCACAACAACTATTTACCCCTCACACAAACCATCCTAGTCGAAATCGACATTCCCCAAGCACAAGCCCCAAAGGCCTAAACCAATATCAGACAATCACCCAAGGAACATCTCCTCCGAGTTCGGACAATCCACATGAGGTGATACTAGCAAAACAATCTAGCACTGGAGTACCCATTTGCTTCCCAGAGACAACTAGAACTTATTACAACGATAACCTCTTAGCTTCCTTAACTCTAGTTACTATCGCCATCACTAGGTAGGTACCTAATACCACCCTATTCCTTTGGAGTAGATCGACTCCCCAAAATAATGCTAAACCCAGTAAAGCCCATAACAAAGCAATCACAAGGAAACATACATCCATGACTCGATAAGACCACATTAACAAATCATGCCAAAACTAGTCGAACCACCAATCGGGTTCGTCACTACTAAAGGTCTATCGACTAACTCAGGTTTGTCAAACAAAACCCGATCAAAACATCTTAAATAGAAAGCATACCTCAAATAACGACACCTTTTTCCTTCTGCGCCGCAGTTGGGGCATTTGACGAAGAAGGAACAGCGTTGATAGCATACGCTTTCACAATCTGCTTCTCCCTAGGAGGTTGTGGGCAATCGTCCTTGTGATGTCCCGCCTGGCCGCAGTTAAAGCACTTCCTTTCCCCAGGTTTTTCTTGGCAATCTCTGGCATAGTGGCCCTTCTTGCCACAACTAAAGCATTCGCCATCTTTCTTATTTTTCTTATTCTGACCATCCTTGGTTGGGTTCTGCTTCCTCTTGCTCTGAGAATTCTTCTTGCCTTCACCGCCTGCTTGCGGCTTTGGCTCCTCTGTAGATGCAATAACAACTTCGGTCTTCGACTTAGGGAAAAGGCTCTCTGACCTTAATGCCTTTCCTACAATAGACTCGAACGTCTCATCGATATGGTTTATAAGTCTTTCCCCCAAGTACCCATCCAAGCCAATAGGAACTTCTCGTTCTTCTTTTCGACTGTATCAATAAGGGACCATCCATATTTCGATAAAGTGTCGAATTCAGCGATATACTCCAAGACTACTCTACCGTTCTGCTTAAGCTCCAAGAACTTCCGGAACAGTTCTGATTTATGAGCAGCTGGAATAAACTTATCACAAAATCGAGTCTTAAATTGATTCCAAGTAACTTGATCTTCTGGAGTAGCTGTTCTAATGGCATTCCACCAATTCATCGCTCGCCCTTGCAACTGACGAGACGCTAGCCTTCTCTTCATCGCATCCTCAAGACCCAAGTCATCGAAGATACGATCACAGCTATCCAACCAATCCTGAACATCTATGGCCGACTCCGTTCCATGGAACGGCTTCCCACCAAGGTTAGTGTAATCCTTGCACAACTTGGTGAAATCGACCCTAGGCGCTTGCACTACTGGACCACCACCATTTCCGGGATTGGGAACTGCCCCTCGAACATCCCTAAGCATCTTCCTCATGAAGTTGGTGAACATTGTCCTCATGTCAGGAGCATTCCCATGGTTGGTCCCTCTGCCAGCACCCCTGGTGTCTCTACTCATCGTTCAATCTATAAAGAGAAAACGATTAACGACCCCATAGTGGTGCTAGTGCAATATGACTCCATCCTTAGCTATACTGATAATAGTATATATATAGCTTTTGAAAACCAAAGTAATCACAAATACGCGCTCTCATATACGTAATATCTCTCCCTAGGGTCTTTCCCTAGGTTAACTACGCAACCTAGAGCTCTGATACCAAGTGTGACGGCCCGCCCCGCACCAACCGACATTTACTCCAAAAGTGCGCTGTACACATGTCCAGTTAGCACGGAACGGTCATCAAAAGAAAAGAAAGAAGAGAATGAGCTAATCAAGGAACCTGTAGAATGTCTCACAGCGCATAGAATAAAATATAATAACAACATACTTGACATAAAACAGGTGAGACAGTGCATAAGCTGAAAATAAACTAGCATAGCAGCGGAAAATCCAAGTACAGCTTATGATCCAAAGCCAGCATTATTACAACTTTTCAAACTGTCTCAACAAAAGAAAAGCAAGATAAAGGAGGTACACTACTAATGCCCAAGTAGCGACCACCAGCGACACAGGGAGAATATCTATATATCATACGTGGAAGCCTCATGCTCGCCTCCGAATCAGCTACTCGCGCATCACCAGCTAACCATAACCTGTCTCTAGTCTGCTCGTGTGAGCACCCAGAGTAATAAGAGGAGACATAAAACTCTGGGTCAGACATAAAGCCTGGTATGAGCGATAAGCAACAAAACAGAACAATAACAGGTATAATCCAATCATACCTGAACCTGAACCTACTACCAAAGAGTTAGCACTACATACTGTACAACACTCTAAGGTACCATTTCCAATGGTGTAAAGATAACGGGGGTGGGGGTGTGCATGTCATAGTGATGTCAAACAATTAAGCATAACAATCATCCTTACATCCCTCACTCAGTGCGTAAAGCATACGATATCCACTACTTTTGTCACCTAATACTTTGGGCCATGACGGAATCCAATCCCTTACAACTATCACTACAAGCCCCTAATCTGTCTCTCAATAGTGAACCAAAGTTATGAATAACGACAACCCCTTTGCACACGTCCCGCAGCAAAGCCCAATCATGAAGTGAACTCATTGGTTCCCATCTGGATCTTGAGCTCTAACTTCCTATTTGGACTACCTTTGCATCTCGGGTTTTTAGTCTTCACCGGATCGGTTCGGTCTTCCTTCTTCATTCTGCTTCGGATCGGTTCGGATCTTGCCTAGCCATCGGTTCAGTTCGTGGTCTGCATCTCTGGTTCGGTTCGTAATTAATCTCCGTTCGTGGTGCAAGCAGCTCAAGTCCTCGTCTTATCTCCGGGTCGGGTCGGAGTTAGGTAAATGGTTCGGATCGGAATGCTTCTGGCGGATCGGGTCGGAGAACTCCTTGGCCATCAGTTCACGTGCTTCCAGGCGGTTCGATTCGGAGAAGACTACACGGGTCGGGTCGGAGAAGACGCTCTGCTAGCGGTTCGTGGGGAAAGGCTTCACAATGATTCGGTCCGGGCCTCCCCACCCGATCTGATCCGGTTCGGGTCTCAACCTGCACTTTTCCTGCAACTTCCAACGACTGTTTATACGCCTCTCGATGGCATTTTCGACCATTCTAACTATTCTAAACAATCACTAAGCATACCATACAATCATAGCAACATGTATAATCATTCACAAACACCAAAACAACGATCATACCATGTAAAATGGATCAAACATACCCAAAAACCCATATTTTCCCCTTAATCCCTCTTAATCATGTTTGGGTATATAATTAGCAAAACTTGTCCAAATTAGCCAAATTTCCTAACAGAGGTCTAAAACAATATTTAAGAATTTCTGAATATTTTTCCAGATTTTAATCATGCATAAATTCGCTAATTATCACTAATCACCCCTTAATCCCCCAAATTCCGGGATTTGCAAAATTAGTCGAAATTAACCCAAATTCATATCAGAGGCATAAAATGATGTTTTAGAATTTTAGGAAATTTTTCAAATTTTTCTGAGCCATAATTTCGCTAATTTTCGCTAATTACTACAATTAGCCGTAATTAGTGAAAAACAATGCAAATCACTCACCTTTGCCACAAAGTAAACTATAGATCTGAAATGATTCTCTGTTTGTGTCAAATACCAATGCTTAGCAGCAGCTCCTATCTTGATTTGATGCTAATCCGCCTTGATTTGGTGTAGATCTTGCTAATATGTGATTAGGAAAGCCAAAAAGATGTTTTGGGAGTGATTTAGAAGGTGGAGGCCATTGCTAGAGCTCAAAGGAGGTTTGTGGCGGCTGGAAAATGAATGAAAAAATCGTTTTCTAAACCCTAGCAGCCCTCAAATACCTCTAAACCCGAAATCCCCCATTGGGCCTAGCTGTTAATCACCCGATTTAGCCCAACTAAGCTGTTTTTCACCTTCTAAACCTTGTTTCAGCTATATCTCCCAAACGGTGAGCCCGTTTGGCTAATTGTAAACCATCATCCGGAGCCAATGGAAGTGGTTTCAGGTCAAAATTCCTTTCCAGTCAAAATTTATGGCCAAAACAGTACCAACTAGGGGTAAAATGGTCATTTAAAAATCGACAAAAATCATGAACATGGGAAATGACCCCAATAGTCGTCTCCCAAAGTTGCATGACCATACGACTTCATATGGGAAAGAAATAAATATTCCACGATCCTATGATGCGTAGAATGCGGGTCGTTACATCCTCGGATTAATTCGAACGGCAAGTAGCAAATCTTAATACACAATTTTTTCAAAAGATAATTTGGTTACTGAGAAGATAAATGTTAAAAACTTTAAAAGAAAAATTCGTATTTACTGAGGGCTAAGATGGATGATTTTTTATATCTCCATGGTCTTCACCAACTATTAACGAAAAAAGGGGAGCAATATAATAGTATAAAAGATATAATTTTTGGATAGAAAGGCCGAGGTACATATTTAGTCTTTGTGTGGAGAATACGATATTTCATATTGTTGCTAACAAAACATTTACTTATGTAATCTGGAAGAAATAGAACGAACCACACAAGGAAATCTACATCAAACAAAACACTTCTTTTGAGAAGATTGATAAAACTAAAACATAAGGAAGATGTGTCAATAGAAGAACATCTTATTATCATTTAAGTAATTGTGAATCAATTGACTACCACGAATTAGAAGGTTAATAATAATACATAAGCCTTAATTTTGGATAGTTCATCATCGAAAGATGGAAAACATTCGTTAAACAACTCAAATTCTAATGGAACTGTTTCCATGACATCGACGATAATAGCCTTCTTGGTGAGGAAATGTAGATGATAACCTAATGGATGAAAAGATTAAGAAAAGGAAATGTAAAACTGATTGAAGATATGCATCTTATAAGGAAGGGTAGCTATCTAGACATGGAAAGATGATCAAATAGATCGAACATGAAAAGGAAATCCATTTACTATTACTATGAAAACGTTGTCGGGATTTAAGGTTTTGAAACAAGCTAAAAGAGTTAAAGAGAAGACGAAAGCATTAAAGGAAGTCAATTGTAGGAAGGTAGTAATGATGAAATGGGTTTTTTTATTATCATTGATGCATTGTGTGACGATCGCCCTGCACCTCGATAGTTAAACAGTGCCTTGTAGTGGTTCCCGGGAAATGCGAGGCAAACATCAAGGTCTAAAATAAAGAAAAGAAACCCAAAACTTGCCGTATATCTTACAAGGCATCGAATAGAATATAACAATAACACATACCTGATATAAAATAGATGAGACAGTAAATAACTTATGTTGTGATTTGTGACATGAAATCACATATGTTGATGAAGACGAGACATATATGTGCTTGGCGATAGTGGAGATGTGTAGCAGCAGAAAGAAGGCAAGGAGTAGCAGTTTTGTTTCGAGCTTCAGCTCAGATGTCTGAGGCAACTATGTCAGACGTCTGAGTTGTCAGGGTTTGGAACCTGGGAATATGGACAGACGTCTAACATATATTAGTCAGACGTCTGAGCAGGTTTTTTCTTCTATTTGACTTGGTCTTACTGTGACTTATTCTACAAGTAATGAAGGGGCAAATTAGGTATTTGCCTAGGCCTTTTATTCTCCTATAAAAGTAGCATCTAGGGTTGGATTAAAGAGTATGGGATTGAGACTGAATTAATTAATCCAAGGGTTTGTCATCGTTCTTCATTGTTCTCCTTCTCCAACAAAAGTTGTAGTCATCTAGATATTCTTTCCCTTTCTCAATAAGGATATTGATTCTTGTAATTTGTTTATTGTTGATTGTTGAACTAGTGAGTGTAAACAAATTTATTTTGTGAATCAATAAAGAGAGTGGTTGGGTGGGATATCTTGTGTTTGCGTATGTGATTTCATATTTGTGTTTGTTTCCATAGAAATCATCTGTAAGTAATTGGGTGAAGAAGATCCTGGTCGCTTCTGCAAAGGCGCGGTTTTCATAACAGCTTATAATGAACCATAAGCATTAGAGTAATATATCCATGTAACATAAATAGTTATACATGTAATAATAACCCAAATAAACTGTACCTAAATAGAAAATACCGCTAAGCCCCATAGTACTAAGTAGCGAAAAGTAACAGAGTACAAAAATAAGATATATGGAATAAACGCCTGCTCGTCTCTTGATTAACTACTCGTGCTCATTCTATTTTGTCTCTAATATGCTCATCTAAGAGCATCCAGAGTAATAAGAAGCAATGCATAAAACTCTAGGTTACAAAAAGTCATAGTGTGAGCGACAAAAATCTCAAGTACTAATGTGAAATAATACAATGAGTATGGAGAATCATACATGATATGTCTCTGTATACAAAGAGTTAACACATGTAATAATGTACTCTCCTCTAAAGCTATCATGTCACTAGTTGTATATGGATGTGTATATGATAGGATGATCACAAACAATTATATATATCATCCATCCATTAGTAGCATGATTATAGTATCGGTAATAAAAACATCAAGTAATGAATGTTTTATATTTAATATTTACTAATCATTGTCTAAGATATATATATATATATATATGTATGTATGTATGTATGTATGTATGTATGTATATGTATATGTATATTGTACAGTGCAAGATATATTACAGGATGATATGGAGGTAACTGATATTCGAGATTGTACAATATCAAGATTAAAGATTCAAAATGTTAATTCAAGAATATGAAGACCATTTTAAGAGTTCAAGAACTCAAGATACTATTGAGTCTTATAAATTATGTTAAATCTCGGTTTGCACTTATCTGATCTCCATCTGATTCTTACAAAATGACTTTCAAAATATTTTTGATTTCAAAATCAGTTTTCAAAATAATTTCATCTCAAATTCCACTTTTTAAGTTCTCTTTACATAAAGTTTTCAAATAATCATTGTCTTTAAAATAATCCTTTCAAAGATTTTTAAAAAGAAAATTTTATAGTTACTTTGCTTTGAAATATTGTGTACTGATTAGATTCCAATATTTAAACTTTTGTACTTTGGTTTTAATATTCTAATATTATACTTTAAAGTAATTTTGATTTTATACTTACTTTGATAATTGTACGTTGACTTTTGATTTTACACTTTTTATGTACTTTGGTTTCCATAAATAAATATATTTTGATTTTATACTTACATCTATATTTTTTATATTACCTTCAATTTTTGATTTACTTAAAATTTTAAATTAATCTATACTTTTTAAACTCACAATTATGATTTAATAATATTATGATTTTAATTTTGTATTTTTTGTTTCGTATATTTAACATATATACGTTTTTCTTATACTTCTACCTAAATTATTTGAATATTTTTAGACAAGTATTTAATTATTACTATGCTTAAATTATACATTTACTATGATTAAATATGATTATAAAGTTTCAAAACATTATACATATGTTTTCCCTTCAAATAATTTCAAAGCAAACTAGTTTTATTTTTTAACCAGCTCATGTCAACATATGGGTTGTACACATGTCGACATGTAACAGTAAAATTTCAACATTCAAATATGAAAAGAAGTGTCTTTTCGCGATATTTTGCTTCAAACTGCCACAACACTTCACCACTATACACACCTTCTTCCACAAACTATATTAATCAACTTCTTCTATATTTCTTTAGATCTTACTCCTATCTTGAAAATCGTAATTTATATGCCTTATATTGTCGATTTATCAAACGAATCAAGTTATTTCTTTTCTACTTTGATTCTACATCAAATTCTCTGCGTTTCTACTATGTTTAAAGTGCAAACCAAAGTTATAGGAGTAATTATAATTAAGATCAAAAGATCAAAGTCTGCATTCATTGTACAAACTATTCGAAATCTGTAAGGTGTGACTAGGCAGCCCTAAATCTAGTTTTCCTTAATTACGGTTGTCTAAAGCAATTGGAAGTGTCTTGTTTGCTCGAAAATCAAGTTGAGTGAGAATATGTGTCCCACAAATAGATTGGATTGGTTCAGAGGTTGGTATTCTAGAGAGTGTCCCCTTGCGGCACTAAAATGTAGGAGTATAGTTGTTGATAGTGAAAAAAGGTCGTCCGTAGTGAAGAACAGGATGTAGGGTAGCTCTAAACCAATATAAAATTCTTGTATGTTCTTTTTTTTTACTTTTTTCTTCTAGCATTCAGACTGAATGACTCTATGAAACTACGTCGATACTTCCACATATTACGGGTAACGTAGGAGACATCTCTATTTTTCCCCGGGGGGATATTTATAATTACCACTGCATAGCTTTTGGCTTACTTATTTGATTTTGTGATCTTTTTATACAAACACTCATAATCATAATAAAAAAAGATTTCTAAAATATTCACAAATTTAATAAAACGCTATTCACCCTCCTTCTATGTTAATCTAATCTTAAGATCCTTAATCTGCATCACTTTTCGTTAGTATCAGAAAATTTGTTTTTAAAAGCATCATAAACTGATTTTTGAAAATTTTAAATGGCTACCGACACTATAATGTCTACAATGTCACTAGTCATTTGTAGAGGGCCAGTTTACTGCCATACCACCATTTTTAATGGTAGTATTTACACTTATTGGGCATGTAGGATGAAAATATACTTACACTCAATAGGATTAGATATTTAAAATGTTACACAAACTAAGTGCACTAAACCGTAGACTAACTATGCATAGTGGACTGCTGATCAAAAAGCAGTTGCACAAAGTAATTCAAAGGCTATGAATATATTATTCTGTTCACTAGATAGGAATGAGTTTAATAAAGTGTCTATTTGTAAGTCTACACATGGAATTTGGAGAAATTTGCAAGTCATTCATGAAGGCACTAGTAAAGTTAAGCAAACTAAAATTTCCATGATAACTAATCAGTTTTAGATAATTAAAATAAATCCAAATGAATCAGCTTATGACATGTATAGTAGATTTCAAAATTGAGTTCACTCACTAATTACATTAGGCAAAAACGTTTCGGAAGAAGACTAAGTTAGAAAAATTCATAATTCATTCACTCACGATTAAGATCATAAAATTTTAGCAATTAAAAAAGCTAACTGTTTGACCAAAAAATGACACTAACACCCAAAAAATTGTGTTTTGATCATGAAATATGAAGGAATAAACGAAAAATGCAAAAAACAGCAAGACAACAACAATTTTATAGTGGTTCGGCATTAATAAGCTTATATCCACTTTATAATTCTTCTATTCAATATAGAATTATAATCAAGATACAATCAATTTCTTGTCTTGAATATTGAAACTCACTCGAAAATGGCCAAAACTACTCTCAGGTTGAATGGTAATGGCGGCTTGCGTATATCACTTAGAATTTCGAGTGGCCAGAAGTCCCCTATTCAATGCATGAAAACTCATATTTATAGGCAGTTCCTGGGTGCTCGACCCGGTTAGTTCGACCTGCATTGTTCGACTCGGAGCCTTCATTTACATCCGACCTGAAGCCTTCATTTTTATTCGACCCAATGTCCTTACATCTACATCCTACGCAAGGCTAGAGGGTGACTTCATCTTAGCTTTGCATGTTTATTCTCCTACCCAACTTCCAGCTCTTGAGTATGCATGAATCTTGATCTCTACTACATACGCTCGCGATTGTTCGGACCTTGGGTGACCTAGCTACAAGGCAGGCTAAAAAAATTCCTCTAAAGTATGTCTTATTGAAGATGAGGCGTGCTTTGAACTTCGTCAATCTGACCATTCCTGAATAGATAACAGTCAATAGTCATGTCTTCTTAACTAGTTCCGTCTCTTGGACTTTTTCCTACATAGATAACTTATCATGTATCACACTGCTTTCATTGTTGTTTGTTAGGCTAAAGCCTATGGTCGAGGTGATCAAGATAATCGAGATGATTAAGTAATCATTTAAACTCGTCGAATCAAGAGGTCAAATTCTTTTCGCTCTAGTCCTGTTAGATCGTTGGTTCCCGAGTGTGACTGCATACGCATAGGTAGTTTCCAAACAAAGTATTCTTCTTGCACAACTCGAGTGTATGGTCACGTCAGACCTTCTCCAAAGAAATCCACAATTACCCCAGATCGCATTATAATCCAATGACCACGTATGAGTCAACACAATAGATTGTTGAAATCATGCAAGCCAATGTCTAGTATGATCATCAAAATCATAAGGCAATAAAGGAGTTTGTCCCTCTTTCCATTTAATGCAGTCATGATTTAAGTTTTTTTTTGAAGTCACGCCTGATCCATAAGATGTCTCGCTTGAACGGGAAAGATAAGTTATGTCATAGTCCATAGATATAGTATATATGTTTTGAATCACGCGCTAAGTTAGCGTCGTCTTCAAAGTCAATCACGAGTCGATGCTCGTGCTCCCGGTGTCAGTGGAATACAAGCGAAGCCAATGATTATGCTCCCTGTCACTGGTAGGGGTTGAGCTAAGTCAATCGGACATCCTGTCCTTAAGCCTTTATACTTTCGTCATTGCGTCGGGTTAAAGTTGCAGGTTTAGCAATCTCAGTCGTCCCATGTCGTTTTGTACCCTCTCTCGAGTCAATGAAAGTTAGAGTTGAATATGCAAATTTTCGAATCACATTCACTTTCACATTGCCTCTTCACTTTTGTTAGAAAGTAAATATTTCCTCATCGAGCGTCATCGGATTTTGTCACTCTTATCTGATTAGTTGCAGGATTGAGTAAGCTTGTCGAAATGCGAGTGAATGATCGTCGTTTGAGAGTTAATCGAGCCCTTTCGTTCATGTTTAAGCATAGTTTGAAACAGTCATCACACTCTTACTGACTTTATTCTTTATTCTCGGTTCCATTGAGCTTAATAAACAAGATTGTAAATTTGATCACTAAAATTGGTTCTCTCTGAAATTGCACATTCCGTCATTCTTTTATGGGGATTTCCTTTAAATGGTCCTCCGTTCATCTTTATAAACATATCAAGACATCCATCTTAACGTTAGCACCTTCTTGTCGCAAGCATTTGTCTGCCTCAAGGTAAAATTCACCCATATCTCTAGGCAAATATCATTGCAGAGAGATTTTTGAGTCCATTTCAAGTAAGATGTTGGACACTGCAGCCACTAAATCCATAGATGGTTCTGTTGAATCCACCAATGCCATTGTCGCATTAAACCTTTTTAGGAAAGAGTGTAGAGTCTTGCCAAACTGTTGCTTGATAGATGTAGGGCACATCACACTCGGGGATTGAGCTATGTGGACCCGAAATTATTTGATAAACCGGGTGACCACCACATTCCAATTGTTGACTCGTTCAGATTCCGGCTGCTGAAACCACACAACAACTATGTCAGTTAAGTAGTGGGAGAAACACTTTGCCATGCATTTTCTGATGCCGATTGCACTTCCATATGGCGCATTTGACACATTAGATGCATGGTAAGATCTGTCCTTCTGTTGTAAGGCTCCAGAACTGGAAGTTTGAAGTCTGGAGGGCTTTGGGAAATCCTGGTTTCCCGTGTGAATGGACTTCGACTAACGTGATCCGCATCATCCTGAGAAGTGCCGCCTCTCAAGAAGTGTCGAGTCATATTAACAATGTGATTTCCATCAGCTAGCAACTGTCGCCAGTCGTTCGATCCTGCGCTGGTGCCCCCAGCGTGAAGTCCTGAAGTGGGTGGAAGCTGGCCTTGGGCATCTGGGGCATCTTCGTTCCGCATATGCAATATCCGCCAATTAGGATTCTAGGTGAAGTGTTTTCCATTCAATATGCTTGCGGTTTTCCACTGGTTAATTAATTCTGGATGACGATCTGTTACTCAGACGTATGTGCGTTAATCTTAAGGAGTCATCCTTTTTGCTGCAGTCTAGGATCTTGTAGAACTCTAAGGATAAATAATCTGCATATAGTAATCGGGCGACCGAATTATGCTGCTCGAGGCTCGCATCCTGTGCCCATAGTAATAGGGTTTGGCTGGGTAGTAGATTTCAAATCCATGTCTTCTTTGGTTTCATACTCCCTAATCGAATCGTGAGTCGAAGGCAAAACGGTTCGTTGTTAGTCAGCCCATACTGATCGTTAGTCTTCTATCTAGGCTCTAAGTATCAGAGTCAAGTGACAAAAAGTCAGACTGTATTCGCCTAAAGTGCTCCCATTTCCCCTCTACATCAAAGGGGAAAGTCGAAGACAAAGAGATTGCGTCACACCCAATTGTTGAGTAGGATAGGATAGATGATTCATCTTCAGCCTATTATACCTGTTGGTCCGGAATTAGGTTGGGACCAGTCAATGGGCGGTCACTCTACATCTGTTTCATGGTCTTATGCGATCAATTTAGACACGTATGCATGAAAAAGAGACAATGCTTTCAAAACTTAAGTTATCGAGTTATCCAAATTCTCGAGCCATTGCATTTTCTATTTGATGTATTTGTAAAGTGACACTCATTGTTGCACTTGGGCTATAGTCAGTCACATATGTGTATGCATGTCGATTTGAGATATCACTTCCAAGGCCTCCTTTCATTCGTTGCCTCAAGTCAACCCTTCGAATGCAACCCTTTATGGGTGTATGCGAGTGCGGCCCTTGCGTCTGTGCTCTGTATCTGTACATGAACCTGCAATTCAAATAGAATAATTCGCGTAGTTTTGCAAGCTACTAAATCAATATTTAAGTCACAAGAAACTTTATCTTGAAATGAAAACATTCTAAGCATTAAGCTATCTATATTAGAATTATTAAATGTTAGTGTACCAAGTGTCGTGGTACAGTGTATGTAGCTTCCAATTAACTTTGAGTCATGAGTCGCGTCAGAAACATGTTCAAAGTTAATTTAGAATTTTGTATCCATTCCCCCAACATTGATGGGAACCTGGTTAATTCATTTGGACGTCCGCTCTGTAAGTCCTTTATACTATTATCCTTGTCCAGAGGATGATGGAGTTTAATGGACGTCGCAGTATCTCCCTTTGTACTCTCTCTCAAGTCGAGAGAGTTACAGTTTAGGGTCTAGTGGTCTCAAATTGTGGTACACCATTCACACTAACCCAATAGGTTTATACTCTCTCTCAAGTAATGAAAGTTAGAGTTTTAGACGTCGTGGCTTGTCCTATATACTCTTTGAAGTCAATCTGGTTAGAGTTACGAACGTCGTTGTTCGTCCTTTATAATCACCCAAAGTCAATCTGGGTTAGAGTTACGGACGTCGTTGTTTGTCCTTTATACTCTCTATCAAGTCATGGGAGTTAGATTTACGGACGTCGATGTTCATCCTTGGTTTATACTCTTGTCCAAGCTATAATAACTAGAGTTAGTCGGGAAAACAGTTGAATCAAATTTGCCTTGACATCGTTCCTTCTGCCTTTACATCAAAGGAAAATGATGCCACTAGGGACGATTTGATCACATCCCTATCGTTTACTCGTCCCGTTGAAACATGGGATAGAGTTGGATGTTGTGAAGGTGTCATTACCTTGCTTTGGTCTATAGAGCTGGGGTCGCCATATCGAGCGTCAATGTCTAGCACAAATTTAGTCTTCCCAAGTCTGGTCAGTCACAGGGTTGGTCGGTTCGTTGAAATATGAGCCAATGAAATATATATATATATATATAAGTGTCCTAAAAAGGGTATATATATATATATGCATATATGAAATATATACACATTAACAACTTTAAGGCACAACATAAAATATACATATACAATCTAGTTCAACAAGGCATACATGCATGAACTGTATAACAACATGCACCTCAGAAAGCAAACTGGAAGTATAGCATAAACAAGATATATCATAAAGTAGCATGCTCATTCATTTCAAAAGGAAGAGAGGTTATATATGTGTATACTTATTTAAAGGGTGTTGTATGTTAGGCCAGTCTTTATTTAGTTAAACACAAAATATGGAAAGATGGCAAGTAACCATCACAAGGTCCTCGAGCTTGTACTCGACAAAGCAACAAGGCAAATACATACATGGAAAATACATTATTATTTTTCTTTTCCCATGCTATCACTATACAAGCAAATTTAATATATGAGCTACAGTTGTAACAAATATATTCCATATTAAATGTGCAAAACCCAACAGTGGGTGCTAAAACTTTCAAACCTAGGTATTTTTCAGATTTTGAGATAGGGGATATATGTGAACCAGTAGTAATTATGTATATATGTGTTTCGAAATAGGGGTATATACATATATGAAATCTATGTACATATACATTGTCCTAGCAACAACGTATATACAATGTTTAAGACACAAATCAATATTCAATATATATCATACCAACACAACCTGAGTTCAATTCAGATTTGCATACACGGAAGTGATAGATCAAAGAAAATTTTGAAAAAAATCAACAGTTAAAGTCAGATACTTGCAGCAACCAAAACAGCCAACATCCTACAAGAATTTACTATTATATTTTAGTTCACTGAAATAGAAACTTGAATATGAAAATCGTGAGATATCCTCACCTTTGCTCGATGAAAGAACATATGGCCATTCGTTGGTGGTGCTACCTTGAACATGCAAAAGCATTGAGCACGAGACATTGGAGGTTAGTCGGGTTTCACATCTGAGGTGGTGGCTTCGGAGGCTGCAACGATCAGATGAGCCATTCGATTTGGACTATGGTTTTCGATTGATGAAGTAGCGATAGCTTACAATTTAGACAAGGAGGAGGCAATTTGATTTTTGGTTGCTGGTGACTTGATTTGATGGATTTGGAGGAGGGATATTTAAGGAGGAAGCCATTTTCGATGATTTGGGGAAAGCTCGACTGAAGTGAAAAATGAAGGGGAAAGAGGGTTTTCACGATTGATGGTGTATATTGTGTGGATTGATAGTTGATATTTTGTTTTGAATGATGGTGTGGATCGTTGAGGTGTAACTTTTTCCAATTTGAATATATTTATAAATACTGCAACATCTTGCTGATATCTATGCTAACACCTTGAAGCGAATGTTGTAATAGACAAAAATCAGCATAGCTATCGTTACATTGTAGCTAGCAACATCATTTAATTTTGCTGCAATAGGCCATCTATGGCGTAGTGAGGACTCTATATGAGGCATTAACGACTCAGCATACGACATATCACCCTCAGACCGATGATCGACCAAAGGGATTAATAAAGTCCTTGAGGATTTACTAAGGTTATGCATTTTGGACTTTCGAGGTACATTGAAGGAGCATCTACCCTTTGTAGAGTTTGCCTACAATAATAGGTTCCAAAGAGTATAGGGATGGATCCTTTCGAGGCACTTTACAGATGACCATGTGGATCCGCTCCATATTGGTGAGAGACGACGTATAGACTATTGCTTGGGCCATATATTGTTAGGGAAACTACCAAGAAGATTGAGCTAATAAAAAAGAGGGTGAAAACAACCTGTGATAGGTGGAAATCTTAAGTCGACAGAAGGAGGACAACTTCGAGTTTGAGGTAGGAGACCTTGTTTTCATTAAGGTGTCACCTCTAAGTAATGCGATGAGGTTTGGTTCGGTTGGTAAGCTCGCTCCCAGATTCTTAAGACCATTCCCCATTGTGGGTACAATATGGAGAATGACATATAAGGTGAGATTGCCAGATAGACTCGTGGAATTTTGCAACATAATTCATATCTCCCACTTAAGGAAGTGCGTATATGATTCAGTTGGTTTTAGTTGAGCCCAATCATCTTGAGAAGGTAGAGGTTGAGCCAAATGGGTCAGTGGGAGAGTTGGATATTGGAGCATGAGGTGAAGCACTTAAGGAATAAGGAAGTGAAGTTAATATAAGTTCGGTAAGGAGATAGTTCCGGAAGCTTAAGAGAAGATACACATTTATTATCCATTCCTTTTCGATGGTACGCTTTGAATTTCTTTCCATCGTTAGTTTTTCCTTTAAATACGTTTCGTCTTTTGTATCTATTGAATTTGCAGAACTTAGCTATAACCTATGGATTATATAATTTGTTGTAAACGAGTTAACAGATATACGCATGTGGTTGCAAGTGTTTGCTAGAGGATTTAAATGAATCCATGTACACACACTAGTCACTATTAGAGATCGATAAATAAGGACAATAAGCATATGCATATGAATATTTGTGCATTTTTACTTTATTTCCATGGTTATAAATTGATAACTATCATATAATTTTGCATATGGATGATGTTTATAGTATTCATAAAGAACTATCCGTTATCATTAGGATTTTTTCATACCTTTGGATGCATGATATTAGCATAATTGCACAAAAAAGAAGGTCAATTAAACCAGTAGTTTTCCTAATATTTTGCACTAGTTAGAGACTATGCACACTATACTATTGCACAATAACATAATTTTCATTAACGAACTTAAGGATAAAGGATACCATAGTTGATGATTTAGTAGATGGACGTAGATATTGGTTATAATTAATCATATTATACTTCTTTCCTTAGTAATTTCGGGGATGAAAACCTTAAAGGAGGGCAGAACGCAACGATCCTAAATTTAGGGGTTTCGAAACAAAAGAGTTCTGTTTTATTTTCTATTGGTTGATAAACCGACCTAGAAAAGTTAACCAATAATAAAAAGTTTGTAAATTGTAAAATTTTTGTTATGAGAGTTACATCAATGAGTTCACGATAGTTTTCCAGTTAATTTTCATACATAACTTGTTAGAATCTGAGTTAGTATAGAGAAGATGTGAGGAACTAAGTTATAAGTTTAAAATTAATAAAAGAAAAAAGAATAGAGAAAAAAATAATAAAACGTTACAGGTTGACCCGACCTAACATTGGTTGAACCAACCATGAGTAAGTTGACCTATAAGTCAACTTACTAAGGGTCGTAGGTCAACCCACGTATTGTACCTGGATGTTGTTTCATCTAGGTACGAGCTGAACATATTTGAATGAGTTTTTAAATCGATGCAATCAATTTATGAGCATTGGATGACTAATCTGACGGTTGTAAATGAACCTGTGACATATAAGGACCTGATTAGAACTTAAAATCCAACGGTTTATGATCCCTAAGCTACACTATAAATAGACCCCTAGACCAAGTCATTTTCCTCACACTTAGATTTCTCCTCAGTGGTTTCATTGCTTGAGTCTGGTCCCTAAAAATTAAATATTTTCAAAGTGAAAATCTTTTAAATAAAAATGTTAGATGTCACATGTCAAGATCAACAAAGGCCATGAAGGAAAGCTTAGGACCATGGGTGAGTGCTGTGATTATTCAGACTTTTAGTAATTATGGAAAACAGGGTATATAATACTTTTAGATTTCTCCGTAGTTTTTCTTGTAGCTATCTTATAGTTTACCTTATATTTTAACTATTTTTCTATAAGTTAGTGTTTCCGTAAGCTATTTTTATATATGATATTCTCTAAAAGTGTTTCCCTTTCTCTTCTTAATGGTTTCTTTTTATTTACATTATGTAAGATAGTTTTACAGCCTTTTTTTCCTTTACCGGTATTTCATCCTTATCAGTTATGTGCTGTTTCTGCAATTATTTAAGTTTATGCATAAAACATGCCTATATCTAGAAATGTTGGTTTACTAATGACACATTTAATATTCTATTTGTGTGTGGAAATTAGAATTAAAGTAATAGTTGTGCGAACATGGATTACAAAAAATAACTATAGAAAAGTATGCATAAATTGTAGATCTATAATTAAGAAGGAATTAGACTGAATTAGGCAAGTTAATGAGGATATGTAATAAGAATTATAACATGATTATAGTTGGAAAAGATAGAGAATAGGAATAATATTATGATAAATGTGTGGATAAGTTAATAAATCATAATCGACAAATTTGAGATATTTTCAACTAGAATTATAAATAGGGATTATAATGAAGAAGGAAAATGGAAAGGCTTATTATAATTAAAAACATAGATCATAGAGTAAGGTTAATAAGCATGTAACCAATAAAATGTAAGAAGTATGTAGTCCTCCATTCCAGCAACAAGTGAAGGTTAGGGAAAATAATTGACTGATAAGTAAGACACAGATCAAGGATGAATTTTTAGGGATGCAAATTAGAGTATTTGTTTGCTCGAACCCGTATCAGCAACATTCCCTTTTTGGTTTATCATCATGGTCTCACATTGGTAGGGGTAGATGTTGGGCAAACTTAAGCTGATTGGGGTAAGCAAGGGGTCAATATAGATAGGGAGCATTCAGGTCAATTCTAGCAGTGTCCGAGTGTGCGGAGACATTGACAGGGGATAGTAAGTCACTGTTGTATCCAAAAGTGATCAGTTATGTCTTTATTGTTGGATTATTGGGTAGGATAAAACCTTAGATCCATAATGAAATTTTACTATGCTAGATGGTAGACCGGTAGGATAAAGCTGATCAACGAGAAGTATTAGGATAATTTCCTAATCATATTTCTTAACTTCGTTAATTGTGTAAGTGCAAACAATCAAACAGTCGATACTTGTGTATCTCAAGTATATTTATTTGTATACCTTTCAAGTATATTTATCTTCTGCAGTTATACACATACACTTTTCCTATTGACACTAGAACTTTACTAAGTTTATTTCTCTATATTATTCAATTATGCTAGTAATTACATCATTCACTAAGCTTTTTGTCTGGCTCGTTCCTCTTTCTTTGTTTTTTCTCCCCCATTAGGCTCGGGGGGCTTAGGTGATCAGTTCAGATTTCTTAGAGGATCAAACTTAGAGTACATTCTAGTTATTGGTGTATTCATCTTCTATTTTTACATCTTATTCTACAGATTTGTTTGTACTAATGAATTTTCAGGGATGATTACGTCGTACTCAAATTTGTGACTGAGGTTTTATTTTCATAAGACATGTGGTAGTTTTATGGTTTGTAAGTGAAATGAATATTTTGTTTTGTGTAACAACCCTCCCAGAATGAGCCTAAATCCTGACCTAGAAATGGCCCATCGTAACTTAGAACCATTCTAAACATGCTATTGGTTCCTATAAGGAAATACCAGAAACAGATATCGCAGAGCAATCTAAATGAAATCAGAATCTCATAAAGCAGAAGGAATAAAGTATAACATATCGAAATAGATGTACCGTAAATAAAACCATCATAAATGTCAGATACAATAAGTCTAGATAACAATTGATAAAGGTACATCAATAACTATCCCTATACAACCTTATAATAATATTAACACTTCCATAAAATAACTAAAGCCTTCATCTTAGGGTTCCATCTCTAAGGCATCACTACTCATCACTGATCTCTGCACCCATACCTACTAACCTGTTTATGTTAAGAGAAGGGAGGTCAGAACATAAAGTTCAAGTGAATGGAAAACATATAAGTTTAGCAATGACTATTTCCTATATTTGGTTGTGTAAATTCTTCATATTATGTCGACGCAAACAAACATACACATCTAAACATATGAGGCGGACATCCCTACAGTCACTTAAGGCCTATATGTAAATCTAAGGGAAGACACCCCTATAGTCACTTAATACCCCATACGTAAATCTAAGGGCGGAGTTCCTTACAATTAATTAGTACCCCCATGAGGCAGGTTATACCTAGTCACTTAAGACTATTACCAAATTTGATTTAGAGTGGGCATCCCTACAGTCACTTAATACCCTTTGGCGGACCCCTAGCCACTTAAGACCACATCTCTAACATCCACATCATAAAACTGTCCTTGTAGGTCGAGAAATAGCAACGACCACTTACTACCAAGTTTAGGCAGGAACACAACTTCTTTTAAGACCTTTCTAGTGGATCATCTTGTTACTATCTAGTTTCCCCTATAGGTGAACTCCTAGCTAGCCACTTAATACTTCCCTTAGATGGTGGTTCCTTCTGACCATTTAATACCTTATAAGAGAAAGGTGGACCCAAAGACCACTACAAAACTCGAAGGGAGGGTTCCAATACTTTGGTCCAGAACCAAGGAGTGAACCTTACGAATGGGACCTAGTCCTGACCACTTAATACCCAACAAGAGGTAGGTTAGTAACTTAATACCTTTCCCAAGGCAGGCCTACTCTCACATATACACACACACACGCACGCACTAGACATCTCACAATAAACTGTCCACTTGTAGATGATGGATTTGTCGGGCGGATCCGGGCAGGCTTCTACTACAAGTTGGGCTTAAACTCGCGTCCTAGTGTACTAATTATAATGACTAGGTGGATTCGGGCAGGCTTCTACTATAAGTTGGGCTTAACCTCACATCCTGGTGTACTAATTATAATGACCTATAACACCTAGACCTCTCACATTAACCAGTCTTACTTGTAGATGTTGGATATGCCTATCGGTTCTGGGAAGGCTTCTACTATAAGTAATGATTAACCTCGTGTCTGCATGTCATTAATTCTTATTAAAGCCATTACTCACACATGCATACAAATTCCTATGGGGGTATTCAAATTCTATTTTCTAGTTTAAAACGTATTTAGTACACACTTAATGCACATTAATATAATGTTTAATTACGCTATATATATAATAGGCGTGAATTATGTGAACGAGAATAACAGCATGACCACGTTTGAAATATCAATCCTAACATTCATTATTAAGGTGTACAAGTTAATTTCCCTATCAATTAACATGATCCAACATGCATATTCACAATTAGTGATAAAAGGGGTCAATTCATCCACACAACCTTTCATGTCTGCCCCATGCCCCTCGTTCTTTCCTGCCCAATCCAATCGCCGATCATGTCCGATCCAACTCTTCCTCGAGCCAACCACCCTCCTCAACGCCGCCGCCTAACCCTCCCCTATCTCCTCCGCCCCCCGGCCGGTCCTCTCTTAGAATCCATTCCCTCTTCTACCGGTACTATCCAAATCAGAGTCAAAGTAATTCAACAACCATGGACTTCTTTCCTGTTCAAGCGTAAGCCATTAAATACTAGGAAGTACATTCCTGTTGATTTGATTCCGACTTTTAAAAACGGTACATTGAAATTGATTCATGGAGTCTCTTAAGCAGGCACTGAGGTTTGGAGTGAATCAGTAGTAGTTTTTTCTTGGATAAACCTCTATCGTACTCAGCAGTTGTGGCTAAACTTAATTCATTCTGGAGGATGAAGGGTTTGGTGAAGGTAAAATCTGATGGAATTCTGTACTTGTTCGAATTTACTTGTGATGAAGACAGAAAAAGAATCTTACAAGTTGATCCGATAATTATGTACAACAAGTTAATTATTTATTATAAAAAAGTTTGACCCCTCAATTAGCAATGTTTGTGGAAATGTGAGATTGGTACCTGTTTGGGTTAAGTTCTATAATATCCCGATTGTTGCATGGTCCAACTTTGGTATCAATTGGATCAGTAGTATGTTAGGGAATCTTCTCTATATGGATGAAATGACGGAAAGTAGAAGGAGATTGAAATATGCTAAATGTTCAATAGAAGTTAAACCCAACAAGGAATTAATGAATGATTTTCTAGTCGAGACTATAGAGGGAGGTGTTCAATGTATTAATGTGGAATATCCGTGAAATCATTTGGTCATATAAGCGAAAATTGTGATAAGGAAAATAAAACAAGTGAGGTGGGAGTAAATGAAAATATGAGTCAACAACTAAACAAATAGTGCAATGTAAGGGAAGTTGTGCAAAGAAAATTCCCTTTGCAAAACAACGGAGAAAAGGAGAATTGGCATTACGTGGGAAATAAGAGGAATAGAAATGCTGTTAATGCAAGAGAAAATGAAAAGGGTAATCCAAAACAAGGAAGTTGAGTGAGAAAAGCCGCAAGTGCAGTAGAGGAAATATAAAAAGAAAATAGTTTCAATGTTCTTGAAGAAGGAGAAATCGACGACGAAATTGAACAAGTTCAGGAATGTAATGAAAGTGAAGAGGGATCTGCAAATTTGGACACTCAAGACATAGCTAACATTCCAATGCCCACTCTGGAAAGCTTGTTGACCAGCAAAGAAAACCACTCATTAGTAATCATACCTAAAATAGGAGAACCTGAAGAGATTTGAATGAAGAACTAGCTGTAGAAGCTGAAGTGAATAACTTTTTTCGTGACTTAATAATGCAACAGTGTTTGAAAGATAGAAGAAGGGAAATCAAGCAAGGAAAAGCTAAGGTAGATGAAACAATCAATGAGTTACTAACTGAAGTGGACAAACAACATATAGTCATAACAAGTGCTCTCCCTAATGTACTGAATGTTGCTATTCACTCACCAACCATTTATTCCCCTCATGATACCTCCTTAAATGTTAGTGCATGCATGCATCACTCTACGTCGCTTAACCCAACCCAGGTCGCTTCCAAGTCACCTGATCCCCATTTAAGTCCTCCCCCTTCTGTTAACGCCAACATTTACTCAAAGATTCAACCCTCTCAAGCTTTCAAAATTCCTCCACTCGATCCTTCTCCCTTGTGCCACCTGATAAAATCCTAAATATTCTTTGTTTGAGCACTCCTAGTTCTGCCCAAAAGTAGTACTTGCTAAGGAGCACGAAATATAGAGGCGTCGTACCCCTGTAGTTTAATTAATGGTGAAATAGTATGCGTGTGGAATATTAGAGGTTGTCACGATGATACTAAGCTAGATCAGTGTAAACTTTTAATCTCTGAAAACAAGTTAAGCATCCTTGTAATTTTTGAGACGAAACTCAACCTGGAGTTGACAATAAGGGAAGCCAAGTATATCAATCTAGCTTGGAGTTATATTCATAACCTAGTCGAAGCTCCATTCGGTAGAATCCTTATCCTTTATAAACCTGTCATTGTGACTTTAACTCCTCTTCACTCCTCAAATCAGCATATGCCTTAAACTAAAATGATCAGCTATCCTTTTACTTCACTTTCATCTATGCTGCCAATAACCTCCTTTCTAGACTTAACCTATTCAAATCTATCCATTCTCTAAGACAAACTACTCATCCCTGGTTCTTGCTTGGGGATTTCAACTGCTATTTTGAAACCACTCAAAGAATTGGTGGTAATCCTCTATCCATCTCTGAAATTTTACCTCTAAGAAACACGCTTGAGCATGCTTGCTGGTATGTCGTTCTCTTGGAACAATAAAAAGAAAGAAGGTCCTAGAACATTTTCGTTGATTGATCATGCCTTTTGCATTGCCAAATCCTACACCATATGGCCAGTCCTCCAACATAACATGCCACCTCCTCTTCTTTCTGACTAGTCACCTATAATTCTTTACCTGCGTGAGCTTGACATGAAAGGCAATTCAAGTTTTAAATTTTTTAATAGCTGGGTTGATGACCCTGATTTCCTTAGCTTTGTCAAAGGAACTTAGGAGAAACCAACTTTTGGTAACCCTCTTGTTATCATGTAGGCTAAGCTTAGAGAAGCGAAGATAAAACTTAGAGAATGGGCAAAGCAAAATTTTGGCAACGGTAGCAAGCAGAGTACCATTTTGAGAGAAAGACTCAGACAAATTCAAATCAAAACGATGGAAGAGCCAACCAACCCAGTTCATCCTCAAATCGAGAGTGATACAACTGAATAATATCATAGTGCTCTTATCTAAGAAGATGCAACGATTAAACAAAAAGCAGGTATCATATGGAAGATTGACGACGACAAAAACAGTGCTTATTTCCATGCTTCGCTCAAGAACAAACAAAGCAGAGATAACATAGTCAGTATAGTAGATAAGAATGGCATAACTATGGAGATGCAAGGTGATGTAGAAAGAGCATTATTAATACATTTTACTGAATTGTTTGAAAATTATGAAAATTTCACCCCTAACCTTGACTTAGTTGATCCATACAATCTTCCAAAATTATCTGCAATGGAATACCAATTTCTTTGCAACGAAGTTACTGATAACGAAGTCAAAGAAGCTATGCTCTCTCTCAACAAGAACTCTTCCAGAGGTCCTGATGGCTTTAATGCTTTCTTTTATTCATCTTGCTAGCAGATTATTGAACATGATGTTTGTAAAGCAGTAAGGCATGTCTTCCTCAAATCAAGATTGTTGTTGTCTTTCAACACAACCAATATAACACTTATCCCAAAGATAAAAAATGCTACTGATGTTTCTGACTTTAGACCCATCTCGTGTTGTAACACTCTGTACAAATGCATCGCCAAGATTATTGCAATAAGGCTCAAAAAGGTGCTTTCTTCCACTATCTCTCCTAATCAAATCGTACCTGGATGAAACATATTAGTCAATGTTCTCCTTTCACACGAACTACTAAATGGCTATACCCACTCTAATATAAGTCCGAGAGCAATGTTCAAACTTGACATAATGAAAGAATTTGACATGATCCAATGGAACTATATCGTGAGAATACTTGTTACATGAATTTTCCACATCACTTCATTGCTTGGATATTAAATTGTATTTCAACTGCTCACTTCGCGCTTCTCATTAATGGATTTGTTGTTAGGTACTTCAAGAGAAAGCAAGGAATATGTCGAGGTGACCCTATATCGGCATATATATATATATTTATCATTATGATGGAAGTTCTTTCTCAGATGCTAAATAAAAAGATTGATAGTGGTTTATTCAAATTACACCCAAATTTGTCATGAACCAAGGGTGTCTTCTTTTATGTTTACAGATGATCTTGTAATTTTTTGTAATCCTACTGAGTAGACAATAAATACTATCTTCGATACTTTAAATAAGTTCTACGAAATGACTAGTCTACGAGTGAATCTTCATAAGTCCAACATGAAAGCTGCGGGTATTTCTCAATCTCTTATCCAAGAAGTTCAGGTCAGAACTGGTTTATCTAACAGCATGGAAATTATATCATACCTTGGCCTACCTCTTTCTACTGCTAAGACAACAGTTAGCTAATGCTTACCGCTTTTTAAAAAGATTACTTCGAGACTCAATACATGGACTTCCAGAATGCTGAGCCAAGCCAGTAGACTTACATTGATTAAATCTATCATTTTTTCTATTTAAGTTTATTAGTCTAGGACCTTGTTCTTCCGACTAAACTAGTTTCGATGATTCGCTCTACGTTTGTGCGTTTTCTGTGGAAAGGAAAAACCAGTGGACGATACTTAGCTCCTATTGCCTTCAAGAAAGTCGAATGCCCTGTTAATAAAAGTGGCTAGGGTATTGTTAACCTCAAATAGTGGAACAGAGCTGCTTTTATAAAGCACATCGATGACTACCTCAACAATTCTGATAGTTTATGGGTTAAGTGGTTGAGGCACAATGTTGCAAAAGATAGGAATTTCTAGAGTATGTCGCAGCCTCAGAAGTTAAGCTGGACATGGAGAAGCATTTTCAAATTAAGACGACTAATACTTCCAAGTTTCAAGTATTCAATTTCTCTTGATTCCCACGTGAGTTTGTGGGATGATCCCTGGTTAGATAATGATCTTATTCTTAACAAAGCACTCTCGCAACTTGAAATTTTGCCATCTGGTATAAACTGCTATGCCAAAGTCATCGATTATGTTATCAAAGGGATGATCTGTTTGCATCCTTCTCATATTTTCAGAATCAACATAATGTGGAATAAAGCAAGACATGTGAAGCTTAGGGGACTTGGTGAACACATTACTATGTGGTGCGATAGTAGTACTGTTTACCGGATCAAAATTATGTATGATAATCTTTCTGGCAACACTAACATGCCGAACAATAAGTGGAGTAGGAAAATTTGGGCAGATGATAATAGCCAGCGTGAAAATCTCTTAATGTGGAAAGTTACCAATGGTTCCATCTTCACAAAGGACAAGCTTCTTGTAAGGGGAGTGCAACATGAACAAGTTTGTGTGTTCTGTAAGAACAATAATGAGACTATCGAGCATTTATTCTTTTAGTGTCAGGTGCTCTTTTCTATTTGGCATGAATTGTTGAATAACATAGGGAGGAATGACGCCAACCAAAACGCCACAATTCAATGGAATAACCTGCTCAATCAAACAAGTAGGAAGAGTCTGAAGGGTAGATTACTCAACTTTGTACTTAAAAATTTTATGTACAATGTTTGGAGAGAGATAGAAAGAAATGTGTTTGTGTTCAATGGGAGTAAAGTGAAGACAAGAGAGAAATTTAGAAGATGTGTTCGCACGGATATTAGAGAGGGAATTCGACTTTTAAACTTCATATTTGACACTGGGATTTTGATCAGCCTTACGTAATGTTTTTTTCGTAGTGTTTGTCTTCTCGTGTTTAAAGAACTATATTTCTATGTTTTCTTGGGTGTGTTGTATTTCTTTTTTCTCCAGTTCTTTAATAAAAGTGGTAGGGGTCCACTCAACCCCATAAGCCTTGCAAAATGATAAAAAGGGAAATAATAGTATCGACATACAATTTGTAACCAAGGTTCGAATGATTATTTCACTAACAGAATAAAAATAAGGGGTAATGTTCCTAAATACATAAGTCAAATCCTTTTCTGGTACTAATTCATTTTTTATGTAATTTTCATGTACCAAATCTTAATACTTTAATAATTTGCAAGTAATACATTCAAGTGACCTATTTTAGAAGTAAATGTTTAATCCATTCAATTTTGCAATTTTCAAGTCCTTATGCTTATGCAACCAATATATATATATATATATGTGTGTGTGTGTGTGTGTGTGTGTGCGCGCGCGCCTACGAGACAAGTTTGGGCAGCCAAAGCCAAAACGATCAAACAGACATATCTACAACCCAAAATGATGATCACAGTACATTGGTTGAAGACAACCTACCCCCTATTAACATATCTACAAACATGACTCCAGTTATTCTTATGGAGGTGGATCAAGTGAACCTCCAGCAACCCATGGAGGCTGAATAGTTGGCGCAACAGGAAGAAAAGGTAGCAAAAGTGGAGTCAGTTTGTCCTGCTGGAGCTGATTTGGATGATTTCCCTGAAACAGATGAAGACTTAAGTAAATTCGAGATTGACATACCAAGTTCAGATGAGGAAGACACAAATGCAGAAAAACAAGTTAGTATTGTTTATTCAAAACCCAATATGGAGTACAATAAACAATTCGAGACAGTGGATGCAAATAATAAAGAAGTAAATGCATCTAAGACAAGATAATTTTCTCCTCGTCGTTTGAAGAAGAGAAGTATCAAAACAAAATGTCCATAATGTCGTGGAATGTGAGAGGTCTAAATAACCACACCGGCAGTTTAGACCTCCATAACATTCGAAGGAAGTTTCTTCCTTCAATTTTGAGTGTGCTAGAGAACAAATTGAATAAGGATAACATTCAGTTCTTTGCGGATAATTTGGGTAATGATTGGGATCTTTTACATAATGATGATAGTGCTATCAAAGGTTGAATTTTGATCATACGGAATAAAAATACATGGCATATGCAAGTCATTTGTAAAGATTCCCAACAAGTTACTATGTGCGCAGACAATCTAGGCGGCCTCAAATTACAAATCACAATGGTGTATGCATATAACCATGCAGATCAAAGAATCGCATTATGGAATCAAACAAAAAGCATTGCAGCAAACACGTATATTCCATGGATTGTTATGGGGGATTTTAATGCATATTTAAGTGTCGATGATAAACAAGGTGGTACATCTATTCGTACCTCACAACTTGCGGAATTCAACAATGTGGTGCTTACCACTGGATTACTTGAACAAGTCAGCAGCGGCCTGCATTACACATGGAAAGGGGGTCAGAATAAAAAGATTATGTGTAAACTTAATCGTGTGCTTTTGAACACCAGTTGTATGACTAAATTTGCAGATATGAAAGTTAATACTCCTCCACCATCTACCAGTGACCACTGCCCTATTCATATTTCTTTGACTATCAGACAAGGCCAAGAGAAAGGAAAACCTTTCAAATATGCCAATCATTGGTATCATCTTGAAGGTTATCATAATAACATATGTCTGTCGGAATTAGTACTTATTCGAAACTGCTTTATGTTTAATCTAGTGAAGCTTCTTAAAAGTACTAAAGCTGAGCTCAAGGAGTGGAACAAAACTAGACCAAAGAGCAACGATTTCATTGAAAAACTTGAAACACAATGTGCAGAAGCAATTAAAACAATTGAGGATGGCGACAACTCAGATAAAGCATGGAAATACTATGCTAATAAGAAACAAGAGCTCAAATTGGAACTTCAAACCAAAGCTGTGTAATTAAAGCAAAAAGCAAAAGAAAAATAGCTTACTGATGGAGACACATGTTATAAAAATTTTATACTAAAATGTCTGTTCATCGTAATACTAACTATAACTTGAAAATTCCTGACCAAGCTGGAAATCCAACCACTAATTTTGAAGTGCTTGAGAATGAAGCTATCTCTTACTTTAACGAGCTGTACAATGGAGAGACAAATGAGAACTTACCCAATATCATCACCAGAAGGCTTGTTAATGCCAGCGGGAGACACATGCTGACTGCCGATATTGATGGGGAGGAGGTCACTGCTGCTCTGAACTCTATCCACCGGGATTCTAACCCCGGGCCCGATGGTCTTCGCTTTGCTTTCTATTTGTATCATTGGCGGGACCGGCAGAGATATGTTGTGTTAGCCATACAAGAAGCATTCAGTTCGGGTAAAATTCTAAAAGAAATAAATCATACATTCTTGTGTCTCATCCCAAAAAAAGACAAACCTTCTTGCATTGCGGATTATAGACCGATAGCTTGTTGTAATGTAATTTATAAAATTTTGAGTGAAGTTATTTGCAACAGAATGAAAAAAGTGCTTCCTGACTTGTTTGCTGAATATCAAAGCGCGTTCATTAAAGGTCGGAACATTTCTTAAAGTTCTCTTCTGGCTCATGAATTGATTAGAAACTTTAATAAAAAAGGTGAAGATAAATTTTTCCTGAAAGTTGACCTTCAAAAAGCGTACGATGAAATAAATAGGAACTTTATTATACATATCCTTAAATGTATGGGGTTTCCGGAAAAATTTGTGGAGCTAGTTAAAGAATGTATTACAAAGCCTACCTTCTTCATATTGATTAATGGAGTTCCGAAGGGGTTAATTTCAAGTAATCGGGGTATCAGACAAGGGGATACCTTATCCCTTTACTTGTTTGCAGTTGCAATGGAATTTCTCTCTCCAGATGGACATTGCCACACATCAAAAGAAAATTCAGTCCATCCATAATTTCCCTCCTAAAATCAGTCATTTGTTATATGCGGATGATCTTATAATTTGCATAAAATCTAATTGTGATGCAACAAAAGAAGTGAAGGAAATTTTTAATAATCTGGACAGATTTGTTGGTTTGAAAGTTACTGAACAGAAAACCAAATGCTACTTTAATTCTTTTTGCACTCGAAGAGACGAAATTTTGAGGATTCTTAATGATTCGGAGGGTGAGTTGCCAGTTAAATACTTGGGTATTCTACTATCATCCAATAAAATCACAGATAGAGAATGTGAAACACTTATTACTGGTATTAGAGATAGACTGCCAGGCTGGAGTTCTGGACTACTGTCATTCGCTGGCAGAATTGAATTGGTACACACGGTAATACAAGCAAAAATATATTTTTGGTTACAAACTTTTCAGTTACCAGATGCTACTATTAATAAAATTGAATGTGTTTGTGCTGATTTTATATAGAGAGGGGGGATCCATAAAATCAAATATTCTGAGCCATGTAAACCAAAGAAAGAAGGAGGCATTGGTCTACGAAATCTCAGAGTTATGCGAGAAACTTTTGCTGCTAAATTGGGATGGAAAATCATTAACTCTCAAGGTCTATGGGCTAGATGGATGCGGAAAAGATATATCAGAGACAATTTCTGGACTATGGGGACTGATAACAACTCCTCTGCCGCCTGGAAAGCTATTCTAAAAGCCCAGGACAATCTGTCGATCAATTGTGTGAAAGAGATAGTGAATTGCTATGATACTGATTTGTGGCGAGACCCATGGTTTCATGGTAAGTCGATTGTGGAGCGTGTGGGATGGGACACTTATTCAGCTTATGGCTGCCCAAACAAAACGGTTAATGACATTATTAATAATGGAAACTTGGATTGTTGTCAACTTCCTATCTCTAATGACATCAGAAATGATAATTGTCAAACCCCAATCATCAAATACAGAGATAAAGACATCTGGACTTGGAATCATCATGATAGCTTCATTTTAAGAGTGGCATATGATAACATTAGACATGCAAATTCTACAATTGAATGGTACAAAATTGTTTGGAATAAAGTGAATTTGCCAAAGATGGCATGCACAACATATAAAGCAATTTTGCAACGACTACCCACTAAAGACAAACTAAGTAAATGGGGAATTAACGTGGAAACAATATGTTTTTTGTGCAACAACGAAAAGGAATCCCACAGTCACTTATTTCTCCAATGCCCTTTCACAAGAAATATTGTTCAATCTATCATGCATGTAACAATAGACAAACTAGAAGACATGATTGCTCACCTGATCAGCAGTTGGAAGAGTAAAGATGTGGTGACCGAAGTAAACAGCATCGCCTTCACTACTGTGATTTGGTGGATATGGAAGGAGCGCAACAGAAGAATACACAACAATAAAAGCAAATCGTCAGAGGGTATCTATTGCCATGTTCGAACAGATGTAGAAATTACGAGGAAGACTAAACTGAAGAGAAGACTTACACCGTGCCTGGAACATTGTGGGGATGATGAGATACACGAGGATCGAAGGGAGAGAGACGCTGGAATCCCAAATATTTTGACCCAATTTCAACCGCCATGATCATCGGCTAGGGTTCTTTGGAACTATTTTCTATTTTAGGAATGTTTTAGTTTGAAGATACTCTGACCTCAAATGTAGTTAATCCTTGTTGCAGCTTGGCTTATGGGCTTGGCTGCGTTGAATTATGTATCTCGCAACATGGGCTTCTATGCCTGATTATTAAACCCATTTTCAAAAAAAAAAATGTGTGTGTATGTGTATGTTTTTTTACATATGTATATATATGCGAATATATATGAATTCACATATAAAAATACCAAAATATACATATATATATATATATATGAATTTACAGATTTACAATAAGGGAATTAGACCATATTCAACAATCTTACCAACACCCAAATGCCTTTTCTTCTATTATCAATAATCCAAACCGAATTATAATTGATTGACCAGTTCTACGTACGAATATAAATAATAAAAAATTTGTGAGATTTGATGTTATTTTCTTTTCATATAAATCCAAATCTTCCCAGGCACAATAGTCCAAATTTACTATCAAATCATAGTAAACAACAAATTTAATGGATTTCCACTCACATTGATTTGAGATTGAAAAACAATAAAATTTGATATAGATTTGAATCAGGATTTAGCCTACAAAATCAAACTCCAATTCTATAATATATACATACATATATATATATATATATATATAAGAATTAAAGTCTCGTATATGTATAAACCAAGTTTCAGAATCCTAAATTTATAGAAAACTAAGATTAGAGAAGGCAGAATGAAGATTAAAGAAGTAAAAGAGATCCAAACCTTCCTCTGGAATTGCCAATGGCAGAAGGGTAGTATGGAGGCGTAGAGACGAATAAGAATGGGGTTTTAGGTGTGGCTAGGGATACATATTTATAGGTGAAAGTGTAAGTATTGATCATTGGATTATTTAGATTTAATCTAGATGACCTAATTGATGTAATTTATATAAAACTCCTGAACAAAACACACTTCTACCACCATTTACCCAGGAGGGTTGTTGACCCCTTCCATATGAGGGTGGTCGACCCCCTCCTATAAGGGCGGTCGACCCCTCTCCAACAAGGGTGTTCGACCCCCCTTCTGGGGTTGGCAGAGTGGATTTAGTCCTCCTGTAAAGTTGTTTTCTGATTGATTGATTTCCATATGTTGATTATCTTTGTCCCCTTTACATATGAATATATTCACATAATTTAAAATTCACTTGGAATATTCTTTCATGCTAGTCTCTAATCTAATATAATCCATATTTATATATAATCTATTTGAATTTCAAAACTTATGCATTAATATATACGCACAACTTGTTTTATTAATACCTTTTACCAACAGACTCCATTTTTAGTAAATAAAAAATGAAAACGGGTCAGAATCTCATCACAAGTGCAACAACAATACTTCCGTAACCCAATTCCCAATTGTTCAAAATTCCGTTTTCAGCCCATTAGCTTATTATTTATTTTTAATTAAATTATCTTATGTTATTTTAGGTTTATTTTATAGGATGTTACTTTCTCCCCTTTTATACGCGATTTCGTCCCGAAATCTTTTAAAGGGGCGAAGAATACAACTCACTCCAAACAACCATGTTGTACACCCATGTTATTTTACAGGCATCCCTAAACATCCATAACTCATACTGATTATGACTTGTAGACTTGTTAAAGTGAGCTCATCCCTAGCATGTGCGTGTAGTAAGTGATGCTACATTTATGCAAAACACCCTAATACGCATATAATTCTATATTAGTGTACAGTGAATCTGTGTTGCAACCATCTCCTACCATCCAATCTAGTAACTACAATGCAACCATTAACGGAATTTTGAGAGGAAATAATCACCTGAGAAAAGCTCTGGATTAATTTATCGAATCTTCTCCTCAGTTTTCGAGGTGCTTTCCACAGGGTGATCTTCCCATTGTACTCAGACTTGGCCATAAATATTTGTTGCAGAGTCTTTTGATTCCGTGCTCCACGATCCTTGTTGTGGCACTGGGCACCACAAACTCCAACTCGAAGCTCTATAAGTACCTAACATCATCAAGCTTGAGTCTGACGGCTGAATCATAAAGGCATCTCTATAGTTGAGAAACATGGAAAACGTTATGGACCCTCGATAAGCGCTCGGGAAGATTCACATGATAAGCCAACTCCCCGATTGTATCCATGATCCTAAATGGCCCAATAAATCTGGGATCCAACTTCCCAGTCTTTCGAAACTGAATTGTCTTCTTAAGAGGGGAAACTTTAACAAATACCAAATCTCCAATACTAAATTCCAGTTCCTTCCTCCTTCTATCAGCGTATGACTTATGCTGGTCCTCGATAGCCTTCATTCTCTGCAGAATTAAAGCGACAATCTCCATAGACTCAAGGATAAGGGTTGGTCCGAGTAGAATCTTGTCGGTAGTTTCCCAATAACAAGTAAGCGATTAGATGGCCACCCGTACAATGCCTCGTAAAGGGCCATACCATTCGTCACGTGGTAACTCTTATTATACAAAAACTCTACCAAAGGCAAGTGTCGTTCGCAACCTCTTATGAATTCGATAATGCATGCGCTAAAAAGATCCTCAAAAACTCTGTTGACCCTCTCCAAATGACCATCAGTTTCCAGGTGATAGGCATTACTCAAACTCAGTATCGTTCCCAAGGCTTCATGCAGGGTCCTCCAAAGCATACTAGTAAACAACGGGTCTCTATCACTTACTATACTAGTTGGAATCTCATGCAACCTAACAGACTCCTTGACATACAACTAAGCTAATAAAGTGGCGGTCTTGCTCCTCTTGATTGGAATGAAATGGACGCTCTTTGTTAATCGATTCATAATGATGCAAATGGCTTCATTTCTCTTATGACACCTTGGAAGCCCATCAATAGAATCCATAGAAATGTGTTCCTATTTCCAAGTGGGAATCTCTAAGGGTAACAAAAATTCTTCAGGCTTTTCTTGCCCCGCCTCGACTTTTTGACAAGTCATACATCTGGCAACAAACTCTGCAACATCTTTCTTTATTCCTTCCCAATAGAGGCATCTGCTCATATCCTTGAACATTTTATCTCCTTCGGGGTGTATGGTCATCCTCGACCTATGACATTCCTCAAGAATTTCCTTCCTAAGGTCACCACTTCTAGGTTCACAAAGTTGACTGTCTCTTCTTAAACTAACACACTACTATCCATAGAATATCAATCTGAATGAGAAAAAAACTCTCTTAGGAATCTTTTCCATTAATTTTTTCAACTCATCATCACGATCTTGCTTACTCTTAATTCTTTCTATTAGGACAGGTCTTACCTCCATAAATCTAAGAAGCCCTTGTGCTGCCTCAAATGGCAGTTGCAAATTAAAACTAAAAAGAAACTCTACTCGGTGATCACACTAAGGATAGCATGCCTCTGAGTCAAAGCATCGAATATGACATTTCCCTTTCCAAGGGTATATTAAATGGAAATGAGAAAACGAATGTCTAAGAGACTTATAGTCGGTGGATAGCTCAAACTTATCTCCTAAAAGGTAATGCCTCTACATTTTTAGGACAAAAACCACAGGTACTAACTCTAAGCCATGGACAAGGTATCTCTTCTCATTGTCCTTAAGTTGTGTACTTGCGTAGGCAACTACTCCACCCTCCTTCATGAGTACTACTCCTACACCAGTCCCGAATGCATCGGTGAAAACCATGAATATCTTCGTTTTGTTGGGAATAATAAGAATAGGCGCACTATAGAGAGGTTCCTTTAACCTCTTGAAGGCAATACCGCATTTCTTACTCTACACAAACTTATGATCCTTTTTCGTCAATTGGGTTAGAGGGATTGTGGTCCTTACGAAATTCTTAATAAATTTCTGATAGTAGCCATCTAACCCAAGAAACTCCCAACCATCATCGTTTTTTGACGCATCCTCCACTTTTGGGCAGTTTCTACCTTAGTGGGGTCTACTGCTAATACCTTCCCGATACAACATGTCTTAAAATTTTGACTTCTCTCTTCAAAAAGTGGCATTTCAAAAAATTGTTTTTGAGCTTGTTTTCCCTTAGGATTCCTAGGACTTTTCTCAACTGGTCCTTATGCTCCTTTCTTTGGAAAAGATAATATTGTCGTCTACAAACACAAAAACAATCTTATTCGGTATGCCCCTAAATACCCTACTCATAAGCTCTACAAAGAAAGCGAGGGCATTCATCAAACTGAAGGGAATAACCTCCCACTCGAACAATCCATCTGGCATCCTAAATGTTATTTTAGTCTTATTCTCATCTGCAATCCTCAACATGTGAAAGGTAGCCAGATAAAACTAAGAAAATATCTGAGCACCTCACAAATGGTCAAATAAATCGTCAATCCTTGGTAAGGGGTATCTATTCTTCTTAGTCAACTTGTTAAGATCCCATTAATCCACACACAATCTTAAAGATCCATTAGATTTTATGGCAAACACTATAGGTGCACCTTACTCAAACGTACTCCTTTGAATAAACCTTTTCTACAATAACTCATGGATTTGTTTATCGAGACTCTCCTTTCCTTAGGAGCCATGTGCCTTAGTGGCAATGCTAGAGGTTGCGCATCCTTTTCGAGGTCTATCCTAAATGATATTTCTCTATGAGCTGCGAGTCCTATGACCTCCTTAAAGACATATGGAAACTCACATACAATCGAAACTAAAGATGGCCCTTCTAAATCAGATGATAAGGAACGCAATAAGGTTGAACCCCTATTCTCAGTCCTATAAGGGATCTCTAATCTTCTGCCTCCATGGCTTCTTAAGCAAACAACTCTCTTATCGCAGCTAAGGACGACCCCATTAAATGATAGCCAATCCATTCCTAAAATTAGACTATACCACTCAAATTCAAGTACATACGCATTGCAAAAGAAGTCGACATTACTGATGTCTAATACTATGTTTTTACACAAAAGCGAAAGTTGCATAGTCCCCCCGATAGGGTTACACAACCCTCTCGGATGGCTAGAATATGATAAGGGAAGATTTAATGAATTAACAATCTTTCTAGAAATGAATGAGTGGGTCACTCGCGAATAAAACAAGGTGCACAAAGAAATTCCTTGGATATAAATTATACCTTCCAATGTCGGTCGTCCTTGATCTCTAGGTGGTTGACTTCGAATTAGCGCTACCTCCAAGGCATAGTTTTGACCACTCTGCACTACTTTAGGTTTATCACCGTTCCTTGACAAATGCCCATTCTCATGACAATTAAAGAATTTTCCTTTTAAATTAGGCTTCTCTAGGTTTACTCTGCAATCCTTGGCCTCATGGCCTTTTCTATGGGACCTTGAACACATCTTGGCCTCCTTCTTAAATTTCCCTCCTTTCTTCCTCTTAAGCCATTTTTTTCTTCCTAAAGTTAGAGGTACCTTCTCCTTTCCTATTCTTAACTTTCTTAACCTCATCAGCCGTATACAGAATAGCTGTAACAACTAAGGATTTAAACGTAACTCTAAACTTCACGTGGACCAATAACACTTCCCTCAACAGAGAATTCAGTCCTTTAACAAACCTAAGGGCTTTATTCATAGGGGTGTCAACCAACCCCTCCAAAATATGGATAACTTTGTAAATCTCGCTATATACTTGCTTAGAATTAACTCTTCTTGCTTTAGTTGAATAAACCTCCCCATCTGTACTCATCTCGACATCAGGTAAAAACTTAGTCTCAAAGTGGGTCCTAAACTCCTTCCAAGTAAACACTCTTCCCATATTCTCTTGTGAAATCATGTTCCATCACTCTAGGGCCTCTCCCTTAAGATGCCAAGCCGCTACCTTACGCTTAAGCTGGTCTTCCCATCTGGTAGACTCGAAGATCCATTCGGACTCGGTTATCCATGCTTTAGCTTCAACAAAGTTCCCAATTCCCAAAAATGGCTTTCCGCCTAAGCTCATGAAATCTTTGCAAAGACGAGAATAGTTTAGGGCCCCTTCATCGAGCTGAGTTTCTGGTTCCGCTGGGGTAGGATTGGCAATTGGCATCTATTCCACAGTTCTAAGGTTATGTTGGAGCCATTTAAGCAAGCACCGGGGACTTTCCGGATTCCCCTGCTTGAGCGGGTTATTGGCCATTTCTACTATCTGAAAAAAGAAAAACCTTTAAGATAGTACCAAGGACCAAAAACGAAGAAAGACAAGGTTGCCTAGTATAATTGCGCAAGTTTTTAGGATATAGCATATGTGTGTGTGTATGTATATATATATATATAAAGATATATATAGTTTTGAAAAACCTTTTCAAATAACAAATAAGTCACTCTTACGTATATTCCCCGAAGTTGGGTAACCTATGCTATGATACAAAATGTAACAACCCGACCGGAATGGGCCTAAATCCTGACCCAGAAAATGCCTATTGGAAATATAACTATTCTAAATGGATTGTTGGTTCTTATAAGGAAATATTATAACCTATATCGCATAACAATCTAAATGAAATCAAAATCTCACACAGCTGAAGGGATAAAATATAATATATCCAAATCGATGTACCATAAATAAAATGTCATAAATGTCAGATACAACAAGTTTGAATAATAATAGATAAAGGTACATCAATAACTATATCCCAATACAACATGATAATAATGCCACAAAATAAAGCCTTCGCCGTAGGACTCCATCTCCAAGGCATCACTACCGATTCCTTCATCCTCACCTGCTAACCTATTTTTGTTAAGAGGAGGGAGGTCAGAACATAAAATTTTGGTGAATGAAAACCATATAAGTTTAGGAATGATTACTTCCTTTATTTAGCGGTGTAAATTCTTCATATTCTATCTACACAAATAAACAAATGAGGCTGACATCCCAAGAGTCACTTAAGTCCTACATGTAAATCTAAGGGCGGACATCCCTATAGTCACGTAAATCTAAGGGCAGACTTCTTTATAGTCACTTAATAACCCCATGAGGCGGGCTACACCTAGTCACTTAAGGCCAATACATTATTTTATTAGAATGGACATCCCTACAGTCACTGTAACACCGTACGTCCGTTAGTGTCACTCACAAAGGGAATGCACTAAGTTCTGTGGAGCATTTAGGGTAAAAGATGCAGATAAATTACAAGACAGACAGAAATTAAATAGCGGAAAATAAAACTTTGCTTTATTGATAAAATAGTTTGTACAATGGTTTCTTTACAATATCAGAGTATCATCTGTCTTACAAAATAAAGAAGCATAAAAAAACAACATTTATATTCCCCGATTTTAGCAAGAACCAGCCACAGCATCTGAAAAGAGAATCCAAGCAAACTTCGACAAATCTTCAAGCTGGGAAGAGTGGCAGTCCAACTTAACCTGAGCTAAACTATTCCCTCCTTTACTACCTGGGGGGGGGGGGGGAAACGGAAGAAAAGAAGACGAAAGAAAACCAGAGTCAGACATAAAGCCTGAGTAAGTTCAGTAACTCCTAGCATGTGAACATGGAAAAATAAAACGACATGAATTAACTGAATACAAGATTACGCCATGACGATAGGGTCAACAAGATTAGACAAGGTAATCACAAGATATGCTAAGATAAGATAACTGGATACGTTTTAATGCTTTCGCCGCTTCGCTCTAATACTTCGCCGCTTCGCTATTTCCTTGTTATACCGATTTCTATATCTCTGCACCCCTAACTAGTGTCCCAACGTTAACTTGATCCCAATCCCTGTATTTTCCATTGCCTTTCGGCATACATTCATTATTTATTACCTAGATCGAATCTAGGGTTTTCTATCAAGTGCTTTCTAGATTTAACTAGAGTTTACGCTATCTGCTGAACGCTTCTCGGATTCAGGATTTATGCCACCTAGTCCAACTAGGGATTATGCTACCTGTCGAACGATGCCCCAAGGTCTAGGACACACTACCTAGAGTGGTATATGTTCCTATACTTCCCCACGCCTGTATCGCGAATTGTTATCGCTTGTCTAGATGCACATGTCCTGTAATGTGCGACCCGAGTCCTGTGTCAGGGCAAATCAAGGAATACAGAACTCGGTCGGGAGCTTTCAGATATCTGCCGATGCAGATGCTAAGGTTTGTTTTTATTCCAGTGGCTATGGTCCCACTTGACCCCTCCCTCAACTAATGAAAGGCACCCTTTGTAAGTTGAGAACTATACGCCGGCCCCCGGTGCCCCACTATCCTATGGCCATCCTCACCCATAACTAGATAGCAATTATGGTCTTTTGGAGTTCTCCGCCTTTCCGCTTCACGTATCTCGACTGACTCAAGATGGATGGTAGACGACGAGTTGCTATCACAGGGCTACCGTTTTCTCGTCGAATCACGCCGGTCCATCCTAGTCTTTAGGTTGCCATATATATTGCAACCAAGGCATACCCCTGGTTCTTCTACGCAGACCTTAACCTTTGTGAGCCCAGGAGAATCGTCTGCAGCCTCACAGAGGGATACCAAGAGTATCCTCACGTCCCCTCGAAGCCTCAGGCTTCGTAACCCAATTCGTTGGAGCCTTCTTTTTACACAGACGGACATTCGCTCCTTCCCATGTTATACTAAGAATTACTACTTAGTTTTACTAACTAAGATTTACCACTTAGTTTCCAGAATCGTTGTTTTCTTAACTAAGGTTTACTACTTAGTTCCATTTCCCGTCAATTTGGATTGGTTAAGTGTCATTAGTCAATTCAAGCCGACTTAACCCTCTTCATTTATCCTATCAAACTGGTTAAGTGTTATCAGTAATTCATGTTGACTTAACCCCACCACAAACCAAGTTATATTGGTTAAGTATTTCTTATTACTTCCTTACCTATTCACCCTGTATTGGTTCAGTGTTCCTTTTTAACTTAACCTTGCCCGTCTGTTTTAACTAACCTGTTATTAACGGTTAAGTATTATCCCTTCATGTTTTAGACTTAACCCTATTCCTTTATCAAAATCTGATGGTTAAGTGTTCAAGTTTACTTAACCCTACGGTCTAGCCCCGCTAACATATCAAATTGGCTAAGTGTATTAAATCTTACTTAACCCCAACCTCTAGTCTAGTTAACATGTTAATTTGGCTAAGTGTATTAACTTTACTTATCCCCACTTTCTAGACTAGTTAACATGTTAACTTGGCTAAGTGTTTTCTTAGTTACTTAACCTCTACAAATCTTGTCTTGTTACCATGAGTTTGGTTAAGTGTCCCTGTGGACTTAGCCCTCCGTTCTAGCTTAACTGTGCTTAAGTTGGTTAAGTGTTCCTATGGACTTAACCCTCCCATTCTAGCTTAACTGTATGAACCTAACCCCACCTACCAGTCTTGTTATCATGTTGAGTTGGTTAAGTGTCTTAGTTAACTTAACCCTAGCATTCATGTTCTAGCTTTAACTAAATAAATTAAAGCCACGACCACTCACATTAGACAGATATTGTTGTGATTACTGGATGTGCCGGTTGGTTCCGGGCAGGTTTACATCGCAACTCAGTCTAACCTCGGGTTAGGCCTATTATGTCATAGGACAGGCAGAATAAATAATCGGGTTTAGACCCAATCTCATAATCACAAAACTTAAGCAACACTTTCCTAGTCATGAATCATAGGTGTTTAATCACAGATGTCCTTGTTATGTCATAGGTAATAGTTTATGTTTTCTAATCAGAAGGCATAGGTTTAGTCAAGGAAATAATCCTCATAGTCACAGTCACAGTCATAGGCAATGTTCGTAGTCATAGGCAATGTCCATAGTCATAGGCAATGTTCATAGTCATAGGCAATGTTCATAGGCAATGTTCATAGTCTTAGGCAATGTTCATAGTCATAGGCAAATGTTCATGGTCATAGGCAAATGTTCATGGTCATAGGCAAATGTTCATGGCCATAGGAAAATGGTTTTTAAGGTCCATAGTTTCATAGTCACGGTCTTATTTGTCCTCGAATCATAACAGTTCTTAATTAGGTTCAAGAGTATAGGCACTGATTCGAATAGAGAGAGAGAGAGGGATTTGGCATATTCTTTTATTCCTTTAATTTCATGTCACGAACAGAGAAAAACGTTCAAATCTAGAAATAACCGACTTACAGAGATTAGATTAGAATAGAAAGATGGCGTTACTATGATTCGTAGAAAAACAGCCGTTGAAGTTGTTTGAACCTCCTCTTGAATCCTAGCTTGACTTGAACCTCTTCTTGAAAATCTTTTAGCAGCATTTCCTCGTCTTGGTTTATTTTATATATATTATTTTATTTATATATTTTAGAGGAGGAGGAGAAGCCATGTCTAACAAGAATCTTTTCAGCATAATGGTAGAAAAGAATTGTGAATAGAGAAGAAGACCAGGGCTGTTTATATAGTGTTAGGCGGACGAACCTGGTCAGAAAACGTGACCAAATACAGCAGAACGAACCAGGTGCAGAAAGCTGGAAAAAGCGGGCATGTCGACACCCATGTCGACTGGGCAGTCGACATGGGGGGTGGGGTGGTGTCGACTGCGCAGTCGACACCCCTGTCGACTTGACCTGGGCGGGAATTTTCCCGCCCTGCCCCCGCGCGTTTGAATTTCGAATTTAACTCTAGTTTAAACTGTTTTGAACTTGGAATTTTCTGAAAACTTTGATGGGCCATATCTTGGTCATACGGACTCCGATTTTCGAAAACTCAGACTCTATTTCGCGTATTTTTCCGAGACGAACGCAATGGCGCTGCCCTTTATCCTTGATTTTGAATTTAACTTTTAATTCTTCCTTGATTTGCGAATCTTAGTGTTACAGAATTACGGGGTGTTACAGTCACTTAATATGATACGGTGGACACCTAGCCACTTAAGACCTCATCTTTAACGGCCACGTCATAAAACTCTCCTTGTAGGTCGAGAAATAGTAATGGCAGCTTACTACCAGGTTTAGACACGAACACAACTTCATTTAATACCCTCTTGGCGGACCATCTCGTTGCTACCTAGCCGTCCTTGGGAAGCCCTCACCAGCCCTTGGATAGGAGGCGTACATTATTTGGAGAACTACCCTACTCATATGCTATCGTCCATTAGGGCAATTTAATACCTTATAAGAGAAAGGCGGACTCAAAGACCACTTAAAACTCGAAGGGCAGGTCCTATGACTTATCCAGAACTAAGAAGTGAACCATAGGAACGAGACCTAGTCCTAACCATTTAATACCCAACAAGAGGCATCTCAAGCACTTAATACCTTTCCCAAGGCAGGTCAACTCACACAAATATATATATATATATATATACACACACACACACATACATACACACACTAGACATCTCGCATTAAACTGTCCACTTGTAAATGCTGAATTTGCTAGATGGATCTAGGCAGGCTTCAATTACAAATTAGGCTTAACTTCGCTTCTTATTTTGCTAATTATAATGTCTATTGAGACCTAGACCTTTGATATTAAATAGTATTACTTGTAGATGTAGGATATACTGATTGGTCCCGGGCAGGCTTGAACTAGTAATGGTTAACCTCGTGTCTGTGTGTCATTAATTCTAATTAAAGCCATCAACTCACACATGCATACAAATTCCTATGGGGACATTCAAATTCTATTTTCTAATTTAAACATATTTAGTACGCATTTAATATGTATTAATATTACGTTTAATTACATAACGAATATATAAAAATAAATAGGCGTGAATTATGCAAACGAGAATAATGACTGACCACGTTTGAAATCTCAATCCTAGCAATAACTGTTAATGTGTACAAGTTAATTTCCCTATCAATTAAAATGGTCCAACATGCATATTCACAATTAATGATAAAAAGGGAAACATCAATGTCTACAAACAACTTATAACCAAGGCTTGAACGATTGTTTCACGAACAAAATAGAGACAAGATGTAATATTTCTAAATACATAAGTAAAATACTCTTTTTGGTACTGATTCACTTTTTATGTAATTTTCGCGTACAAAATCATAACACTTAAGTAATCTGCAAGTAATATGCTTGAACGATCTATTTTAGAAATAGATGTTTAAACCTATTCAGTTTGCAATATTCAAGTCCTTAAGCTTTCGCAACCAGATTATACATATACATATACATATATATATATATATATATGAATTTATATATTTACAATAAGGGAATTAGACCATATTCAAGAATCATACCAACACCCAAGTGCCATTTCTTCCATTACATCAATAGTCCAAACCCAACAATTGATATTGACCATTTCTACATACAAATATAAATAAAGGAAGATTTAGGGAATTTGATATTATTTTCTTTTCGTATATTTCCAAATCATACTCGGCACAACAATCCAAATTTATATTATCAAATCATAGTAAATAGCAAACTAAAAGGGTTTCCACTCACATTGATTTGAGATTGATAAACAGTAGAATTTGCTATAGAATTGAATTTGGATTCAGCGTACGAAATCGTGCTCCAATCCTTCCATAATAATAATATATAAGTATTGAAATCTTGTATATATATAAACCAAATTCCAAAATCCTAAAGATATAGAAAAATAAGATTAAAGAAGGTAGAATGAGGGTTAAAGAAGTGGAAGTGATCCTAACCTTTCTCTGGAATGGGAAATGGTAGAAGGAAAGTATGAAGACGTAGCGAGGAACGAAAATAGGTTTTTGAGTGTGGCTAAGGACTCATATTTATAGTTGCAAGTGTAAGCATAGTCCACTGGATTATTTATATTTAATCTGGACGGTCTAACTGATTGTAATTTATATAGAACTCCTTAACAAAACACGCATCCACCACCATTCACTCAAGAGGGTGGTCAACCCCTCATTTGGTGTCGGCTAGGAGGATTTTCTCCTACTATAACGTTGTTTTCTAATTAATTTTGAATTAATTCTTTGATTTATTTCCATATGTTGATTATCTTTGTCCCCTTTACATTTGAATATATACACAGAGTTTCAAATTCATTTGGAGTATTTTTTCATGTTAATCACTAATTAAATATATTCCAGATTTATATATAATGTATTTGAATTTAAAATCTTATGTGCTAATATTTACGCAGAACTTATTTTATTAATATCTTTTACATACAGACTCTATTTTTTGTAAATAAAATATAAAAATGGATTTTAATCTCTTCACGAACATTATAGCAATACTTTCATTATACAGTTCTTAACTATTCAAAATTCCAATTTTATCCCATTAGCTTATTATTGATTATTATTATTTATTTTAAATTAAATTACCTTATGTCTATTTTAGGTTTATTTTATGGGGTGTTAAATTGTGAAATAAAAGTTATGTTTTCAATTCAAAAATGTTCAAGTTACATTTATTATTCTATTGCCTTGTAAATATTATTCTATGTGACATATATCCGTACACCTTCAACGTCTCATATTTCTTAGCATAACCCTACTTTAGGAAATTTTAAGGGGTGAGGGGTGTTATACCTTTTTCGAGCTAACATTTAGAATACTATGAGCTTTCAATCATTCTTTGGCACTCCCAATCATAACGTCCATCATCGATTTCACCTTTAGTTTGAGTGCACCATTAAAACAATCCATTATATTATATCCTCATTCCACCCCAAGCTGCTCATCACGTTCCTTCAAACACTCTTGCTTGAGTTCATAATAGAAGAATCTTGGCTTCATCAGACCATAACAATCACATATGGGCTACTCATATTGAATGGTGTTACAAGTGTCCAGATGCATGTTTCTTAGAAAATCATTGAATGAAGTGAAACTATTATAATTGGAAGGTCTGTTATGCTTCCTTAGCTTTCTAAGCTAATTATTCCTCCTATTACCACTGTTGCGTCATCTTCGGTTATCACTCGATCGATTCTGATTTTGAAAATTCACATCCTTTTTTGTAGAAATTTATTCAGATTGTCGTACCGCCATATTACTTTGAATTCCTTTAACATTCAATCCTGGTTTTTCTTTCTTATGAGACTCTTCTTGCTTCTTCCATTTGCAAAACCCGAGTTTCCTTTACATAAAATAGATCCATTATAGAGGAAGGCCTCCCAGTCAATCATTCTCCAAATTTTGAATCTGGATCAATGCCTTTGGTTAATGCTGTTAAGATGTCTTTTCACTTGGTTCACTTACTTTAACCACCACTATGTTGAACCTTTTAAATAACCCATAATGGTTCTCTTAGACCGGATTGAATACTAGATAAATTCATTATCAGTTTTGGTTTTGAAGCATTAATACAAAACTAATTCAAGAATTAACTTCCTAGCTCCCGAAATAATGATACTTACTTTGGAGGTAGCTTCGTGAACCACATCTTGGCTATTCCTTCCATGAAAATAAGAAAATATTTGCACTTGATAACATCCATAGCCTGAGTCGAATCCATGTACCATTGATATCTTGCTATATGTTGCATTGGACTGGTGTAACAACCCGAATTTTTTATAACATGTTAAAACAAGAAATCAGCGGAGAATTAAATCATAAGTTAAGAATCAATGGGAACGGGTTACGCCATTGCGTTCGACTCGAAATTCTGCTTGAAAACGAGTCCGAAATTTCGTAAATCGGAATCCGTATGACCAAGATATGACCTATAGAAGATTTCAGAAAATTCAAAATTCAGCCCGAAATTCAAATTCAGCCAGAAGCAGATTGGGCGGGAAAATTTCCCGCCCAGCCCCAGGTCGACTGGGGGGTCGACTGGGGAGTCGACTTGCCCCCCTAGGTCGACTGGGGAGTCGACCTGGGTGTCGACCTGGGGGTCGACCTCCCTGGTCGGACCCTGTTGGTCTGGTGCACCAGTTTACTCCTTTGGTCTGTTTACTTGGCCTGTGACGGGATTTGATGGTTCAGATCTAAACTAGGGTTAATCCTATGGCCTAAACTAGTCTCTACACCTATAAAAACACCCTAATACCTAGCCTAAACCATCACAAATCATCCTAACAACTAAATTCTGCCAAAATGCTCCCTAATCATGGCCTCCATCTTCATCTTGAGAGCTTCTAAGGAAAAAAGGAGCAATCTTTCTCCATCAAATCAAAGGAGCTACTTATTCTCAAGGCTTCTAGTGTTGCTACATCATTCCTAGAGCTTCAACAACGTCTCTATCTTGTTCTATTTGGTTCTAGTTCTCATAGCCACGCTTTGTAAGCCCCACTCTACTCTTAGATTTAAACTATGAAATTAATATGAACATGTAGCAAGTTGAAATGGGATTTTTGGTGTAATACTTGTCTTGGGGCTATATTTGTATGCATAGATCCATTTATGACTCTTTTGATCTACGATTATGGAACTATCATGAACCTAGTACCGTTCATCTTGATTTTTGGGTAGAAAGCTATGAGCTTTATTTGGTGGTTATGCATAATGCAACATAGAACCTCTCATAACCTTGATGTTAACTTGCCTATGATGTTGAACTACATGCTACCCACAAGTTTATCAACCTATGTCAACTATTATCATGTTATCACCTTTGCCTATGATGTTGAACTACATGCTACCCACAAGTCTATTTGCTAAGTTTGAACTACATGCTACCCACAAGTCTATTTGCTATGTTTGATGTCATACATGTTTTGAGGCCAATAAATCCTATATGCTAGTTGTGATGAACACCTTTGCCTCAAATATCCTCATGTTTAACTTATGACCAACTTTACCACCTTATGCCCATCTTGGTCATATTGTTATGTTCCTTGATTCACTTGTGTTGATGCGAATTTACGTGCGAATGGGAATACGTTATGGGTGGTTAGGCAAACTTGAAATGACATGAAAAACATGACTTGAAATGTGACATGAAACTTAATCATGCTTGAAAACTTGAATGTGGTCATGACATGTAGAAAAACCATAAAGTGGCCAACTCGAGGTTGGGTTGAGTTTGTAGCGTAAATCTGCCCGGAACCGCCCGGCAAATCCAGTGGCTACAAACAATAGGACCCAATGTGAGAAGTTGGTCATATCGCGCTTGAAATCCGAGGTTGGACTAGGTTGTGGTGTAAAGCTGCCCGGACCCGCCCGGCATATCCAGTAACCACAACAAAGTATAATGTGAGAGGTTGGGTGCATTAAATTAATTAATGCCACATGTTAGGGTTAAGTCATGAACCACTTGGATACACTTAACCAACTTGATACATGATTGGATAGGGTTAACCACACTTAACCCGTTAGAAACCCTAGTTACGCGGTCCTTTTCAGCAGTAACCCTCTTGGATGTATCACGATACCCAAGGGACTAGGCTAGGGTGGGGCACGATTAGTGGGCTGATTGTAAGCGACCAGAACGACGGCTGAGTAGGTGCGCCGGTGTAGGTTCAGGCGGACTATGGTCGTGCACATAGTCCGGAGTTGAAAAAGCAAACACGGGCACCAGTAGGTTCTGACTGTGCGTGCTTGATTTGTGTCAGTGGTTGGCACCTTAGGACTTGATACACCCTAAGGTGGACCTATCACAGTTGACTACATTTCGTGATTGGGCCGTATGACACCGACACTCGACGAGTTAGGCTTATAGGGAGCCGATCGACTAGACCGTGTAGTTGGACCTTGACTTGGGTCATCTCATGATATTGGGCCAAGGGATCATTTCTTGTTTATACTTGACATGGGTTGGAATACTAGTACTATTGGTGCAAAACTAAACCTTGTATATGCGATGCCACACTTGATCTACCTTGTTATCTATTTATCATGTCAGTTGGTTACCATCTTTATGTTTCATCTCAGTTTCTCATGTTTAGTTAACTTCAGTAGTTTTTATACTAATAGTAGGTAGGACTTACCAGTCTTTATGATTGACCCTTTTTCTTTCTCCTCTTTTCTTCCGTCCCCCCCTCCCCGGTTCTCAGGGAGGGAACACTAGTGCTTAGCTTGGACATTTGGCTTGCTTTCTTGACAGCTCATGTACGGTTTGGACTTGAGCTTGCTATGGCTTCACCACATCTATCTTGGGGATAGTTTACTTTATGTTATTTTCAGTTTATGTTTTCTAGACTTGTGTTAGTTGGAAAATAATGACTAAGTACTTTGATGTAAGTTGACTATTTGGTTTTGAAATGATGGTTTTTAAACTTCTACCGCTGCTTTACTTATTTATTTATCTATGTTCTGTCTTGTGATATCTCTGTGCATGTTTACCTAGACAACACCCCTCCAAAGCTAGTGCATTCTCTCGTGAATGGCCCTGGAGGAGGTGGGGTACTACATTTGTTATCAGAGCATGAGGTTTTACTAGACCGGACAAAAGTTTTAAAAACCCTTTTTGAAAAACTATTTTCAAAACCAATTAAGTATTTTTCCAAGGAAAGTCTAGTTTATTTTAAAAAGGCTATTCCCCAAAAAGCCATTAGCACTATCCTTCGTTTCCTCGTTCTAAATCTATCTTTTCTTTTTTTCAGTATGGTCGATCTTAACCTTCCCGAGGGAGTACCCATACCCGGATGGTTCCGAAGGTACTTGGAAGCTAGGGCCAACGATGCGGGCCCAGCAAACACTCCAACTCCTCCTCCCGTACCTGAGGTTCCTCCCCCTCCCCCTCCTCCTCAGCGTCCACAAGCGGATTTCGCAAAGATTTGCAAGGACTTTAAGGCGATGGGTGGCAATAATTTTGTTGTGACAGAGACTTATGTTGAGGCAAGAAACTGGTTAAAGGAAACTGAAGACCTTTTTGCTATCTTTGAAGTAGAAGACCGTAGGAAAGTTCTGTTGGCAGTATGGCTATTGAAAGAGGAAGCTGCTTATTGGTGGGAAGTCACCAACGCTACTAGGCCTATAGAGACTTGGGCCGACTTTAGGATGAGGTTCGGGCTTAAGTTTCTATCATCTGCTGAGGAGAATCTGCAAATGGAGAAGTTTATATCTTTGAAGCAAGGGGACATGACCGTGAGGGAGTATGTGAATAAGTTTAACCACCTTGCTCAATTCGGTTTAGACATGGTTAACACACCTCAGAAGAAGGCTCTACGCTTTGCTCGAGGATTGAATGAGCCATTACAAGGTTTGGCCATGTCTCATATACCCATGGGGGACACTTTTGAGAGCTTAGTGGATATGGCCTTGCTTCAAGGAGATGATAAGAATGACAAGAAAGAAGTTAAGCTTAATAAGACTCAAACCAAGAAGGCGGACTCCAAGTGGGGAGGCAACCAGAACAATCAGAGCAACCAGAACAACAAGAACAACAAGGGTAACAAGGCCAACAACAACAAGGCAAGGGAGACAAGGAAGTGCAACTTCTGTGGGATCACTGGACACATAGCCAAAGATTGTAGGAAGAAGAAGAGGAAGTTGGTAGAATGCTTTCATTGCGGAGAGACTGGACACTACAGTAAGGATTGCCCAAAGAAGCAAGGACAGGGGCAAGGACAGACTCAACGGGCAGGACCTTCTGGAGGGCAGATGCATGCTCTCAACACTACTCCAGCTCCGGACCGAGGTAGTATTTCTGTAGAAAGCCTTGTTTACATTTCTGGTTTTCCTGTTCGAACTTTATTTGATTCTAGCGCATCTCATACCTTTATTTCTTCTGACATTGTTGAAAGTTTGCACCTAAGTACTAGTCTAGTTAAGGATCCCGTTAGTGTTTCAAATCCAATTGGGGGTTCCGCCCATCTATCTATGATTTGTATGGATTTGAGGATTTCTATCTTGACCGTAGAATTCACATGTAATGCTTATGTTCTCGGGTTCATGGGATACAGGTTGATTTTGGGCATGGATTGGTTGTCCAGTTATGGAGCCATTCTCGATTGTGAGCATAGGGTAGTGAGGCTTATGACTCACCTTGGCAATACCCTAGAGATTTCTTGTAACCCTCTGGATCCCGTCATGTTATGTTATCTTGAATCCCTCGACTCGTCTATTGACAATCTTCAATCTGTGAGGGTGGTCCGAGAATATCCTGATGTTTTTGATGAGGTGAACGGGTTACCCCCTAAACGAGAGATAGACTTCCGTATTTATCTTGTTGATAATGCCAAGCCAGTTTCATTGCATGTTAGGCATATGGCCCCGCGAGAAAGAAGAGAGCTTAGCAAGCAAATCAAGGAGTTGCTTGAGAAAAATTTCATTAGGCGAAGCATTTCTGAATGGGGTTCTCTTGTGGTATTCGCTACTAAGGCGGATGGTTCACTTCGTTTATGTGCTGATTATCGTGAGTTAAACAAGCTGACAAAGAAGAATAGGCACCCATTACCGAGGACTGATGATCTCTTTGACCAACTTGTAGGTGCTTCTGTTTTCTCTCAACTCGATCTAGCCACCGGATTCCATCAGCTTAGAGTGGCTGAGGATAGTATTGATAAGACTGCGTTTAGGACTCCAGATGGATTCTTTGAATGGCTTGTCATGTTGTTCGGTTTGACTAATGCACCCGCATGCTTCGTTGATTTGATGAGTAGGGTGTTTAGGGAGTTCCTTAACAAGTTCGTGGTTGTCTTCGTGGATGATATTCTGATCTTCTCTAAGGACGAGGAAGAGCATGCTACACATCTCAAGGAGGTTATGGATACGCTTAGAGCTCATCAGTTAAAAGCCAAGTTCTCCAAATGCCATTTCTGGAGAAGTGAAGTTCGGTTCCTTGGGCATATCGTTTCTAAGCAAGGAATAGCTGTGGATCCCGCTAAAGTAGTGGCGGTACAAGACTGGAAAGTTCTCAAGAATGCAACTGAAGTGAGAAGCTTTCTCGGTCTGGCAAGATTTTATAGGAAGTTCATTAAGGACTTCGCTAAGATTTCAGCCCCTTTCACTAAGTTAACGAAGAAGAACTTAGTCTTTACATGGGACTTAGAGTGTGAGCTTGCTTTTCAAAGGCTCAAGAAAGCCCTCACCACAGCTCCAGTCCTAGCATTACCCGATTGAGGGAAGTTGTTTACCGTGTACACCGATGCATGTGGCACGGGATTAGGCGCTGTCCTGATGCAAGAAGGGAGAGTGATATGCTTTGGGGGTAGGCAACTCAAAGTTCATGAGAAGAACTATCCCACTCATGATTTGGAGTTGGCGGCGATCGTCTTTGCACTCAAATCTTGGCGCCATTATCTTCTAGGTGAAAGGTTTGAGTTATATACTGATCACAAGTCGCTCAAGTACCTCTTCTCGTAGAAAGATTTGAACCTAAGGCAGCAGAGGTGGATGGAATTCTTGGCATCATATGACTTCGATATAGCTTATACCCCTGGCAAGGGTAATGTTGTGGCGGATGCGCTAAGTAGAAGGAGGTTGACTTTGAGTCCCTTGTTTGTTGAGATGAAGAGCCTAGAGTTCTTGGCAACCTTTGATTTTACACCTGCTGTTGAGTCGATGACTGGTTCGTTAACATCCCTTGAGCTTAGACCTACACTTCTTGATCAAGTTGGGACTTCACAGAGGGAAGACCTGTAGATAGTCGAGATCATGGACAAGTTGATTCGTGGTGAGATGTCAAGTCACCTCGCTAGATATACTATTGATGACAAGGGGTGGCTAAGGCGTGATGGAAGACTATGTGTCCCACAAGTGGGAGACTTGGTAAATAAATTTCTTGAGGAGGCGCATAACTCGAGGATGGCCATACATCCCGGAGGGGATAAGATGTACCGGGATATGAAGCGCATTTTCTTTTGGGATGGGATGAAAAAGGATGTTGCAGAGTTTGTTTCTAGATGCATTGTTTGCCAACAAGTAAAGGCCGAGTCGAAGAAGCCCGGTGGGCTACTTCATCCATTGGAGGTCCCGCAATGGAAGTGGGAAAGTATCTCTATGGATTTTGTGGATGGATTGCCGAGATCAAGGAAGGGGAATACTAGCATATGGATCATAGTGGATAGACTCACGAAGAGCGCTCATTTCATTCCAGTGAAGAGCAAGAGGACCGCATCATGGCTAGCATCTGTTTATCTTCGAGAGATAGTGCGATTGCATGGGGTTCCTTCAAGCATAGTGAGCGATCGTGACCCAATCTTCACTAGCCAATTTTGGAGTAGTTTGCAAGAAGCGATGGGTACGCGATTAAATCTAAGTACAGCCTATCACCCACAGACTGATGGTCAGACCGAAAGGGTGAATAGGGTACTAGAAGATCTGTTGAGGCTATGCATTCTTGACTTTGGTGGCACTTGGGAAGACCACCTTCCTCTCGTAGAGTTTTCTTATAATAACAGCTACCAAGCAAGCATAGGGATGGCACCATTCGAAGCTTTGTATGGTAGGTCGTGCAAGTCACCAACATGTTGGTGGGAGACGACGGATAAGCTTATACTTGGGCCCGACATGATAAGGGACACATCCGAGAAGGTTGAGTTGATTCGAAGGCGGATGAAAGCGGCCCAAGACAGACAGAAATCTTATGAAGACAAGCGAAGGACAGACTTAGAGTTTGAAGTTGGAGATATGGTCTTCGTGAAGGTTTCTCCTTTGCGAAATGTGGTTCATTTTGGAGCAGTTGGAAAGCTAGCACCAAGGTTCGTAGGACCCTTCCCTATCATCGAGAAGATTGGGCAAATGGCTTATAAAGTGGAATTTCCCGAGAAGCTGGCTGGAGTGCACAATGTATTTCATGTCTCGCATCTCCGAAAATGCCTACATGAATCAGCCGAAGTAGTTGGGCCTAGTATTCTTGAAGACATGGAGGTAGAGAAAGAGGCAACCCTGAGGCGAGCTCCGATTCGTATCTTGGGAACGGAGATCAAGAAGCTGAGGAATCGAGAAGTCAAGTTAGTAAAGGTTCAGTGGAGTGAAGCCGATGAAGATGCAACTTGGGAAACCGAGGAGAAGATGCGTGGGCTTTATCCATTCCTTTTTGAGGGTACATTCTCAATCTCCTTTCCTAGTTAGCATATCTTTTGCTATCCATGTTTATCTTGCTATTTCGTTAATCTTGTCATGAGAACCTTAGGTAGAAACTCTTTGGATGAAACATGTATTTGAAACATGTTATGCTTGATGGTTGCAAATGGTTGCAAGTGTTTGCAAGTGGTTACTCGTGGATGCATGATACACGTTAGGCACTAAGATCGGCTCACACACTTTCATATTGCATATGCATGAGTGTTTATGCTTATTCATGGATGAAACTTGTTATGCTATCACGTGGATGTTGCATATGGATGAATGTTATGTGCACTCATGTAGAGATTATAAATTATATTAGGAATTTACATACATTTGGACTCATTTCACTAGCATATTCTGCATTAAGGAGGTTTACTGAGTCAGTAACCGCCTGATTTTCGCATTAGATAGGTGCATATACACACACTTTTGCATATATTCATACAGCATTAGAAATCTTTTAAGGACAATGATTACTTGTGGATGATATTTGAGTAGATGGATGATGGATGGTAGGATACGTTCTTCCTAACTTGGAGATTTCGGGGACGAAATCCTTTAAGGTGGGGAGAATGTAACAACCCGAATTTTTAATAACATGTTAAAACAAGAAATCAGAGGAGAATTAAATCATAAGTTAAGGATCAATGGGAACAGGTTACGCCATTGCGTTCGTCTCGAAATTCTGCTTGAAAACGAGTCCGAAATTTCGTAAATCGGAGTCCGTATGACCAAGATATGGCCCATAGAAGATTTCAGAAAATTCAAAATTCAGCCCGAAATTCAAATTCAGCCAGAAGCAGATTGGGCGGGAAAATTTCCCGCCCAGCCCCAGGTCGACTGGGGGGTCGACTGGGGAGTCGACCTGCCCCCCCCCCCAGGTCGACTGGGGAGTCGACCTGGGGGTCGACCTCCCTGGTCGGACCCTGTTGGTCTGGTGCACCAGTTTGCTCCTTTGGTCTGTTTACTTGGCCTGTGATGGGATTTGATGGTTCAGATCTAAACTAGGGTTAATCCTATGGCCTAAACTAGTCTCTACACCTATAAAAACACCATAATACCTAGCCTAAACCATCACAAATCATCCTAACAACTAAATTCTGCCAAAATGCTCCCTAATCATGGCCTCCATCTTCATCTTGAGAGCTTCTAAGGCAAAAAGGAGCAATCTTTCTCCATCAAATCAAAGGAGCTACTTATTCTCAAGGCTTCTAGTGTTGCTACATCATTCCTAGAGCTTCTACAACATCTCTATCTTGTTCTATTTGGTTCTAGTTCTCATAGCCACGCTTTGTAATCCCCACTCTACTCTTAGATTTAAACTATGAAATTAATATGAACATGTAGCAAGTTGAAATGGGATTTTTGGTGTAATACTTGTCTTGGGGCTATATTTGTATGCATAGATCCATTTATGACTCTTTTGATCTATGATTGTGGAACTATCATGAACCTAGTACCGTTCATCTTGATTTTTGGGTAGAAAGCTATGAACTTTATTTGGTGGTTATGCATAATGCAACATAGAACCTCTCATAACCTTGATGTTAACTTGCCTATGATGTTGAACTACATGCTACCCACAAGTTTATCACCCTATGTCAACTATTATCATGTTATCACCTTTGCCTATGATGTTGAACTACATGCTACCCACAAGTCTATTTGCTAAGTTTGATGTCATACATGTTTTGAGGCCAATAAATCCTATATGCTAGTTGTGATGAACACCTTTGCCTCAAATATCCTCATGTTTAACTTATGACCAACTTTACCACCTTATGCCCATCTTGGTCATATTGTTGTGTTCCTTGATTCACTTGTGTTGATGCGAATTTACGTGCGAATGGGAATACGTTATGGGTGGTTAGGCAAACTTGAAATGACATGAAAAACATGACTTGAAATGTGACATGAAACTTAATCATGCTTGAAAACTTGAATGTGGTCATGACATGTAGAAAACCATAAAGTGGCCAACTCGAGGTTGGGTTGAGTTTGTAGCGTAAATCTGCCCGGAACCGCCCGGCAAATCCAGTGGCTACAAACAATAGGACCCAATGTGAGAAGTTGGTCATATCGCGCTTGAAACCCGAGGTTAGACTAGGTTGTGGTGTAAAGCTGCCCGGACCTGCCCGGCATATCCAGTAACCACAACAAAGTCTAATGTGAGAGGTTGGGTGCATTAAATTAATTAATGCCACATGTTAGGGTTAAGTCATGAACCACTTGGATACACTTAACCAACTTGATACATGATTGGATAGGGTTAACCACACTTAACCCGTTAGAAACCCTAGTTACGCGGTCCTTTTCAGCAGTAACCCTCTTGGATGTATCACGATACCCTAGGGGCTAGGCTAGGGTGGGGCACGATTACTGGGCTGATTGTAATCGACCAGAATGACGGCTGAGTAGGTGAGCCGGTGTAGGTTTAGGCGGACTATGGTCGTGCACATAGTCCGGAGTTGAAAAAGCAGACACGGTCACCAGTAGGTTCAGACTGTGCGTGCTTGATTTGTGTCAGTGGTTGGCACCTTAGGACTTGATACACCCTAAGGTGGACCTAGCACAGTTGACTACATTTCGTGATTGGGCCATATGACACCGACACTCGACGAGTTAGGCTTATAGGGAGCCGATCGACTAGACCGTGTAGTTGGACCTTGACTTGGGTCATCTCATGATATTGGGCCAAGGGATCATTTCTTTTTTATACTTGACATGGGTTGGAATACTAGTACTATTGATGCAAAACTAAACCTTGTATATGCGATGCCACACTTGATCTACCTTGTTATCTATTTATCATGCCAGTTAGTTACCATCTTTATGTTTCATCTCAGTTTCCCATGTTTAGTTAACTTCAGTAGTTTTTATACTAATAGTAGGTAGGACTTACCAGTCTTTATGACTGACCCTTTTCCTTTCGCCTCTTTTCTTCCGTTTCCCCCCCAGGTTCTCAGGGATGGAACACTAGTGCTTAGCTTGGACATTTGGCTTGGTTTCTTGACAGCTCATGTACGGTTTGGACTTGAGCTTTCTATGGCTTCACCACATCTATCTTGGGGATAGTTTACTTTATGTTATTTTCAGTTTATCTTTTCTAGACTTGTGGTAGTTGGAAAATAATGACTAAGTACTTTGATGTAAGTTGACTATTTGGTTTTGAAATGATGGTTTTTAAACTTCTACCGCTGCTTTACTTATTTATTTATCTATGTTCTGTCTTGTGATATCTCTGTGCGTGTTTACCTAGACAACACCCCTCCAAAGCTAGTGCATTCTCTCGTGAATGGCCCTGGCGGAGGTGGGGTGCTACAACTGGTCTTACCCACATATCATGTTATCACTGGCGAATTAAACCTCTAGGGGTATTTACATTCTAATTTGCCATAAGTAAATGTGGCATAACTTTATTTATTTTGCATGACCACATTTATTAAATCCTGACTATACTACATTATCTATCAAGCCATGCTGGTCAAATAAGTAGTTTGAATTTCAAAGAGATAGTTTCCAATTTCTGATTCATGTCAATGTCTCCGTGTCTCTCTCGTTTTAAGTCATAACAACTGAACAACTTTCGTGGTTGCATTTCCCTATCCTCTAGTGTCTCAGTAATCTTAGGACATAAGGGAAACGTGGTAGATGAGGAGTCATGTGCAACTTGATTTAATCCATGAACAATCATATTTGGGTTGAACATAATGACCTAATCCAGATCGGGGTAAGCATCCCGACCTAAAATGGCATGGGTTGGCTAATCTGGATTAGTGATTCCATGCACAGGCCGATCTGAACTTCCTAATTTGTGGTATGTAGCCAACCTTCATCCTTCCTGCTAGCTCCAGTAACTATGTTCCAATGATGATGACCTTTACAACTCAATAAGCAATGTGTTTGGAGAATGCATTCTTTGTACATTTTGTACCACACTCATTTAATTGACTTGGTTTCTTCACTCTTTTTTATCCGTCAACTATTGATTCAACACTTTCTACGTCTATTCCAACTTCCATGTCATATTCCAGAAACAAGTTTGAGCAACCATTTTGGCATTCGTAGAAGTTGTAGCTATAAAAGTAGCGGCACTGAGATCAATGGAATGAGTAATGGGATTCTAGGCACCTCGTTGAGTAATGGTTTCTTATGTAGCCTAAGGAATTGCACAAGATGTAGAAACGTCCATTTATTGGTCGCACTTTCTTCTTAGCGATATCAGTGACTTTAATGGTAAAATGGAAAGAAAATAGATCTTCCTCAAATGGAATCTTTATCCGCTAGTAGACAAGAAGACCAAATATGGTGAATCAAAGATTTCTTAATGAAAGCACTAAAATGTTAGCACGTAAAGTTGCACTAACACCCTTTAGAGATTACATGAAGAGAACAATGAAGATCATAAATGAAAAAACAAGGAAATAAGTGAATTAAATCACGCCTAACAATTTATAGTGGTTCGACAGGATAGCTTTGTGTAAATGATCTCACGGTTCTCTCAAGCTTTTTGACCATCGCCTTCGCTGTAAATGAATCTCATGACAGGGATGTCATATTAATGTTTCCAAGTCAAAAGGCAGGGTAACAATATGAAAATATATGAAAATACCTAAAGATATAAAATTGAAAATGAAGAAGCTTACAAAAGAGAATCAACTTAAAAAAATGAAAAAAGGTCCCAAAAAAAAAGAAAATAAAGATCTATAAAAAGGAAAACGAAGAATATTACAAAGCTGATAAAGGGTGAACATTAAATACGTAATGATGATGAAAAATAAGAAGATGTTAATGATACTGAGAAAGATGACATTGTTGGTGATGTTTCTGTTGAAGAAGGCAAAGGCTATAATTATAATTATAAAAACGTTGTAGAAAAGTCAAAGATGAGGATGGTGTTAATGATCGTAAAGGCATTGAAGTTAATGGTACTGATGAAGGAAGATCTAATGGTGATGATGATAAAGATGATATTGGGGGTAGTGAAGCTAAAGAAAGTGAAGGTGATAATGATGATCAAGGAAAATATGATGGTGATGACGATAAAGATTTAATGGGGTTAAGGAAATTAAAGATGGTGATAATGAAGGTGGAAATAAAGATGATTGGAAGAAAAGAAAAGATGATGATAATGATGCTAATCAAAATAAAGATGGCGATATTGCTAATGAAGATGTAAAGGAAAAGAAAGAAAAGCTGATTATAATAAAATTAGGAAGAACAAGAACGATAGAGATAATGATGATAAAGATGATGACGAAGATGACATAATGATAAAACAACATGCCAGTATAAAATAAATATCATACCAAGCAACAAACAGGTAAATGTTTACAAACTACTATAAGAAATTCAACCTATCAAATATTTGCTAGAAATATATTTTTCAGGCAAACATATTTCATCTACTTGTTATGTATGCAGCCTAACAAGCACTTAGCCCAAACTTTTTAAGACAATTGGACATAATGCATGAGGTTATGGGTTCGATTCCCGCTAGGTAGGGTGGAAACCACTTGTCATATTGTATGTTGTATACTACTTAAAACCAATATATAAAGAACCAATTTCAAAAAAAAATCTGTCATCCATTTGCTAGTGAACAAAAAAGTTAGCAGTTAACTTTTTTCATAAAAAAATTGAAAGCCAAAAGTGTGACGACCGCCCATAACTCCTGCACTTAACAAGGGAAATAATGCGTTGAAAAACGTGCCAGGAAGTTGTGGACGATCATCAGGTTTGTATAACATAAGCGGAACTTGTCATATAACTCACAACGCAAGGATAAAATATAATAGAACATATACAACGACCGATAATAGTGAAGCAGAATTGAGCAGAATCTTAAAACTTTTCAATATCACCATGAAAATATCCATATAACCTTGAACTACACTATAAGAGCCTGTACAATGAGCCTCACTACAAACACCCAGAGAATACATCAACATAGCAGCAGAAAAACAACAAATACTAGATAGAAGAAAAAAATACGCCTGCCTCCTGCTTGTCATCGCACAACAGCATCGTTCTCAACAAGATCAACTACCTGTCACCTGCTACTCAGTCTTCCCATCCACAACTGGATAAATAGCCAAGGTAATAAGATGAAACATAAAACCTTGAGTTAGAAAACAGTCTTAATGAGCGATAAAACAACAATTAACATCATCAATAAATTATATGAGAACAGGCCGATTAATCAGCTAATCTACCATCGCTAACAGAGAAGAACCCAAACCCGTCTTCCTCACATCCGATAGTGATAGCCTTTACAAACAATCATTTAGTAATAACAATATATTCATGGCAATCCGATATCAAGCGTAGACCTTCAAAATCGATATCGACATCTCCCAAGCATAATCCCCGAAGGGCTAAACCAACATTAGACAAACACCCAAGAGATATCTCCTTCGACATCGAAGAATCTACACAAGACGATTAAGAAAAACAATCATCATCCATGACTCTGGCTATTACCGCCAATCCTGCTTTGAAACCATCGTTAATCGTATAACCGACGAAACACTTTGACGTTCGTCAAGGGCTAATGGTATACCATGGTTCTAGAAAAACTCCATATGCCATATGATGAAACGTATCTAGGCCCGTCGAGCTGCCCAGCATACTCTACCAGCCACTTCTAGTCTTTTGGGCATCCCCATTACACACTAGCTTTGAGTCTGCTAGAACCAGCGACAATGATAATCCCTCGGCTTTCAGTATCTCTAGCCATCCAACCTAATGACTATTCATAAGATCAAGCTACTTCTCGAGCAACCATTATCTAGAACTCACCTCCTTGAGTTGTCTTCACATTTTTTGCATAACAACAATCAACGAACACACCATAACACTTTGTACATTCCCAATTGAGTTTACTTTGAAGCCACTTCTGTTCCTGAACCAAAATAAAATAAAATAATGGTCCACCATAGTAAGGCCATTCCCCCTTAGGTTGCAACCGACCCATTGGGAGTCGTTCGAATGACCTATACTCCCTCTATACATCCACACTCTTGGCCGACCCTACTTAAATACAACGACCAATCGAGGCTCACACATACATAGCCCGAACGACTCAACTTTAATGACCTGAAGCCATCAAAACAGACCTAACTCATAAGTGCTTCAATGGCCTTCCTTGCTTCACATTAGCATGCTTCGATCGACCTGAAGCTATCAAGCTCCAATGACTAGATGTTCCAGCGACCTGCCTCTTCTAAGTACAAACAATCCATTTTTGCATTGCACTTGCGTGCTTCCTACGACCCGATCCATGCACAAACGACCTGGGCTCCAACGACCCGAAGCCTTCGACCCATCCATTTCTTGAGTAACAAGCCACATGACCCAAGCTTCTTGCCATGTCATCAATGACCTAGCATAAATGAGCCAACCCCAGATCTGACAATCTAACTCCAACCTTGACCAAATCATCACCAAACAACAATGTTGATTCAAACAACTCATCCAAATTATCCAATTCAACCATAAACACTAAAATAAAAATTATTCATCACAACTATATAAAATTCACCAAATCATGATAAATCAATGCATAAACAAAAACAATGGATCTAAACTTGCGTAAACTTATGAATTACCAATCTAAGTTGTTAGTTTAGATCCGATGGTGATTCAAATGAAAATATACTTACTATGACGTAGATCTTGATGAAAGCAACTTAAAATGATGAAAATAAGATCAAACAACCCATATACTTGATTGAATATGTGTGAGAGATGTTTATCACTCGCCAAATCTTCGAATTAGCTTGAAAGAACTAAATTCTCAATTCGAACAGCAAAGAACACTCTTCAAACCTCTCAATTTGATGCAATCTCCCTTCACTTGATGTAGATCTAGCTTTTCTTGATGTAGATCTTCAATCTTCTTTCCTAGATTTATATTTTAATGGTGGAAAGGTGTGTTTGATTAAGCAAAAAGGGTCACGAGCTCAACCAAATGAGAGAATGAAGAAAAGTAACCCTCTCTCCGTGCCTCTAACCCCATATTTATAGCCTCAAACCAGCCCACTAATGGGCCACACCAATTAGCCCATTAATGACTAGCAAAACATGTAAAGAAATTATGTAGCACTAAAACAACGATTTCTCCTAAACTGCCGAACCAAATCTTTAATGTGACCACTCTACGGAATTGGAAACACCGTTTCCTTTCCAATAAAATCGATTTCAGCCCCTGATTTGATCCCAGTCAAAAATTATGCACTGTACAAAACTGATAGGGGGAAAATGGTCACAAATAAAATTGGTAAAAATTATGGGCATGTCTCACATCCCGTAAACAATATATCAAAATACAGGAATGATCCTACCCTCGGGGAATAAAATAAAAATATTCTACGATCCTCCAATACGTAAAATGCGGGTTGTTGCATTCTCTAACCCCTTAGGAATTTCTTCCTAAAATTCCAAGAAAACAGAAGAAACCAAACCACTTCCACATGCCTATTATCCATGAGCAACCAGTTTACTATCCAAACTAGCATCCGTCAAGCCATGCATCCATAGCCTTAACCTAGCACACGGAATTCTAACAACGATAGCACAAGTTACAATGATGTAGGTAACAGGACATTAATGGTCATACCGACGAAGAGTTCTTGATGGGTCATCTTCATACTCTCTTCCGTCTCCCACGTACAATCGTCATCATCCTCACTCCATTGCACCTTGATTAGCTTAACTGTCTTCCTTCTAAGCTGTTTCGTGTCATTTCCCACAACGTGAAGCGGCTTACGAGTTTCGTAACAACAGACACAACTTTTAGGTCTTCGTACTGCTCTGGAGATACCACCACATTCGACTCATGCACAAACTTCTGTAGAAACAACACATGGAAAACATTATGTACAATCAAGATCTTCTTGGGTAACTCCAATATATATGCGAGCTTTCCAATCCGCTCGACTATTGGAAACAGCCCAACAAACCTTGAATCTAACTTTCCCTTGCTTCCGAACCGAACAACATGCTTTATCGGTGAAATCTTCATGAAAACCATATCGCCAACGTCGAATTCCAAATCCTTACGATGCTTATCGACATAACTCTTCTAATGATGTTGGGCCGCCTTCATTTGTTGCCGAACGATCTCGATACAATACGATGTTTCTCTGATCATCTCAGGCCCAACCATCAACTTATCTCTAGTTTCTAACCAATATGCCGGAGTATTACACGGTCTACCATACAACGCCTCGTATGGTGTCATCCCAATGCTCGACTGGTAGCTATTATTATAAGAAAATTCAACTAGATGCAGATGATATTCCCACAATCCCCCAAAATCCAATACACAAGCTCTTAGGTGGTCTTCCAAAACTAGGTTAACTCTATCGGTTTGACCGTCTGGGGATGATTAGCCGTACTTAAACACAGCTTGGTTCCTAAAGTCTCTTGCAAACTTTTCCAAAATCCACTCATAAACAATGGATCTCAATCACTTACTATGCTCTTCGGGATATCATGGAATCGAACTATCCATTTTATATAAAGCTCAACCAACTTCGACATTTTCCTAGTAGATTTGACAGGAATAAACCTTGCACTCTTGGTCAAATGATCCACTATGACCCAAATTTGTTCGTTTCGTTCCTTGGTTCTAGGTAGTCCATTGATAAAATAAATCGATATTTGCTCCCACTTCTACGTAGGAACTTCCAATGGCTAAAGCAATCCAATCGGCTTTTTCTGTTCAGCTTTCACTAACTAGCAGTTCATGCACTTGGAAATAAAATTTCCAACATCTCTTTTCATCTTTTCTCGGTTGTAAGATCGCTTCATGCCGTGTTACATCTTATTACCACCAGGATGAATCATCAACTTTGAGTGATGACATTCCCTCAGAACCTCACCTCTCAGTCTGTCAATATCAGGAACAACTAGTCATCCTTGTTTCCGAAGCCAACCTTCTCAATCAACCTCGAACTCTTTATCCTCTGGTTCCAACTTCTGGATAATCTCGACAAGCTTTGCATACCACGCTTTTGGCCCTCACTAATCCTTTCGACCAAAGTAGGTCTTATCGATAAGCTTGCCAATATTTCAGGTTCCTACACACACCGTGGCCTGAAATCAAATCCTACCAAGTACTCGAGGTGATTCCATTCTGAAAACATCACTCCAAAATTTGCGTGTCTTCGACTCAATGCTTCTACCACTGCGTTACCTTTAATAGGAGTATACGCTATACCAAAATCATATAATGTCAGAAACTCTAACCACCGTTGCTTGCTTTCATAGTTCTGTTCCAAGCAAGCGAGATTTCAATAGTAATTTCTTAGCCAGGTCCAACTTTGCGGAGAAGCCAAGGGCCGGCTTTCTTCACCTTCCTCCGATGAAGCAGTCGAGAAGTCAATGGAAAAGGTACCATACCCGCGGGCTCAATCGAAGTCTCCAAACTTTCGTTCGAAATGCCCTTAAATCATCGTTTTAAGCCGCTGATTATATAGTAAATTCTCCATTCGCCTGCCTTAGAGTAGTGTATCGAACTACAAGACAGGAGCGACCCATAATCATTGACGAAGAGGAAGGCTTGGAATCCATATTATGCAAGGAGAAGCTTTCGGAAATTTCAATAGCCGATAGCAGATTCAAATCCCTTAAGGAGAAAAGATGCTTTAACGACTTGTGATCCATAAACAACTCGAATCGAACTCCCAATAGGTAACGTCTCCACATCTTTAGTGCAAAAAAGATCGTTGCCAACTCCAAATCATGAGTTGGATAATTCCTTTCATGTGGCTTCAGCTGTCAACTCGCTTTTGCCCCAACCTTATCCTTCTACATTAGCACTTCCACAAGTCCAGTACCACATGCATTGGTATATACCACCATCTCTTCATTCCACTTGGAATGGTCAAAACAGGAGCACTCGTCAGTCTCTCTTTCAAGATTCCAAAAGCTTGTTCTCACTTCACATCCCATTTGAATACTTGATACTTCTTCATCAATCCTATTAATGGTGTTTCTATCTTAGAGATATCCTTGATAAAATGACGATTATATCCTGCCAACCCAAGGAAACTCCTTACGTTCGTCGCATTCTTTGGTTTACCCCAGTCCTAGATTGCTGCCACCTTAGTAGGGTCAACCGTTATTCCATTTCCAAAAACAACATGGACTAAGAACCTCACTTCGCTCTTCTAGAAGTGACACTTCGAAAACATAGCTCTCAGCAGATGCTTCACAAGATTTCCAAAACAACTCACAAGTGCATCTTATGCTCTTCCTCATTCCGGTAGAAACCTAGAATATCATCCACGAACACAAGCACGAACTTGTTCAACTGATCTATGTAAACCTTATTTATAAGATCCATGAATTACGCTAGCGCGTTAGTCAACCCAAATGGCATTACCAACCATTCAAAGAAACCGGATGGTGTCCTAAAAGATGTCTTTGACTCACATCCTTTGCCACCCTCAACTGTTGAAATCCAATTGCCAAATCCATCTGAGAAAACACTTTGGCTTCGTGAAGCTGATCGAACAAATCATCTGTTGTCGGCAACAGATATTTGTTCTTCTTGGTCACCTTGTTAAGCTCACGATAGTCCACATGTAATCTCAAAGATCAATCGACCTTGGTTGCAAACACAACCGGTGCACCCCATTCATACACACTCCTCCGAATAAATCCTTTTCCCAAAAGGTCACGTAATTGCACCACTAACTCTCGTTGTTCCTTAGGCACCATCTACCTAAGAGACATAACGATAGATCTTGCACCCTTGACTAAATCGATTTTGAACTCAATCTCATAATGTGGTGGCAACCCTATGACCTAGTCAAAGACATCCTTAAACTCACTTGCAATAGAAATTGGCGACAAGTCTTCCCATCGAATCACGAGCGAATACAAATAGCTCACGAAGACACCATATTCGGGAGTATGCCGAATCGCAACAATTCCCCCTTCCACATTCCCGACCATCACCTCCAGCTTCTTGCAATCCACTTTTTTGGCATACCTATTGAGTCAGTCCATAACCAAGATAACCCTAAACCCAGCGAAGTTCAAAACAAAGCAATCACACACAAAGGAGCAACTATGACTCGACAACACTAGACCATGACAAATCATACACAAGCTGGATGAACCCCCCAAGTTGATTAGTCACAACAAAAGGTCTATCACAAATCTCGGGTTCCAAATCCAAGCGGGACACAAGCTCATTACAAATGAAAGAATGCGATGCTCCAGTATCGAACAACTCACGAATTGGAATATCTCTAATGGAAAGAATACCTTGAATGATGACACTTTTCCCATTCTCCTCTGTCATAGGATCCCTTGAAGACGATGGCACAACTTCCAAAGCATACCCTTCACAACCTGCTTACCTTTAGCTAGTTCTGGACAATCCTTCTTATCATGCCCAAGCTTTCCACACTTAAAGCACTTCTTCTCAACTTTTGGATTCTTACCAACCTTGGAAAAATGGCCCTTCTACCAGCAGTTAAAGCAAGTCACTTCGCCCTTTTGCTTTTTCTAACCATCATTTCCTTTTTATTGCTGCTGCTTCCTTTTCTTGTTAGTAAGATCCTGCTGCGGTTTCGGTTCTTCCTTAGCTGCCACAACAGTCTCTTCCTTGGGAAACAAGCTCTCATGCCTCAGAGCTTTCTCGATTATCTTCTCATAAGTGTCATCCAGATGATCAACTAGCTGATTCCCAAGATATTTATCCAAACCCATAACAAACTTCTCATTCTTCTAATAAGGAGTCTTAACATATGAATGAGCATACTTCGACAAAGCTTCGAAGTCAGAAACGTACTCCAACACTGTTCTACCGGTCTACTTAAGCTCGAAAAACCTTTTAAATAGAATAGACATTTGAACGGTAGAAATAAACTTCATCACAAACTTGACTTGGAATTGCTCCCATGAAATCTCATCTTCTGGAGTCTCTGGAGTGACAGAGTTCCACCAATCCATAGCTCTGCCCTGTAGTTGTCTCGATCCAAGCTTCCTCTTAGTCGCATCGTCAGTTCCCAAGTCTCTGAAGATCCTAATACAAGTATCGAGCCACCCTTGGATCTCCACAATCAGTGCTATTCCTTTAAATTGCTTTCCTCCATAGTGATGAAGTCTTTTCATAGCTTTCCGAAGTCCATGACTCTAGGCACTTGCACTTGAACTCCTACATCTACCGTGGTTGTCTCCTTTGCGGGTACCCTCCTCATGATCGTTACCATCATGGCCTCGAACATAGCTGGGTATGGTGTACCGCCATTTCCCCCTTACTAAAACAGTCCCCTCTCTAGCATCGTGTCTTGATGGTTGACAACTCATTCTAAATCTGTAAAATAAAATGATTAGTCCATGTACAAGAAAAAATGCAAATAAAGTTCAAATGCTATTATACTATACACTAATATATAGTATACATCCATTAGAAATCTACAAATATGTTTCTCATACGTAATTACATCCCTGAACTTTGGCTAAAATAGATAACCGGATCTCTGATACCAAATGTGATGACCACCCACAACTCCTGCACTTAAAAAGGGAAATAATGCGCTGAATGACATGCCAAGCAGCTGTGGATGATCATCTGGGTAGGATAACATAAGTGGAACCTGTCATATAACTCACAGCACAATGATAAAATATAATAGAACATATACAACAGGCAATAATAGTGAAGCAGAATTGAGCAGAATATTAGAACTTTTCCATGTCACCATGAAAATAACCATAAATCCTTGGACTACACTATAAGAGTCTATACAATGAGCCTCACTATGAGCACTTAGAGAATACATCGACATAGCAGTGGAAAAACAACAAATACTAAATAGTAGAAAATAATACGCCAGCCTCTTGCTCGTCATCGCACAATAGCATCGTCCTTATCAAGATCAATAACCTGTTACCTGCTACTCAGTCTGCCCATCCACAACCAGATGAACAACCCAAGGTAATAAGAGGAAACATAAAATCTTGAGTCAGACAACAGTCTTAATGAGCGATAAAATAGCTACCTAACATCATCAATAAAGTAAATGAGAATAGGTAAATTAATCAACCAATCTGCCATCACCAACAGAGAAGAACCCAAATCCGTCTTCCCCACATCTAACAGTGATAGCCTTTACAAAAAATAATATAGAAATAACAGTATATTCCGGGCAATAAGTTATCAAGCGTAAACCATCCTAATCGATATCGACATCTCCCAAGCATAAGCCCCGAAGGCCTAAACCAACATCAGACAAGCACCCAAGAGATATCTCCTTCGACATCGAAAAATCTACGCATGATGATACAAGAAAAATAATCTTCATCCATGACTCCGGCTATCACTGCCAATCCTTCTTTGAAACCATTGTTAATCTATGACCAACCAAACACTTTGCCATCCATCAAAGGCTAATGGTAAAGCCCAATTATAGCAAAACTCCATACGCCATATGACGAAACATATCTAAGCCCGTCGAGCTGCCCAGGGTACTCGACCAACGACTTCTAGTCTTTTGGGCATCCCCATTATACCCATGCTTTGAGTTTTCTAAAACCTATGACAACGATAATCCCTCGGCCTTTAGTATCTCTAGCCATCCAACCTGATGACTATTCATAAGCTCAAGCCACTTCTTGAGCAACCATTATCTATGAACTCACTACCTTGAGTTGTCTTCACATTCATTGCATTACGACGATCAATGAACACACCACAACACTTCGAACGTTCCCACTTGAATTCACTTCGAAGCCACGTCCATTCCCGAACCAAAATAACATCAAATAATGGTCCAATATAGTCAGCTCGTTCCCCCCTTAGATTGCAACCAACCCATACTCCCTCCATGCATCCACACTCTTGGATGACCTGAACTAGACACAATGACCCATCGAGGCTCACACATACATACCCCGAACGACCCAGCTTGCGCGACCTGAAGCCATCAAAACAGACCGACCCAAAGCTTTAAGAGACCTAACTCGTAAGTGCTTCAACGACCTTCCTTCCTTCACATTAGCATGCTTCGAACAACCTGAAGCCATCAAGCTCCAACGACCTAATGTTATAGTGACCTGCCTCCTCAAAGTACCAACGATCCATCTTTGCATTGCACTTGCGTGCTTCCTGCGACCCGAACCATGCATGAAAGACCTGGGCTCTAACCACCTGAAGCCTTCGACCCATTCATTTCTTGAGCTACAAGGCACACGACCCAAGCTTCATGCCACGTCATCAACAACCTAGTGAAAACGACCCGACTCCAGATCTGATCAATCTAGCTACAATCTTGACCCAATCATCACCAGACGACAACATCGATTCAAACAACTCTACCAAAATCATCTGATTCAACCATCAACACTTCATAAAATCATCAATAACACTAAAATGAAAATTATTCATCAACAACAATATAGAATTCACCAAATCATGATAAATCAATGCATAAACAAAAAATGGATCTAAACTTGCATAAGCATATGAATTACCGATTTATGTTGTTAGATTAGATCGTATGGTGATCCAAATGAAAATATACTAACCATGATGTATATCTTGGTGAAAACAACTTAAAATGATGGAAATAAGTTCAAACAGTCCATATACTTGATTGAATCTGTGTGGGAGATCCTTATCACTAACCAAATCTTCGAATTAGCTTGAAATCACTAAATTCTCAATCCGAACATCAAACCACACTCTTTAGATCTCTAAATTTGATGCAATCTCCCTTCACTTGATGTAGATCTAGGTTTGCTTGATGTAGATCTTCAATCTTCTTCCCTAGATCTAGATTTTAATGGTGGAAAGGTGTAATTAATTGAGCAAGGAGGATCATGAGCTCAACCAAATGAGAGAATAAAGAAAAGTAACCCTCTCTCCATGCCTCTAACCTCCTATTTATAGCCTCAAACCAGCCCACTAATTGGCCATACCAAATCGTCCTTTAATGACTAACCAAACATGTAAAGAAATTGTGCAACACTAAAATAGCGATTTTTCCCAAACCACTGAACCAAATCTTTAATGTGATCACTCTATAGAATTAGCAACACCATTTCCTTTTCAATGAAATCGATCTCAGTACCTGAATCGATCCTAGTTAAAAGTTATGCCCTGTACAAAACTGACAGGGGAAAAATGGTCATAAATAAAATTGGTAAAAATTATGGATATGTCTCACATCCCTATAAACAACATATCAAAATATGAGAATGATCCAACCCTCAGGGAATTAAAAAAAAAAATGATCCTCGGATACGTAAATTGTGAGCTATTGCAGAAAGATTCCAGGGTAATTAGAAAAAATGGTAGTGAAGAGAAAGCCTTTATTATGGAAGGACATCGAAAGGAAATAATATATAATAATGAAGGTATACATTTTAAAATAAAAACCATCACTTATTTGAAAAAAAGTATATGTTAACTATTTGACATATATTAAATATACAGTTGTAATAGACGATAAGAAAAGATAGAATAAGTATTGATTGACGAATGTTCTACTTGGTAATACCTTCAAGCAAGAATCATGAAAGTAGTCAAAGATTAACCCAAGAACAAAAAAAATGCCCAACAAAAAGTTGCTTTATATTACAAAACCAAATAAAAGCAATGCTGAAAAAGATGAAAACCCTCGTCAACCATAAAATATATCATATAAAGCACAAAATATAATCTAAATAAGTATAACATGAAATAAGAAACAAATATATTAATTTAAACAATCAAGCTTTCAAGAAAATAGCTTAGTAATCAACAGATTTATGAGCTTAATGTTTTATATTGTATTTAGTTTACTGAGAGAAAATGCAAACATATAAATCAACATATTGGGATGTGTTAACAACCAAAAATGGTTCAACACCCCAAATAATGTAAGTCGAGAACAAAAATAAAGAAAATAAATAGAAACAAGAAGAATAATGACAACATGCGATTTATAGTGATTCAGCTTGGGTTTGCCTAAGTCCACTTAATAATTTCAAACTAGTTTCTAACTATTTTGATGATTACCAAGAGCAGAGTCAAGATGATATCGAGTACAACCGAAAATACAAATATTAGAGTTTGTAAAAAGCAGAAGATCCCGTAAATGGTGCTTTGGGTGTAGTAGGCGGTAAAAGTGAAGTGGTAGAGTGAGTCGGTAGAGTGGGCCAAGTTACTCATGTTCGCTGATCCAGTTTAGTCAAATCCGGTTTGGCATGGGTTATGTCAATCCAGATTTATGCTAACTCAGATTGGTGGCATAGAGGTGCCACATTATGGACCAAACCGAGGCATGTCAAGTTGGGGTGACCAGATCTAGCCAATCTGGGGATACACCATCTATGGAGTAAGGCTTGGTTGACCCAGGACAAATGGGAGGCCAATATGATCTTGAGGAAGTTCATCTCCAAGGGTTTGCGAAATCTGCCTTCTGTCCTTGATCTTTGGAGCTTGATTATGCTCCTGTTAGATTTTTTTAATAATTTGCCTATGAGAAATTACAACCTGATAACCTTATCGAAAGGTAGGTCAGCGTTTTCCATCTAAAGTACGTTGCATCGTATATAATTTGTGCTTTGAATTAGTTGGACCTTCTACTCCTGTCAATTTCGTTCTTGAATCGATAGCTATCATCACTAAAGTAATGTTGAGGAACAATCATGTCCTTCTGAACAATCATGATGCTTGAGTCTTTTTTCGGCTCTACATGCCAAGTCGTTGGCTCCCTTGTGTGTTCAAATGCATATGGATTATTGCCGCAAAATGTCTTATACAAAGCTAGTCAAGCAAGCTGTCGAATTGAGTCAGCTTTTCGTGCAAGTCGGCATGAGTGTTTTTATCATGTTAAGATTGTATAAAAGAATTTCTTTTCCCTTTTTCAATTACTCTGGGTCAGCGACCAACTTGGATCGACCTCTCTATCTCAAGTCTGCATTACCTAACCAAGACCCGTTGTATTTTCAGCGGAAGACGAAGAGTCTTCCTTCTTCCCTTATATAAGTGTGGCCTACACTCCTTTTTTCCTCTTCTTTCCTTTAACTTTTAGCTGATGAACCCAAATCTTCTCTTATCACTGAGTCACTAACTTCCACTTCTACCTCCGTACTCTCATGCACATTACCAATCAAGATCTTCTCCATAACTCGAATAAAAGGGTTCTGATCTTTACTAGATTTGTGTATCACATTGGAGTCGAGATCCATTGTTAGGTCCCTCATCGCCGATGTCGGAGGTGATGGAATAAAAACTAAGGTGGTTGTGCCAAAGTATCGGAGGAAGGCATTATTATGCCTGAGCAAATATAGAGGTTGGATAAAGAAAAAGAAAGAAGTTGATGGAGAGTGAAGTTGAAGGATGAAAAAGAAGGGTTTGAACGCCGTTTAGCCTAGTCGGGTAAACAGGTGGAGAAAGGTGATTGAAAGAGAGATGGAAAATACAATATGAAGTAAGAATGAAGAAGAAAAGTATTTTCGACGGGTATGGACTTGGAGTACCCAGCTGGTCTTTGGTCAATTAGGATCGCATGGCCTTAGGCTGATCCGAAATTGACCGACCCGGACTTGGAATACTAGGACTTGACCGATCCGAACTTGGTTAACCGGAGGTGGCATATCCTGAGGATATGTTGACCTAAGAGATATGCTAAACTAGGTCGATGAAGACCCCTTATCTAATTGTGAGCAACCTCTGGGCTTGATGATTCACAAGGAAATGACGATGCAACCTCCGAAACATACTAAATACTTGGACTTTTTGACAGTTAGGATTATAACATATATGGACTTCCAGCAGATAATATTTGAGCATACAAGCATGATTGGACATACATGCAAACTGACCAAACAACATAGTATAGTTCCCCTTGAGATATATAGTCTGTACGTGCTCGCGATCGAGTATCGATGAGACGATTGGGAACGACAGTCGATTCAGTCGTCATCTATAACATTCAATATCATGTCTTAGAGAAGGCTATTGCACATGTATTCACACTACACTGCACGCCCCACACTAGTTAATCCATGGAGGTTACAGGTTAATCACTCTAACTGGTAATGTTTATTGAGTGGTACAGCAAAATGAGTAGAAGATATTCCATATGATCTTCCGACGCTCGAGCCAAAAAAAGACACTATATATAAGGATACAGGTACAAGATATAGCTTGGCTTATGAACTAGATAGCGATGCATAACAGCACCAAATGCAAGTGCATGTTGGACAACAAGTAGTCCCACCAAATGAAGGATAAGTCACTGTTGAGGGTGGAGGTTGAAGAGGAGATGTGGCTTGAGCTCTTCTAACTCTTAACACTCTCCCAAGAGTTGTTATCTTGGGTGATCCTCCCAATTTCTGGTGAAACGCCCCGTACCCATTAGTTTCCTCTAAAAAGAAACACTAAAGAATTTGCAGCTTTTACATGTATAACCGAAAAATAGCATAAAGACTAAAGCATACAATACATGTAAAATTTATATAGTGATAACATAAAGAAAATATAGATAATTGTTTAATGTAGAATTGTCCATCATTTCAGAAACCAACATCAAGTCATAGCAATAATACTATGTATTAAACCACATGTCTCACTCAGTCTAACTTTAAAAATCGAAGTACATAACATTAAATATCCCCTTCAAGTAACTGTATAATCCAACAACTGAAAGTGATAAGAGAAAATGGCAAAAGGAAATGCATCTGCAATTAGAAATGAACCCCAAAAAGAAAACTCCTCTAAGAAATCTAAAAAAATCAATATAATCCCTATGAGATTGAGAGGGAAAGGAAAGAAAGTGGAGTAGATCAGATATAAAGTCCGGTGAATAAAGTTACTAGCAGCATGATAAGTAAGATAGAAGTATAAAATTAGTAATAGTTCTATGAATGTGTACAAATAAGATGGTTTCTAATAATAAGGCATATAACTCAATTTATTCATTAATCGTTGCACTTTACTTTTCTGAATTCTTTTACCTTGAATTAGGTTTCCTAATTATACCTATTGATCAGTGCTTACACTCTTTTATTGTTATCTTATGGTAACGTGCCATTAGCAGGTCCTGTCTACTACCAAAAAGATGTTGAAATTCCTAAAGAGAGTTGAATGAAATACATTTAGTCCCACATTGGCAAATAATGGGTTAATGTTGTGTATGTATATAGGGTCCTCATTCTCTTAATTGTCCCTTAGGGTCAGGTAATTTTGTGCGAGAGGGAGGACCTATATCTGATAAACACACACGCGCGCGCATGCGACGCCCGCCCGTTCGACCGACCGTACCGAACCGGGCCGGTTCGGGCTTGGGCTTGGGCTTGGGCCTTAAGTAAAACCTTATTTTTGCACTGAAAAACTCAGCATTTTTAAATGGGTGCGACCCGTTAGAGACAAACGGGTGTGACCCGTGTAGAGCAATGGATGCAGCCCGTTACCATTCAAATTCAAACGGTAGCGGGTATATTTCAAACGGGTAGGAAACAGACGGAAGCGTCTGTTCCGAAAAGATGCGGAATAGGTTATATAAATTACGCGATTCTGACCAAATCGATACGCAGTTTTTATTTCCCTTTCCTCTGTCATTTGCTCTCTCCTCTTTCCACTGCTGATTATCGCTGCCTGACATTATCGCTACAATCTCGAGCAGTCTTGTCTGTTGTATCCTGGGAGGCTTCGACTGAAAGTCTTAAGGAAACTGTGAATACAGGCCTCAGACGAAAACTCGGTTAGACATAAATTTTCTGTTGTTTAACTTTCTGTTTACTATAATATAGTAACGCTGTTTAGCACAGATAATAATTCTGTTGCTATGTTGATTTGTGTGCAAATCGTTTCAAAGTTCATTGAACGGATAGTGTGCTGCTTCTGATTTGAAACGCTTAATTCTGTTACAAATTAGAAACGCTTGTAATCTGTTGCAAGTTCTGTGTTGAGAATACAGACTAAATAACATCTTAAGACTTTCACTGTTTTTGACAAAACAGGGATGGCAACAGAGCAAACGACGCTCAAAGCTGGAAATTTGAACAAACCAGAATTGTTCAAAGGAGAAGGAGATGATTTTCTGACATGGCAGAATCAGATGCTGTTCTATCTCACCACCCTTGGCTTGCAAAAGTATCTTGAAGAAGATGAACCGGTGCCGCCTACACCAGGAAATGCCAAGGATGCACCAAAGCATGATGGTCCGTCTATTGATGCGTGGAGGCATTCGGATTTTTTATGCAGAAACTACATTCTCAACTGCCTAGATAAAGTCTTGTACAAAGTTTTCCAGCCTATAAAGACTGCAAAAGCTCTTTGGAATGCTTTGGCTACAAAGTACAAGACGCAGAATGTGAGTTTGAAAAAGTTCATAGTCGACAAGTTCATGACTACAAAATGGTGGATTCAAAGTCAGTGACTTCTCAAGTGCAAGAGTTGCAAATTATTATCCATGAGATGGAAGCAGAAGGTCACAAAGTTGGTGAGTCATTTCTGGTTGAAGCAATTACTGGAAAACTGCCACCATCTTGGAGGGACTACCGCAACTACTTGAAGCACAAAAAGAAGGAGATATCCTTACAAGACCTCATCGTCAGATTAAAGATAGAGGCAGATAATCGTGGAGTCACTCAACCTAAAAGTGAAGAGGCGCTTGTTACTGAAGGGTCAAAGAAGAAAGGGCACTTCAACAAAAACAAGAAAAGAAAGGCGCCAGAGAATAAGGAGAATAACCAGAAGAAGTCCAAGAAATTCAATGGTGATTGTTGGGTTTGTGGCAAGACTGGTCATCAAGCAAAAGAGTGCAGACACAAGAAAAAGAAAAATTCGGAAGCTAATGTGGTGGATAACATGGACATCGATGAATCCAATTTTTCAGGAGTTGTGACCGAATGCAATTTGATCCAGAATTCTGCACAATGGTGGTTGGACACGGGTGCTACTAGGCATATATGCTCTGATAAGTCCGTCTTTTCAACCTACACCAAATTGGATCAAGATGAGAAACTCTATATGGGCAATTCATCGGTTTCCATGGTTAAAGGCAAAGGAACAATCACCCTCAAGTTCACTTCTGGGAAGACTATTCGACTGAATGATGTCCTTCATGTTCCAGAGATTCGCAAGAATCTCATTTCTGGGTCCATACTTTCGAAGAAGGGATTCAAGATGGTCTTCGAGTCAGACAAGATGGTTCTGTCCAAGGCAGGAATCTATATAGGAAGGGGTTACTTGTGTGATGGCCTATTTAAGGCTAATGTAGCCGTAATCGGCAATAATATGTATTCTGATAATGCTATGAATAAAAAGGAAGTTTCTTATATCGTTGAGCATGAAACTTTATTATGGCATGATAGATTAGGACATATTAATTTCCGAAAAATGAGAAAACTTGCAAATTTAGAGTTAATTCCTAAGTTTCAAGTGGATAAAAACTACAAATGTGAGACATGCATAGAAGCAAAAATGGTTAAGAAACCATTTCATACTGTTGATAGAAGTACTGAACCATTGGGAATGATTCATACTGATTTATGTGATTTCAAAAACTTACCTACAAGAGGTGGGAAAAAGTATTTTATCACATATATTGATGATTATACACGATATTGCTACGTATATCTTTTAAACAGTAAAGATGAGGCAATTACATCGTTTATAAAATATAAAGCTGAAGTAGAAAATCAGCTTAATAAGAAGATCAAGATATTGAGATCCGATCGAGGTGGAGAATATGAATCGCTGTTTGAACAATTCTGTGCAGAAAATGGAATAATTCATCAAACAACAGCACCATATTCGCCACAACAAAATGGCATAGTCGAGAGGAAAAACAGAACGTTAAAAGATATGATTAATGCAATGCTTTTAACGTCTAGTTTACCGACGAACCTGTGGGGGGAAGCCTTGAATATGTCCAATCACATATTAAATAAAGTTCCTCACAGTAAAACAGGAAAAATTCCATATGAGTTATGGAAAGGACACCTACCAAGCTTTAAATACCTCAAAGTGTGGGGGTGCTTGGCAAAGGTTCCTATCCCGCCTCCCAAGATGGTCAAACTTGGACCAAAAACGGTAGATTGTTATTACTTAGGGCCAGCCCAAAATAGTAGTGCATATAGATTTTTGGTATTCAAGTCTGATATAGATGATACCCATGTAAATACAATCATGGAATCAAGAGATGCCTCATTCTATGAAGATGTGTTTCCACACAAAAGAAATGAAGGAAATAATGTCCCCAAAAGGACACGAGAAGAATCAAGTAGCCCACATGAAGATGAAACTCATCGTGAAGTTGATGAAGTTGAACCAAGAAGAAGCGTAAGGGCCAGAACATCCAAATCATTTGGCTCTGAGTTCCTCACTTACGTACTTGAACATGAACCTCAAACATATAAAGAGGCCATGTCATCTTCTGAATCTTCATGTAGGAAAGAAGCAATCCAAAGAGAGATTGATTCAATTCTAAGTAATAAAACTTGGGAAATTGTTGATATTCCACCTGGAATAAAACCAATTGGCTGCAAATGGATTTTCAAGAAGAAAACGAAAGCAGATGGCTCTATCGACAAATATAAAGCCAGATTAGTAGCAAAAGGATATCGTCAAAAAGAAGGAATAGACTTCTTTGATACATATTCGCCCGTTACACGAATAACCTCAATAAGAATGCTAATAGCAATTGCATCCATATATAATCTAGAGATTCATCAGATGGATGTAAAGACGGCATTCTTGAATGGAGATCTCGATGAGGAAATCTACATGGAGCAACCCGAAGGTTTTATATCTAAGGGAAATGAAAATAAAGTCTGTAAATTGGTAAAATCATTATACGGACTCAAACAAGCTCCAAAACAATGGCACGAAAAATTTGATAGTGTCATGATGCAAAATGGTTTTCGTATAAATGAATGTGATAAATGTGTTTATTATAAACAAATTGAACAGTCATATGTCATGATTTGCTTATATGTGGACGATATGTTAATCTTCGGTCCTAACATAAAAGTTATAGAGACCATAAAGAAAATGCTGATCAACAATTTCGATATGAAAGATTTAGGAGTTGCAGATGTTATTTTGGGAATCAAAATGATAAGAACCCCTAATGGAATTGAATTATCACAGTCACATTATGTAGACAAAGTGATTGAAAGATTTCAAAATCTTGGGATTAAAGGAGTAAGAACACCTTTTAATCCATCAGAAGTACTGCATAAAAACACTAATGAGAGTGTAATGCAACTGGAATACTCTCGTGTAATAGGATGTCTAATGTATCTTATGAATTGCACGAGACCAGATATAGCCTATGCAGTAAGTCGACTAAGCAGGTATACAAGTAATCCAGGAAAGGAACACTGGAAAGCACTAATGAGAGTGCTTGGATACTTAAAGAATACCACAAATTATTCTCTGCATTACGGAAAATATCCAGCCGTATTAGAAGGATATAGTGATGCAAACTGGATTGCCGATTCGGATGAATCAAAATCCACAAGTGGTTATGTTTTTACTCTAGCAGGAGCAGCAGTGTCGTGGAAATCTAATAAGCAAACATGCATAGCTCGATCAACGATGGAATCTGAGTTTATTGCTTTAGATAAAGCAGGCGAAGAAGCAGAATGGCTTCGTCACTTCTTAGAAGATATTCCATTTTGGCCTAAACCTGTAACGGCCATATGTATTCACTGCGACAATCAAGCAGCGCTAAATAGAGCGAAAAACTTTGTGTATAATGGCAAATCTCGACACATTCGTCGTCGTCATAACACAGTTAGGCAGTTACTCTCAAATGGAACAATCTCCATTGATTATGTAAGAACCAACGATAATCTAGCGGATCCATTTACAAAAGGGTTATCAAGAGAGAAAATTGACTGCGCATCGAGGGGAATGGGTTTACAAGCCTAAACCAATAAGAGTTATCTGATATGGAAACCTATCCTAGAGACTGGAGATCCCATGGACTAGGATCAATAGGCAAACCAGTTCTGAATAACTCAAGACGTAATGCATTTGCTCGGACATAGTCCTACTCCATTCCTATGGTGCACAATATAAAATGCATGCCTACAGAAGTTTCACAGGTTAAAGCTATGCTTTTTAATGATGACCATATCTTGTAACATAACAAGTGGGGTATATGTAGGATACTCCTAATGGTTGCGATCACCAATGTTAGTGTGAGCTGGGTCGGCTCTATGAGAATATTAAAGGCTGGTATTCTCTACATACACTCGCAGAACCAGAAAAGTGTTTCAGGACCGAAATGAACACAACCAAGAGATTGGGTGAGAAGGGAAAAAAAATGTTCTGTTAAACTTATTGTCTGGTTATACAAAAACGGCTGACGGTTCAAGATGAAATAATTCACCGATTAGCCAAGTATATCCGATAAGTTTTAACTAAGGAAAGTTCAAAGTGAAATATCTACTTATCCTAAATAAAACATTATTCCATATGTAGTCAATGATATTTCAATTTGTGTGGGGGATAAAATATATTATCATTCATGTGGGGGATTGTTGAAATTCCTAAAGAGAGTTGAATGAAATACATTTAGTCCCACATTGGCAAATAATGGGTTAATGTTGTATGTTTATAGGATCCTCATTCTCTTAATTGGCCCTTAGGGTCAGGTAATTTTGTGCGAGAGGGAGGACCTATATCTGATAAACACACACGCGCGCGCGTGCGCCGCCCGCCCGTCCGACCACCGTACCGAACCGGGCCGGGCCGGGTTCGGGCTTGGGCTTGGGCCTTAAGTAAAACCTTATTTTTGCACTGAAAAACTCAGCATTTTTAAACGGGTGTGACCCGTTAGAGACAAACGGGTGTGACCCGTGTAGAGCAATGGATGCAGCCCGTTACCATTCAAATTCAAACGGTAGCGGGTATATTTCAAACGGGTAGGAAACAGACGGACGCGTCTGTTCCGAAAAGATGCGGAATAGGTTATATAAATTACGCGATTCTGATCAAATCGATACGCAGTTTTTATTTCCCTTTCCTCTGTCATTTGCTCTCTCCTCTTTCCACTGCTGATTATCGATGCCTGACATTATCGCTACAATCTCGAGCAGTCTTGTCTGTTGTATCCTGGGAGGCTTCGACTGAAAGTCTTAAGGAAACTGTGAATACAGGCCTCAGACAAAAACTCGGTTAGACATCAATTTTTTGTTGTTTAACTTTCTGTTCACTATAATATAGTAACGCTGTTTAGCATAGATAATAATTCTGTTGCTGTGTTGATTTGTGTGCAAATCGTTTCAAAGTTCATTGAACGGATAGTGTGCTGCTTCTGATTTGAAACGCTTAATTCTGTTACAACTTAGAAACGCTTGTAATCTGTTGCAAGTTCTGTGTTGAGAATACAGACTAAATAACAAAAGACACATAAAATAGCATATGTCATAGTATTTTTTGATCGAATCTGCATGCACGAGAAACAAGAGATGCCACACACATAAAACTTTATGACCTCTAATACCACTAAGACACCAAAGAGTACCTAGTTTTCCTAGGATCATAAGATACTACCCGAAGGGGAGGTGGTCGGACTGGTCCTAACAAACAATGGTTTTGCGCCTAAACCTAGTCTAATTCATTCGACCTTTTATAACCGTTGTTCTACAAAAGAATGCCCGGTCTCTTTGAGACCATTAAATCCTGTTTAAAAAGGGAGGTAGACAGAATGGGTCCTAGATACTAATTTATGTTTTGTTTTCTTAACTCAATCCAAGATTTTGGCCCAACCTATTGACCCTATTCCTAACTTGGTAATAATATTATAAGTATCATGATAGGTTTTGTTGATCTTCTTTCTATTATTATCTATTTGTTCTTTATTACTATAATAATCTACTTACTTTTTTATTTCTTAAAAATTACAATACGCGTCATAATTCATTGCAAATTTTTGTAAATCTACTTGATTCAATATAATTCCTTTTTATGTAATTTGCAACTTCTATATGTATTTATTGTAAATTTAGTTCCTTCTTATTTACTCACATTTGCAAAGTCTTATGTTACTATTCTTATTTTATGTGCCAAAAGAGGATAAAACTGTGTCTGTAAACTAACATTTATAGTTCTAAGAAAAATATAAATATCTGTAGAAAAACAGAAGTAACCGATTGAAAAAACACTAAGGAGAAAGAATGGAAAATGAAACTTACAGAGCTTAAATAAACAAAAGAAACTGTGAAAAGACAGTAAACTACTAACATAAAAACTACTAGAAAAGCTATAAGGAAAACTGCAAATAAAACTATTAAAAACCCTATACATTAATCTACTTAAAATCTAAATAATTACTATACTCGCCCATGGTTCTAAGCAATCCTCTATGGCTGTTGTAGATCCCACCTCTATGGGGTTTATGAATATTTTATTTTATAAATCTTTTCCTAGATTTTTTAACTTCAGGTCCATCACAGAAGAGAAAACCCGGGCAAGGGAAATATTGTGTTATGAGTGAATAGCTAGGTCTAGAGGTCTATTTATAGTGTAGCCTAGGATATCAAACCACTGGATTTCTAGATACAATACAATCCAGCCACGTCCATTTAAATCTAACGCACTGGTCCATGTCAGCCAAAATTTTAAAATTCCAGAATTTACACCTAGGTAAATTATCGTCTTGGCACTTTTTCGAGTTGACCCGACCTATGGGGTTAATCTATGGGTCAATCCATGCCCTATATATACATACATACATACATATATATATATCTCTTATTTTGTTTATTCAATAAAATTTTCCTTTTAATTCTAATTCTTACAAATTATATATGCAAATTGATCAAAAAATTGCCAAGTATATGATGGTGCAACTCCCATTGCTAAATTCTGATAATTTCATAAACTCATTTTTTTATTTAATTAATTCTTTAATTAATTACTATGACAAAAAAATTAGGGTTGTTACATTCGTCCTTTATTAAAGAATTTTGTCCTGAAATCTCCCAGAATAGTAGAATAAGATAAGTATTTTCATCCAAATACCTACAACCATCTACTCAAACATCATCCTTTAGCATCCATTATCCTCAGATTTTCTAATGTAATTATGAAAAAGTGTAGTGTGTATGTCCCTAACAAATCCAAAAGATTATACGGTCCACTGATTTAGTAGACCTCCTTTTTATGCAAATGTGTCTGTGCCATGTACCCAAATGAATTCAAGTTTCCAAATGATAAATGATAGTTCTACTTGCTTGTTGCGATCATCATCTATATGAAACAATCATATGCTAGTCATCCAAATTTTCAATGATGAATTGAAACAAAAATGCATACATTACTATGTATATGGTTGTGTCCTTGTTAGTCGATCTTCAATAATGCTTAGTGTGTATGCGTCTGTTACAACCATTAACAAACACTTGAAACCACTTGCATACATCGTACATAACATGTTCTATTAACATGTTTGCAATTACTCCTATCATCCATAGGTTTTTATCCTAAGACTTACAAAGGGTATGAAAGAACCTATTCAATGGAAATGATATAGAATGATCCAAAGCTTAACATCATAAAGGAAGGGATATGAGATATGAATTTTCTCTTCTTCCGCCCACATTGCTTCATCTGTGCTATCTTCTCACTAAATCCTAACAAGCTTTACCTTCTTGTACCTAAGATGCTTTATCTCATGACCAATAATCCATGTAGATATGAAATGAACAGATGCCTCTCGCTCAACCTTTACCTCCTCAAGCTGATTGGGTACAACTACCTTAGCTAAATAATGCAAGCACTTCCACAACTACGAGACATGAAATATGTTATGAACTCCCAAAAGTCTCTTAGGTAGTCTAACTCTATATGCCAATTTTCCTTCTCCAGCTACAATGGGGAAGGTCCAACGAATCTGAAGGCAAGCTTCCTTACTGAACCAAACCATAAACTTCCTAAGTGGTAATACCTTCATGAAAACAAAATCTCCAACTTCGAATTCTAAGTCTTCAATCCACCTGTCGGCATAAGATTTTTTTCGGACTTAGCATGTCTTCATTCTTTTTCTTAACTAATCGTCTTCTATATAGTCTCTCCCACCATATCCAGTTCGAGGAACAATCTACCTGTAGTCTCCCACCAACATGAGGGTGATCTTTATGGCCGTCCATAAAGTGACTAGAAAGGAGCCATCCTTATACTTATTTGAAAGCTATTATTATAGGAAAATTCTATCGAGGGTACATGCTCCTATCAAGCCCCTTCGAAGTCGAGGATACACAACCTTAATAAATCATCAAAATTTCTATTTACTCTCTTAGTCTGAGAGTGACAGGCCATACATAACATAAGTTGATTTCCTCATGCCTCTTGCAAGGTCATCTAAAACTCGCTGCAGAAAACAAGGTTTCTATCACTCACAATGATGGCAGGTATGCGATGGAGTCAAACAACCTCTTTGATTAACAATGATGCTAACCAAAATGCCGTCTTCTTAATCTTGACTGGAATGAAGTGGGAACTTTCTATTAAACTATTCACCACTATCTAAATATTGGTGTTGCCCTTCCGAGATTGGGGAAACACATTAATAAATTCCATATATATGCTCTCCCACTTCTTTTGTGGCACATCTAATGGCTGGAGCAATCCGTAAGGTTTTCGTTGCTCCGCCTTTAATCTTTGAAAAACCAAGCACTTGGTCACATATACACCTACATCATTCTTTATACCAGTTCAATAAAATACTCTCTTTATGTTATATGCTTTTTTTCAATTCTCGAATGAATAGTTATTTGAGAGTGATGCGCCTTTGCAAGACCGTACTCACTAAGACACCAGTGCGGGGGACACAAAATCTTCCATCACTTCTAAGCTACTCTCTATCATCTACAAGGTAACATTAGAGATTCCCAAAAGCCTCTCTTTGGTAAATCCTCTCAAAAAATATAAGCTAACTCTAGATCCTCTAATTGCCTTGAGCCAATATGATTTATGAGGATCGCCCGAACCTCAAGCAATGCGAACAATCCAGGGGTGAAGTCCATAAAAGGCTTGAAATCAAAAGTAGTTATGAACACTAGGCTCTTCTACTCCACAAACATTGGGCATAGTTCTATCCTCCTTAAACTGAGCACATCTACAACTAAATTTCTTTTTCCAGGGGTGTAAGCAACCTCAAAATCATATGACACAAGTAACTCCATCCCACGTTGTTATCTTACGCTCAAATCTTTCTGAGAGAATAAGCACTTCAGACTCAAATCTTTCTGAGAGAATAAGCACTTCAGTGATTTATAGTATGTGTAGAACTTGAACCTCTCTCCTAATAATTTATGGCTCCATCGATTGAGATTAAAAACTATGGCAGCTAACTCTAGATCGTGGATAAAGTAATTCTTCTCATGAGGTCTTCAACTGTCTACTCTCGTGCCATACTTCCCCTCTTCTTGAATCAACACCTCCCTAAGGCCAATACCACATGCGTTAGTGTATACAGTAAAGGGCTTAGTTCCATCAGGTAATATCAATACCAGCACACTTGTAAGAGCTTGATTATACATCAAAAAGGAATCCTTACTAGCTGCTTCCTACATAAACGTTAAGTTCATCTTAGTCAAATAAGTAAGCGGCGTAGATATCTTGGAAACTCTCTAATGAACTTTCAGTAATATCCGACCAACCCTGTAAAGTTTCTAACTTATCTTGCATACTTAAGGGCCTTCCAATCTTAAATTACTACTATTTAGCATGATCCGCCGCTATCCCTTCTCTTGAGACCATATGCCCTAAGAAGCGCACCTTATCTCGCTAAAAGCGGCACATCGAAAATTTAGCATTTAACTTATTCTTTATAAGGGTGCCTAAAACTTCTTCAAGATGAACCACAAACTCCTCCCTACTCTTGGGGGAAACAAGTGTAACACCCCGTAATTTTAAAGGACAATATACCGATAAATTAAAGAATACTTAATTAAATATTAGGAATTAAGTAAAACGGACTGTATCATTGTGTTCGTCTCGGAATTCTGGTTAAGACTGACTCCGAGTTTGCGCAAAACGGACATCGCATGAGAAAGTTATTAATCTTAGAAGTTTGTATATGTATAAGAGAATTATATATAAATAAAACTAACCTAGAAATTCAAATCAGTTCGAAAACGTAAGTGGGAAAATTAGGTGAGATCTGGACCAGCATGGGGTGACCCATGCCTAGGTTGGGTCGACCCATGGGTCAACCCATGGCCATGTGGGTCAACCCACGGGTCGACCCAGGGGGATGGGTCAACCCATCTCTGATCCAACGGGGTGCATTTCTCTATACCGGGATTGATTTCTTAACCGGGTTCATGGGCAGTAGGCTATATATAGGACAACATTTCTATTGTTTTATACACCTAAAAACACGGAGATAATGAGATATTGCCTCTTCTTGGATTGAATTAGGCTATCTTCTTCAACATCGGCCTATATACATACAAGAATCTCTTCTGCAACTTCAACATATTATTCTCTGTTCTTTAGATCCAATCTCTTTAAGTTCATGTAACTTTTAGATATAAAAATTGAACAGTAACCCTAACATGTTTATAAATCTAGATCTAAATCTATACATATTAAGAATCTAATTCACACCTAAACAGTTCCGCTATTACATGTATTCTTCTGTACACCTGATCTGTTATTCAGTTCTTATATGTCTATTTCTAATATGCTTATTTCCGCTGTCATATGCCTTTCTCTGATATTATATGTTGATTTTGTTATTATATGCTTATTTTGTTCTTCTCTCTCATTCCTTTTTTATTTTTGTAGCCTAGGCTACCTTCGAGCTTAGGCGAATATCGCTGAAATAAGCGTATGAACGAAATCGGGATAAATTAGTTGAAATGATTGCGAACGATAACTTGGGGGGAATAACCTGTACTGTGATATATGACTAAAACTTTAGAGGCAAATGTTTTAGTGTGAATTATGACTGAAATTTAGAGCATATGAATTTGTATGCTTAATTTAAGATTAAGTGGAACATGTAAACAGAACTATAAAGAACTTATGTAAACCTATTTTACCTGTTGAGGTTAAATAAACTTGTATAATTTGTTGAGATTATATAAACCTGTTTCATCTGTTGGGGTAAAAATAAACCTTTTTACCTGTGAAACTTAATTTGTTAATCTGTAGGGGGTTGGCGAATTAATTTGTAGGCTTAACCCATTAAAAATCCTAGTTGATTGGGGGACGCAAATTTAGGGGTTTGACTTGTGTCATCTTCTATGTGGTACCCGTATCAGTCGGTAACCCATTTTGGTATTAAACGGGGACCCCGCACTAGGTAAGGGCCAGGGAATGCACGCTGAACCGATTATAAGAGGTTCGTCTGAAAGGGGGTGTGTATGGACGTGTTCAAACGGAGTCATGCGCGTGCATTTGTCCAGCCTGCCTGGGAAATTAGCCGATGTAGCACCAGTAAATAGGTCTGTTTCCTACCGTAGGTTGCCCCTTTAGGGAGTAATACACCCTACTGTGGGGCCGACTCAAGGTATTTACGAGCTAGGGATTGGTGGGGTTGCTAATTAGGGTATATCTAGTCCTGCCTGTTTCTGTGAGGTACCTATATTCCCGTTTGGAGTAACACCTGTTAATTTTTATTTAGGTACCGATTATATCTAGTCCTGCCATGATACTTTTACTTCTTTATATGTTAAAAGTCACTGGACACGCCAGACTTTATGCCTGACTCGTTTTGTTTCCTTTTCCTTCTCTTTCTTCCCCCTTCCCAGGTTCTCAGGGTGGGAACCCTCAGGCTTGATTAAGACTCTCTCTTCTATTTCTCCTTTGATTTGGATCTACTTCTATGTGTCCCTTTGACTAATTGTCAACTTGCCTACTTGTTTATGGCTACTTATGAGGATTACGATTTTCCATTTCCGTACTTTGATGGTTTTAATCGCAAGATAGATGTTTTTATTTAATGTATTTTGTTCCATTACGTCAGTTTGATGTCGTCACTGGATTTTGAAACTACAATGTTTTCTCTTGGAAAATAAATTTTTAAATTTACACTGCTATTTTATATGAATGTCTTGTGAGATTTTGTTCTGCTTACCTATAATGATTCACGGAACTTAATGCATTCTGATAAAGATGACATTAACGGACGTGGGGTGTCACATTTGGTATCAGAGCTGAAGGTTACAAGATTGGATAAAAGGTTTTGAAAACTATTTTCAAAATGTTTCGTAAAGAAAGTATTTTCAAAAAGAAAGGTCTATTTTTGGAAAACATATTCCCCAAAGCCATATAAAATATTTTTCGATTCTCTGTTAGAATCCATTTTTCCTTTTCTTTTCAGCATGTCTGGCTAACAGAATCTTCCCGAGGTCATTCAGATACCCGCTTGGTTTCATTGGTATCTTGAGGCTAAGATGCCTGCCGGAGGCCAAGCAGACGCTCCTCCCCCAGCTGCAACTATTGTTCCTCCTCCTCTGCGAGCGGACAATTTCTCTAAGATTTTCAAGGATTTTCATGCTATGAAGGGAAAGCCATTCCAAGGAACTAAGAATTTTTTGGAAGCACGGAATTGGCTAAAAGAGGCGGAGAATTTATTTGGGCTTTTAGAGGTTAATGACCGCAGAAAGTTATAGTGGGCTACATGGAAGCTTAAGGATGAGGCTTCATTCTGGTGGGAAGTGACGCAAGCAGGGCATCCATTTGATACTTGGGATGATTTACGATAGAGATTCGAGATGAAGTTTCTTTCTCAGGAAGAAGAGAGTATGTAAATGGAGAGGTTTTTTGCACTTATGCAAGGAAGTATGTCTGTTAAAGAGTACATCAATAAGTTTAACCAGTTGGCAGGGTTTGATCTGGAGCTGGTGAATACTCCGCACGGGAAAGCTTTAAGGTTTGTAAGAGGAATAAATCAGCCTCTTCAAGCATTGGCAATATCTCACATTCCGACGAGGGCTACCTTTGAGAGACTGATGGATATGGCATTGATGCACGAAGATGGTAAAGATGAGAAAAAGGAGGCTAAGACCGATGAGACACAAAACAAGAAAGTGTGGCCCAAGAAAGAACTGCAAAAAAAGGGTGGAAAGAACAGCATGGCTCAAGGTAATAAGAAGAGTCATGGTTGCGGGAACATGGGTCATTTGGTCAAAGAATGCAGAAAAAGGAAGAATGCTTGTTTCCACTGTGGTTAAGTCGGACTCTATACTGGGGAGTGCCTGAAGAAGCAAGAACAAGGCCAAAGGGAAGGATCTTCTAGAGGGCAGGTCCATACTTTCGAGGCCAGTGTACCGGACAAAGGTAGGAAAATTTCTGTTGAAGGTTTGATTTGTCTTTCCGATCATCCTGTTAGGACTCTTTTTGATTCTGGCGCTTTTCACTCTTTTATATCTGATTCCGTTGTTGAGTCCCTGCACCTTAGTACTAGTATTGTTTCTGATCCCATTATCGTCTCAAACCTCATGGGGGCACGACTCATCTGTCTATGATTTGTCGGGGTTTGAGGATATCTGTATTGGGCGTCGAATTTGAGTGCGATGCATATGTGCTTCGTTTTATGGGCTATGGTCTGATTCTAGGGATGGATTGACTAGCCATGTACGGTGCAATTCTGGACTGCGAGAGGAGGGTCGTAATACTTCTGACTTGTCGAGGAAGGACTCTCGAGATTCCTAGAATCACTTGATGTTTCTATCGATGATTTTCGATCTGTAATTATTGTTTGCGAGTATCCAGATGTTTTTGATGAGGTTAAGGGCTTACATCCAAGGTGCGAGATTGATTTTCGGATTTACTTAGTGGATAATGCAAAGACAGCCGCATTGCTTGTGCACCACATGGCTCCAAGGAAAGGAGGGAGTTTAGCAAGCAAGTAGGGGAGCTACTTGAGAAGGGGTTTATTAGGCAAAGCATACCAGAATGGGGTGCTCAAGTCGTCTTTGCAACTAAGGCAGATGGCTCGCTTCGCTTATGTATGGATTAAAGGGAGTTGAATAAGCTCACAAAGAAGAATAGGCACCCACTTCCGAGGATTAATGATCTGTTTGACCAGCTTGTTGGTGCATATGTTTTCTCTTAGTTAGGCTTGACCATGGGATTTCATCAGTTGAGGGTGGACGAGGACAATATAGACAAGACTATTTTTAGAACTCCAGATGATTTTTTTGAGTGGAAAGTCATGCCTTTTGGGTTGACGAATGCACCCGCGTATTTTGTGGATCTGATGAGTAGGGTGTTCTGGGAGTTTCTGAATAAGTTTCTTGTGGTCTTTGTGGCTCACATTCTGATTTTCTCGAAGAGCGAGGAAGAGCATGCCCTACATTTAGGGAGGTTTTGAGGACTCTCCGAGCGCACCAACTTAAAGCGAAATTATCCAAATGTCACTTTTGGAGAGAGGAAATAAGATTTCTAGGGCATGTGGTCTCCGAGATTGGGATAGCGGTGGATCCCGCGAAAGTAGTTGCAATTCAAGATTGGAAGATTCCAAAGAATGCAATGGAGGTGAGGAGTTTTCTTGGTTTAGCGGGCTATTATAGGAAGTTTATTAAGGTCTTTGCAAAGATATCAGCCCCACTCACCAGACTGGCGAAGAAGAATCTAACCTTTTCTTGGAGCAATGACTGTGAGGATGCTTTTCAGCAATTAAAGAGGGCTATGACAACAGCCCCAGTCTTTACTTTTCCTGATGGGAACAAAGTGTTCACAGTGTACACTACTGCATGTGGTACATGACTTGGTGCCGTCTTGATGCAAGAGGGAAGGGCAGTATGTTACGGTGGTAGGCAGTTGAGAGTTCATGAGAAGAACTACCCTACCCCTGATTTGGAGTTGGCTGCTATATTATTTGCGCTTAAGACTTGGCGACATTATCTACCTGGAGAGAGGTTCGAGTTGTACACGAATCATAAATCTCTTAAATATTTTTTCTCGCAAAGGGATCTCAACTTGAGATAGCAGAGATGGATGGAGTTCTAAGTGTCCTATGATTTTGAGATTGCTTATACCCCTGGCAAGGGTTATGTGGTGATAGATGCGTTGATTAGCAAAGGATGACTTTGATACCTCTATCCGTAGAAAGGCAGAGCATAGAGTACATATCGACCTTCGATTTTAGGCCATCTACGGATCTTACACCTGGTTTGTTGTCATCCTTAGAGGTGCGACCTACTCTTATGGATCAGATAGGATCTTCGCAGCAAGAGGACCCACAGATAACAGACATCTTGGATAGGCTTAGTAGAGGGGAGACTTCTAGTCAACTCAGTAGATATTCCACGGATGATAGAGGGTGTTTACGAAGTGATGTGAGGCTTTATGTTCCCCGATATGAACTTCCGTTGAAGACAGTCCTTGAGGAAGCTCATTATTCTAGGATGACTATCCATCCGGGTGGTGATAAAATGTATAGAGATATGAAGATGGTTTTCTTTTGGGCTGGGATGAATAAAGATGTAGCGGAGTTTGTCTCTCAATGTTTAGTTTGCCAACAAGTTAAAGCTAAAGAAAAGAAGCCAGCGGTTTGCTTCATCCTTTGGAGGTCCCATAGTGGAAGTGGGAGAACTTCTCTATGGATTTGATCAGTGGTTTGCCTAGATCGAGGAAGGGCAACACCAATATTTAGGTTATAGTTTACACGCTTACTAAGAGCGCTCATTTCATTCCTGTTAAAAGTAAGAGAACGACAACATGGTTGGCATCAGTTTATCTTCATGAGATAATCCGTTTACATGGAGTACCTTCTAGCATAGTGAGTGATCGTGACCCCATCTTCACTAGTGAGTTCTAGAAGAGCCTTCAAAAGGCATTAGTTACACAGTTATGTTTGAGCACCGCATGTCACCCTCAGACTGATGGGCAGACTGAGTGGATGAACAGAGTTCTTGAGGATCTTTTGAGGCTGTACATCCTTGACTTCGGAGGGACTTGGTAGGAGCATCTTCCGTTGGTTGAGTTCTCCTACAACAATTGTTATCAAGCTAGTATAGATATGGCACCCCTCGAGGCATTGTACAGACGACCTTTTAGATCACCAACTTGTTGGTGGGAGTCTACAGATAGGCTTCTAGTTGGACATAAGATGATTAGAGAAATTTCAAAAAAGGTTGATCTTATCAGCAGACGTATGAAGACAGCTCAGGACAGGCATAATTCCAACGCAGATAAGAGAAGGACTGATTTTGTGTTTGAGGTGGGAGACATGGTTTTCATCAAAGTATCACTTTTGAGGAACGTAGTTCGCTTTGGATCTATAGGGAAATTGGCGCCAAGGTTCATAGGGCCATTTCCCATAGTGGAAAGGATATGACGAGTACACAGAGGCTGCCAAAGAGATTGGTGGGCGACAATGATGTTTTCCATTTGCGGAAGTGTCTGCACGATACATCAGAGATAGTTAACCCGAGCATGCTTGAGGAAGTAGAGGTAGAACGGGAGGCAAAAGTTAGACGAGTTTTACCCATATACTTAGATCAGAGGTTAAGAAGCTTCGCAACCAAGAGGTCAAGTTGATGAAAGTTCGATGGTGAGAAGAACGCGAAGATGCAACTTGGGAGACTGAACACAAGATTCACGTTTCGTACCCTTATCTTTTCAAGGGTGTGTTCTTAACTTCTTATTCCAAGTTTTTATTCATACTTGCTTCTGCCATTTGAGTATATCCTATCGATCGAATCTTCGACCTTTAGGTAGAAAACCAATGGATGTAAACATGTGGTTGAAACATGTTATGTTTGATGGATGCAAGTGGATGCAAGTGTTTGCTAGTGATTGCTCGTGGATACATATACACATACTAGGCATTATATCACCTCAAAGCACTCTCATACTGCACACGGATGTGTGTGCATTTTTTATGGATGGAAGTGGATGTATTATCATATGGATGTTGCATTTGGACGGATGATTGTGCACACATATAGCATTTACATGATATACTAGAACTATTTGCATACATGTTTGATTCTTGACACTAACATACATTGCATTAAGGAGGTCGATGAATCAGTTGACCGACTTGTTTTTTTTAGCATTAGCATAGGGACATGTACACACACATTTGCATATGTTCATATAAGCATTAAAAATTAGTTAAGTACAATGGATGCTTGTGATTGATGGACGAGTAGATAGTTGATGGATGATAAGACAAACATTCTTCTTAACTAAGAGATTTCAGGGGACGAAATCCTTTAAGTAGGAGAGAATGTAACACCCTGTAATTTTGAAGGACAATATAACGATAAACTAAAGAATGCTTAATTTAATGTTAGGAATTAAGTAAAATGGACTGTACCACCTTGTTTGTCTCATAATTTTGGTTAAGATATACTCTGAGTTTGCGTAAAACGGACATCGTATGAGAAAGTTATTAAGCTTAGAAGTTTGTATACGTATAAGAGAATTTATATATAAATAAAACTAACCCAGAAAATCAAATCAATTCGAAAACATAAGCAGGAAAATTAGGTGAGAACTGGATCACCATGGGGCGACCCACGCTTGGGTTAGGTCGACCCTTGGCCAGGTGGGTCGACCCAGGTGGGGATGGGTTGACCCATCTCCGATCCAACGGGGTGCATTTCTCTGCACCGGGACTGATTTCTTGACCGGATTCGTTGGCAGTAGGCTATACGTAGGACAACATTTCTATTGTTTTCTACACCTAAAAATGATGAAGACAATAAGATGCTGCCTTTTCTTGGATTGAATTATCTTCTTCATCATCAGCATGTATACATACAAGAATCTCTTCTGCAACTTCAACATATTATTCTCTGTTCTTTAGATCCAATCTCTGTAAGTTTATGTTACTTTTAGATATAAAAATTTAACAGTAACCCTAATATGTTCATAAATCTGGATCTAAATCTATACACGTTAAGAATCTAATTCACACCTAAACAGTTCTGCTATTACATGTATTCTTCTGTACACCTAATCTGTTGTTCAATTCTTATATGCCAATTTCTGATATGCCTATTTCCACTGTCATATGCCCATCTCTGCTATTATAAGTTGATTTTGTTTTATATGCTTATTCTGTTCTTCTCTCTCTCATTCCGGTTTTATTTTTATAGCCTAGGCTGCCTTCGAGCCTAGGCCAATATCGCTGAAATATACGTACGAACGAAATTGGGAAAATTTAGGGGAAAAGATTAGGAATGATAACTTAGGGGCATAACCTGTACTATGATACATGACTAAAACTTTGGGGACATAACATGTACTATGATATATGACTAAAATTTTGGGGGCATAAATATGACTGGAATTTGGGGCATATGAATCTGTAGGCTAAATTTAAGATTATGTGGAACATGTAAATGGAACTATAAAAAACTTATGTAAACCTGTTTAATCCGTTGAGGTTATATATACCTGTTTAATCTGTTGAGGTTATACAAACTTGTTCAATCTGTTGAGGTTATATAAACCTGTTTCATCTGTTAGGGCAAAAATAAACCCGTTAACTTGTGAAACTTAACCTGTTAATCTGTGGGGGTCAGGCGACCTTGTTAATTTGTAGGCTTAACTCATTAAAAATCCTAGTTGGTTAGGGGACGCAAGTTTAGGGGTTTGACTTGTATCATCTGTTGTGTAGGACCCATACCAATCAGTAACCCATTCTGGTATTAAACGGGGACCCCGCACTAGATAGGGGTCAGGTCACGCACACTGAACTGATTATAAGAGGTTCATTTGAAAGGTGGGGTGTACGGGCGCGTTCGAACGCAGTCGTGTGCGTACATGGGTCCGACCTGCCTGGGAAAATAAGTCGTTGTAGCACCAGTAAATAGGTCCGTATCCTTTTGTAGGTTGCTACTTTAAGGAGTGATACACCCTACTATGGGGCCAACACAGGGTATTTATGAGTTAGGGAGTTAATCTATTGAGGGGTAGCAATTAGGGTACATCTAGTCCTGTCTATTCCTATGGGGTGCCTGTATTCCTGTTTGGGGTAACACCCATTAATTTCAATTTAGGTACCGATTATTTTTGTTTGGGGTAAACCCGTTACTAGAGTACATCTTGAACTACCATTATGTTTCTATTGGGATCGTTCTATTTCCATTAAGTAATTAGGGGATACCTAATCCCGTCACATATCTATTATACTAGTTTTGGTGCAGAGAAAAGTACGTGAGAAGCATAGTCCACTCTGTTTATTTTATTATTTCTATTATGTCATTTTATACATGTTATATTCTATTGTTGGCTCTCATCCAGTTTATATGCTTGTCATGATACTTTTACCTCTTTATATGATAAAAGTCACTGGACTCGCCAGACTTTATGTCTGACCCGTTTTGTTTCTTTTTATCTCTCTTCCTTTCCTCTCAGTTTCTCAGGGTGGGAACACTCAGGCTTGATTAGGGCTCTCTCTTCTATTTCTGCTTAAATTTGGATCTTTTTTGATGTATCATTTTGACTACTTGTCTACTTGTTTATGGCTACTTATGGGGATTGTGATCTTTCATTTCTATACTCTGATGGTTTTATCGCAAGACAGATGTTTTTATTTGATGTATTTTGTTCTAGTATTTCAGTCTGATGTTGTAACTGGATTTTGAGACCACAATGTTTTCTGTTGGAAAATAAAGTTTTAAATTTCCGCTGCTATTTTAATATCTGTCTTGTGAGATTCTATTCTGTTTACCTATAACGCTTCACGGAACTAAATGCATTCTGATGAAAAGTGACATTAACGGACATGGGGTGCCACCGCAAGAATGTCATCCACGAACACCACAATAAACTTATTTAAAACTTCCTATATGACTCAGTTCATCAAATCAACAAAGTATGATGGGGATTTCTCAGTCCAAACGACATGACCAACCACTCGAAAAATCTAACCGGTGTCCTTAACGTTGTCTTTTCAGTACAATCATCTGCAACTTAGAGGTGATAAAACCCAGTTTCTAGGACTAGTTAAACAAAATTTGAGGTGCTAGCTAACTGGTCGAAAAGATTATCGATCCTAGGGAGTAGACAACGATTCTTCTTCGTGAGCCTATTCAGCTCTCTGTAATTGACGCAAAGCTCTAGGGAACCATCCGCCTTTAATAGAAAAGACGACCGGTGCACCACACTCTGATATACTAAATCATACAAAACATTTCTCTAAAAGCTACCTAATTTTCTTACTCAACTCCTTCCTCTTCCTAAGGGCCATATAACGAACCGGTAATACTACAGGCTTTGCAATTTGATTTCTCGCTTAGGAGATAAACCCATAACATCCTCAAAGATGTCTAGTACTCTCCCACTACCAAGCCGAAATTTATATCTGCTATAGATGAATTGAGGGAATAAAGAAATCTATGCATAACTGACCCCTATAAGTCGCAAGATATTTCGAGAGTTCGTCCATTACAAGTCTTTAACCTAACGATATTCCTTCCGTGGTCTAGTATTTCTCAATACGATGCTAGCAATCCATTCCAAGTATCATCCCATACCCAGAAATTCCTATAATATAGGCATCACACTCAAATCCTATAACTAGTACGAAAATCCTCTAACCTTACAAATCATAGAGAAGTGTGCGGATCCACCTATGGGTTTGGGACTACTATTGGATCTAAAACTAATGACATACTCAAATGCAAACAAACAACTAAAGAGCTAGAAATGAAGGAGTGTAATGCTTTCTAATTAAAAAGTGGTCAAATGGGAAAATCAAAAGGAGTAATCAAATCTTCAACTGAGATCATCCTAAATCTATCTTGCCGACTACTCGATGGTGTAATGTCCAAGCCTAAATCCGCACAACCTATCCACTGGCCATTTGTGATCCAATAACTTTCTAAGGGTATGATGTGTTAAGATGTCCAGCCTGTTTGCAATTATAGCCTTTTCCTCTCATGGTATCCCATTTATAATCCTTAGCATAACAACCAACCCAACCACAATTATGGCACTTATTTCTTTATGAATATTCCCCTTCTATGACAACTGCCTTTCTTCGTATTCTTTTTAACCTTCCACCACTTCTTCTTGGTCTCAGCCTTCTTTTGAACCTCTTTTACTTTCTTGACCTCCTCATTATTGCCATCTGACATCAATGCCATCTCCAGTAAGGACTTGAAAGTGGCCCTCTGGGCATATGAGTCAGTGTTAAACTTTAAAAAGTTGGTTCAAGCCCTTTGAAAATTTAATAGCTTTCTTATGGGGAGTAATAATCAGCTTTAACCCAAATCATGATAATTCATTGAAATGGTTAATCTATTCTTTGATGGATAAGTCTCCCTGCCTCAACTGAATGAACCTTCATAATTGCAATCGTTCCTTTACTTGAGATAGATTTTCCTCTCGTACCTTTCTTTGGTTCTACCCAATCCATAGCTCAAGCCTTAGCCCCTATGACATCCCACCAACAGTGTAACAACCCGGAAAATCAGAACCAATTTAAATTTTTTATTTTGGCTATTTCATTGAATTTTGAGTAGTTAAAATAATTTATTTTAAATAATAACGATTTAAAATTTATTTAAATCAAAGTAAGAACGAATATATTTATTTTAATTTTAAAAGGAATTATAAATAGCACGGCAGTTTGAAAATTTGAATCTGAACTTTTGACTGAATGTACAAGATTCAAAATAAATCAGATTTTAGTGAAACCAAAAATATTTAAATCTGTTTAAAAATATCTTTCCAACGAATCCGAAAAATTGAAATTTCATAGCGGGAATAAAAAGCTATGGCCAGTTGAATATTTAGAATAGTCGCTATGGAATATAGTATAATTTATAGCCCATATAAATGGCCATTATACAAACGACCTCCGTTTTTCGACGAAACCATTTTTGTCGGATCTAGGATATCAAATTATTGCTAAGTTTAATTTTCTATAATTTTTGGAATTAATATGTGAGCGTGGTAAATTATACTGCGTTCGATAATTTCTGTTGAATTTAATCGACCGGTAAAAAGGCCATTTTTCAAACAGTCTCCAAATTCGACAAAATTAATTTTGTTAGGACCGTATCATCAAAATAAATAAATAAATGATTTAAATTTTAAATTTAAGAAAAATGACTGATAACAATAGATTGGGCTGACGGGACCTAGCCCATTGTGTCCGGAATGGGGGCAATTGGGTGGGAACAACTTTTGTCGGGCTAAATTTGGAGTTGTTGTGGATTAATGAGCTTAAACGGATAATTAAAGGATTTTATATTATAATATTATAAATAACCCACTCTATACCCTAATCCACTCTACAGTAGAGCCGCCATCTTCTTCCGTTCATGGCCTAAAAGATCTGAACCTTCCCTTCTCTAATTCTATCAATCCTCTCACCGAAATCCCTCACTCCAGTTGATGCTTTCGAAGAGAATTCTTCACTTTCCATATCCATACGGGTAACAACACCCATCGTTGAGAAACCGACGAGTTCCAGACCCAAGAACGCCGGCCGTTTGAGCCGCTGCGGCCTCCCCTAGGGCTGATCGCGCCTCAAGGCGGTGGACCCCCAGGCGCGCCTCCTCCACCTCTCTAACATGGTATACCCCGATTGCCTTCTAGCCTCACGGATTCGACGAAAGACTGAAACCTAGTATTGAAAATAAACAAAAACGTTGGTCTTGGTTATTTGGGGAAGAAAGAGGGTATTTCTTTTTTTATTTTTTAATTAATTTATTTTAAAATGCTATCTACCTAAATTAAATCATAACTAATGCATACGAACTCAGAATTGAACGATTTCAGATCCGTTACGATCATGAGTCCAAGATCTACATTTCTGGACTGATTCGGAGCAGATCAAATTTTGGACAAATTTCAGATCTGAATCATTCAGAATTAAACCGACTATGAGAATTCTATTTTATTTCTTCTTCTTAAATAATTAGAAATAATCCTGATAGTATACCACCAATCTGTAGTTAATTTCTATTTGTTATGATTCGTAACTTGATCTGTAATGGATGCGGTATGTAGATCTATTCATTTGGTGATATTGTGTTATGATAAAATTGTTAAAAACATATAGATCATTTTATTGTAATAAAATGAGTGAAACAAAAATATATAATTTTTGTTTAGATAAAATTGTCAAATTAGAATCATTAGACAAAATACATCATTTTGTTAATTAGAATAGTGGAACCAAGAATTATCATTTTTGGTTTATTAGAATAATGGAATTAAAAGAATTATCATTTTGTTAATTAGATAAAACTTATCATTTTTGTCAAATTAGAACCATTGGACAAAAATTATCGTTTTTGTCAAAATTAAAATAGTTGAATTGGAATTGTCATTTTTGTTTAAATAAAATTTGTCAGAACAAAAATGAACAATTTTGATTTAAATAAAATTGGTCAAAACAAAAATCAACATTTTTGTTTAAATATAATTTATAAAAAGAAATGAACATTTTGGTTGAGATAAAATAATGAAAACAAAATTGACATTTTTGTTATGCAGATTTGTGTCAAAGCACAAATTATGTTTTTGTCCATACAAAAATGAAAGAAACTTTATTTGTCATTTTGTTGAATTAGAATTTTCAACAAAAATAAAATATCAAATTTTGTCATTTTGTTGAATTAGAATTTTCAACAAAATTAAAATATCAAATTTTGTCACTTTGTTGAATTAGAATTTTCAACAAAAATGAAATATCAAATTTTGTCATTTTGTTGAATTAGGATTTTCAACAAAAAAAAATGAAAAGAACCATTTTGTCATTTTGTTGAATTAGAATATTTCAACAAAAATGAAGAGAATCGTTTTGATCATTTTGTTGAAATAAAATAGAAAATAGTGAAATGTTTTAAAATGAAAACATGCTTACATTAAAAAAATCCACATTTTAATGTAATGTTAGAAAATAGTGAAATGTTCATGTTTTAAAATAAAAACATGTTAACATTAAAATTTCACATTTTTGGATGTAATGTAAGAAACTAGGAAAATGTTCATGTTAAATATAGGAACATGATAACATTAAAAACCTTATTTTTAATATAATGAATGAATCACCAGAAAATGTTAATTTTTAACGTAAAAGCATGTTAAAATAAAAAAAAAATCCCATTTTTATAAAAAGAATGACTCATATGAAAATGGTTCATATTTGAATAAAAGTGTTGAAACATTAAAAATCATATTTTTAATTAAAGTTTGATTCATTATAAATATTGACTGTTTGAATAAAAATGTTGCAACATTAAAAATTCCATTTTTAATGTAAAAGTGATTCATTAGAAAACATATGTTAGAAGATATAAAAATGTTAAAAACCATATTTTTGACATGTTAGCGAATATATATTAGAAACTATTTGTATGTTAAAAACATTATTATTAACATGCTAGAAAGGAGGAAAATGAAAATATCATTTTATTGTAAAAGCATATATTATAATTTATATGCAAAATGAAAATATCATTTTATTGTAAATGCATATATTAGAATTCATATGCGAAAAGTTAAAATATCATTTTATTAACAATGCATATATTAGAATCTATATGCAAAGTTAAAATATCATTCTATGGACAATGCATATATTAGAATTTATATGCAAGGTTAAAATAATATTTTATTAGCGATGCATATATTAGAATTTATATGCAAGGTTAAAATAATATTTTATTGACGATGCATATATTAGAATTTATATGCAAGGTTAAAATAACATTTTATTGACAATGCATATATTAGAATTTATATGCAAGGTTAAAATAACGTTTTATTAACAATGCGTAGATTAGAATTTATATGCAAAATTAAAACATCATTTTTATTGACAATACATACATTAAGATTTGTACAAATTATTTTTATTATCAAAACATGCATTGAAACTATATACAAATAAAATATTCCTTTTTATTTGTAAGTTAAAATAGAAATACAAATAAAAATTAGCTTTTTTATTTGTCATTTGTTCAATTGTCATGTAAATAAATACATTTTATTTGACATTGTAAACATGATGAAATGGTTATGCAAATTAAATCATTCTTTTATTTGGCGTGATGAATGCGTTAGTGGAATCGTCGAATGGTTTATATTTATATATAAATATAAATTAAAATTAAATGAATAGCGTGCGGTAGTTCGCATTTCGGAATCGTAGCTTTAATTGATTATACCGAAAGATCCGACTATCGGATTTTTCCAAAACTAGAACCATTAGGACCGCTTTGGGAAGATCTTTCCAACGATATAAATTTTTGTAAAATCTAATGGTTATATTTCGAGATATGTGTAAATGAAATTTTGATAAAAACAGCGCCAGGGCCGCCTATTGACCCGTAGCGTCGTTGAATTAAATTGAGCTATTTTTATAAAAATAAAAATAGCGATAAATCGTTATTAAATACTATTAACGATATGAAATGGTTTTAAACTATATATATGCGAGAATCATTTGAAAAGACCGAGTTCAATCTTATTTCAAATGATTATACAACGATTTAAATTGAAGATATTAAAGACGGCGATTGAAGACCGGCGATCTTCACATCGAATGAATAACTACTGATGCCTGGCATTGGTTAGCTCCCAGTAAAGGGTTAAAGTGGTAGTTGTGCGGACGTACTTGTTCATTGTCCGAATAAGCGAGCACCTATCTTCCGTATTGGACATACGGGACAAGGAATAAGGTGTCTCCGGTTTCGTTCAGACCCAGAACGGACTTGTAAATGGATGTGTGCATGACATTGGATTTCATTCTATGTAAATTGATTTCTATTTAATATATATCTGATTAGTGGAGGAGAATTTATTCTCTTGCTTAACATCCTTCTCTGATACGCATGAGCTCAGAGGTTATATATTGGTAGTTATCGATCGCATGGCGTGAATTGTCAATGTGACATGCGAAGATGCAATTGATCGAGGCTTTTGTTGAAAAGTAGAGCCTTGTGGTTGATGATCAAAGCGGAGCCTATTTCGGCACAGCTTTGTGTATAACGTTACCTCGCGAGCCTCACACCCCGATGAGAGTCAAAAACTTGACAAGGGAATGTAGGGGGTGCACACGTTTCTTTCTAGCTAGAAGTGGTATCGGGGTTTTGCAAGCCCTGACGTATTACTTATGTGGTTGATGGATTATGAGGTACCTCAGATTTATTGGTCGATAGTGACCAAATTATAGGTTCAATTGGACCAGGAAACGTGTGTTCAGACATAACTAATCCACTAAGGTATATTTGTGGACCGGCCCTGCAAGATCCAAGGGTTCACTACGGGGGATCCTGAGACAGTGCTAGAGTATCTCGAATTGGTAAGGTGATCGTCCCTAGCCTTGACTCATGACGGAAATCCAATTTCCAATATGGCGTTACGGTTTTGATTGTAAACCTATATATGGCCACATAGTATATGGTAGCTATGCCATCTAGGATTGATACATTGACTTTGAAGTATTTTAAAACTGATTAGACACTAATAATAATATAAAAATATAAATTTCCACGTATCAAGCATGCTTGATCATTATAAGGTAAAACTCTATCCTCCAGTTTGCGTTGCATTGTGTGATGGGACTTGAGTCTTATAATGATTTCATTTTTCTAAAAAGCATTGCGTTGTTTTTGAATAAAAATTTATTAAACTTATGCATTGGCAATCCAATGGAGTAAACCTGTCCGCGTTAGCGGCATGGTCCTGTGATTAGCCATATTGTTAGATTAAATTAGGAAAGATTTCTCATACCAGTCCCACGACTGACTCGTAGTTTGTTTCACTTTGCAAACTTGGGTGCCCTCTTTTCACATGGGAAACCAAGTGACAGGTTCAGGTATTATGGATACATTCTGGATTGGAGCATGCTTAAGGAAAGAAGATGAAGGACATTTTTATCTTTTCTTTTATGTTTTGAGAAATTTAGACATCCTCTATTTTTGATGTACTTGATGGAGTTTTAGACTTATTACTATTTGCTGAGACTTTCTATTTGCTAAGTGTATCCTGTAACTGTACTACTCTGATGTCTTTGATATTGTGGTGTTGATGACATTCCTATTTCGGCTGCAATGATTTATGTGTTATGATGTTATCTGAGATATGCTATTGTTGTAATTATGTTATATTCCAATGAATATCCTTGCTTTCGTACTATGGAAATTTGGGGTCGTCACAGTTGGTACCAGAGCTAAAGGTTAACCTTAGCACCGGAGTATAATATATTTAAAACAATTTTCCTAGATAGAATCAGCAATATTTTAAGGCGAATAGCTCATTAAAGATAGGATTAGTAATGTCCTAGAATGAGCACAGCAGAATAGCACAAGTTTATCAGTCATTACATCATTATCATCTTTCCATATGTCTCTACTTTTAACATTTCCTTTAAAACTATCACACTACAAGAAAATGCGGCCTTTACCTACCAATTGTATGCGTAGGTAAAACTAACATAATGGTAGATAATATATTTTAGCTACCAATATTGAATTGGTAGAGCTTGGTAGGTAAAGCTTAGTAGAGAAAAAGATTTACCTACACTTATTGTTATTGGTAGGTAAAAGAATCAATGGACCCCACTATGTTATGACTCAAATGATGAGTCATCAGCTGATGTGTTTGATGATGTGTCATCCTACATGGCTGCTAACATGGCTGATGATGTGTCATCTTACATGGCTGCTGACATGATTGTCGTAGTAGTATACACATGGCATATATCAAGTCTAACACTTGGCATTTAATTGTTGGTTCATGTGTCAAACAATAATTTGTCCATGTGTCATCATTTGATTAGTGCATATGACATCATTTTTTAGGCCATATGACATTATTTATTATAAATAAATATTTAGAAGAATTTAATATATAATAAAGAATTTATTTTTAAACGAATAACAAATATTTATTCAAATAAATATTTATTACATTTTTGAATAGTACACATATTGTTTCCTCACTATTACACAATCACTTATACATACACTTCCTCTCTACATTTCACTCATACACATTGACTCCTTACTAGATACTCATTCACTCATATACATGTACATAGTCACTCGCGCTATCACTCTAGTTTTAGTCACTGGTTTCTTGCTCCAGAATTTGTCTAGTCGTTTGTCGTACCTGTCATAGCAAAATAGCATAGTAAATTGAAAAAGAAACAATTTAATTCTTTTTTTTTTTTTTTTTGCTACCATTGACTAATTTGTAATAATATCAGCTTGAACTCATCTACAAAAGACCAATAAACAAATAAGGAAGTAGCCAATTTTTCCATTTTTATATTATAAATGATAAAAGCATCATATTCAATCTAAAACTCTTTTGTGATTCTCTTAAAATTGTACGTTCCCCTAGAGAGGTACATGTACTTGATGCATCGCTACTTCAGGTGATGTTTCTGAAAATAAAATGGATTGAGTACACAAAAGTATGAAAATAACCAAATATAAAAGAAGGAAACTCCTAAAACTAGTGAAATTTCACAAATGCTTATATTTACAAACATTAAATGGAGACCCATCCAGATTCTGCGAGAGGATGCTCCATAATGCTTTAGACGTCATGTCTCAACTTGGAGGAAAAGGGAAGGAACAAAATATATTTAAGTTCTATAAGTTAAAGACAATCAATTATGAATTAACAAAAATGGTATAAAATAAGTAGAAATAACAAACATAAATGGTATAAAACAACAAACATAAATAGTATAAAATAATTCATGTGTTTGCTTGTACTACATGGAAATTGGATGTCAGTGCCTTAATAACAAACATAAATGGTATAAAATAACTCCAAATAAGTAGAATTAACAAACATAAACGATATAAAATAAGTAGAAATAACAAAAATAAATGGTACAAAATAACAAACACAAATGGTATTAAATAACTCCTTTGTTTTCTTGTACTGGATGAAAATAGGATGTCAATACTTTAATAACAAACAAATAGTATAAAATAACTCCAAATAAGTAGAAATAACAAACATAAATGGTATAAAATAAGTAGAAATAACAAACATAAATGGTATAAAATAACAAACATAAATGGTATAAAATAACTCCTTTGTTTGCTTGTACTGCACGAAAATTTGATGTCAGTACCTTAACAACAAACATAAATGGTATAAAATAACTCCAAAAAGGTAGAATTAACAAACATAAATGGTATAAAATTAGTAGAAATAACAAACATAAATGGTATAAAATAACAAACACAAATGGTATAAAATAACTCCTCCGTTTTCTTGTACTACATGGAAATTGGATGTCAATATTTTAATAACAAACAAATGACATAAAATAACTCCAAATAAGTAGAAATAACAAACATAAATGGTATAAAATAAGTAGAAATAACAAACATAAATGGTATAAAATAACAAACATGAATGGTGTAAAATAACTCCTCCGTTTGCTTGTACTACACAGAAATTGGATGTTAGTACCTTAATAACAAACATAAATGGTACAAAATAAGTAGAAATAAGCAAAAATTAAATACAATAGTATGTATTAGTGTCAAAAAATATAAAAGGACAAAAAATAAAGTAAGTACAATTTTCAGTCAACATTAGTACGTATTAGTATCAAAAAATATAAAAGGACAAAAAGTAAAGTAAATATAGTTTTCAATCAAAGTTGACGCTTCATTTCATTTTGTTATTTTAATTCTATATCAACAGCAATAGGTTGACACACGTATAAAAACAAAAATATAGGTCCAATATATTTGTATCTAAAAATAGAACCATGTTTCTCCAAATGGTAAACATAACATCATCATTGGATTCGTATGTTTCTAAATAAACAAAAGAAAGTATTTGTGCTAAAAATCAAAGGAAAGAAGGACAATTTTTTTTAAAACAACTTCAGCCTAAATTCAGTAATATGCAATGCAGCATGTATGCATTACTTGGAACAGAAAGTCAAGAGATGATGGTAGGTAGACATAAACAAAAAAGAAAAAAAATAAGGTAAAAGTATCATGGTGATACATATACACCAAAGAATGGTTAAAATGAAATTAAGTTTCATTAATCAACATTTTGTCAAAATAAAAACACAGTAATCAAGATGAAAACAAACTAATATCAAACTTTGAAACACATAGAAAATAAAATCGCTAAAAAAAGTGACTAATCATATACTAAGCAACAAACATTCGAAAGCAGAAGATTACCTCAAAGGTAGTTAGTGGTAACAGGGGTTTGAAAGGTAGAGGAACATATGATGAAGGCAAGAAGAAATTGTCGCCCGCAACACAGGGAAATCGTAAACAGTAAGGAAGGGCTGTCATAGGGGAATGAAGAATTGCCCAGCCTTGAATGATGGATGATTGATGGTTTTTGGAGGGATAAATATTAGGATTGAAGAAATTGGGGAATTAAAAGGAAGTTGTAGCAAATTCTATAAGAAGGAAAGAATTTGAGAAAGAACAGTGGAATAGGAACAATGATGGAAAGGAGAAGGGTGTAATATTTGTGGAAGAAATAAATGGAGAAGAGGAGGTAACGGTGAAACATGCTGGGGGGGAATGGTTTTGGGATAAAATAAATGAAAAAAGGAGAACATGCGTAATAGGAGCCATTTTGAATTGTGGAGATATCGATGCAAGATTTGGTCCCAACTTATAGCCAATCAAAAGAGATTTTTTGGATGGTAGCTAGAATGGAAACCTGCATATGTTAAGGAAAAATATCACATAATAAATTTTTAAATATAAACAGGAATAACAATTTGTGTTATACGTAAGTTGCAATAATTTACGTCTACACAAGCTTTTTTGTTTTTGATAGTTTTAAATTTTACGGAGTTTATATATTTTTGCCATATTTAACCTTTGTAATATTAAGATGACAAGTTCAATTTGTACACCGTAAATTACTTTACCTACACCATTAAAAAAAAATTAAAGACAAAAATTTCCTTATTGAAAAATAATCAAAATAAAATTAAATAATAAAAATTTCATACGTCCACATCACACACAATCGTTAAAATTCTTTTATAAAATAATTGAAATTTCTATGTGTTATCAAATGAATTTAATTTAACTTCTATTTAAGCATTATATTTTATTCATATTCTTTCTAGTTATATTCATGTATAATTAGTTCTAACATTATGCTTTCCAAATTAGTCACAAAAATAAATTTACAAATAAAGAACTAAAATTAGTATGGTTCATTGTGTACTAAGTTCTCAATTTTTTATTATATTTAAATTGGTTTTTAATTTAAAGTCAAAATTAAAGTAGATTAATATTTTATTATTCAAAATTTAAAGTTAAATTCTAATATATGAATAATTAAATAAATATAAATCCAATTAAGGATTTGAATTTGAGTTGCAAAAGTGAATTCATTAATTTTAGAAATCAATATTCCTTAGTTCGATCAATGCACGTCAGAAAGATACTAAATGAGAAACTTATTTTGTTCTATTCAGGCTTGAGGATAGCTTAGTAATATGCATGGTGTCTACTAAGCAAAATGTGGTGTATATGATTTAAAGAAAAGCATGGTGTATCTAAAGCAATTTAAGGTGTGCAAATAGAATTTGCCTATTAAGATATGTAGACATAGAAATTATAATAAATAGTTATCATCAAGATTTTATTTATTTAATTGTAGTGGCAGATTTTGTGGTTTATATTGTGGCCAATCAAAAAAGATTACGTGGATTGAGATCACAAAAGTGATCATGTGGATTAAGACTTTTACCGTTAGATTTGATTTAAAATAAGCTAAGATGATGGTATGGATTGCGACTCTAAATAAACTAGAGAAAATACGTTTTAGTCATTTCAGATGATGACATATTAGTGTAAAATTGTGAATCGTTTAAAAAATAATTAAAGTTAAAACTTTTATAGTCAATTGGTTGGAAAATAATAATAATGTATGATAAGTTATTAATAAATGATTATTTAACTTTAATTAATGACAATTTAATTATTTTTTATCATTTCATTAACTGTTAATTATTTCATATTCCTAAATAATTATTAATAATTAATAAAGAAATGATTTTACTAAAAACATTGCTAGGATATGTTAATGAAATCTTCAATTCAAAAAAATTGCTAGAATATACGTTTTTGACACATCCTCACACAACCCAGCGTTATTTTTAACTAAATGTTAAAATGATATGAAAAAGTGTAGGGGCTAATCGCAAAAATACTTTCCCTTCTATATATGTGTAGATAATACATTTTACCTACCTATAATTATTGGTAGATAATCATCTTTCAACAATTTTATAACATTAACAATATTTACCTACCAATAAATTTTACCTTTGAATATTGGTAGATAAAGGTTCTCTTTACCTACCCATATTTATTGGTAGGTAAAATATTGGTAGGCAAAGGTCAAATTTCTTGTAGTGTCATTTATGTTAGTCTAACTCTTTCCTTTATGGTATAGAACTAACAAGAAAATGAGCACTAGAGCGAGAGCTAGAGCCCGAGGCAGAGGTAGGGCCAGAGGACTAGCAAGAGATGAGACTCCAACTGCTCAGAAGCAGCCCACTCCTGAGGCTGTAACACCACCACCTCCACCCCCACAGCCTTTTGACTTGGACAAGGCAACCAAGAAGTTCAGAAATTTAGGGGTCGTGCCATTCACTGGGCGAGAGACAGTAATAGAGGCGCAGGCATGGCTAAAAAAATACGAGAAAAAATTTGGAGGCCTTGAATTAGAAGATCACCGCAAGCACTTTTTAGCATCATGGCTGTTGAAAGATGAGGCTGAAAATTGGTGGGATACTGTCATAATAGGAAATAATTAGGCCGACATGTCTTGGGCCAAATTCAAGAAACTCTTCAACGAGATGTTTATCCCTCCGCAGGAAGTAAATCATCTCCACGATCAATTTGCCAACTTGCAGCAAGGAGATATGACTGTTTCAGAGTACGTGCGGAAGTTTGAAGAGCTCTCACGCTATGCTCCAGAATTAGTTTAGGACCCAGTCCAGAAGAACAAAAGATTCATTAATGGTCTCTCCAGGAAATATTTAAACAGAGTCACAGCACACATTAAGCTCCCATTTAATGAGGTGATCAAGATGGCTTGCCGCTATGAGGACAATGACAGAAATTCGCAGCAAGATCGGGAGAAAAATCAGAATAATAATAAAAGGAAGCAAGCTGACAAGAAACCACAGGCGAGCAATTCTTCTACCGCCAAGCCTCAAGGAAAAAAAAGGGACAAATACAAGGCATGATGCTTTAATTGTCAGAAGCTGGGACACTTCGACTACAAATGTCGAGCTCCAAAGAGGCCAAGAAGAATTAAGTCTGGGCCTAGTCAGAGTTCTCAGGATAAGAGGGAGTGCTACAATTGTCACAAGAAGGGGCACATCAAGCCAAACTGCTCATTCTTGAAGAATTCTCAAGTGGCTCATACGTACGATGGAGCGGCTGCACCAGCTTCTTCCGAAGGAGCAGGTAAACCTGATGTTTTAGGAGGTACTCTTAATATTAAGAACATTCCTATTACAGTATTGTTTGACACTGGTGCATCGCGAAGTTTCATTTCTAGTGACACAATTAAAAAGCTAAAACTGAAACCAAGAAAACTTAAAGAATTGATTAGAGCCCATAGTCCGATAGGAGGTTCACTTATTCTCGATCAGTATTGTAGAGTGCCTGTTTCTTATTCCTATTTCCAGTTCCCTTTTAATTTGATCGTCATGAATTTCTCCGGGTATGATATCATACTTGGAATGGATTGGCTAACAAAGTACGAGGCAAAGTTACTTTGTGCTGAAAGAATAATCAAAATTAAAACAAAATTTAGAGATACTATTGTTATACCATGCCATGGCTGAGCCACAGATAGGAAATAATTCTATTCTTCTCTAGAAGTTAATCCTGCTTCTATTGAGGATATTCATGTTGTCAAAGATTATGCGGATGTGTTTGAAGAAGTTGATAGCTTACCTCCGCGTAGAGAAATTGACTTCAGGATTGACTTAGTTCCGAATGCAACGCACGTTGTGCATCCTATTCAGAGAATGACACTGAAAGAAAAAGAGGAGCTGAGCAATCAAACTAAACAGCTTATGGAAGGGTCTGATCAGGCCTAGCTTCTCAAATTTGGGTGCAACAGTGGTGTTTGTCCCAAAGTCAGAGGGTACCCTCAGACCATGTGCGGACTACCGTTACCTCAATAAGCAAATGTTGAAAAATAAATATCTTCTACCGCGTATTGATGATCTATTGGACCGCTTGAATGGAGCACAAGTATTCTCTAGGATGGACCTAGCTACAGGTTTCCATCAATTGCGCATTACCGAAGAATGTGTTCCTTTGACGGCTTTCAGGGGTCTAGACTTATTCTATGAATGAATAGTAATGCCCTTCGGCTTATGTAATGCTGCTGCTTACTTTGTCGATCTGATGAACATAATGTTCCAGGATGTCTTGAATAAATTCGTACTAGTTTTCATTGATGATATCTTAATCTTTTCTAAATCCACTGTTGAGCATGAAAAGCATCTGAAAGAAGTTATGGAAATCTTGAGAAAGAATGTGTTGAAAGCCAAATTCTCTAAATGTATATTCTGGCAAGAAGAGGTGAAATTCCTCGGCCATGTTGTATTAAAGAAAGGCATTTCAGTAGACCTAGAAAATATCTTAGCCATCCAAGATTGGAAGCAGCCTAGCACTCCTACAGAAGTCAGAAGTTTCTTAGGATTGGCTGGCTATTATCGGAAATTCGTTAAGGATTTTTCGAAGCTCTCCTGTCCATTGATGATGCTGACTAAGCATACAAAGTTCATTTGGGCACCCGAATGTGAGTCAGCTTTCCAAGAGCTGAAATTGAGGTTGACCACTGCTCCTGTGTTGACTATTATTAATGGCAACCAAGATTTGACAGTCTATACTGATGCTTCTATTGAAGGTTATTCCTTTTATCTAAACAAACATGTCAGAGATGACACTTTTAATGACAAGTCTTATTTTAACATGTTATCCTTTTTATCTATTTAAGGTATTGGTGCGGTGTTAATGCAAAGGGGCAAAGTAATTGCTTATGCTAGCCGTCAGTTGAAACCGCATGAGAAGAGATACCCCACTCATGATCTTGAGTTGATGTCCATCGTATTTGCTTTAAAGATATGGCGGCACTATCTCTTGGGTGAAGTTCGAACTGTATACTAATCACAAATCCTTGAAGTTTCTGTTCACCCAAAGAGATTTGAATTTGAGGCAACAACGTTGGTTAGAATTTATTGCGGCCTATGATTTAGACATCCTATATACTCCAGGAAAAGCCAATGTTGTAGCCGATGCGCTCAGCAGGAAGAATGCGGCTAGCACTAATCTTATCATCGCCAATCTCATTATTACACCTACCTTGATTGATAAGATCTCTGCTCTTTAGAAGAATGATGAATTTATCCAGAGAATTAGCAAAAGAGTTAGGGAAGGCGAACCCACGAGTTTTCAGATTGACGACAAAGGGGTTCTGAGGCTGTTAGGCCGAATTTGTGTTCCGAACCATCCTCAGCTCAGAAAGGAAGTAATGGATGAATGTCACAAATCTAAGCTCAGTATTCATCCAGGGGCAAGCAAGATATATCATGACCTCAAGCGCACATTTTGGTGGAGATATATGAAGAGAGACATTTAAATATATGTTGTTAGATGTCCTACCTGCCAGTAAGTCAAAAGCAATCAACAGAAGCTCGCAGGATTGCTGCAACCGCTAGAGGTTCCAAGTTGGAAGTGGGACCAAATTTCTATGGACTTTATTGATGGCTTGCCCCGAACAAGAAAAGGCAATGACAGTATATGGGTGATTGTAGATCGTTTCACTAAGACTGCCCATTTTATCCATGTCAGATCTAATCGAACAGCTCGAACTCTGGCGCAGCTTTATTTCAGAGAGATTGTCAGACTACATGGAGTTCCCAGTAGCATTGTTAGTGATCGCGATTCGATATTTGCTAGAAAATTCTTGGAAGCATTCCAAGAAGAGCTTGGGACCAAGTTGAATATGAGCACCGCCTATCATCCTCAGACAGACGGCCAGACCGAGAGGGTGAACCGCATATTAGAAGACTTGTTGCGAGCATGCATTCTTGATTTTGGTGGGACATGGGAAGATCACTTGCACTTGGTTGAGTTCTCTTATAATAACAATTACCAAGCAAGCTTGCAGATGTCGCCATTTGAGGCATTATATGGCAGGCCATGCAGATCTTCCGCATGTAGGGTGGAACCAGGCAATCAATTAGTATTGGGTCCCGACATGATTCGTGAAGCATCAGATAAAGTTGATTTTATTAAGAAGCGACTACTGGCTGCTCAGAGCTGACAGAAGAGCTATGCAGACTCATGAAGATGGGATTTAGAATTCTCTGTTAGCGATTATGTATACTTGAGGGTTTCCCCATTGAGAGGAGTAATTCGTTTTGGGAAGTCTAAGAAGTTGGCACCGAGATTCATTGGTCCATTCCCTATTATTGAAAGGATTGGAACTCTCGCCTATAAGTTGATATGACCTTTTTAGTTTCAAAAGAGGATTTGGTTAACTTTCCAAGTTGACAAGCATCACATAAATTTTCATTTTTGAATTTTATTTTGGGAAATCCTCTTACAAGATCATTTTTAGTTACCTTGTTTATTGTTTTAAAATTAATATGGCAAAATCAATTGTGCCATAACACATACTAGGATTATTATTAACCACCATATTTAAAATATAAATATTTTTGTCTCGATTTCCTTCAAAAACAAGATTTTGATTTGAATTAAATATGCTACATTTATTTTTAGAAAAACAATATTTTAAAACCTTTATCACATAATTGACTAATACGTAATAAATTATGTTTTAAGCTCTTAACCAATAAAACATTTGAAATAAGAGGTGAATAAGATATACCGTAATTGCTCACATCGCCTTTGCCGATGATATATCCTTTTGAATTATCTCCAAACGTGACAGTTCCTCCTTTTGAGTAAATGATATTTGTTAGTATTTCCTTGTCTTATGTCATGTGTTTTGAGCAACCATTGTCTAGTATCCATTTTCCTCTGTTTTTGTTGAGTGGGACCTGCAAGAAATAATATAAAATTTTCATTGGTACCCACTTCCTCCGTTAGGGTCCTAAGGGTTAAGTCTTAGGAAACCAAACCCAAAAGGGTTCAGGATCCTTTTTGAAAAAATAATTATCATTACAATGAACAGAATCTAAAAAGTTTTTAATATATTTATTCTTAATAAAAACATTATTTGCCTTCGGAATCCATATACTAATATTTCCCGAGAGTTTTTTCTTAGTAGAAATATTTAATTTACTTCTAGAAATTTCTAGTTTAATATTAGAGTTTTTGGAATTGGATTTCCTTTTTGATATTAATTTTTTATCATACCCTAGTCCTTTCTTACAAAATACCGTTCGAGAATTTTCTAATATTTTAGATAAATTTTCTCTACCTTTGTTAAAGTTGTTAACATTTTTAGAAATGCTTTCTAACTTTATTTTTAAACTAGAATTTTCTAATTCTATAATTTTAACTTTAGTATTTAAATCATGATTTTCAAAATCTAATAAATCATTTTTATTCTTTTGAGCCTTAATTTCTTGACTCAACAAAGAAATTTGATAATTTGCTACTGAAAGAGATTCTTATAATTTTCTAATTTCGTTTTCTAAAGTTTCTTTCTCGTTTTTTAAAAGACTCTCTCAAATTCTGCTTTCTTTTTATCTTCGTTGGCTTGTTTGAACTTTCGCTTAAACATTTTCCTAGATTTTAAGATTTCAGTATCAATTTCTACTAATTCATCGAAAGTAAAATCACTTTCATCATTATCCTTAGCCATGAAGCATACATTTGCTTGCTCACTGTCGCTGTCACTTTCATAAGATGAATCTGAGTTGTCCCAAGTGACTAAAAATGCTCGTCTCTTTGATTTTTCCTTTTTGCGATTTTTCTTCAATTCTGGATAATTCTTTTGATAATGTCCAGTCTTATGATAGTTAAAGCATTCTACCAGTGCAGGGTCAGGATTTTTTGACGAATTCTTTTTCACACTTTTTCTTTGGCCTTTTTTTATATTTTAGAAATTTTCTAAAATTATTTGTTACGAAAGTAATATCTTCTTCATCTGAATTGGAATCTTCTTTCTCAGCATGGAAAGCTAATTTTTTTTCTTATCTTGTACCTGTGCTTTCTTTGCAGCAAATTTACTTCATAAGGCATTAGATTACTGATCTACTCTTCTGGTTTCATGGCAGAGAGATCATTAGCTTCTTCGATTGCTAATACTTTTCTCTCCTATTCGTCCGTTAAAGAGTTTAATTTTTTTGACACAATATCAAAATCAGAATATTTTTCTCCTAATCCTAACAAAGAGTGATAAAAGCTTTGGAGACGTGAATACGTATCATTTATGGATTCATTTACATTCAACTTAAAATTTTGAAATTGATTCTTAAGCATAGATATTTTGCTTCGTTTAACCTTGTTAGTTCTTTAATGAGTAATTTTGAGTGTTCTCCAAATTTTATATGCTGTGTTGCACATTCAAATTCGGTTAAACTCGTTTCTATCTAAAGCACAATGCAACATATTCATAGCCCTAGCATTGGTAGTAGCCTCTGCTTTTTCATTTGTGGACCATTCAATGTATAAATTAGTAGGTTGTGTGTACTCTTTTTGTGTAATGTTCCATGCATCATAACTATTTGCTTGCATGTATATCCTCATTCGATTAGCGCAATAACTATAGTTTATGCCATTAAAAAAGGGTGGTCTAGCAGTTGATTGACCTTTGGTATATCTGGTATTAATTCTAGTACTAGTGTTATTATCTATATTGTCTAAATATCAAAAAACGGTTTTATGATTAAATGATGGTCTTGCTCTGATACCAATTGAAAAGAGTCGATGTGTACGACTTAAGAAGGATCTATATGGGTATACCGGAAATATAAATGATATACCAACTAGCTAACATACCATAGTTACGTAGGTAAAAAGCTGAGCTATGGAAATATATCAAAAGTTAATGCAATAAGAAACGACGCCAGAAATTTTATACTGGTTCGGACTTCCCGCCCTGCATCTAGTCCCGAAGCTCCTCTTCGGAATTAACTATCACGCCCTCTCTTAACCCGAAGGAATAGGTCAATACACCCGAGCCCCAATAAGGATGCCTCTCGCTTGAGCAACAATACAGGATTTCAATAATTAAAAGTGTTTTGACTTCTGGTTTGTGTTCTTGAATCAACACGGATAGTCAATAGTTTAAGTACACCCTTTCTATAATCTTATCCTTGAGTATTTGAAATGTTTGCAAAGATTGAAGGAAGTTAGCTACTTGTCGAATCAAGATATGAGAAGTGTATCAAGGATTCAACAAGTAACTTGAATTGGGAGAGCTCTTTGTTTGCAAAGAATATATAAGTGCAATTTCGAAAATAAATAGAATAGAGAATAATCAGTGATTGTAAATCATGTTTAAAGTGTTTATATAATAGTTGAAAAATAGCAATGCTTCATGAAGAGTTTTAACCAAAAGAAGCTTACATTTCCTTTCAGAAATGAACGGATTTCTCTTCATGAATGAAGACAACCTTTTAGAAAACATGTGCTGTTTCGAATCTGTTGACTGGTTAAAAATCATCAGTCGACTGGTTAAAAAGTATGAAATTGCATATATTTAAAATATTCAGAAACTAGCCGTTACTGGAGCAAAATTACGTGACCAATCGACTGGTTGGTTTTGGACCAGTCGACCGGTTCAGGCGTTTTTGCCCAGTTAGACTGTTTCATGTTATTTGAAATGTGTGTGTGTGTGTGTATATATATATTTATGCTTTGTTTTATACTCGTGTTATACTTGAGGATAGATTTTAACATAATTCTAACACGAGTCAATGTGTATGTATGTATATATATATATATATAAGAAACCTTATCTCTATGACATGATTTAAAATGCACTTCTCGTTGTTGACATTAATCAAAATCTTATTTTCAACAGGGACTATTGCTGAACAAATAAAAAAGGTATGAGGAAATGATAAAATGACCCATGCGAGGAGGATTGACGAATCGAGATTTGGAAGGTGTAATGAGAAGTTCTTTTACTTGAAATATCAGGAATGTTAGGAATCTTTCGGATTTCAAGATACCTATACTATAAATGCACAAAGATGGATTGCTTTGATACATTTGGTCAGGTATATGATGCTTATAAAGAATTTGGAGCATCATAAGAATTTATGGTGGAGTGGTCCCCCTCTACTTAACATAAATTGATGCATTATGGTTCATGCATTTGGAGGATGGGTCTATCAGCACTTTGACAGAACTGGTTGACAGAGACATGAGACATTTTCAGGTATATCTCGTAAGACCAAAGAATGTTATAATGATGACATTGATAAAGTAAAGGAGTGGAAAAATATTTGAGAAGTTTCCTAAGTAGGTTCAATGCCATAGATCAAGTTGGATCTGCTAATGGCTTCGATGGCAGCCACGTTTGTAGTGATTAATAACATATACTTCAAGATATCATTTGAATGGGATCTGCAAGAGTTCTCAAGGAGTTTTATCATTAGACCGAATGGTTCTTGTGGTAGGAGAATGTTACGGACAAGAGACATGAATAAAAATGTAGTTAAGGACCGTGGACCACTCGGATCAGGTTCAAGAAAGGACAAAGTAAGGTGCAATGTGGAAGGTAGTTGCAATAGGTCATGGATGCAAAGGAAGGAGCCAAAGTTCTCTTCTTATTTAGAATTAAACACAACCTTGAAACATATATATCTATATACGGGAGTGCCTACTATAACAAAATCCTATTAGGGGATATCCTATCAAGTGCCAACATGCACCTGGAAAGCATTGCCTATTTCATGATCTGGATGGGAATGATACAAATTAATGCATACATTTAAGGGATATGATTGAGCAGTTCGTATGAATGGAATGTTGGCTTAGAATATCTCGTATCAACTTGTGTGGATGGAACATGAGCATCCATCAACCGCAAAGAATTAAAGCTAGCCCATGGAAATGAACCATTGATTTTTAGATGTAAAAAGAAACTCAACATTGGAAATTTGACAAAATTCATGGAAAGTATGTAAATCTATTTTAGGATCAATAAGTTGTTTCTACTCTAATTATATAATGGTCATCGATTATGGACTAATCTCAACAAGTGATAGGTTGTCTCACTAGGAAATATAGAATAGCCTGTTCAAGTCATTGGGTATGGACTATGCATGACAAGGGTAACCTCTTTATGAGGAGACAACAGAGTTGCTAACTTAGGTTGCCAAGTATAAATGACGGTAGGTAAAGTGTAGGTAATCCTATCGGTACATGATGTGACCCAAGGTCATCGAGTATGTATTGTTCTCGACAGGGTCCAGAGAGACTAAGATAGTCAAGTGTGGGCTATACCTGACAAGCCACTTCATCGGGACATAGAGTGGTCTTCTGTTTGGTTGTCATGTGAGCACTATGGATGGAAATGGAATGGAGAGGACACAGTCGCTTAGTATAGATGGTACTTTCTCATGTCATTGGGTTTGGATTATGCTTGAGATGGATTTATAGGAATTATGATCTTCATGTATGTATCACGCTTGGCATGAAATTATGGTTGCTTTGCAAGATAGTGACAAATTACTTCTATTTGATCATTGAGTGTGGATTGCGCTTGGTTGGAGTTCAGAGAGGCTAAGGGTCGACTCGAAGAGGTCCCAAAATTTGGATATCAGCCAGGAATGACTGTGAATTTGGAAAATAATCCTGATAACTTAAAAAATATGGCATTGGTTATTAGCTTGGAATACTAGTTATGGATTTGAATAGAACCAGGTTTGGCTATCGACTCTATAACAGTCATAGATTTTATGACAATATGGAGAGAATGGGTTTAGGATGTAAATACTAAACTCTTGGATGAATAAGGAAGGGCACATAGTGTGCTAATTTAGCGCTAGATTAAATTCTGAATTAACGGATGGATTGCAGATTTTGGATTATAGGTTTATGGCTACATGAAACACACATTCCTAGTATGTTCGGGAGAGAAATTGTTAACCTGCCTTATTTAGAATGTCGTTCCACATCGAATTTGAATATATGGATTTCACAATTATCAAGGTAGAGATGTTTCATAGCTTGATGCTGAGTATAGATAAAGATGTAAAGCTAATGTCATGCAGATGGCATTTTGAAATTGGATAAATATTAATTGGAACCCTTGGATCATATCTGATCTGCACTGTAACACTCCGTGTATTCTATAACAGTGAAATTAACAAATTAAAGTATAATTAATTTCAAATCAAAGAATTAAGGGAAACGGGATACGCCATTGCGTTCGTCTCGGATTTCTGCTTGGGATAGAGTCTGAGTTTGCGTAAAACGGACTCCGTATGAAGAAGATATTGTTAGAGTTTATGTCCTAGAGGCAATCCATTTGATGAGATTGATAACAGTGTTGTTGTTGTTATTTTATTTGGAATAAAATAATATTCTATTATATTATATTTACTGCGTAATATAGTAATAATTTAATAGAAGTCCTTAGAATAATAATACGGAATTATATAGTTCGAGTAAGACTGAACTTGAGATTATATAATGTGATAAGTATTATAATTCTTAAATGTCCCTAGTCGAGTATTATTGTTTGTAAAGGACAACAATAAAGCGTTGAGACTAGTATATTGATTGGCTGATGATCACATCTCATTGATCATTAATATACGTGATATTAAAGTCAAGATGTAAACACGTATTAGAGAATAGCGTATTGGGCTGACCCACCGTGAGATAACTACATGGAATATAATAAACAGTATCATAAGTTGTTCTCATAGTGACAGTGATGTAATGGTCCTCAGACCTGAAATCATTATAATTTTATTCGAGGATATCTGTGTTTTGATATCATCTAAAGTTATTTCGTAACAGAGTAATGATAACGGTGATTATTGGATATATCTTGAATCGAATGAAAATTATGAATGATCTAGATGGAATTTAACCCTACGATATATTCGTAGTGATATCCATGGGCCTCTTGATTGAGTGAGACTGTGAAATGCATGGCCGTGCTCAAATACTGATTTGTTTTAAACATTCTACTCATCGATCAAGAAAAACGGATTAAATTATAACGAGGATGATACGATCCATGCCTCTAGTTTGATCCTGGATATATTGGTTAAAAGGATTATATTACATTGATACACTGGTCATGAAAAGGTTGTATCGAATCATTGATCTTATTATAACTTGGGTAGCAATGATGCATTGCTAGATGCCAATCTCTGTTTATGATTTTAAATACGATTTAAAATCATTGCCAACGTTATAATAACCTATCGGGTTACACATAACAACGTTTGAAAAAGGATAAGAACCGTTCAAAATAAAAGGAAATCAAGATGTTGATTTTTTTCTTTAACTTTGAAAAGGTACAAGGGTTATTTGGTCCTTTTATATTTAGATTTTTTGTTTGCCATCATTTAAAAAAAGGAAAGGGCTGACGTTCTTTTGGATTATGCCATTTTTTTCTCATTTTTTCAGTTCTAGCCGCCGACAAACAAAACTCTAAATCTAAGAAACCCTAGAATACAAAATTACGGCTAGCACCGTCTATCCTTCCTCTCGATTTTGTAAGACACCATCGAGATCAAGCGTTTGTGGACTCCAATAGAGGCTCGCTGCTTTGGGAGCTCGGATTCGAATCAATTCCTTTCGATTCTCACAGATCTTCGTGGATATGGAAACTGGAAGCTCGAATTGGGTATGTTCATCCATGGAATCGTGAATGACAGGTATAAACCCTAATTTCAGTAAATGTTTGGTTTATTACTTTTGCATAGATCCTAGAATATTTAAAATTGTTTCAATTGTTGAACTTGGAACCCGATTAGATCGATAATTCCTTACACTGGTATCGGAGCTAGCTTGCAAAATTAATATTTCGTCCTTAAATTGGGTTTTGTGCTTTTGTGTTAGTAGTTAATCGATTACAATTGAAACCCAAGAATTCCAGAATTAAATACTAGACGATTCAAAAGGTGGAATTGTTTCACTGAAAAGATAATTATATTTAATACAAAATGTAGAATCGTTTTACAGTAAACAAGATTTTATATTTGATATGAAATTCGGATTTGAATTCGTTGTTAATTCTGGAAATTCACTCTGTTTAATATTGTTATTAAATTCTGGAATAACTCTATTGATCTAATACCTCTATATGTTTTCAATTATGTCTGAATCTGTTAACCTGTGAGGACTCTTTCAAGTGATAAATCAAAACATATTTGATTACTGAAAATTAAAGGTTTGACTCTGTTATACTGAATCATAGATCCATAGTCGATCCATTTGGATTTTACATAAAATTGTTTATGAGTATATGGGTTTAATTTCAACCAAATTTCAATTTTCTTATATGAGTAAAGCGGCAAACTTATCATCAAAATGTTTGATTGATGAGTATGCATCACTTGAATTTTTGGTGGACTTTCTTCTCATGATCAAAATGATTTTACTGATTAAAAGAATTAGTAAGATAGTTTTGATTTAATGAAATTGTTCATATGGAAATTTGTCAAGACAAAATTTTATTTTATTTTATATTATAGTTGATTTAGTGAAATCAATCTATATATAAATGGTCAAGACATTATTTTCGTTTTCTATATGGGAATATTTTGATTTAGTTTTGATTGCATAGTAGTCTGTATAATATTATAACAGGAGTTATAAATCCATACACTTTTCTTTGGCTTTGCCTTCAGATCGTATTGACAATGAAATGAATATGTTCAAGTTAATTTAAATGTGTCGTAATTTGATCAATATATAAAATTTATATACGATCTAATTATATGAGTGAGTTACTCATATGCATTCACATATATTTATTTGATAAGCTATGTAGAGATGCACATGGTATTTGGTGAAATGATCCTATGTTTATGATGATAAATATATCAACATACACTGCATATATTCATATCAGTATAATGATACTGAATTGGTTTTAGATACAAATATTCACCTGGTTTGTTTTATATTCAGTTTTGATTATGACTGTAATTAAAACTACCTCATACCTATACCGCTCATACACATATTTGTATATCTGATTGGTATATAATGTCTACTGATGACATTACATTTTATATCCAAATGAACATTGGTATGTATTTGACTTGTATAGAAATACTGTATTGGTTTTATTTTAAATTGAATAACTGTTTCATTTAGATATGAATTAATATCAGATATTAATTCGATTTACTGCATCTTACATACTTAAACCATATATATAAATATGGATTTAGGTAGCAAATCATGTCTTAATCTGTTTATTTGACTGCATGCTACAATGAATTGGTGTTATGAACACTGTTACGAATTAATAAAAGGCCTTAAAACATTATTTAGTTCTGGTGAAAATTTGTTTCTTTCAGAATAAATATTCATGTATGATTTGAATTCGAAAAACCATTCATGGATTGATATTGGATATCAATTAAATTACTAATTCCTATTCTGTTGATCCTTTCAAATTGGATTAATTATAGTGATAAAATGGAATTGTGAGTTTGTTTGTTTCTTGAATTGAACCTCTTATTAGAATGCAGTTATAAAATCATCTCTGGTTTTTATTGATTTCAGAAATCAATAGGTTTGATTATTCAGTCAGACACATTTTGGAAATATAGTTTTGGATCAAATTTGTGTATTCCATATACATTCAAATGTGTTTGAATCTAGAACTGTAAGCAGTGTCAGAATATGAATCAATTTATTACATTATTGAAATTTTATACTGATATATATAGGATATTCAAAAACTATTTATATTGTGTAAATTGTTTACATGCTGACCTGTAGTTATTCAGGTTTAATTACAAGTTTCTTCTTTTGTTTTGTAATAATCCCATTGATTTAGCATTTATACTTCTGTTGAAAGTTATGAACACATCCACCTGATCAATATACATATTCATAGCATTACATGAAGCTGTGTTAATCTATTGAATAAGGATTATCTTTATGGGATTGTTAAATATAGGTTTACATGAAAAACCTACCTTACTTGTTGCTGAACTCCCACTGGAATAGGTTTCCATTTTATTAATATGAGATATTAAAGAATAAGATATACATACATATATATATATATATATATATCTGTAAGTTATACATCATTAGTATTTAAGGTCTGGGTAGATGAAATTTAAAAACTGGACAGTTTAAAATGTTTAAATCTGGACAGTTTACATATCAAAATTTGGGTAGCTTAAATGTTTAAGTTTGGATGATTTAAGATTTTGAATCTGAGCAGTTTAAATTTTGTATCCGAATTGTTTAAATGCTCAAAAGGTATATATCTGTTTTAATGTATCACTCATTAGATATGGGTACATATATATATATATATATGCTTCTTAAACACATATTAGCATCTGAATGGGATTAGAATATATACTATTACATGTAATCTTGAAAATTGCCATAAGCATGTTTGTCATCAATACTGATCTGGGCTGTATATAATGATATACAGGTTAGTTCAGAAGCTTGCAGATTGCATGTTAATGAACATGCTATAATATTTGTGAAGTATATACTGATATACTATATGATCTGGAGACACATGATGGATATTCTCTTATGAAGGTAATACATTTGAAATATATATACAATGCAGCATATGTGTGTAAGTCACAATACATATAACAAATATACATTTGATGTATATGAGTTATTGCTGCATGAATACATAATATTTACATTTTGATGTAATTTTGTTAACTCTTAACCCTGTATGTTAAAACTGTTTTAACAGGAGCACCGGAAAAATTCTGAAATTGTTTCAGATAAAAGGGGGAGATCAAAAGCTAGTTTCGACAAATGTAACCGCTGCCTGAATGAGTTTTATGTATATATTTCGATATGTATACAGAAACATATTCTTATGTGAATTTTAATAGCAATGTGTAATTGTTATACATGTAATTTTCACTAATATGTACTGAATAATGGATATGTTAATTGCAGAACTGTTTTGCATTTAGGATTTAATATATGTATATATGTAGTCACCTTCATAATGTTCTAATCTTTCTAGTGTTTTGGTGTAAACGTGACATATATATATATATTGATATAATGGTCACATGAAGCATGTTGTTTATTTAGATATTGGATAATCTATTTTATAATGAGCCTACTAAATCATTTACATATGTTCTGAAATTAGATCTGGACTTCTAGTTATCTGATGTTATGCATTACAAAAGTTGTGAAATGTTCAAAATAAATAGACATGCATTCTATATATATATATATATATATATATATAACTTCGAATTTAAATATATGTATATATCATATATTATGAAAATAAAATACACATATTATGATATGTATAAATAACTATATATGATATTGAACTTAAATACATAAGTATATGATTCATATATATTATTTAAATTCAATTTATATTTTGAATATAGAATACATATATTTTGATATTTGTAAATGACTTTAATATCGTTCGTCGCTACAAATTATAAAATTCCCTTTAAAGCAAATTAATTTTTGTTATATTAAGTCATGGTGAAGTCTTCCAATAGTACACTCATCACTGTCCAAGATCAATGGTTGTAACTAACGCCAAAGCGTTGTGCATCTTTTATTTTGGTTATATGCGATGGAGTAAAATGTGGTGCTCCAACCTATTATTGGGTCTGACTTAACTAGGCTGCATAATAGGATTATGGCCTTAGAGACAAAAGCATGAATTATTCTACATATTTTGAGCAAATGAATAATATTGAACAAATTGTTCAACATGCGATCCAAGAGTTATATAAACGATATAATTGACATAAGATGTCTACCTAAAAGTTTGTGTTTTGAGTTTAGCCAAAGCTAGGTCAAGGCATGATTAGATATGGATCTTGGAACACCGTTATATATATATATACCGATATGTATATATAAAAAGAGGAATGTTAATTTGAGTGGGAGTGTATTTTAGTTTAAAATTATACATTAATATAAATACGAATTTTGATTGTCAAAATTTTGTATTTATATTAAATAAATATTATAGAATCAGTTAATATTTATTATCCGCTGCAGATATTAAATAACAGATAACTCCGATAATTTAAATTTGTTCTTAAAAAGGATAAATTGAATTAAATTAAATTTCTTGACTGACATTGAAATTTAAGGATTGTCCTCAAACAAATTAAAACGTAATTGTTCTAACAAATATAGAGGATCTAAAATAAGTTAAAGTATGACTTCAACTGAATAAAATATAAATGTTATAATAATCTACTTATATATTTTTGGTATTAGATACTAGATATAAATCACATAAATGTATGTTGATTTATAGAAATTGCAGAATAAATAGAAATTTGATATAAGAACAAGTGGACTTACAATTGGAAATGAAGCAAATGTTGATAGATTATCCATAGTAAGTTGATTCTTTTGGATATACTGGCTTAATTAAATAAATAAAATAATTGTTATTACGAAATTCCAATTAAAATAAATGTTATAAAATATCTTGTTTAGACAAGATTGAATTTCATTGTAATAAAAGAATAATTGTTATTCATTTTATTTAAATGATATATCGTATGGAATTTCACAAATAGTTAATGATATTTGTAAATCCTTAACTATAATGTACTTGACATAAATAATGACTGGATTAAATTTAGTGATTTAAATCCAATATACCTTTAGTATTACCAGTTAGCCTAGTAAACAAGAAAGTAAATCAAAAGTTCATAGTGATGGAATGTTGAGATCATTTGATTTTGAATTATATGAAGAATACAGATCTTGTTTATTAGGCAAAATAACTGAATCACGTTTCACCTGACACAGTGAATGAGTGGCAAGTATTGGGTCTCATACATAATGATGTATATGGAGCAACGAATACATAAGCTAGAGGTAGGTTTTATTACTTCATTATATTTACTAATGATATTAGTAGATACAGATATATGTATCTTATGGAATATAAATCATAATCCTTTGAAAAGTTCAAAGAATTCAAAAATGAATTTCATAACCAATTTTGATAGAAAATAAATTCTCTTCGAACAGTTCAAAGAGAATATTTAAGCCAATTATTTGATGACTATTCAGATGAGTTTTGAAATTGTTTCACAACTCACTCCATCTGTAACACCATATTGGAGTGATGTGTCTGAAAGGAGAGATCACACCTTATAAGATATGATACGACCAAGATAAGTCATATAGATCTTCCAATAAATTAAATTTAGAACAATTGCATTTAAATCCCACTAAAACGATTTTAAAGAAGCCATATAAGATATGGACTAGGAAATGTCCTAGTGTGTCTAATTTGAAGATTTGGGATGTAAGGCGTTTATTAAACGTCCCTCCTCTGATAAGATCGAACCCAAATCAAATAACTATTTTGTGTAATATCCACAAGAAACAAATGGATATTATTTCTATAAATCCTCTGAAAATAAAACGTTTTATTGGTCGAATTGGTATCCATTTAAATGGAGATCCAGTCTCTAAGATACCAATGGGAATGAAATAGAAATCGAAATATCTCGAAAACCACATAATGTTATTGAATCTTGTATAGACAAGAATTTGAGTGGGAGTGACACAATAATTCTAATGTTATTTGATAACACATTAACTATTGTGAATAATATTAGTTTAAAAACAAGAAATAAATACTGATTCTAAGAAAGATAATGTTTGGATTAAGAAGTTCATAATTGAACTTAATTCATTGTTGATCCAATGATATACGTTGCGATAACAATGTGGCTGATGCTCAGGCCTAAAACCTTAAACTCGCTATTAATCCAAACATATATTTAAGAAATATAATTCCTATGTGAAGTTGTTCACAAAGGAAATGAACATATCTGCAAAGTTACAAACGTTATAATGTTGCAGACCTATTGAATTAAACTCTGTCGCAGCAGAAGTTTAATAGTCACACTAGTTTCATGAGTATTCGATACGTGAATGATTGACTCTAGTGCAAGTGGGAGATTGTTAGAGTTTATGTCCTAGAGGCAATCCATTTGATGAGATTGATAACAGTGTTGTTGTTGTTATTTTATTTGGAATAAAATAATATTATATTATATTATATTTACTGCGTAATATAATAATAATTTAATAGAAGTCCTTAGAATAATAATACGGAATTATATAGTTCGAGTAAGACTGAACTTGAGATTATATAATGTGATAAGTATTATAATTCTTAAATGTCCCTAGTCGAGTATTATTGTTTGTAAAGGACAACAATAAAGCGTTGAGACTAGTATATTGATTGGCTGATGATCACATCTCATTGATCATTAATATACGTGATATTAAAGTCAAGATGTAAACACGTATTGGAGAATAGCGTATTGGGCTGACCCACCGTGAGATAACTACATGGAATATAATCAACAGTATCATAAGTTGTTCTCATAGTGACAGTGATGTAATGGTCCTCAGACCTGAAATCATTATAATTTTATTCGAGGATATCTGTGTTTTGATATCATCTAAAGTTATTTCGTAGCAGAGTAATGATAACGGTGATTATTGGATATATCTTGAATCGAATGAAAATTATGAATGATCTAGATGGAATTTAACCCTACGATATATTCGTAGTGATATCCATGGGCCTCTTGATTGAGTGAGACTGTGAAATGCATGGCCGTGCTCAAATACTGATTTGTTTTAAACAGTCTACTCATCGATCAAGAAAAACGGATTAAATTATAACGAGGATGATACGATCCATGCCTCTAGTTTGATCCTGGATATATTGGTTAAAAGGATTATATTACATTGATACACTGGTCATGAAAAGGTTGTATCGAATCATTGATCTTATTATAACTTGGGTAGCAATGATGCATTGCTAGATGCCAATCTCTGTTTATGATTTTAAATACGATTTAAAATCATTGCCAACGTTATAATAACCTATCGGGTTACACATAACAACGTTTGAAAAAGGATAAGAACCGTTCAAAATAAAAGGAAATCAAGATGTTGATTTTTTTCTTTAACTTTGAAAAGGTACAAGGGTTATTTGGTCCTTTTATATTTAGATTTTTTGTTTGCCATCATTTAAAAAAAGGAAAGGGCTGACGTTCTTTTGGATTATGCCATTTTTTTCTCATTTTTTCAGTTCTAGCCGCCGGCAAACAAAACTCTAAATCTAAGAAACCCTAGAATACAAAATTACGGCTAGCACCGTCTATCCTTCCTCTCGATTTTGTAAGACACCATCGAGATCAAGCGTTTGTGGACTCCAATAGAGGCTCGCTGCTTTGGGAGCTCGGATTCGAATCAATTCCTTTCGATTCTCACAGATCTTCGTGGATATGGAAACTGGAAGCTCGAATTGGGTATGTTCATCCATGGAATCGTGAATGACAGGTATAAACCCTAATTTCAGTAAATGTTTGGTTTATTAATTTTGCATAGATCCTAGAATATTTAAAATTGTTTAAATTGTTGAACTAGGAACCCGATTAGATCGATAATTCCTTATAGATATGGCCTCCGGAAGTTTCAGAATTCAGTTTAAAATTCAAACAGACAGAAACAGCTCAGAAAACCAATTCAAAATTCAAAAATCGGGCCAGATTGGGCAGGGCGGGAATTTTCCCGCCCAAGGCACCCAGGTCGACTGGGTAGTCGACCTGGGGTACCCAGGTCGACTACCAAGTCAACATGGGGGTCGACTGGGGAGTCGACCTGGCCCCTGAGCCAGGTCGAACCCAGCCCCCCTGGCTGGCCTGGTCTGTGCTTGGCCGAATTTCTGAGCCTTGCCTTGTCACTAGGGCTAGGTGTCAGCTCCTGATTGGTCTCTCCTTCAAACGAACGGCTAATATTAATCCAAGCTCCATCGACGGTTCTAATCAATTCACAAACTCTATAAAAAGGACCTAAGACTCCACCTAATTCATACAAATAAAAATGAGAATGAGACCGTCATGCTGCTGAGGAAAGACTAGGAGTAGCCGTCAAAATTGAGAGACGAGTAGGAGACAATTCAAAAGCTTAAAGCAACGACAACTAAATCAAAACAACGCCTACAACAAAGGATAGCATCTCCAAATTCAGAATTCAGATTCCTGAATTGAAGATTCGTCATACGTTGTAAGTAGAGTGCTATTCCGATGTGAATGAATAATTGTGTTTTGATTTGTGTAAAATGAGAAATGGAATTGTACTTAATTTGTGGTGATAATAATTCATAATTGTATGTTGTTGTGATTCTAATCGATTTTGGGATGTTGTGGTATAACGATGTTAGACCTATTGGATATTTGCAAGTATGTGATTCATGTTGAAAGTTAACAACTATATGTTTGTGGTAGTTTATCGCAACACCTATTGGATAATTGCAAGTATATGATTCATGTTGAAAGTTAACGACTATATGTTTGTGGTAGTTTATTTGAGATTCATGCAAGTATATGGTTCACTATTATGCCAACATGATGTATATTTTTTTTATAATCACTTTTAGTGTAGTTGGATCCATTTGGGTATTATGACTCATATGAATTTATGTTGGAATTGGCATCATGATTCAAGTGTAAAACCATACTTTTGTATTAGAGACAAAAGTAAGCATCTTTGTGAACTTGTGTTGACTCTATGAACATGACTAAACTATGTTTGGTGTTATGCCTAATTGAAAACATGTTTTAGGCCTATGTTGTTATCAAAATCATATGATAATATATGTGACACATAATTAAGTTAGATTTACATTCCAATTGCAAGTTTACATGAATAGATTAAAAACCATGATTCATGTTTAGGTATGTTTATGCCATGATTATATGCTATTACAATGCAAGTTCACATGTGCCTAATTCATGTTAATTAGATCGTTATGTTGCAAGTTCATGCGTTCACACTCCCCGTTTGATGTTACTTAGAATATATAAACAACATGTTCTAAGCCTCCCCTTTTTCATGTGGCTAAGTTGGGTTTAAATGTTAAACCCAACATATGTTATATTGTAGCGAACGTATAAAACGGGGGTAATGACGTTTGGGTTAAAATATAAAACATATGTGTTGGCATGTTTGACGCATGCCAACGACCTTGAAAACAATTAAGTGGTATAAATTAATTTTACCCAATAAAGATGAATTTGAATAATGAGCCGCAAATATTTACATATAAAAACAAAAGAGGCAAAATATGTAAATTTAGAAAATACGATGTGTTTAACCCGAGGTTGGATTGAGTTGTGATGTAAACCTGCCCGAAACCGCCCGGCTCTCCAGTAGTCACAACAATACCTATCCAATGTGGGTGGTTAAACATTGAGCCCAATAAAGACCCAAGGTTAGACTGAGTTGTGATGTAAGACTGCCCGGAACCACCCGGCAACAGGCAGTCACAACAATACCTGTCTAATGTGAGAGGTCGAGGCTTTAATAAGACAATTAAGGCAGAGTCGGGATTGATAAGATTAAGTGAATTGAATTAATACTTAATCAAAATGGAACATGCTAAACTATACAGACTGATTGGAGGTTAGGTTTACAAAACACTTAACCAACTTAGCATGTTGGCTAGAAATAGAAAACCTAGTAGCGGGGGACCCTTTTCAGCAGTAACCCTACAAGGTGTATCAGGATACCCTGAACTAGGCAGGGTGGGGCACGATTACTCGGCTGACTGTAAGAGGTCAAATCGACAGCGGTGGTGCAGCAGTGTAGGTTCTAACAAGGTGCGGGCGTGCACACACTCCGGCGCAGAAAAATTAGGCACTGGGCACCAGTAGTATACCTGTGCATTCTAGAATTGTGTCGGGCCGCCACCATGGGACTTGATACAGCCCATGGTGGGACCAGCATAGGTAACAACAACATCGGGGGGCCGTAAGACACATGTAACTATGCGAGTAGGAGCCGATCATTAGAAATGAATCGCTTCACCCTGATTATGGGGTGCCTGTTTGGAACTAGTTTATATGGATGCAGAGATTAATATGGGGTACGATAGTATATTCGACTCTAGACAACTTAACCTAGTTTATAGTGCTTTCCCATTTCCAGTTTATACTTATCATGCCCAATTCTTTATTCATAGACTGAATAGTCCTAGACTTACTCAGGCTTTATGTCTGACTCTACTTTTCTTTCGTCTTCTTTTCTTTCGTCCCCCCTCAGGTCCATAGGGAGGGAATACCACAGCTTGACCAGTTTTCACATCCAGCTTGAAGAGAAAGAATGTATTGCTTGGATCTCTTTCGTTTTAGACTATGGCTTTGGATTGCAACTATGAGGACTTATGCAGTTTACTTTTGTTTTTATGCTTCTTTAAGTTATGAAATCAAGACAGTTATGAAAATGTAATGGTTTTTGGAAGTGTTGTAAGACAATTATGGCATGGTTTGTGTAAACACGTATTTTGATGGAATAAAAGTGCTGTTGTTTTCCGTTGTTCAAAAATATGTGTATTAATATCTGTCTTGTGTATCAGTGACTTATACTTATAAACCTCCACTAAAATTAGGGCATTCCCTTTGAGAGTGACCCTAACGGAGGTGGGGTGTTTCACTTGGTATCAGAGCATAGGTTTACCAGATAAGATAAAAAGTTTTGAAAATTTATTTACAAAAGAAAACCTTAAAGAAGCATTTTTAAAGATAAAATATTATTTTATTTTAAAAATGGCATAGTCCCCCAAAGCCATAGGTACTATCTTTTATCCTTCGTTTTGAATCTATCATTTTTGTTTCAGCATGTCCAAAGAACTCAACTTGCCAGAGGGTATACCAACACCTGGTTGGTTTAGACGATTCTTAGAAGCAAGGGCCACTCAGCCAGGTCCTACCGTTCCTCCTCCCCCAGCTGCAGGAAATCATCCAGCTGCAGCAGCACCTCTTCCTCCACCTCCTCCACGGAGTAATACTTTTGCTAAGATATGTAAAGATTTTAAAGCTGTGGGAGGAAAGGACTTTCATGGAACCGAGTCCTTCGTGGCATCCAGGAATTGGCTGAAGGAAACCGAGGACTTATTCGTCATCTTTGAGGTAGAAGATAGCCAGAAGGTACAACTGGCAGTATGGCTACTTAAAGGCGAGGCTTCCTACTGGTGGGAAGTCACCAATGTAGAAAGACCAGTGGAAACATGGGAGGACTTAAGGGCAAGATTTGAGGCTAAATTTCTCTCAGAAGCTGAAAGGAGTCTTCAGTTGGAAAAATTCTTATTTCTTAAGCAAGGGAATATGACAGTCAAAGAGTATGTTAATCAGTTCGATCAGCTGGCTAGGTTCAGACTGGACCTAGTCAACACTCCGCACAAGAAGGCTCTCCGCTTTGTCAAAGGATTGAATGAGCCATTACACAGTTTGGCCATGACCCATATACCCATGGGAGCTACGTATGAAAGGTTGGTGCAGATGGCATTGCTGAACGAAGAGGATAAGGGCAAGAAGGAGACAAAGGCAGAAAGCTCTCAAGGGAAGAAAGAGGGTTTACAGCCTAAGAAGTCATACTTTAAGAAGGGCGGGAAAGACAACAAAGAGAAGAGGAAGTGAAATTTCTGTGGCAAAGTGGGGCACTTAGTGAAAGATTGCCGGAAAAAGAAGGCCAAGATGAATGGTGGGTGCTTTTCTTGCGGTGAGACTGGCCACATGGCTAAGGATTGCCCAAAGAAATGAGGGCAGGGGCAGGGGGCTGGATCCACCTCAGGGGCACAAGTTCATGTGCTAGAAGTGCCACCTCTACAACAGTGAGGTATAAATACTTCTGTAGAAAGTGTAGTTTATCTTTATGATCACCCAGTTCGCACTTTATTTGATTCTGGCGCATCACACTCCTTTATCTCATCTGCTTTAGTAGAATCTCTGCACCTAGAAACTAGTATGGTAGAGGACCCCTTAATTGTTTCAAATCCAATTGGGGGCCCAGCTCATATGTCTATGATCTGTGTGGGATTGAAAATTTCTATTCTAAGCGTAGAATTTAGATGTAGTGCCTTTGTTTTGGGCTTCTCGGGATATGGTTTGATTTTGGGAATGGATTGGCTATCCAGTAATGGTGCCATCCTTGATTGTGAGAAAAGGGTGGTTAGGCTTCTGACCCAACTCGGTAACACTCTGGAAATTACTTGTAATCCCTCGTATGCGGTTATGCTTAGTTATCTTGAATCGCTAGATGCTTCTGTTGAAAGTTTGCAATCGGTTAGAGTGGTCCGGGAATATCCGGATGTCTTCGAAGAGGTGAAGGGCTTACCTCCGAAGCGGGAGATAGACTTCCGCATATATCTTGTAGACAATGCAAAGCCCGTTGCGTTGCCCGTTATACACATGGCTCCACGGGAAAGGAAAGAACTCAGTAAACAGGTTAAAGAGCTTCTAGGGAAAGGGTTCATTAGAAGGAGCATTTCAGAATGGGGCGCTCCAGTGGTGTTCGCCACAAAGGCGGATGGTTCACTCCGTCTATGTGTTGACTATAGGGAGCTCAACAAACTAACGAAAAAGAATAGGCACCCTCTCCACAGAATTGATGATCTATTTGATCAGCTTGTAGGAGCGTCTGTTTTCTCCCAACTCGATTTAGCGACCGGATTTCATCAGCTAAGGGTGGCTGAAGATAGCATCGATAAGACAGCATTCAGAACCCCAGACGGCTTCTTTGAATGGCTTGTCATGCCTTTCGGCTTGACAAATGCACCCGCTTACTTCGTGGACCTAATGAGTAGGGTGTTCAGGGAATTCCTCAACAAGTTCGTAGTGGTCTTCGTAGACGATATCCTTATCTTCTCAAAGAGTGAAGAGGAACATGCTCAACACCTAAGGGCAATCATGGAAGCTCTGTGAGTCCATCAGCTAAAAGCCAAATTCTCCAAGTGCCACTTTTGGAGAGAGGAAGTGAGGTTCCTTGGGCACATAATATCCAAAGAAGGGTTAGTTGTGGACCCTGCTAAGGTAGTAGCGGTACAGGATTGGAAGACACCAAGGAATGCAACAGAAGTCCGAAGCTTCCACGGGCTAGCAGGCTTCTATCGGAAATTCATCAGAGACTTTGCAAAAATATCAGCTCCACTCACGAGGCTGACAAGGAAGAATCTAGTGTTCAATTGGGACTTGGATTGCGAGTTTGCTTTCCAACGACTAAAAAGGGCTCTTACAACAGCCCCAGTTCTGACGTTGCCAGATGGAAGCAAGATGTTCGAAGTTTATACAGATGCATGTGGGACAGGACTAGGCGCTGTCTTAATGCAAGAAGGAAAGGTAGTAGCTAATGGCGGGAGACAGTTGAAAGTGCATGAAAAGAACTACCCGACCCACGATCTTGAGTTAGCTGCCATCGTCTTTGCGATTAAGTCTTGGCGCCACTATCTCCTAGGTGAGAAGTTCGAACTTTACACTGACCATAAATCGTTGAAATATCTCTTCTCGTAGAAGGACCTTAACTTGAGGCAACAGAGATGGATGGAGTTTCTTGCCTCGCACGATTTCGAGATCTCCTACACTCCGGGCAAAGGCAACGTAGTAGCAGACGTGTTGAGCCGAAAGAAACTGACCCTAAGCCCGCTGTTTGTTGAAAGGCAAAGCCTAGAGTTTATAGCCAGATTTGACTTTAGGCCCTCCTCCGATTTTGTACCGGGCTTGCTAGCATCTCTCGAAGTACGCCCCACTTTAGTGGACTCAATAGGGACAGCACAACACGAAGACCCTCAGCTTATGGAAACGATTGATAGGCTAATTAGGGGTGAGACTTCAAGTCACCTCAACAGATACTCCATCGACGATAAGGGTTGGCTAAGGCGAGATGGAAGACTATGCGTCCCACAGACAAGGGATTTAGTAAAGAAGGTCCTCGAGGAAGCACATCACTCGAAGATGACGATACATCCAGGCGGAGATAAAATGTACAAGGACATAAAGAGAACTTTCTTTTGGAGCGGCTTGAAGAAAGACGTGGCAGAATTCGTTTCAAAGTGTATGGTTTGCCAACAGGTTAAGGCGGAGAAGAAGAAACCTGGCGGTTTGCTCCGTCCTCTAGCGGTCCCACAATGGAAGTGGGATAGCATCTCAATGGACTTCATTGATGGGATGCCTAGGTCTAGAAGAGGCAACACTAGCATTTGGGTAATAGTGGATAGGCTTACTAAAAGCGCCCACTTTTTACCTGTCAAGAGTAAAAGAACTGCCTCATCCCTAGCATCTCTTTATCTCAAGGAAATTGTTCGACTACATGGAATACCCTCCAGCATTGTTGGTGACCGAGACCCTATCTTCACAAGTGAGTTTTGGCGGAGTCTGCAAGAAGCGGTAGGCACACAATTATGCTTGAGTACAGCCTATCACCCCCAAACCGACGGCCAGACGGAAAGAGTGAACAGAGTTTCGGAGGACCTTTTAAGACTGTGCGTCCTTGACTTCGGAGGGACGTGGGAAGACCATCTTCCTTTGGTGGAATTTGCCTACAACAACAGCTACCAAGCCACCATCGGAATGGCACCCTTCGAAGCTTTATATGGAAGACCGTGCCGATCGCCCACTTGTTGGTGGGAGTCTACTGATAAGCTCATACTTGGGCCAAATATGATCCGAGAGACTTCAGAGAAAGTAGACTTGATACGAAGAAGGATGAAGACAGCCCAAGACAGACAGAAATCCTACGCCGACAAGAGGAGGACCGACCTTGAATTTGAGGTTGGGGACAGAGTTTTTCTTAAGGTATCTCCGCTAAGGAACGTTGTTCGTTTTGGAACCACAGGAAAGCTAGCACCAAGGTTCGTAGGGCCATTTCCTATCATCGAGAAAATTGGGAAAATGGCCTATAGATTAGAGCTACCCGAAAAACTGGCCGGAGTTCACAACGTTTTCCATGTTTCGCACCTCCGAAAATGTCTACATGAATCTGCTGAAGTGGTAGAGCCAAACATCCTAGAAGAAGCTGAAGTGGAACGCGAAGCAACCGTGAGGAAAGTTCCAACCCGCATATTAGGAACGGAAGTGAAAAAGCTACGCAACCGCGAAGTCAAGCTCGTCAAAGTTCAGTGGAGCGACGCCGAGGAAGACGCGACTTGGGAAACTGAGGCTAGAATACGCGCAGCATACCCTTTTCTTTTCGAGGGTGCATCTTTGATCTTTCTTTTTCCTTCAGTTGCGCTTTTATCAATCTTTTTAGGAATATCTCCTCGACCTTATCTTTAGGTAGAAACCCTTTGGATGAAAATATGTAATTGAAACATGTTATGGATGATGGTTGCAAGTGATTACTAGTGGTTGCATATACACACACAATCTAGGTTTTAGATCGGCTCAGTCACTTCATATTGCATATGCATATATGTATTTATATTCGTATATGGTTGAAGTTTAACGTGTTGTCATATGGATGTTGCATTTATATATGAATGATTGTGCACTCATGTAGAATCATGAATATGAAAATTTGCATACATAATGGATTCATGACACTTACATAATTTGCATTAAGGAGGTCAACTGAATTAGTAGGCCGCCTGATTTTGCATTAGATAAGTACATGTACACGCACTTCGCATATGATCATGAAGCATTAGAAGCCTTTTAAGGAAAATGGATGCTCGTGTTTGTTGGATGAGTAGATGGACGTTAGGATGTTAGGATATACGTTCTTCCTTAACTTGAAGATTTCGGGGACGAAATCCTTTTAAGTGGGGGAGAATGTAACACCCCGTGTATTCTATAACAGTAAAATTCACAAATTAAAGTATAATTAATTTCAAATCAAAGAATTAAGGGAAACAGGATACGCCATTGCGTTCGTCTCGGAATTCTGCTTGGGATAGAGTCCGAGTTTGCGTAAAACGGACTCTGTATGAAGAAGATATGGCCTCCGGAAGTTTCAGAATTCAGTTTAAAATTCAAACAGACAGAAACAGCTCAGAAAACCAATTCAAATTTCAAAAATCGGGCCAGATTGGGCAGGGCGGGAATTTTCCGCCCAAGGCACCCAGGTCGACTGGGTAGTCGACCTGGGCTACCCAGGTCGACTACCAAGTCGACATGGGGGTCGACTGGGGAGTCGACCTGGCCCCTGAGCCAGGTCGAACCCAGCCCCCCCGGCTGGCCTGGTCTGTGCTTGACCGAATTTCGGAGCCTTGCCTTGTCACTAGGGCTAGGTGTCAGCTCCTGATTGGTCTCTCCTTCAAACGAACGGCTAATATTAATCCAAGCTCCATCGACGGTTCTAATCAATTCACAAACTCTATAAAAAGGACCTAAGACTTCACCTAATTCATACAAATAAAAATGAGAATGAGACCGTCATGCTGCTGAGGAAAGACTAGGAGTAGCCATCAAAATTGAGAGACGATTAGGAGACAATTCAAAAGCTTAAAGCAACGACAACTAAATCAAAACAACGCCTACAACAAAGGATAGCATCTCCAAATTCAGAATTCAGATTCCTGAATTGAAGATTCGTCATACATTGTAAGTAGAGTGCTATTCCGATGTGAATGAATAATTGTGTTTTGATTTGTGTAAAATGAGAAATGGAATTGTACTTAATTTGTGGTGATAATAATTCATAATTGTATGTTGCTATGATTCTAATCGATTTTGGGATGTTGTGGTATAACGATGTTAGACCTATTGGATATTTGCAAGTATGTGATTCATGTTGAAAGTTAACAACTATATGTTTGTGGTAGTTTATCGCAATACCTATTGGATAATTGCAAGTATATGATTCATGTTGAAAGTTAACGACTATATGTTTGTGGTAGTTTATTTGAGATTCATGCAAGTATATGGTTCACTATTATGCCAACATGATGTATACTTTTTTATAATCACTTTTAGTGTAGTTGGATCCATTTAGGTATTATGACTCATATGAATTTATGTTGGAATTGGCATCATGATTCAAGTGTAAAACCATACTTTTGTATTAGAGACAAAAGTAAGCATCTTTGTGAACTTGTGTTGACTCTATGAACATGACTAAACTATGTTTGGTGTTATGCCTAATTGAAAACATGTTTTAGGCCTATGTTGTTATCAAAATCATATGATAATATATGTGACACATAATTAAGTTAGATTTACATTCCAATTGCAAGTTTACATGAATAGATTAAAAACCATGATTCATGTTTAGGTATGTTTATGCCATGATTATATGCTATTACAATGCAAGTCCACAAGTGCCTAATTCATGTTAATTAGATCGTTATGTTGCAAGTTCATGCGTTCACACTCCACTTTTGATGTTACTTAGAATATATAAACAACATGTTCTGAGCCTCCCTTTTTTCATGTGGCTAAGTTGGGTTTAAATGTTAAACCCAACATATGCTATATTGTAGCGAACATATAAAACGGGGGTAATGATGTTTGGGTTAAAATATAAAACATATGTGTTGGCATGTTTGACGCATGCCAACGACCTTGAAAACAATTAAGTGGTATAAATTAATTTTACCCAATAAAGATGAATTTGAATAATGGGCCGCAAATATTTACATATAAAAAGAAAAGAGACAAAAAATGTAAATTTAGAAAATACGATGTATTTAACCCGAGGTTGGATTGAGTTGTGATTTAAACCTGCTCGGAACCGCCCGGCTGTCCAGTTGTCACAACAATACCTATCCAATGTGGGTGGTTAAACATTGAGCCCAATAAAGACCCGAGGTTAGACTAAGTTGTGACGTAAGACTGCCCGGAACCAACCGTCAACAGGCAGTCTCAACAATACCTGTCTAATGTGAGAGGTCGAGGCTTTAATAAGACAATTAAGGCTGAGTCGGGATTGATAGGATTAAGTGAATTGAATTAATACTTAATCAAAATGGAACATGCTAAACTATACAGACTGATTGGGGGTTAGGTTTACAAAACACTTAACCAACTTAGCATGTTGGCTAGAAATAGAAAACCTAGTAGCGGGGGACCCTTTTCAGCAGTAACCCTACAAGGTGTATCAGGATACCCTGAACTAGGCAGGGTGGGGCACGATTACTGGGCTGACTGTAAGAGGTCAATTCGACGGCGGTGGTGCAGCAGTGTAGGTTCTAACGGGGTGCGGACGTGCACACACTCCGGCGCTGAAAAATTAGGCACTGGGCACCAGTAGTATACCTGTGCATTCTATAATCGTGTTGGGCCGCCACCATGGGACTTGATACACCCCATGGTGGGACCAGCATAGGTAACTACAACATCGGGGGGTCGTAAGACACATGTAACTATGCGAGTAGGAGCCGATCATTAGAAATGGATCACTTCACCCTGATTATGGGGTGCCTGTTGGGATCTAGTTTATATGGATGTAGAGATTAATATGGGGTACGATAGTATATTCGACTCTAGACAACTTAACCTAGTTTATAGTGCTTTTCCATTTCCAGTTTATACTTATCATGCCTAATTCTTTATTCATAGACTGAATAGTCCTAGACTTACTCAGGCTTTATGTCTGACTCTACTTTTCTTTCGTTTCCCCCTCCCAGGTCCACAGGGAGGGAATACCGCAGCTTGACCAGTTTTCACATCCAGCTTGAAGAGAAAGAATGTATTGCTTGGATCTCTTTCGTTTTGGACTATGGCTTTGGATTGCAACTATGAGGACTTATGCAGTTTACTTTTGTTTTTATGCTTCTTTAAGTTATGAAATCAAGACAGTTATGAAAATGTAATGGTTTTTGGAAGTATTGTAAGAAAATTATGGCATGGTTTGTGTAAACACGTATTTTGATGGAATAAAAGTGCTGTTGTTTTCCGCTGTTCAAAAATATGTGTATTTATATCTGTCTTGTGTATCTGTGACTTATACTTATAAACCTCCACCAAAATTAGGCCATTCCCTTTGAGAGTGACCCTAACGGAGGTGGGGTGTTTCACGCACCCTTTGGGGTTACGATCGCACATGTTAATTTTAACAAAAATTAGCCAACGACTCGATAATGATATGGAAGTTTGGAGATATGAAAATGAAATTGGTGATCCTTAGAGGATTTCGAGGGAGACCGACTATTGGATAGAACTTGATAAGTTGAGGGTCCACGTTCATATTGGTGACGACATGATCCCCAAAGTGATCAGTGCTTATCCGAACCTTAATTGACGTGCTATCAAGATGAGATTTTTCGATGAGGCGCAAATTTGTCTTTTTAGTTTTGGGTCGAGTCGAGCTTAATTATATTCATAAATAGAACACCCATGGCATTTGTAAAGGTGGATCTCCTTTTGGAAACTATGTGGAAACTCTTCAATTTTTTCGAATCAGCCATACCTTCTTTCTCTTTTTAATTATAATCAAAAACATCTTTATTTGTAATCCTACATTGTAAATAAAATTTTACACAGAGTAGACGAGACGTTAATGGATTATCGAACAACTATATAATATGGTGTTATTTTATCGCTTTTCTACATTTTTATTTTTGATTTTGCTTACGATATGCGAAATCTCTTTTTTGGTATTTATGAATAAGAATTCTGCAAATGTCAAGAATTGAAATACGACGATGGAAATGGACCAACAATCAACCTTACATAATCGGAGCGGGCTGAGCTCAATTGTAGGAATTATCATTAAATGATGGCATGGATTATAAATAATAAACTCATAAGGCATCTAAGTCATATATGTACCGGACTTGGACTTAGTCTCTAGGCTTGCTTTGAGATGGCAACGACCATTGTTTTTCTGGATGTAAAAGTAAAATAAACTTTTGAACTTTAATAAAATGCTTAGCAATAATGGACTATGCTTTTCTAGTATATTTTGGAATTCAATAAACGGTTTAGATCTCGATAAAGCTACTCAGAATCAATTGGATACTTCTATAATTCTATGGTTATCGAGTTTGTACTAAGCCCAATAATGAAAATTCCATCCCATCAGGACATGATAGGCTCACATATTCAAGTCATTGGCTGTGGACCATGTCTAAAAAGTGGCAAGTTGCTTTGTCGGAACTTGGCAGAGTCGCTTACTCAGGTCGCCAAGTGTTGACTACGCTTGATAAGGTATAGTACATCTTGTAAAGGATGATAAGATCGCCTATCCAATTCGCTAAGTATGGATTGCGCTTAGCCAGAGGTTAGAGAGACCGAGGACATCAAGGGTGGACTTCGTTTGGTAAGGGATGAGACACTTCATCGGGACATGGTTGGGTCGCTTATTCGATCTTCGGGTATGGACTATGCCCAGCAAAGGCTTGGAGAGCCATGGTTGATGCGTATGGAAAAATACTCATACAAATCATCGGAAGTGGAATATGCCATTCATGGATTCAGAGGAACTATGGTCGTTATTCATATATTACATTTGACTAGGGAAGTGTTGCTTTGCTAGAGAATGACATATTCAGCCTATTTGATCATTGAGTATGGTTTGCACTTGGCAAGAATCTGGAGAGTCTAGTGATCGGCTCAGATAGGTCACTAGATTTGGATATTAACTTGAAACAGCTATGGATTGGGTAGACTTTCTATAGAAATCTTGGATTTGGCCTTTTCAATTGGCTTTAGATGCTGGTTATGGATTTAAAATGGAACCGAATCTTGCTATTCACTTTATGAAAAGTCATATATTTTACCGATATTTGGGGACATTAGATTACAACATGTCATTATCTAACTCTCAGATAAACTTGGGCAAATGGCGCCATGGTTTGGCACTATATCAGATTTTGGATTAATGGGCTTTGTTATCTATGAATTATGGACATTAAATTTATGGTTATACAAAACACGCCTTTCACAACAAGACATGTTTGGGGAAAGTATTAACCCATATGATTATAAGGTTGCTACATATGGATTTTACAAATATCTAGATGAATATCCCAAATAGATAACCAGATAGCTTGGGAATCAATTATGGATAAAGTTGTGAAGTTATGGTTAAGCAGATGCACTAAATGACATTCTAAAATATGCTAAATATGGATTTGAACTCATGGAGCATATCAAAATGGTACACTTCCAAAGTGATGAACTCGCATATCTATTTTTAAAAAAGACGATTGATAACACAAGAACACAATTACATCATTGAGATATAGAACCGGTGCATGGAAGCGGACTTAGAGGTAGGCCCATCTTATTGATCATACATCATGTGACACCCCACATCTGTTAATTTACTCTTTATCGGAATGCATTAAGTTGCATGAAGGGTTATAGGTAAACAGAAAAATAATCTCAAATGTAAGATATATAAATTAGCAACGGAAATTTAAAATCTTGTTTTTCAATAGAAAACATCATGGTCCAAAAATCCAGTTACAACATTAGTCTGAAATACAAAAAACCAACTACATCAAAAAAAGTATCTGCCTTGTACTAAAACCATCAGAGTACAATAATATAAAATCATAGTCCATAAAAATAGCCATAACAGAATAGATAAGTAGCAAAACGATACATCTAAGCAGCTCCGAGCAGAAACAGAAGAGAGAGATTCCTAATCAAACCTGAGCGTTCCCACCGTGAGAACCTAGGGGGAAGGAAGAGAGAGAAAAGAGAAAAACAGGTTAGATATAAAGTTTGGCGAGTCTTATGACTTTTAGCATATAAATAAGTAAAAGCATCATGACAGGCATATAAACTGGATGAGGTGATAACAATATCATATAATAGGTATAACAGACTGGACATGATAAGAAGGATGAACTGAATAGATTACGCTTCTCAAATACTTTTCTCTGTACCAATACTAGTATAACAGATATGATCCCAATAGAAACATAATGGTAGACTTAGGTGTACTTCTAGTAATGGGTTTTACCCCCAAACAGTAATAACAGGTACCCAAACATGAATAACAAGTGTTACCCCAACCAGAAACATCGGGCACCTAAACAAGCAGGACTAGATGTACCTTAATTACTACCCTCAATCGATCAACTCCCTTCCCATAAATATCTGGTACCGACCCCACAGTTGGATGTATCATTTCCTAAAGTGGCAACCCCCAGAAGGACACAAACCTATTTACTGGTGTTATAGAGGCTTATTTTCCCAAGCAAGCCGGACCCATGCACACAAATGAACCCGTTGAAACATGCTATCAGAACACCGCCACCCATATAAACCTCTTATAATCATCCCAATAAGCGTGCCCTGACCCCCACCTAGTTCGGGGTCTGCCTTTTGATACCAGAATGGGTTACTGACTGATACAGGTCCCACACAACAGATGAAACAAGCCATCCCCTAGGCTTGTATCCCCAACTACTAGGACTTTGACAAGTTATGCCTAACAGATCAACAAGCACGCATAGCCCCAACAGATAAAACAGGTTAAGTTTATCGGGGTCATATAAACCCCACAGATTTAACAAAATTACATAACACCTATAGAATCAAACAGGTTTACTTAACCCCCAATATTTAATAGGTTCATATAACCCCTACTGATTTAAACAAGTTAGTATTACAGGTAAACAGGTTCATATAACCCCCATAGATCTAAACAGGTTTCATATGTTGTCTATAGTTTCATTACATGTTCCGCTTAATCTACAAATTAAGCCTACGGACTTACATGACCAAACCCTCAAGTCATAATTCATAGTATAAGATATTCCTAAAGTTTAATCTTACATCACATTATAGGTTATTCCCCTAAATCCCAATCATGATTTGTAATATAAGATATGCCCCAATTTATCTTTCTAAACCATTCCCAATTTCGTTTGTTCGCATATTTCAGCGATAGGCCTAGGCTCAAAGGTAGCCTAGGCTGTAAAAATAAAAAAGGAAAGAGGGAAAGAGAAAAAGAAGAAGTAGGCATAACAACATAATAGGCATATGATCACAGAAATAGGCATATCAGAAATAGGCATATAAGAACTGAACAGTAGATCAGGTGTATATGTAATGGCAGATCTGTTTAGGTATGAATTAGATTCTTAACAGGCATAAATTTAGATCTAGATTTATAAACTTGTTAAGATTACTTGTTAAATGTTTATATCTAAAATATAACATGAACTCACTGAGATTGGATCTAAAGAAAAAAGAATAACAATCAGATGTTGCAGAAGACTTTCTTGAATGCGTATAAGTTGTTGTTGAAGGAAATAGGCTAATTCAATCCGAGTAGGGGCAGCACCTTATTGTCCCATTGTTTTTGATGTGAAAAAACAATAGAAATGGCGCCCTTTTTATAGCCTAAAGCCAACGTATCTCGCTCATAAACAGGTCCATGTTCAGGAAATGAACCTGGATGGATCTGGGGTGGGTCGACCCTAGGGTCGATCCTAAGGTTGACACCCCCTTGAGTTGGTCGACCTATGGGTCGACCCGCTTGGGGTGCAGGTCAACCCCGAATGGGCCAGAATCTCGCGTCAACTTTCCGCTTGATTTTGAAATTGTTTTGAATTTTTTGGACTTATTTTGTATATCTATATTTCTCTTATATGTATACAAACTTCTAAGCTTAGTAACTTCTTCATACGATGTCCGTTTTACGCAAACTTGGAGTCTATCCTAAGCAGAATTCCGAGACGAACGCAATGGTGCGGTCCATTTTACTTAATTCCTAGTATTTAATTAATTATTCTTTAGTTTATGATTATAGTGTTCTTTAAAATTACGGGGTGTTACACATCATAATTTGAGGGTCCAAATTAAGATCGGCATCAACTCAATCTCCATGAGGAGGTGTGACGATTTGAACCACAAATATGTGCACTACGAATGATATTTTTTGGGAATTTGCGACTTCATCTACCTAGTTTTTCTGAAAAGTTTCGAGTCACCTAGAGTTCATTTGTACCTATAAATACCTCACTCATGACACTTGAAAATGGGATCTTCTTTTGGAAATTACATGGAAACTCAACCATTTTTCCAAATTAACAAACCTTCTTTCTCGCTTCACTATTAACAAAAAAGTGTTGTGTTTTTAACCCTAGATAAAAGATTACATAGAGTGTACATTGGTGGAATATCGAACCACTATAAAATTTGATTTTTTTGTTGCTTTTCCTTCCTTAGTATCTACGTTATGTTAAGTCTCTGTTTAAGCTTATATAGCCAGAAACCCCTCAAACATAAATCAATTCAATAGAACCATTTGTTAATACAAGCCAATGTTCACAAATATCATTTCTAAATCATAACACTAATCATTTAAACTAAGACACATGTTATAAGTATCGTTACCCAAAAAACATGGTAAGAACATCACTAGGGTCAAACTTGATCATAAATGTAATATTAAAAAAAGTCCTACAAATTAAACAAACAAAAAACTAGCATAATAAATATTTATCAAACAAGTATTGTTATGGCAAATATTTACCAGCAAGGTATGCATATACTTGTTATAACGATAATATCTTGCATAAAAACTCATCGCTATATCCTATTAATATCATATAATTTAATATCGATAACATACTTGAATTACAACAATAACAACATGAGCATTACAACCAATTACAATGAAAAGCAAAGCAAATATGATAATGCAACATAGGTCACGTCATACATATAACTACCTCCATATCATGAGTAGACTATAAAATAACAACATAATTGATAATTATTGTCCCGTCTATTGGCCTGGTTATCAAAAGCAATCTGGATTGTCACAACTTGATGATTACAAGCCTAAAGGACCAGAAATGTCACTTCAAGGGCTAGGATCAATATTTGGATGGCACCATATGAATACGATCACATTAAATCACCAAAATAGCTCCGGACGACACTTGCACAAAGGGATCAGTATATCTCTCATAGAGGGATCGGTATGACTCCGACACAAAACAACATAATTCATTACTTCGACCAAAATGAGGATACATCAAAAACCAGAAGTCAGAATCCAAATAAACTTCATGAAGCAAATTAAGAAAACAAGGGGACTCATTAGATGAGTCGTGGGACTCATCCTGCAAAAGTGAGGGATTAGTAACGATCCCTATCCTATGAGGATCAGTGTCGTTCAAATTGTATATTGATTCTAGGTTTGAGCTTTGAAAAACTCCTTTACTAACGGTCCTCAGATTTTTTTTGCTTAACCTCGACCTATAAATAGCCACTTTATATATAAAAATGTATCTTTTGGCAATTTGATTACCTTGAATTGTCTTATTTTAGAGTCATGCCGATCCAAGCACTTTATTTTGAAAAATTCAATAATAAATTGATCAAATATCCCAATCGGACGTAGGTTGATCAACGTTGAACCATATAAACCATAGTCTCTCTTTTCAATTGCATTTCTGTTGACGGCAAAAAATGTCGTAAACACCAAAGATTCCTATTATTAGGAATAGTTAGTTTGGTCGCAAGACTAAGTAATAGAAAGCGATAAATGACACAAGTATTTATAGTGGTTCGGCCGCAGATTAGGCCTACGTCCACTTTGGAAGGATGTTGAACTTTTATTAATCACTCAAGAATTAGAGCCATTCTCATTACATTCGCTTTCATAATTGAAATATGATAGGTATTTGGGAAAAAGAATATTTAATTCTCCTTCTTCCTCAAATAGGAGATGCCATTAATGGAGTTCATGAAGCTCTAGGGAGGTCTTAAGTGAAGAAAATCCAACCCTTTTGAAGTGTGAGGCCATGGGGTATTTATAGGAAGTGGTTAGGTAGGGGTTAGGTAGGAGTAGGTAAAAATAGGGACCACACGCACAAATTTCGAGCTCACCTGCACATATTTTGAACCCGCCTGGGGTGAGAATTTCGCACCCCTCGGGGTTTGAAATTCGCACCCGGAGGGGTTCGAAATTCAAACCCGATGGGGTTCGAATTTCGAACCCAGAGGGGGTTCGAATTTCGAACCCGGAGAGGTATGAATTTTGTACGCACACGGGCTAGGGGTTCGAGACTTGGACTTGCGAATCCTCGAGGTGCGAGGTCTTGGTTTGACAATGTTTGGATGAGCGGCGAGGTTCACGGAAGTTGGTGGATGAATCCCCAACTTTGAGTTGATCTGGCAATTCTGGGCAACACACTTATTGGCGGAAATCGGATGAATCGCCGCCGGGACTGTGGGGCCCGGACCCCCACCGGCGCTACTCCCGGACCCACTTGACAGCTCGCCTTCGGCTCAGAGCATGGCTTGCCTTCGGCTCGGATGCGGACGGATAGTGATGGAGGTCGCGTTCGAGGGATATGACAACTTGCTAGTGGCCAGACTTGAGTCTCCTGGTACTGGACCCCAGATGATATTGGCGACGCCTCTGGGCTGTAATATCATGCGATATGTTGAATCGAGCGTGTCTTGCATACTTTTGGGAACCGGATCAAAAGGTCGGTTAACAATTTCTATTCCTCATTTTCATTTAATTTAGTTACTATCGTTGAAGTCATTGGGTATTGTACCATTTTTTGGTATCAATATTCTGGTGCTTTCAATGAGAGAGAAAATAACTTGTTTTTTCCTACCTTTCTACCATTTTAGATTCCGAATTTCCTCAAACCTTCATGTGGTATACATAAGAAGCTTGAAACCATGGTGGCGATGACTAAAACCCAAGCCGTCGGACCTTCTCATGTCGAACAACAAGTGGCATCGATCTGATGACATCCATCAAACAATGTCGTCTTGCTACAATCGATGTGGCGACTTCTTCCAATCCTTGCACTCCCGTTACTTAGACATAGATATTTGTGATGATGAAAAAACTAGGGGAAAATTAGAGGGGGGCTCAACCAAAAGATCAAGTAGAATCTAGAAATGATGCAGCAGCTGCAACAAAAATACCTGAAGGGACATCAGTCGCATAAACGAAAAGTGGAGCGTTCAAGCTCCAAACAACCATGTCTCCAAAAGTTATTATTCAGGTACCCCCCAGAGACATAGAAGCCAAAGGAAAAGGACATCTTATAATGGCACAAGAGCCATTACCAACAAGGGAGCAAATCTATGTAAATGTTGCTGAATCATGTAGATCCTGCCCATGAAATTGGAACTGAACCACTTAATAGGCAATCTCACGCTACTACAATCTAAAACTTGGTTTTTGGACATCTTGTTGTTAACTAGAACCAATTAATTGTCTCCCGCCAAGATTCCCCTAAACTAGACAACTAAGGTTGTCTAACTTGATGACGAAGAAAAACTTTCACCACGGAGGCGCCGTAGGCACTGTAGCTTGAGTCGAATGATGACAACTGGGATCCAATGAAGATCTAACACCTGCCCTTACTGCCACGATCAGTAGGATCATGAAAGAGATCCAAGTTTATGTCAATGACGATTAGGAAGCTAGTATGAGGCATAATCCTATCACCCATGCTATTCTGAATGCCGAGTGGCCTTGACGATTTAATATGCTACAACTTTCTAGTACCTCAGGAAAACCATATCAACAAGAATTCCTTAATAAATACAAATGGCATATGAATTCAGCCCGCCAAAGATACAACGAAGTGAAAATGCTTCCCGGTATTCCCTGAAGGCATGGAACTATTATGGTTCTCTCCAATTACACCAAGAATCAATTCATCTTTTGATCAGCTCGCCAGTGTGTGGATGTAGCAATTTAAGATGCACACTACCATGCCCAAGGACATTTTGATTATCTGTAACATATCTAGGGAGATGGAAAATCTTTGAAAATCTTATTAGAGAGATTTAACAATGCCCTTGCGGTAGTTGATGAACAACAAACATATATTTTTATCTTGCAGCTGGCAAAAGGAATTCATATGGATACTGAATTCGGATATTGGCTTAATCAAAAACCTCCAAAGACTTTGGAGAAATTATGCAAAAATTTTAATATAATCCTATACCAGGAAGAAGCACGTCAGAATCGGGCATTGCGGGAGTGATCCCCATAATCTATGATAGGAAATTGTGCAAATCCATGTCGATGTTAAACGACCCAACGAAGACTCTGGAAAGGATACTGAGAATACCGAAAGCATACCCAAATAGAGCAACAACAATAATTCTGAAGGCCGCAACAAAAAGGAATCAAGGAAAAGAAATTGATTTCCTTCATAAAATTTCTATACTCCACTGAAATATCAGTTGGAGACAACATATCTAGAGACCTACAAAATTATCCAGTACGAGAAGCCCAATCCGCGGGAATCCACGGAGAGGAAGAAACAACTCGGCAAGTACTGCATATTCCATGAGAGGATGGTCATAACACAAATGATTGCAGTCATCTTGGAGATGTCATCGAAAATCTCATCTGTCAAAAGTGTCTTGAGCAATATATCCAGAGTCAATCTCTTCAAGATGGAGCACTGGGTCCTTCATCACCCGCACAACCTCGGATGGTGTCAGGGCCATCCAATTGTTGATCTCCTATGCAGATTCTCGTTATCAATGCAATTTGTAGTGGACTTATCCCCGCAAATCAATGCTATAGGAATATGGAAGAATACACCAGTTCCATCAAGCATGTTGAGTATGAAGTGTGTTCTGCTACCGATGAGGTTATCCCAGACAAATTTTAAAAGACAACGAGTGATGACATCATCTTCTGTGAAAGTGTATCAACAGGAGTGGAAGCTCAAACCATAGACCCTTTCATCATCTTGACCTACATAGATCCTACTTTCATATGGAAATTCCTCGTTTACTCAGGGAGTTCCTTGAATATTCTCTTTAGAAAGACCTACGACCAAATGAAGCTGAAAGCCAAAGATTTAAAGTCGTGTAAAGCCACGATCCATGGTTTTAACGATAGTGTTAACGAGTTGTTGGGTTTATTGGCATGTCAATGCAACTGAGAAAAGGAGACTACAACTGATTTAGAATTCTCTCCTCCATCGTTATTAACATATATTGTCAATACAATGCATTCTTAGAGCACCCTATCTCGTCAGGTGTAACGACCCGCATTCCACGTATCGGAGGATCATAGAATACTTATTTTATCTTCATGCGAAGTCATATGTTAGTATAGCTTTAGGAAACGACTACTGGGATCATTTCCCACATTCACGATTTTTGCTAAATTTTAAATGACCATTTTGCCCCTAGCGAATCTTATTTGCCTATAACTTTTGACTGGTAAGGAATTTTGACCTGAAACTACATCTATTTGATTCGGATGATGATTTCTCATTCCATAGAGTGGTCACATTAATCAAACGGACTTACCGTTTGGGAGATACAGCTGAAATAAGATTTGAAGATGGAAAAATAGCTTAATCGGGCTTAGTAGGGTGATTAGCAGCTAGACACATAACTCATTTTGTGATTAGGGTTATGGGCGGGTTGAAAGGGTTTGGAAAAACATTCCTTTTCATTTTTCTATCCGCCATAAACATTCCTTGAACCCTAGTAATGGCCTCTGTCCCTAATCACCTTTTTAGTAACTAATTAAGAAAATCAACATCAAATCAAGTTGGATTAGCACCAAATTCGAGGTCGAGCTACTGAACTATATAGGAATCTGAGCCAAATTAGTTAAAGTTTTAGATCTATCATTTATTTGTGGCTATGGTGAGTGATTAGCATGTTTATTCACTAATTATGGCTAATTAGGGGTGATTAATTAGCGAAATTATGACTCGGAAAAATAGAGGAAAATATTTATAAATTCTAAAATCATATTTTTTGTCATTGGTAAAAATTTAGGAAAATTTGGATTAAGTTTGCTAATCTCTGGATTTAGGGGAAAATCATGGAATTGGGTATGTTTGATCTAAAATAACCTATATGCTTGATGTTTTGATCTTTTTGATTGAACTCATATGTTGTTACTGTTGTTTGGGATGTTTTATGATTGCGTAAGAAAGTTAGAATGGTTGGATATGTCGTCGTTTGGCAAAAATAGCTTATTGGATTTTTTTTTGTAGAATCTCAGGTCCGTTTAAGAGGGAGACCCGAACCGAACCTGATAGGAGGGAGAACCATACCGAACTGGATAGGTGGAAGACTCGAACCCAACTGGATAGGAGGAAGACTCGAATGGAACCGGATAGGAGGAAGACCCGAATCGAACCAGATAGGAGGATGATCCAAACCGAACTGGATAGGAGGAGGAGACCGGAACCGAACCGGATAAGAGGAGGAGACCCGAACCGAACCGGATAGGAGGAAGACCCGAACCGAATCAGATAGGAGGAGGAGACCCGAACCGAACTGGATATAAGGAGGAGACCCGAACTGGACCGGATAGGAGGAAGAGACCCAAACCGAACCAAACACCAATTCGACCAAAACCCAAGATGCAAAGGGAGTCCAAATGGGAAGTATTACTCAGGATCCATATGGGAACCAATGAATTAACTTCTAGAGTTGGGCTTTGCTGCGGGACGTGTGCAAAGGAGTTATCGATACCTATAATTTTGGTTCACCATTGAGAGATGGGGCATGTAGACGAACCAGAGCCAGGGCTGTGCGGACTGGTTAAATCATTTGGGTTATTGACTATGGACCAGTGCAGTGGGGTCAGAGGTTGTATGGAGTGGGACTCCGTCAGGGCCCCAAAGGGCACAAAGTGGTCGTTGCAATAGTTGTACAGGGTGGGACTCCGTCATGGCCTCAATGGATCTGGTGATCAATGTGGTGGACAACGTACGCTTTACGCACTAAGTGAGAGATGTGAGGATGATTGCTATGTTTGATGCTTGCTATCACCATGACACACACACTCCTATTTTTACACTATATGTTGGTGTTACCTTAGAGTATTGTACATCTTGTTGTGCTAACTCTTTGGTTGCAGGTCCAGGTTCAGTTATGATTATTTATACCTGTTATTGCTTTATTTAGTTATATGGAGTTGCTATCGCTCACATCAGACTTTCGTCTGACCCCGAGTTTTATGTGTCTTCTTATTACTCTGGGTGCTCTTAAACGAGCAAACTAGAGACATGTTAGGTGGTTATGCACGAGTAACTGTCCGGAGATGAGCAGGAGGCTTCCATGTACTATTTACATATATTCTCCCTGTGTTGTTGGTGGTCACTGCTTTGGGCATTAGTAGTGTACCTCTTTCATTTCCTTTTAGAGATAATATTTTGAAGTTGTAATAATGGTTTGGATCATAAGCTGTATTTTGGATTCTGCTACTCTGATGGATATGGTTTAGTTTTCAGCTTATCCACTGTCTCGCCTGTTATATATCGAGTTATATTATTATTTTATTTTATTTCATGCGTTGTGAGATATACCACAGGTTCTTGATGATTCATAGTTTGAAACCCCTTTCTCTTGACGATCGTCCTGTGCCATTCGGGCATTAGTGCAGTGCATTTTAAGGGAAATGTCTAATGGTGCAGGCGACCATCAAACTTGGTATCAGAGCCTAGGTTGCGTAGTTTAACCAAGGGGAAGACATCAGGGAGAGATAATATATGTATATGAAAGCGCGTATTTGTGATATTTTGGTTTTCAAAAGCTATATATATATATACTATTAGTATATCTATGGATGAAGTCGCACTGCACTGGCACCACTAAAGAGATGGTTAATCGTTTTCTCCTTATAGATTGAACGATGAGCCAAAATACGAGGGGAACGATGAGAAACGCCGCATCGGGAGTTGAAGAGGGAGTGGGTTCAGGGGCTAACAATGGGAATGTCCCCGATATAAGGACGATGTTTATTGCCTTCATGCAAGAGATGCTTAGGGAAGCTCAGGGAGCAGTTCCTAATGCTGCTAACGGTGGTGGTGCAATAGTGCAGGTGCCTAGAGGCGATTTCACCAAGATTAAAAAGGATTATACTAGTGTTGGTGGGAAGCCGTTCCATGGAACAGAATCAGATATGGAGGTTCAAGATTTCCTTGATAATTATGAGCACATCTTCGAAGATTTGGGGATCGATGATGCAATGAAGAGAAAGCTAGCATCACATCAACTTTAAGGACGGGCAATGAATTGGTGGAATGCTATAAAAGCAACTACTTCAGGGAATCAAACTATTTGGAATCAATTTAAGACTCTCTTATGTGACAAGTTTACCCCAACCGTCCATAAATCAGAATTGTTTAGGAAATTTTTGGAACTTAAGCAGAATAGTAGGGTAGTCTCGGAATATATTGCTGAATTCGATACCTTATCGAAATATGGATTATCTCTTATCGATACTGCCGAGAAGAAGAATGAGAAGTTCATAACTGGCCTAGATAAGTACTTGGGGGAAAGGCTGATAAATCATATAGATGAGACTTTTGAATCTGTTGCGGGAAAAGCATTGAGATCAGAGAGCCTTTACCCAAAGCCAAAGACTGAGGTCGCTGTTACATCTGCAGAGGAGAAGAAACCACGGGCAAGCAGTGAAGGCAATAAGAACTCTCAGAATAAGAGAAAACATAACCAAAACCAAGGATGGTCAGAGAAAGAAGAATAAGAACGATATCGACTGCTTTAGCTGTGGCAAGAAGGGCCACTATACCAGAGATTTTCGAGCAAAGCCAGCGGACAGGAAGTGCTTCAAATGCGGCTAAATGGGACATCACAAGGATAAATGTCCACAACCTCCTAAGGAGAAGTAGGTTGTGAAAGCATATGCTATCAACGATGTTCCTTCTTCATCGAATGCCCCAACAGCGGCGGAGAAGGGAAAGGGTGTCATTATCCAAGGTATACTTTCTATTTATGATGTTCCTGTTCGACTACTGTTTGATACCGGGGATTCCCATTCCTTCGTATCTAGTGACCTAGTGGATAGGTTGGGATTGGAACCCGAGATTGTCGATAGACCTTTAGTTGTGATGAATACGATCAGTGGTTTGACTAGACTTTGTATGATTTTTCATACTTTGGCCTTATCGAGTCATGGATGCATGTTTGTTTGTGATTGCTTTGTTTTGGGCTTTACTGGGTTTGACATTATTTTGGGGGTCGACTGGCTCCAAAGGTATGGGGTAGTGGTAGACTGTGAGGGGTCTTCGGCGGCCATTAGAGCATGGGTGCGGGGTGGTATTAGGTTGCCAACCTAGCGATGGGGTGATGGCTAGTTTTCTAAATTTACTTGACATCCTGCATGATGAGTTATCAGGTGTGCCTAATGCTGGCGAGTATCCGGGCATCTTCGTGGAAGTGACCGGACTTCCACCACACCGAGAGATCGAGTTTCGGATTGATTTAGTGAAAGATGCTAGATCTATAGTAATGCCACTTCGTCGTATGACACAAGGGAGCAGCGAGAGATCGAAGTGCAAGTAGGCGATCTTCTAAAGATGAGATTTATTCGAAGAAATGTCTCTGAGTGGGGAGCACCATTTGTATTTGCTACCAAGGCCGATGGTTCCCTTCGCTTATGTGTGGGCTACACGATTTAAACAAGGTGACTAGGAAGAATAAGTATCCTCTTCCATGGATAGATGATTTGTTTGATCATCTGAATGGAGAAAGAGTGTTTTCCCAATTAGATATCGCAACAGTATTTCATTAGCTCCATGTAGCAGCTGAGAGCATACCTAAAACAGCATTGCAGACGCCGGCTGGATTCTATGAGTGGTTGGTCATGTCATTCGGATTGACCAATGCACCCGCATATTTTATGGATCTTATGAATAGGGTTTTCAGAGGTCAGTTAAATAAGTTTGTTCTTGTGTTCATGGATGATATATTGGTTTACTCGAGGACAGAGGAAGAACACAAGGGACATTTGAGGACAGTGATGGAGGTGTTGAGGAAACACCAATTGGAAGCGAAATTTTCTAAGTTTCACTTCTGGAGGAGGGAAGTGAGGTTCTTGGACCATGTTGTTTCAGAGAATGGTATTGCCGTGGATCATGCGAGGGTGGCTACAGTGCAAGATTGGTCTATGCCCAAGAATGCAACGGACATGAGAAGTTTCTAGAGATTAACGGGATATTAGCATAAGTTTATCCAAGAATTCTCCGAGATAGCGGCATCTTAACTCAGTTGACCAAAAAGAATCAAGCTTTTGTTTGGGACAAAAGGTATGAGAATGCATTTAAAACCCTAAAAGAGAAGTTAACGTGTGCACTAGTGTTATTTATTCCTAATGGAAACAAAGAGATGACGATATACACGGATGCCTATGGTACCGGACTAGGTGCTGTACGGATGCAAGGAGGTAGGGTTGTAGCTTATGCTAGTCGGCAACTGAAACCGCATGAGAAAAGATATCCTACCCATGATTTGGAATTGACAGCAATCGTGTTCGCTTTGAAGATGTGGAGACACCATCTGTTGGGAGAAAGATTCGAGTTGTTTACCAATCATAATTCTTTAGTATCTTTTCTCCCAAAAGGATTTAAATATTCGTCAGCATAGATGGTTAGAGTTCTTGGCTTCATATGATTTCAATATCCTAACCTATTGGAAATTATCTCCAAGGTAGAGATGAGTATCAATGGTGAGGAGATGAAAAAGTATGTGCTTGATAGGGAGGGATGGCTTCGAAAAAACAGGCGACTAGTTGTACCCAACGTTAATGGATTGAGAGATGAAGTGCCTAAAGAATGTCACCACTCAAAACTGAATATACGTCCCGGTTATAACAAGATATATCAAGACATGAAACAAACCTACTACTGGGACGGGATGAAGGCAGACGTTGGGAAGTTTATATTCAAGTGCATGAATTGCCAGTTAGTTAAATCCAAGAAAAAGAAGCCTAGTGGTTTGTTACAACCACTGGAAATTCCCGAATGGAAATAGGAACAAGGCTCAGTGGATTTCATTGACGGTTTGCCAAGGACTAGATCTGGTCATGATAGTTTTTGGGTGAATATGGATCGATTGACCAAAAGTGCAAGGTTTATGCCAGTCAAGTCTGTAGAACGGGAGCTAAGTTAGCAGAACTGTATATGAAGTGGGTAGTGAGATTTCATGGAGTACCTAAAGGTATTGTGAGTGACCAGGATCCATTATTTACTAGTGGGTTTTGGAAGAGCTTACAAGAAAATTTAGGGCTTGGATTACATCTCAGTACCGCCTACCATCTTTAAACCGACGGTTAAACAGAAAGGGTGAATCGTGTATTAGAGGATCTCTTGAGAGCTTGCATATTGTATTTTGGAGGGTAATGGGATGACCATTTGCATCTGGTTGAGTTCGCATATAATAATAGTTATCAGTCCAGTATTGGTATGGCTCTATTTGAAGCTTTGTATGGAAGACCGTGCAACTCACCATTATGTTGGTTGGAAACTGGTGAGAAATTTGTGCTTGGGCCAGATGTAATATGAGAAACTTCATTTAAGATCAAGGTTATTCAACAGCAAATGTAGGCTGCCCAAGGTAGGCAGAAGAGTTATGCTGATAAAAGACGAAGAGATTTGAAATTCTCCTTTGGCAACTTGGTATTCGTCAAGATTTCTCCGTTGAAGAGCATGATTCGGTTTGGCAGGAGAGGTAAATTAGCACCAAGGTTTATTGGTCCATTTCCAGTTCTCGAACAAGTTGGGAATTTAGCGTATAAAGTTGGATTACCTGACAAGATGGCGGTAGTGCACAACGTATTTCATGTTTCTCAGTTAAGGAAGTTCGTGCACGATTCTGATATGACTATTTCACCAGATCAGTTGGATGATATCGAGATAGAATCCGAGGCAGTTGGAAACCACAGACTAGTTCGTATTGTCAGACAAGATACGAAGCAACTTCTGTGGAAGACTTTGAAACTGGTTAAGGTCCACTGGGGTGATAATGAGAATGACTGTAATTGGGAAATCGAGGATAGTATAAGGAAGTTATATCCAGAGCTCTTTGACTGGTAAGATTATAATCGCGATAAAGTTATTTCCTTGTTAGTAAACCGCATGCTGTGATAGGCTCGTTGTGTTTATTATATATGTTTGATTGTTTGTAAATGGTTGATAGGCATGTGGGACACTATTGTATGCTTCTTGGTTAAGGAATTTCGGGGGCGAAATTTCTTAAGGGGGGAGAGTGTAACGACCAACATTCTATGTATTGGAGGATCGTAGAATATTTATTTCATTTTCGTGCGAAGTCATATGGCTGTATAACTTTGGGAAACGACTATTGGGGTCATTTCCCTCATTCACGATTTTTACCGAATTTTAAATGACCATTTTACCCTTGGCGAATCTTGTTTCGCCTATAACTTTTTACTAGTAAGGAATTTTGACTTGAAAAAACTTCCATTGGATTTGGATAATGGTTTCGCATTCCGTAGAGTGGTCACATTAATCAAACGAACTTACCGTTTTGGAGATATAGCTGAAATAAGATTTGAAGATGGAAAAACAGCTTAATCGGGCTTAGTAGGGTGATTAGCAGTTTGGCCCATAACCCATTTTAGGATTAGGGTCATGGGAGGGCTGAAAGGGTCTGGAAAAACATTCCCTTTCATTTTTTCAACCGCCACAAACATTCCTTGAACCCTAGTAATGGCCTCCATCTTCTAAATATATCCCTAATCACCTTTTTAATCACTAATTAAGCAAATCAACTTCAGAACAAGTCGGATTAGCACCAAATTCGAGGCAGAGCTACTGCACTAAATAGGAATCCAAGCCAAATCAGTTAAAGTTTCTGATCTATCATTTATTTGTAGCTAAGGTGAGTAATTAGCATGTTTATTAACTAATTATGGTTAATTAGGGGTGATTTGTGATAATTAGCGAAATTATGGCTCAGAAAAATATGGAAAAATATGCATAAATTCTAAAATCATATTTCATATCACTGGTAAAAATTTGGGTTAACTTGGATTAAGTTTGCTAATCTTGGAATTTATGGGATTAAGGGGAAAATCATGGAATTAGGTATGTTTGATCTAAAAAACCCTATATGCTTGATGTTTTAATCTTTTTGATTGAACCTATATGTTGTTACTATTGTTTGGAATGTTTTATGATTGCATAGGAAAGTTAGAATGGTTGAAAACGCCATCGTTTGGCAAAAATATCTTGTTGAAAAAAATTGCAGAGTTTCAGGACTGGTTAGGAGGGAGACCCGATCCGAATCGGTTAGGTGGGAGAAACGATCCGAACCGATTAGGAGGGAGACCCTAAATGAACCAGATAGGAGGGAGACCCGAACCGAACCGTACAGGAGGAAGACCCGAACCGAATCGGATAAGAGGAAGACCCGAATCGAACCGGATAGGAGGAAGAACCGAACCGGATAAGAGGAGGAGACCCGAACCAAACCAGATAGGAGGAGGAGACCCGAACCAAACCGGATAGGAGGAGGAGACCCGAACCGAACCGGATAGGAGGAGGAGACCCAAACTGAACCGGACAGGAGGAAGACCCAAACTGAACCGGATTGGAGGAGGAGACCCGAACCGAACCGGATACGAGGAGGAGACCCGAATCGGACTAGATAGGAGGAAGAGACCCGAACTGAACACCAATTCGAACAAAACTCTAGATGCCAAGGGTGTCCAAATGGGAAGCATTACTCAGGATCCATATGGGAGCCAACGAATTAATTTCTAGAGTTGGTCTTTGATGTGGGACATGTGCAAAGGAGTTACCGATATCTATAACTCTGGTTCACCATTGAGAGAGGGGGCATGTAGACGAACCAGAACCAGGGCTGCGTGGACTGGTTAACTCGTAAGGGTTATTGACTATGGACCAGTGCAGTGGGGTCAGAGGTTGTATGGAATGGGACTCCATCAGGGCCCCAAAGGGCAAAGCGGTTATAGAAATAGTTGTACGGAGTGGGACTCCGTCATGGCCCCAACGGATCTGGTGATCAAAGTGGTGGACATCGTACGCTTTACGCACTGAGTGAGAGATGTGAGGATGATTGCTATGTTTTATGTTTGCTATTACCATGACATGCACACTCCTATTTTTACACTATATGTTGTCTTTCTGCGCTAACTCTTTGGTTGCAGGTCCAGGTTCAGGTATGATTATTTATACATGTTATTGCTTTATTCAGTTATATAGACTTGCTATTGCTCACACCATACTTTCATCTGACCCAGAGTCTTATGTCTCTTCTTATTACTCTGGGTGCTCCTTAACGAGCAGACTAGAGACAGGTTAGGTGGTTTTGCACGAGTAGCTGTCCGGAGATGAGCAAGAGGCTTCCACGTACTATTTACGTATATTCTCCCTGTTTTGTTGCTGTTCATTGCTTTGGGCATTAGTAGTGTACCTCTTTCATTTCCGTTTAGAGACAGTATTTTGAAGTTGTAATAATGGCTTGGATCATAAGCTGTATTTTGGATTCTACTACTCTGATGTATATGATTTAGTTTTCATCTTATGCACTGCCTCGCCTGTTTTATATCAAGTTATGTTATTATTATATTTTGTTCCATGCGCCATGAGATATACTACAGGTTCTTGATGATTCATAACTTCAGAACCCTTTATCTTGACAATCGTCCTATGCTAGTTGGGCATTGGCGCAGCTCATTTCAAGGGAAACGTCTGATGGTGCGGGGCAGCCATCACATCAGGTTTCGAATCTGCATGGGTTTTTGGTGCCTACTTTTGAAATTCTGTATTGGCAATGGACTCAGAGTTCTCCATATGGATTAAATCATAGGGAGAGCGTGCGATCTCGTGGAGTGAGAAGGCACCTTCCACCGTAGAAAAGGGAAGGGTATAGAGACATCACTTCACACTAAGAACCTTTATGTTTAACAACTAATGTCGAAGGCCTGGCTTGGGCAATATAGTCATCTTTACTCAAAGCTTGGCCAAAGGAAAGATAAAGAAACGTAATATGAAAGAGCAACACCATTTGAGCCAACCATCGATGTTCCAGACCATCCCGATGATCTAACTTAGGTCTTGAAGATTGGATCACAACTCAATTATTTTATGAGGGAGGAACTTGCCTACTTTTTATGGAGTAACCTTGATGTTTTGTCTTGGACCAACTCTAATATGTGCAGCATTGTATCATGAATTGCAAGTCACACACTTGATATCAATCCAAACTTCCTTCCATCAAGAAAACACTGAATCTTAGGGTTAGAGAGATCGAAGACATTGAAAAAAGAAGTGGATAAGCTACTTGACAATGGTTTTATCCTCGATGCCCTTAATCTTGATTAGATCACCAATCCCATCCCTGTGAAGAAATAAATGGGAAATTATGGACATGCGTTGATTATTCTGATTAAAGTAATGCATGCTCGAGTATATCTTCCTACTCCATAATATTGTCTAGCATGTGGACTCCACCTTTTTCCATCAACTCTTATCGTTTGTGGACATATGCGCATGCTATAACCAAAGCCCGATGCAGTTCCTGACCAAGAATGTACAAGTTTCATTACATACTTTGGGTTGTATCGCTATGTTGTCATGTTTGTTAGATTAAAGAATTCAAAGCCTACTTACCAACTAGTTGCCAAATCTAATGTTCAAAGACCAAATCGGTAGAGCCATGCAGGTTTACATGGACGACATGCTCATAATGTCATAGCTATCAAACGACCACATAGGTGACATCAGAAAGTTGTTCAATGTTCTCTACAAGTATGACATGAAACTCAATCCATAGAAATACTCTTTTGGCATTGCATCGGGAAAATTCTTGGGTTTTATTGTCAACTCATGAGGAATTAAAGCCAATCCTGAAAAATACAAGCAGTCCGAAAAATCAAAGTCCCAGAGAATATCAGAGACATTCGGTGTCTTAATGGGAATGTCACCACCCTAAGGAGTTTTATTTCTAGGACCATCGACAAATGCATTCCTTTCTCCGACTTGATCAAAAAGGGAAACACAACCTTTCTTGGATACTGGAATGTATTGCTACATTACAAGACTTGTTGAATCACTTTGAAAGGACACCACTCCTGTCAAATCCTATGGATCATGAAGGTATATTCATCTACTTAGTTGTTTCATTGCATGCTACCAGTTTCGCGCTTATATGCCAGGAGAATCGTATCTAAAGGCCAGACCATTATATTAGCAAGAGATTAACAGGAGATAAAAGAAACTATATGAAACTTGAAAATCTCGTATATTGCTTGTTGGTCTGTTCTTAGAACCTCCTCTCTTATGACTTAAACTCGCCTTCCCCGCAATCAATAATGATGTCGAATTAGAATCCTTGAATGAAGGGATTAAGATTGCAAAAGGAGTTACTCATCAGGACTATCTAAATCTTTTCTAATTCTCAACTTAGTGTATGACAAGTGCAGGAAAAGTTTCAAGCTATATGAGTACGGCTAGCCCCTTATCTTACTCGCATTAAGGAACTACTTAATAGTTTTGGGCATTGTACTATCACCCATATTCCTTGGGAACCAAATGACAAGGAAAATTCATTTGCAAAGCTTGAAATTTCTGGGGCAACACAACTCATGAGAATTGTCTCAGTTGAAGTACTCTAATCTCTGTGTATCTACCAATACAAATACGATATTAACAATGGAGCCTGCACCAAAGACGGAGTCATGATGGATCAAATCATGAATTACCTACAATGGAGAATCCTTCCTAGAAAACACAATGATATACATTCATTTATTCACAATTCATCACATTATATCATTCAAGAAGGAGTACTATATTGAAGAAGTTTCTATGTTCCATTACTCCAGCATATAGCCAACAAAGGCACTAAATGAGTGTTAAATGTATATATAAAAGCGAGTGCGGCGAAGACACCAAGGCATAAACTCTGACAAAGAACATTCTCTGCTATGGCTTTTTCTGGGCAATTACTGATCGGGATGTAGCTAACTATTCCCGAAAATTTGAAAAATTATATATATTTTCCAAGACTCTTAGAGCCCCTCCTTCTAAAGTCTCGAAAATGATTGATTCATGTCGTTTGCTATTTGGGGAATCAATATTATTGGAACCTTTTCCATGGCTAAAAGTGGTGCTCGTTATGCCATCGTCATAGTTCGTTGCTTCCCCATCGTATGTCGCTTTAGTTTTCCCTAGACTATCACCTATGACAACTGAACCTAATTCGATAGCTCTTGTTTAAAGAGTTTTATCACTGCCACAATAGTTAAGAATGATATTCGGTAGTTGCTCATCCATAAGCCAATTGAAAAGTTGAAGCAGTTAATAAAACCATTAAATTTACACTCAATACACATTTGTAAAAAGACGGAGGGAAGTGAATAGATGAGCTCATGTTACCTTTTGGGCATACCGAACTACCCACAAGTCAAGGGTTAGCCATACTCCATTCATTTTCTCCTATGATACTGAAGCCATAATTCCCATTGAACTTGAAGTACAATCTCATAATGTTACATACTATGATTCTTGAACCAATAGAGTCCTTATGGAATATGTAGACTTGTCAGATGAGAAATGAGAAAAAGCTGAACTAAAAGTAGTTGTGCATCGTCAATGGATTGCCTGATACTTCAATACCAAAGTCCGCCCAAAGCACTTTGATATTGGCGACTTAGTCTTGTAAAGGATTTTTCCCACATCGACCAGCCTTGATCTTCGCTGGGAAAGTCCTTACATGACCCAATAGAGGCTTGGAGATGGAACATTCAAGTTAACGACCATTGATGGTAGGGCTGTCAATTTCGTAAATGACCCGAAATCCAACCCGTAACCCACATGAAAATTAGCAGGTTAACCCGACCCGTTTAGTTGACGGGTCATTTTCGGGTCTACCCGAATTTAACCTATTTATAAACAGGTGGGTTTAGGGTTGACCCGCAAACCCGATTTTGACCTGCCAAACCTGATTATATGTTGTATGTATTCCATACTATTAGTCTTTTATGTATGCTATTACTGTTAGTCTTTTATGTACACAGTAATTAATAAGCTCATATATTCTTGTGTAAGCTATTATATTTTACTAATTTATTCTTGTATGTTGGTAGTTATATATTACTTATAAAAACTGTATCTCTTCCATATTGTTAGTCTTTTATCTATGCATTATGTTCATATATTTTTATGTATAGAGAATGATTTTTGGACATGGTGATTTCATGCTTTATATATATGTTTCCTGTAGGTGATTTTGTAACTTGTTCACGTTGGTGATTTTGTAACTTGATGCATGTTGGTGATTATATAATAGTGTTGTCTGTTGATGATTTGGTTCTTTTGATGTTTATACTAGTGGGCAATATTTGTCAATGAGTCAAACGGGTAACCTAATCCGACACGACCCGACATGACTCGTTTAGTTAAAAAGGTTACACGGGTCGGGTCGGGTCAATCTGTTTATAAATAGGTCGGGTTAGGGCTGGGAAAAAATGACCCGATTAATAAAAAAGTTGACCCGACCCGTTTATAAATCAACCCGACTTGACTCGACCCGAACCCAGCCTAACATGACCCATTGACAACCCTAATTGATGGGCTGAGCTACCGATGCTGAGTATAACAGTACAATTTTTGTTCGATGACCACAAACATATATATTATGTTATAAATATGTTTGTAAACAGTACTATTCTATATTTCACATCACATACAGAAATAAATATTTATTTGAATCGAATATTATTACACAGAATTGAATATTCAGACAATATTTTTATTTAAATAAATATCTTATTTCAGCATTTGAAATAGTATATATTCTTGACTCCACTATTTACAATTCAGTTAAATATATTTGGATATTTCCGACATGACACACTTGAATATATATAAGGCATGAAATTGAACTACTAAAAGAGTTCAAACAAAATAAACAGATTGAATTAAACTACAAATATATATTTTATTTTAATCAATTTGTTTAATACAAATATTAGTTCGTGTTTATAATCAATTTCATATACAGAAGACCCTCACTACATATCACTCTGTATCACTCAATCATACATACACAATTACATACATTGACAGACATTGATACATAGTCTTCTTGTGCTCAAATCCAGTCCAGTCACTTGTATACCTGTCATAGAAACACATACGGTAAAATGGAACATAAATAAATTTAAATACAAGAAAATATAAATTTATTTTATATTTTATTTGCCTCAGAATTTTGGTGTATTTCTCATTATTTTTCTAGACTTGGTCTGATATATATATATATATATATATATATATATATATATATATATATGAGTCTACACTACTTGTAGTATTCACAGCGATACACTGTAAATACTACAAGGCAGACCGTAAACTCTAGTGCTCACAGATCAGCCCCAATACATCTACACTGGTTTGCTGATCAGAACCAGCATTATAATTAGCTGATTTCGAACAACCACAATGCAAATATAGTGGTCTGCTGATAGAAAATTCGTGTCTGTCATTCGAATAGATCACAAATATAAATGTTGCACATATATGATACATGTATACCGATACAGTTGTGTGTACACACATGCGTGTGCACACACACAAATATAATTATATATATAATTATAATTTGCGGGAAAATGCATGAATCAAAATGGATAGAGCAATGCAAATTGAAATGGCCAAGCATATACACAAATGCAGCACTCAAGCATGGAGCATGGCATGGCAAAGCCAGATATGATCAAGTCCAACCAAGTTTATCTAATATGAAAAAGTGCAGCTAAACAAATACATGCATGTGTGTACAAGAATGTACTACTAAAAGTCAAAACATATGGAACCATAAGTGCATGAGCTTATTGCGTGATACTGGAGCAACAAGAAGAGCACAAGCTTGTAAATAAATCAATATAAATGTATGACAACTAAAGCATGTTAATGGCACAACATATTCATGGAACACCAAGCCAAACACAAGTACATATACAAGACCATGTACAAGTGAAGCTTCAGGCATGTACAAATATAACAAGATTTAGTATGGAAACACAAAGTAGACTCAACAAGTCCAAACAGGTCTGGCAAGATATGGAGCACCAAAGTAATAATATGGCACAAACACAAGACCAGTGAAAATGAATAGTTTCAACCAAATACATGGCTAAGGCAACAACACACAACAATGGAATCTCATAATAGGCCACTCAGTAAAATGTTGACATAGCAGCTTATATAAATGGCATGACGCACAGGGCAAGCATGGACAATCTGAGTTTCTTGGAGTCAAAGTTAAAGTTCTAAAATTCAATAAAAATGAAGAGACAGTTTTCCGAGTATTAGAACCACAAACAACCCGGCAACTGATTTAAGTAAATATACAAAAGCATACAAGTGAATGCATCAACAAGTATACAACAGGCCCAAACGAACATGGTAAAAGGAAGTTCCAGAAAGTATCAAGGTTAACAAATATTGTACAAGATGAGTGGCAATGTACAAAATATAGTGGCAAGGCAAGAGGCCAATTTAGTTTTTCAAGAGAACAAATATAGTCATGAATACAATGGTGCAACATGCACAAATACATAGCAACATCAAGCTTAAGGTTCAAAAATGGTTCGAAGATCTATATGAGTATATTACTAAACTATCCTTTGAAAACGATGTTGAAAGTGCCAACAAAAAGATTAACGTTCTAGAAATCATCAAGGTCTTATTTTTAGAAAAATAAACATATAACATTCTTTAAAATCGGTATTTTTGAAAGGGGGACCAACTCATTATTCCAGAATTCATCACGCAAGTTATTCCAGAAAGTTTGAACATTTCAAACTCAAAGCTGTGTAATAGTATAATCGAATTGCAACAATAATCAAGCCCAATATTTTCGCATATATCAAAGAACAAATCTCATGAAGAAATCAAAGAATATTTTGGGATAGTAATCCTATTTATACATCAACATGATCATAGTCGTAAGCATCAAAAATTCAAGCAGAAAAATCGAAATAAGAAATTCAAAAGAACTCACAAAGATTCGAATATTTTCAATCGCAAGTCAGACCCAAATCAATTGATAGAGAGCAGAAGTAAATCAGATCTTTAGAGAATTAACTTCGAGAGAAATATTGATGTCACAAATTGATTTGGGAAATTAGAAACCGTAATTTGAAGGTACTATCGGTCACCATTAAAGAGCAAAAGGAAGCAAACATCATTTTTACATAGCATAAGACAAGAGGGCCGACTAATTTATTTTAAGGGACATTATTTTAAAACTAGGTTTTTTTTCTAGGTGTTTTTATTGTATTGTATTTTTATTTAAAACTCTAGTTTTACAAGGTTATAAACTACAGGGATCGTATTTACGGAGATGAGTTACGGGATTGTAATTCAGGAAAATCTAATCTAGGTGATAAAGATCAGCGCAGGATTTTAAGAGTAGGATTAGAATAGTTGGGAGTGGGTGCCGCGAGTTTACAGGGGACTGTAAGCGTCACTACTACAAAAGTGGGCATATTCGACACTAATTTGTTGCGTTGCATGAAAAGTGTGGCGAAAGCTATGATTTCTTTGATCTTCTACAACAATATCCATATGTTATTGCATTATACGTGAATGCACAGTTGCGGTGGGAATTCTAGTGTTTTGATGAGCAACACCAGTTAAAAGCGTAGCATTATTTATACATAATTTAGCTCAGCGATCCACGTTATCAACATATAAAAACCCTAACCGTAGATGAAAGATTAATCCAACGGTTCAAACCAACTATGGGTCTGATGATTCTAAACGTTAGCCATCATCCAATCATTGACAGCCATGTCATTTCATTCTTTTGACAAAATTTTGGCGCGATCTTCTCCCTTCACGAAATAATGTAAAAACAATCTGGTCGTAAATCGTTTTCTTCTCTACCATTTAATCGTTTTTCCCATTTTTACTATTGACAAAAATTTAAACCTAAATTCACGTCTGTATTGCTCCTCTCCTCGACAACAAATTTTATTCTGAAAAGGTTGAAGCTTTGAAACGCTTTCTAGCATTAATTGCTCAGGGCGTTGACATCACCAGTTTTTCCCCTCAGGTTCAGTTTGTATAGCACTGTGAATTAGTTGCGCTTATTATAGATTGGATTATGAGTAATTAGTTCATTTGTTACATTTTGGAAAACCCATTCGCTTATGAGTAATTAGTTGCTTGGACATCCCAAACTTAGGAAAACACATTCGCTTATGAGTGATTAGTCGGTGAAAGGTAAAAATATGAGTATTTAGTTGCGCTTTGACCATTGATTTGGGATTTGGGATTATGTTGAGGTTTATTCGAAAATTATATCCAGCAATAAACCAAAAAAAGGAGATGGTGCCGGTGGGTTTGCCACCAGGATTTAGGTTTCACCTAACTGAGTGGTACCTTTTTGGGCCATGAGAATCGGGCTACTGGCATAAAAAAGACATTGGTTTATTATAGAGGTCGAGCTAGTTAAGGACATGGGACTTTACCGTCGAAATTGATTTGCACTTTGCGTTCATTTACATTAACATATAATTGTATGTTTGAGTTTTTGTGATAAAGATGCATGTGTAGGACTGCGATGTGTTTGCACTGCTGTGTGCTTGAGGCTACCAATTTCCCGATCCAGACGAGTCGTTCACTTGTATCTAACACGCACAGGTATTTTCTATTTGATTTTGGAAACCACCAATTTCAATGTTTCGATTTTGGAAACATATACTCGGTTTTGCATCCATATTATGCCATACTACGTATCATAAAGCAATCATACAAAAAAGTATCATAAGGCAGCATCAGTTCATACCATACACATCCAAAAAATGACATACAATTGTATGCCTGAGGTTTTATGATACAAATATATGTCTTGCACTGCGGTGTGTTTGCACTGCGGTGTGTTTGTACCATAAAGTTCATACAAATACATGTGAAGCACTGCGGTGTGTTTGCAATGCAGTGTGTATGCACTGCGGTGTGTTTGCACTGTGGTGTGTATGCACTCCGGTGTGTTTGCACTGAAGTTTTGTGATACAAATACCCGTATCTAACAAGCACGTGAAAGTATCATAAGGCAGCATCAGTCCATACAATACACATCAGTTCATACCATACACGCACAAGTATACACGCACTCACAAGTATCATAAGGCAGCATCAGTCCATACAATACACATTAGCTCATACCATACACGCACAAGTATCATAAGGCAGCATCGATTGGTTCATACCATACACATCGAAAAAATAACATAAACATACATATCCAAAAGTATCATAAAGTGAACTTAATGCATACACATCCAAAAAATGACATTATAGTAGCATCAATTCATACCAGATCAGGGCTTTGCGGGGCTGTGGAACTTCCAACTGATTCGTTAGGGCTTTGCGGTTGTGGGAGAGCCAGTCCGAAGTGAGCAGCCGCGTGTGATGGACCCACAACATGCAATGGATCGCAACATGTGATGGACCCGCAACATCATGACAAGGGGTAAGGTAGTTTGGCCAGTCAAATTCCTGATCAACTACTATATCTACCCACTGATCATTCATCTGGTTCATTGGGGCTTGGTTATCAACATGTATGTTATGGGTGGCTTCCGGAAATAAGCTTGGCAAGGGGGTAGCACAGCAGCTTCTTGTATCATTGCATCAAATCTTTCATCTGAATCCATTTCCCATTCCCATCCATAATGATGCAAACACGGAACCACCTGTTCCTCCCTATTGCTCACAAAAAGAAGTTCAGGCCTTGTTCCAGGATGAGCATGGGTACAACGCTGAACCTTAATGAGGTAAACCTTGTTATTGAATTGAGCAGCAAAAGTATTGATATTGCCAATGCCTTCATAAAATTGCATTTTCAGGTAGAAAGATGTATGGTCATACTGAGACCAGTTGCAATCGTCAATTGCAAGCACACGTCCCATTGGCTTCATTATTTCTTCAACAGTAGGGACATTACTCTTTAGGAACTCGGGAAAGCCATCAACTTTAGCCCATGATTCCACTTCTAACACTGGTTCAGGCTCAAATTCTTCATCAGACCATGCTTGTAGGTAAATAGCACCATCAGGTTTTGTAAAAACTTTCAATATTAGCGCATGTTCACGCCTACTATACGATGGGCATGATACTAGAAAAGAGTTATTGGGTATTACCCATATAGGCCACGAATTATGATTGAGAGTCACCCTAAGAACGTTATGCACAACTTCGAAATTCCAATGTCCCTTAAGAACAGTGGCAGTGATGTATAGAGACGAGTCCTCCATCGATTTTTTTAACTTTCGAAGATTGGGGTTTAGGGGATATGGAGATAATGATGTTCTGAAGCTTGAAAGGATGTGCGAGGGACCCGATGGATGGTGTCAGGTAAATATGTGAACTGGAAATGCTTGCACAAAAGACGAAGCATACTTAATTCTGAGGTGGCACGATTGACCAATGGTGAATGGTCAACTGTTATAATTGTATGCGTAACTCACTAAGATTTATAAGTTAATTAGATGGCCAAGCACAGATGCACACAACACATATGCACTTATCAAATAACTTGTAAATTCAAATTGCAGGATCTAAAATGATGAGGAGAGACACAGCCGACAAGTGGAGGACCTGAAATGACATGGAGAGATACAATTTTTGGGTCATGCATTGCTACTTTGTAGAATGCACACTGATCGTATTTTTGGCACTTGTATTGAAGGTGGTATGTGTTGGCACTTTTGCTACTTTTAAATTATGTATTTGATCATATGTGTTATATATTTAAAGCGTTGAATTACGTATTTTATCGTATGTATTGAAGGTGGTATGTATTGAAGGTTTGAATGTGATGATGAATGTAACGGATGTGTTATTTCAGTGTACAAAACTGATATTGTAAAATTTATAATTAAAGCGTTGCATTTGCTTTTTTCCTGATGTTGTATTTCAAAATAATGGCGTTGCATTCCATAATACAGTGTTGTTGCATTACGTAAAATAGTAGTAAGTCCACATGGCACGTAGACACCACAGCTGACATGGCATGTGCCATGTGTGCAGCTGACGTGGAGAGCTGACGTGTCGTGTGATATGTAGGCAGCTGACGTGGCTGCCACTATCGTGACCTGGTAGCCAGGATCTAACTAATTTTCAAGCAACGCTGAATATTGTTGCATTACGTGCAAATAGTGTTGCATTACATCTATAATGCAACACTTTCTTTCTGTGGTAGTAGATGTGCTAAAGAGTTGCCTTAGAGGGCAAAGGCAACGGTCGCGGATGCCACGCCCTTCCGGTGTTGCCTATTTTTAAAAAGGGGGAAATGCAATACTTTTTCGATCTAAGGCCACATAAAATTTGTGTCGAATATGCTCACTTTTGTAGTAGTGCATAGAGATTGTTTTAATTCCTAGTAGAAATCTTGGGGAATGCTGAAACACCCCACCTCCGTCAAGGTCACTCACAAAGGGAATGCCTTAATTTTGGTTGAGGTTTATAAGTAAAAGCCACAGATGAAACACCCCACCTCCATTAGGGTCACTCTCAAAGGGAATGCCCTAATTTTGGTGGAGGTTTATAAGTATAAGTCACAGATATACAAGACAGATATAAGAACACATATTTTTGAACAGCGGAAAACATCAACAACTTTTATCTCAACAAAATACGTGTTACACAAACCATGTCATAATTTGTTTTACAATACTTCCCAAATCATAACATCTCCATAACTGTCTTGATTACATTATTTAAAGAAGCATAAAAAACATAAATAAACTGCAAAAGTCCCATAATTGCTGTCCAAAGCCATAGCCCAAAACGGAAAAGATCCAAGCAATACATTCTTTCTCTTCAAGCTGGATGCGGAAACTGGTCAAGCTACGGTATTCCCTCCCTGTGGACCTGGGGGGGGCGAAAGAAAAGAAGGCGAAAGAAAAGTAGAGTCAGACATAAAGCCTGAGTAAGTCTAGGACTATTCAGTCTATGAATAAAGAACTGGGTATGATAAGCATAAACTGGAAATGGGAAAGCATCATAAACTAAGTTAAGTTATCTAGGGTCGAATACTATCGTACCCCATATTAATCTCTGTACCCATATAAACTAGTTCCCAACAGGCACCCCATAATCAGGGTGAAGTGATCCTTTTTCTGATGATCGCCTCCTACTCGCATAGTTACATGTGTCTTACGGCCCCCGTTGTTGTAGTTACCTATGCTGGTCCCACCATGGGGTGTATCAAGTCCCATGGTGGCGGCCCGACACAATTCTAGAATGTACAGGTATGCTACTGGTGCCCAGTGCCTTACTTTTCTACGCCGGAGTGTGTGCACGCCCGCACCCCGTTAGAACCTACACTGCTGCACCACCGCCGTCGATTTGACCTATTACAGTCAGCCCAGTAATCGTGCCCCACCCTGCCTAGTTCAGGTTATCCTGATACACCTTGTAGGGTTACTGCTGAAAAGGGTCCCCCGCTACTAGGTTTTCTATTTCTAGCCAACATGCTAAGTTGGTTAAGTGTTTAATAAACCTAACCCCCAATCAGCCTGTTTAGTTTAGCATGTTCCATTTTGATTAAGTATTAATTTAATTTACTTAATCCTATCAATCCTGACTCAGGCTTAATTGTCTTATTAAAGCCTTGACCTCTCAAATTAGACAGGTATTGTTGTGGCTGCCTGTTGCCGGTTGGGTCCGGGCAGTCTTACGCCACAACTCAGTCTAACCTCGGGTCCTTATTGGGCTCCGTGTTTAACCACCCACATTGGATAGGTATTGTTGTGACTACTGGACAGCCGGGCGGTTCCGGGCAGGTTTACATCACAACTCAATCCAACCTCGGGTTAAACACATCGTATTTTCTACATTTACATATTTTGTCTCTTTTCTTTTTATATGTAAATATTTGCGGCCCATTATTCAAATTTATCTTTATTGGTTAAAATTTATTTATGCCACTTAATTGTTTTTTTTTAAGGTTGTTGGCATGCGTCAAACATGCCAACACATATGTTCTATATTTTAACCCAAACGTCATTTCCCCCGTTTTACACGTTTGCTACAATATAAATTATGTTGGGTTTAACATTTAAACCCAACTTAGCCATATGAAAAAGGGGAGGCTTATAACATGGTGTTTATGAGGTAACATAAAAAGGGGAGTGTGAACGCATGAACTTGCAACATAACGGTTCAATTAACATAAGGTAGGCACATGTGAACTTGCAATTGTAACAGCATATAATCATGGCATAAACAATACTTAAACATGAATCATTCTATTCATATAATCATGGCATAAACAATACTTAAACAAGAATCATTCTATTCATATGATTATGGCATAAACAATACTTAAACATGAATCATTCTATTCATATAATCATGGCATAAATAATACTTAAACTTGAATCATTCTATTCATGTAATCATGGCATAAATAATACTTAAACATGAATCATTCTATTCATGTAAACTTGTAATTGGAATGTAAATCTAACTTAATTGTGTCACATATATCACCATATGGTTTTGATAACAACTTAGGCCTAAAACATGTTTCAACTAGGCATAATACCAAACATAGTTTAGTCATGTTCATAAAGGTGCTTACTTTTGTTTTTAATACAAAAGTATGATTTGCTAATTCCAACATAGATTCATATAAACTATAGTACTTAGTCGTATCCAATTACACACTAAAAGTGATCATAAAAGTATGTACATCATATTGGCATAATAGTGAATCCCAAATAAAATACCACAACATATGGTTGTCAACATAAATCATTTACTTGTATGAATTCAATCATATACCATAACATTTCCAAATCGTTTAGAATCAAAATAACATACAAATATAGATTATTATCGCCACAATTCCATTTCGTTGTTAACTTCCAACGCAAATCACATACTTGCAAATATCCAATCGTATACCATAACATTCCCAAATCGTTTAGAATCAAAATAACATACAAATATAAATTATTATCGCCACAATTCCATTTCGCATTTTACACAATTAAAACGCAATTATTTATTCACATCGGAATAGCACTCTACTTACAACGTATGGCGAATTTTCAATTCAGGAATCTGAATTCTGAATTTAGAGATGCTATCCTTTGTTGTAGGCGTTGTTTTAATTGACGTTGCTTTAGGCTTTCAAATTATCTCCTAATTGTCTCTCAATTTCTGATGGCTATTCCTAATCTCTCCTCAGCAGCATGACGGTCTCATCTCCATTTTAGTTTGTGTGAATTAGGGTTAGTCTTAGGTCCTTTTTATAGAGTTTGTGAGTTGATTTAGACCGTCGATGGAGCTTGGTTTAATAATAGCCGTTCGTTTGAAGGAGAGACCAACCAGGAGCTGACACCTAGCCCTAGTGACAAGGCAAGGCTCAGAAAATCGACCAAACACAGACCAGGCCAGCCAGGGTGGGCTGGGTTCGACCTGGCTTAGGGGCCAGGTCGACACCCCAGTCGACACCGTGTCGACTTGGCAGTCGACACGGGTGACCCAGGTCGACTGCCCAGTCGACCTGGCTAGCCCCAGGTCGACTGCCAAGTCGACCTGGGTGCCTTGGGCGGGAATTTTCCCGCCCTGGCCATTCCGGCCCGATTTTGAAATTTGAATTAGTTTTTCTAAGCTATTTTGGTCTGTTTGAATTTTAAACTGAATTCTGAAACTTCCGGAGGCCATATCTTCTTCATACGGAGTCCGTTTTACGCGAACTAGGACTCTATCTCAAGCAGAATTCCGAGACGAACACAATGGCCTATCCCGTTTCCCTTAATTCTTTGATTTGAAATTAATTATACTTTAATTTGTGAATTTCATTGTTATAGAATACACAGGGTGTTACATTCTCCCCCACTTAAAAGGATTTCGTCCCCGAAATCTTCAAGTTTAGGAAGAATGTATATCCTAACATCCAAACATCCATCTACTCATCCATCAAACACGAGCATCCATTGTCCTTAAAAGACTTCTAATGCTTCATGATCATATGCGAAGTGTGTGTGTACATGTACTTATCTAATGCAAAATCAGGCGGTCTACTGATTCAGTTGACCTCCTTAATGCGAATTATGTAAGTGCCATGAATCCATTATGTATGCAAATTCTCCTATTCATGACTCTACATGAGTGCACAATCATTCATACAAATGCAACATCCATATGACAACACATTAAAGTTCAACCATATACGAATGCAAACATATATGCATATGCAATATGAAGTGACTGAGCCGATCTAAAACCTAGATTGTGTGTGTATATGCAACCACGAGCAACCACTAGCAATCACCTGCAACCACTTGCAACCATCATCCACAACATGTTTCAATTACATGTTTCCATCCAAAGGGTTTCTTCCTAAAAGATAAGGTCGAGGAGATATACCTAAAAAGATAGATAAAAGCGCAACTTAAGGAAAAAGGAAAGATCAAAGATGTACCCTCGAAAAGGAAAGGGTAGGCTGGGCGTATTCTAGCTTCAGTTTCCCAAGTTGCATCTTATTCGGCGTCGCTCCACTGAACTTTGACGAGCTTGACTTCGCGGTTGCGTAGCTTCTTCACTTCCGTTCCTAATATGCAGGTTGGAACTTTCCTTACGGTTGCTTCGCGTTCCACTTCAGCTTCTTCTAGGATATTTGGCTCTACCACTTCAGCAGACTCATGTAGACATTTTCGGAGATGTGAAACGTGAAAGACGTTGTGAACTCCGACCAATTTTTCGGGTAGCTCTAATCTATAGGCCATTTTCCCAATTTTCTCGATGATAGGGAATGGCCCTATGAACCTTGGTGCTAGCTTTCCAGAGGTTCCAAAACGAACAACGTTCCTTAGCGGAGATACCTTAAGAAAAACTTTGTCCCCAACCTCAAATTCAAGGTCGGTCCTCCTCTTGTCGGCGTAGGACTTTTGTCTGTCTTGGGCCGTCTTCATCCTTCTTCGTATTAAGTCTATTTTCTCTGAAGTGTCTCGGATCATATCTGGTCCAAGTATGAGCTTATCAGTAGACTCCCACCAACAAGTGGGCGATCGACACGGTCTTCCATATAAAGCTTCGAAGGGCGCCATTCCGATGGTTGCTTGATAGCTGTTGTTGTAGGCAAATTCCACCAAAGGAAGATGGTCTTCCCATGTCCCTCCGAAGTCAAGGACACACGGTCTTAAAAGGTCCTCCAAAACTCTGTTCACTCTTTCTGTTTGGCCGTCGGTTTGGGGATGATAGGCTGTGCTCAAGCATAACTGTGTGCCTACCGCTTCTTGCAGACTCCGCCAAAACTCACTTGTGAAGATAGGGTCTCGGTCACTAACAATGTTGGATGGTATTCCATGGAGTCGAACGATTTCCTTGAGGTAAAGAGATGCTAGGGATGAGGCAGTTCTTTTACTTTTGACAAGTAAAAATTGGGCGCTTTTAGTAAGCCTATCCACTATTACCCAAATGCTAGTGTTGCCTCTCCTAGACCTAGGCAGCCCATCAATGAAGTCCATTGAGATGCTATCCCACTTCCACTGCGGGACCTCTAGAGGATGTAGCAGACCGCCAGGCTTTTTCTGTTCCGCCTTAACCCGTTGGCACACCATACACTTAGAAACGAAATCTGCCACGTCCTTCTTCATGCCGTTCCAAAAGAAAGTTCTTTTTATGTCCTTGTACATTTTATCTCCGCCTGGGTGTATCGTCATCTTGGAGTGATGTGCTTCCTCGAGAACCTTCTTTACTAAATCCCTTGTTTGTGGGACGCATAGTCTTCCGTCTCGCCTTAGCCAACCCTTATCGTCGATGGAGTATCTGTTGAGATGACTTGAAGTCTCACCCCTAATTAGCCTATCAATCGTCTCCACAAGCTGAGGGTCCTCGCGTTGTGCTGTCACTATCGAGTCCACTAAAGTCGGGCGTACTTCGAGAGATGCTAGTAAGCCTGGTACAAAATAGGAGGAGGGCCTAAAGTCAAAGCTGGCTATAAACTCTAGCCTTTGTCTTTCAACAAACAACGGACTTAGGGTCAGTTTCTTTCGGCTCAACGCATCTGCCACTATGTTGCCTTTGCCCGGCGTGTAGGAGATCTCGAAATCATACGAGGCAAGAAACTCCATCCATCTCTATTGCCTCAAGTTAAGGTCCTTCTGCGAGAAAAGGTATTTCAAAGATTTATGGTCAGTGTAAAGTTCGAACTTCTCACCTAGGAGATAGTGTCGCCAAGACTTGAGTGCAAAGACGATGGCAGCTAACTCAAGATCGTGGGTCGGGTAGTTCTTTTCGTGCACTTTCAATTGTCTTCCGCCATAAGCTACTACCCTTCCTTCTTGCATTAAGACGGCGCCTAGCCCTGTCTCACATGCATCTGTATAAACTGTGAACATCTTGCTTCCATCTTGCAACGTTAAAACAAGGGCTGTTGTAAGAGCCCTTTTCAGTCGCTGGAAAGTAAACTCGCAATCCAAGTCCCAATTGAACACTAGATTCTTCTTGGTCAACTTTGTGAGTGGAGCTGATATCTTTGCAAAGTCTCTGATGAATTTTCGATAGAAGCCTGCTAGCCCGAGAAAGCTTCGGACCTCTGTTGCGTTCTTTGGTGTCTTCCAATCCTGCACCGCTACTACCTTAGCTGGGTCTACAGCTAACCCTTCCTTGGATACTATGTGCCCAAGAAATCTTACTTCCTCTCTCCAAAAGTGGCATTTGGAGAATTTGGCTTTTAGCTGATGGACTCGCAGAGTTTCCATGATTGCCCTTAAGTGCTGAGCATGTTCCTCTTCACTCTTTGAGAAGATAAGGATATCGTCTACGAAGACCACTACGAACTTATTGAGGAAATCTCTGAATACCCTACTCATCAGGTCCACGAAGTAAGCAGGTGCATTTGTCAAGCCAAAAGGCATGACAAGCCATTCAAAGAAGCCGTCAGGGGTTCTGAATGTCGTTTTATCGATGCTATCTTCAGCCACCCTTAGCTGATGAAAACCGGTCGCTAAATCGAGTTGGGAGAAAACAGACGCTCCTACAAGCTGATCAAACAGATCGTCAATTCTGGGGAGAGGGTGCCTATTCTTTTTCGTTAGCTTGTTGAGCTCCCTATAGTCAACACATAGACGGAGTGAACCATCCTCCTTTGTAGCGAACACCACTGGAGCGCCCCATTCTGAAATGCTCCTCCGAATGAACCCCTTCTCTAGAAGCTCTTTAATCTGTTTACTGAGCTCTTTCCTTTCCCGTGGAGTCATGTGTCTAATGGGCAACGCAACGGGCTTTGCATTATCTACAAGATATATGCGGAAGTCTATCTTCCGCTTCAGAGGCAAGCCCTTCACCTCTTCGAAGACATCCGGATATTCCCGGATCACTCTAACTGATTGCAAATTTTCAACAGAGGCATCTAGCGATTCAAGATAACTAAGCATAACCGCATACGAGGGATTACAAGAAATTTCCAAAGTGTTATCGAGCTGGGTCAGGAGCCTAACAACCCTTTTCTCACAATCAAGGATGGCCCCATTACTGGATAGCCAATCCATGCCCAAAATCAAACCATATCCCGAAAAGCCCAAAACAAAGGCACTACATTTAAATTCTACGCTTAGAATAGAAATTTTCAATCCCAAACAGATCATAGACAAATGAGCTGGGCCCCCAATTGGGTTTGAAACAATTAAGGGGTCCTCTACCATACTAGTTTTTAGGTGCAGAGATTCTACTAAAGCAGACGAGATAAAGGAGTGTGATGCGCCAGAATCAAATAAAGTGTGAACGGGGTGATCATAAAGATAAACTACACTTTCTACAAAAGTATTTATACCTCGCTATTGCAGAGGTGGCGCTTCTAGCACATGAACCTGTGCCCCTGAGGTGGATCCAGCCCTCTGCCCCTGTCCTCGTTTCTTTGGGCAGTCCTTTGCCTTGTGGCCTGTCTCACCGCAAGAAAAGCACCCGCCATTCATCTTGGCCTTCTTTTTCCGGCAATCCTTTACTAAGTGCCCCACTTTGCCACAGAAATTACACTTCCTCTTCTCTTTGTTGTCTTTCCCGCCCTTCTTAAAGTCTGTCTTCTTAGGCTGTAAACCCTCTTTCTTCCCTTGAGAGCTTTCTGCCTTTGTCTCCTTCTTGCCCTTATCCTCTTCGTTCAGCAATGCCATCTGTACCAACCTTTCATATGTAGCTCCCATGGGTATATGGGTCATGGCCAAACTGTGTAATAGCTCATTCAACCCTTTGACAAAACGGAGAGCCTTCTTGTGCGGGGTGTTGACTAGGTCCAGTCCGAACTTAGCCAGCTCATCGAACTGATTAACATACTCTTTGACTGTCTTATTCCCTTGCTTAAGAAATAAGAATTTTTCCAACTGCAAACTCCTTTCCGCGTCTGAGAGAAATTTAGCCTCAAACCTTGCCCTAAAGTCCTCCCATGTTTCCACTGGTCTTTCTGCATTAGTGACTTCCGACCAGTAGGAAGCCTCGCCCTTTAGTAGACACACTGCCAGTTGTACTTTCTGCCTATCTTCTACCTCAAAGATGACGAATAAATCCTCGGTTTCTTTCAGCCAATTTCTAGCTGCCACGAAGGACTCAGTTCCATGAAAATCCTTTCCTCCCATAGCTTTAAAATCTTTACATATCTTAGCAAAAGTATTTCCCCGTGGAGGAGGTGGAGGAAGAGGTGCTGCTACAGCCGGATGATTTCCTGCAGCTAGGGGAGGAGGAACGGTAGGACCTGGCTGAGTGGCCCTTGCTTCTAAGAACCGTCTAAACCAACCAGGTATTGGTACACCCTCTGGCAAGTTAAGTTCTTCGGACATGCTGAAACAAAAAGGATAGATTCAAAACGAAGGATAAGAGATAGTACCTATGGCTTTGGGGGACTTTGCCTTTTTAAAATAAAATAATATTTTATCTTTTAAAAATGCTTCTTTAAATTTCTTTTTGAAAAATAATTTTTCAAAACTTTTTTCTTATCTGGTAAACCTATGCTCTGATACCAAGTGAAACACCCCACCTCCGTTAGGGTCACTCTCAAAGGGAATGCCCTAATTTTGGTGGAGGTTTATAAGTATAAGTCACAGATATACAAGACAGATATAAGAACACATATTGTTGAACAGCGGAAAAAATCAACAACTTTTATTTCAACAAAATACGTGTTATACAAACCATGTCATAATTTGTTTTACAATACTTCCCAAAACATAACTTCTCCATACCTGTCTTGATTACATTATTTAAAGAAGCATAAAGAAAACATAAATAAACTGCAAAAGTCCCATAATTGTTGTCCAAAGCCATAGCCCAAAACGGAAAAGATCCAAGCAATACATTCTTTCTCTTCAAGCTGGATGCGGAAACTGGTCAAGTTGCGGTATTCCCTCCCTGTGGACCTGGGGGTGGAAACGAAAGAAAAGAAGGCGAAAGAAAAGTAGAGTAAGACATAAAGCCTGAGTAAGTCTAGGACTATTCAGTCTATGAATAAAGAACTGGGTATGATAAGCATAAACTGGAAATGGGAAAGCATCATAAACTAAGTTAAGTTGTCTAGGGTCGAATACTATCGTACCCCATATTAATCTCTGTACCCATATAAACTAGTTCCCAACATGCACCCCATAATCAGGGTGAAGTGATCCTTTTTCTGATGATCGCCTCCTACTCGCATAGTTACATGTGTCTTACGGCCCCCATTGTTGTAGTTACCTATGCTGGTCCCACCATGGGGTGTATCAAGTCCCATGGTGGCGGCCCGACACAATTCTAGAATGCACAGGTATGCTACTGGTGCCCAGTGCCTTACTTTTCTGCGCCGGAGTGTGTGCACGCCCGCACCCCGTTAGAACCTACACTGCTGCACCACCGCCGTCGATTTGACCTCTTACAGTCAGCCCAGTAATCGTGCCCCACCCTGCCTAGTTCAGGGTATCCTGATACACCTTGTAGGGTTACTACTGAAAAGGGTCCCCCGCTACTAGGTTTTCTATTTCTAGCCAACATGCTAAGTTGGTTAAGTGTTTAATAAACCTAACCCCCAATCAGTCTGTTTAGTTTAGCATGTTCCATTTTGATTAAGTATTAATTTAATTTACTTAATCCTATCAATCCTGACTTAGCCTTAATTGTCTTATTAAAGCCTTGATCTCTCACATTAGACAAGTATTGTTGTGGTTGCCTGTTGCCGGTTGGGTCCGGGCAGTCTTACGCCACAACTCAGTCTAACCTCGGGTCCTTATTGGGCTCCGTGTTTAACCACCCACATTGGATAGGTATTGTTGTGACTACTGGACAGCCGGGCGGTTCCGGGCAGGTTTACATCACAACTCAATCCAACCTCGGGTTAAACACATCGTATTTTCTACATTTACATATTTTGTCTCTTTTCTTTTTATATGTGAATATTTGCGGCCCATTATACAAATTTATCTTTATTGGTTAAAATTTATTTATGCCACTTAATTGTTTTTTTTAAGGTTGTGGGCATGCGTCAAACATGCCAACACATATGTTCTATATTTTAACCCAAACGTCATTTCCCCCGTTTTACACGTTTGCTACAATATAAGATATGTTGGGTTCAACATTTAAACCCAACTTAACCATATGAAAAAGGGGAGGCTTATAACATGGTGTTTATGAGGTAACATAAAAAGGGGAGTGTGAACGCATGAACTTGCAACATAACGATTCAATTAACATAAGGTAGGCACATGTGAACTTGCAATTGTAACAACATATATTCATGGCATAAACAATACTTAAACATGAATCATTCTATTCATATAATCATGGCATAAACAATACTTAAACATGAATCATTCTATTCATATGATTATGGCATAAACAATACTTAAACATGAATCATTCTATTCATATAATCATGGCATAAATAATACTTAAACATGAATCATTCTATTCATGTAATCATGGCATAAATAATACTTAAACATGAATCATTATATTCATGTAAACTTGTAATTGGAATGTAAATCTAACTTAATTGTATCACATATATCACCATATGGTTTTGATAACAACTTAGGCCTAAAACATGTTTCAACTAGGCATAATACCAAACATAGTTTAGTCATGTTCATAAAGGTGCTTACTTTTGTTTCTAATACAAAAGTATGATTTGCTAATTCCAACATAGATTCATATAAACTATAGTACTTAGTCGTATCCAATTACACACTAAAAGTGATCATAAAAGTATGTACATCATATTGGCATAATAGTGAATCCCAAATAAAATACCACAACATATGGTTGTCAACATAAATCATACACTTGTATGAATCCAATCGTATACCATAACATTTCCAAATCGTTTAGAATCAAAATAACATACAAATATAGATTATTATCGCCACAATTCCATTTCGTTGTTAACTTCCAACGCAAATCACATACTTGCAAATATCCAATCGTATACCATAACATTCCCAAATCGTTTAGAATCATAATAACATACAAATATAGATTATTATCGCCACAATTCCATTTTGCATTTTACACAAATCAAACACAATTAATTATTCACATCGGAATAGCACTCTACTTACAACGTATGACGAATCTTCAATTCAGGAATCTGAATTCTGAATTTGGAGATGCTATCCTTTGTTGTAGGCGTTGTTTTAATTGACGTTGCTTTAGGCTTTCAAATTATCTCCTAATTGTCTCTCAATTTCTGACGGCTATTCCTAGTCTCTCCTCAGCAGCATGACGGTCTCATCTCCATTTTAGTTTGTGTGAATTAGGGTTAGTCTTAGGTCCTTTTTATAGAGTTTGTGAGTTGATTTAGACCGTCGATGGAGCTTGGTTTAATAATAGCCGTTCGTTTGAAGGAGAGACCAACCAGGAGCTGACACCTAGCCCTAGTGACAAGGCAAGGCTTAGAAAATCGACCAAACACAGACCAGGCCAGCCAGGGTGGGCTGGGTTCAACCTGGCTCAGGGGCCAGGTCGACACCCCAATCGACACCGTGTCGACTTGGCAGTCGACACGGGTGACCCAGGTCGACTGCCCAGTCGACCTGGCTAGCCCCAGGTCGACTGCCAAGTCGACCTGGGTGCCTTGGGCGAGAATTTTCCCGCCCTGGCCATTCCGGCCCGATTTTGAAATTTGAATTAGTTTTTCTGAGCTGTTTTGGTTTGTTTGAATTTTAAACTGAATTTTGAAACTTCCGGAGGCCATATCTTCTTCATACGGAGTCCGTTTTACGCAAACTCAGACTCTATCTCAAGCAGAATTCCGAGACGAATGCAGTGGCGTATCCCATTTCCCTTAATTCTTTGATTTGAAATTAATTATACTTTAATTTGTGAATTTCACTGTTATAGAATACACGGGGTGTTACAACAGATAAACTCAAGACAGATATAAATACACATATTTTAAAACAGCGGAAACCAACAGACTTTTATTGCATCAATACGTGTTCAAAACAAAACATTCCATAATTGTCTCAAAATACTTCCATCATTACAACATCATAACTGCCTTGATTATTAAAGAAGCATAAAACATAAATAAAGTGACAAAAATCCCCATAGTGATATCCAAAGCCATAGTCCGAGCAAAAGAGACCCAAATCATACATCTACGTTCTTGGAGCTTGAACAGAGCCTGACTAAGTTGAGCTGTTTCCTCCCTATGGACCTGGGGGGGAACGAAAGAAAAGAAGACGAAAAGAAAATAGGGTCAGACATAAAGCCTGAGTAAATCTAGTAACTCTTCAGTATGTGAATAAGAAAAGGGCATGATAGATATATACTGAAAATAGGATGGTGTCACAAGCTAAGGGAGTGTCGAATGTACTATCGCACCCATACTATATCTCTGCATCTATTTGAGTTTACTCTAACTGGCACCCCATGGTGAGGGTGAAGTGATCCCCAACTTTATTTAAAGATCGGCTCCTACTCGCGTTAACATGTGTCATACGGCCCCCAAGAATTGTAGATACCTATGCTGGTCCCACCATGGGGTGTATCAAGACCCATGGTGGCGGCCCCGACACAAATTCTAGAAGGCATAGGTTATACTACTGGTGTCCCCAGTGCCCTGGTTGTCTGCTCCGAAGTGTGTGCACGCCCGCACCCCGTTAGACCTGCACTGTGCACCCACCGCCGTCGTTTGACCGCTTACAATCACCCCAGTAACCGTGCCCCACCCTGCCTAGTTTCAGGGTACCATTGATACCTAAATTGGGTTACTGCTGAAACGGGTCCCTCGTTACCAGGATTTTCTAGTCAAACATGTTAAGTGGTTAAGTGCATGTATTTACCTAACCCCCACCCATCAATTCTTGTTAACATGTTGAATTTGGTTAAGTGTTATAGTTGACTTAACCCTACCACCTGTCCTTAGCCTCTTAGGAGCACCAGACCACTCACATTAGACAAGTATTGCTATGGTTACTGGATATGACGGTCGGTTCCGGGCAGGTTTACACCGTAGCTCGGTCTAACCTCGGGTCTTTATTGGGCTCAATGCTTAACCACCCACATTGGATAGGTATCATTGTGACTACTGGACAGCCGGGCGGTTCCGGGCAGGTTTACATCACAACTCAATCCAACATCGGGTTAAGCATATCGTGTTTTCTAAATTTACATATTTTATTATTATATATGTAAATGTCATATCTTTTATTTTTGGGTATAACAATTTATATCGTTTAAATGTCATTGTCATTGGCTTGTGCCAAACATGCCGACATATATTTTCATGTTTTGCACCCAACGTTATTACCCCAGTTTATACGTTCGCAACGTTATAACAAATGTTGGGCTCGACACAATTCAGCCCAACTTTATAAGCGTAAGACAAGGGGAAATCAAGAACATGTAATATTTTACAACATATAAGGGTGCGTGGCGCATGAACTTGCAATTTAGCGATACTAACATAAATGATGGGTCATGTGAACTTGCATCAAAACCAAAGTATAACTAAGTAGGTGACATATGAAATGGCATAGTTTAGGCTAATACAAACTTGTGTTTAAACATGTTTAACTTGGCATAATGTCAAACACAAAACTAGCATGTTGTATATTCACCAAAATGTCCAATTTTAACATCTAATCACATAGGTTATTTCAACATGAACTTGCATAGTTTTTGAAACCCAAACGATACTTAACATAAATCCAATTATACTTGCAAATAAACATGAACTTGCATAATTTATGAAACCCAAACGATGCTTAACATAGAACCAATTATACTTGCAATTAGACATGAAAATGATATCATAGGTTTTGGGTCATGTAGGCATAAAAGGTTTCAAGTCTAAATCATGTTTACATAAATTCTAATTTAGACTAAGGGAATATACATAGTCCATGCCATCGGCATATACATAAAGGGATCAATTTCTAATTTTTGCCACAAACTTGCAAGTGTCATTGTTTTCACATACAATTGTTCAATAGGCTTGCATCAATCAATTTATGCCACAAACATCAATACACAAGTCATGATGGAACCATCACAATACATAGAATTCATATAATACAATAACACAATTCTATTTTCATTTACATTGAATCACATCACAATTCTTATTTATATTCTGAAAGGTCACTATACTTACAACGAATGCAGAATCTTGAATTCTGGATTCTGAATTCTGAATTTGAGATGTGCTCCTTTGGGTAGACTAACGTTGCGTTGATAATTTTTGATTTAAACTTTAATCTTCTTCTTAGTTTTGATTCGTCTCTAGGCTTTTCTCTTGACGGCTATGTTCAGTTCCTCCCTAGCAGCATGATGACTCATTTCTCATATTTTTGTGTGAATTTTCAGTTGAGAGTTAGGGTGTATTTATGGATTTTTAAGTTGTTTTGAGCCGTCAGATGAAGACAGGAGGAATCTAGGCCATTCAAAGTTTAGAGAGCCAATCATGAGGTGACACGTCAGCCCTAGTGACACACAGAGCCATAGAAATTCGAGCCAGAGCCAGACCTGACCAGCCAGGTCGACCAGGCAGGTCGACACCCAGGTCGACACTATGGTCGACCTGGGGGGGACCAGGTCGACACCATGGTCGACCTGGGGTGACCAGGTCGACTCCATGATCGACCCTATGGTCGACCTGGTCTCTGGGCGGGAATTTTCCCGCCCAGCCCTGTTTGGACCTGAAATTTGAAAATTTGAAATTAAACTGAGCTGTTTGAATTTAAATTTGATTCTGAAACTTCCGAAGGCCATAACTCCTTCATACGGAGTCCGATTCGTGCAAACTCGGACTCTATCTCTAGCAGAATTCCGAGACGAACGCAATGGCGTAACCCGTTTCCCTTAATTCTTTCATCTAGAATTAATTATACTTTAATTTGTGAAGCTTAGCGTTATAGAATTCACGGGGTGTTACAAATGCGGCAGTAGGTAGGGTTTTACGAAGCTGGGTATATCTGTGTGTTATTTACTTTTCCGCGTTTACTCTGATTATTACATGTGTTGCTATTATTTATTACTCAGTGAAAAACCGCGATAAACCCTATTTAACCCCCCTCTAGGGTTAATTTAGATCCTACAACCAAGAGCATGGAGTAGTGAACATCTTCATCGCTACTTTACTTAAGCCTTCGTTTTATACATTTGAATTTATGCTTTCAGTTAGTACTTTGTCTTCAATTTAGACAATGTAATAAGGTAGATGTTGCCCATGATTTTCATTAGTTTTTTAATAAAGGCTCTTGATACCACATGTTCTTAGTGTTCCTTCATATGTGTAGTTTGTTCAATATGATACGACCGTCTGACATTTGTAAGCGCAATACGATGAATGCGATGCCTCAGTGCTTGTCATCGGTTCACCCAATAAAGTACATCATTGGACTAAGACCATATGGGTATAACCCGGTCACCCATAAAATAATTTGACCCCTGAATGAACTACATAACAAGAATAAATAACTCATGACATGAGTATCCAGCCATCAACCCTCATACTTCGGACTTAAGAGAAACCACTCCAAGCTATGAGAATGTGAAATCGACCATCATTTAGCCAACTCCAATCCTCAGAGTTTGTATTTGAGCATAAACGGTGAACGATCAATGCCATCAATTTTAACCTGACAATACCTTTAACTCGAACCTGAATTAGCGACATGTGAGTATAAAAGGAAAATTACGATGCCTGAATCCAAGCTCCTCATGACTTGGGATCAATGATCGGATGGAGATTCCAAGAACGGACCCAACTCCGAATTCCCTACGACTTAAGATCGACGACCGAAATGAGATCTCAAGAGTGGAATCAACAACTTCAAACTTCACATAACTCGAGTCCAAGACTGGAAGGAGATATCGAGAATGAAGTTTTAAATGATCGATTTAAACTTAAGTGTGGCGATGAGTTATAATGCATTAGTACAACTAATGGAAAGTACAAAAATTCGTACATTTAGGCAAATTTACATGAAATAAAAGGAAAAGAAACTTTTATTTACAAATAAAATTACAATATAATGATATTTGCACAAATATTATTATGTGACTAAAAGCAAGGGTCGTACTCACATTACATCTGTCTAAAAAAGTGAAAAATATATCGGTAAACTAGGAAATCACTTAGAATAACCACCCGTCTTCTTTTTACAAAACTTCTTCAGCTATAACTTACTCTAAGTGTTTTTCCTTTTCCTCTTTATGTTTCTCCTACTATCACCACATATTTTCCCATTTGGTGGTGTAGGCCGGTGATGGAACTTAACCTCGAATGCTTTGGTCGGGCCTTGATCAGATGTTTTCTTAGTTTCATCAGATATCACTATAATTTATTCCTTGGCTAGAAATCGCCTTCAAAGGTGTAAGGTTAAATTCAGCTACTTCTTTTGAGGCTTGCGTGTTTTTCTCTTCTTCTTAGCCTTCCTTTCTACTTTAATTTTCTCTTGTTAGGTGCCAAGCATGATTTGTTGTTCTTCGGCCAAATCTTGCATACTCGACCCGTTGGACATGCCATAAACTTCATTGATAATCACTTCCTTGGCTTTCTTTCCTTCCTTGAAAGTTACCAATTCACCCATCTTCGTAAACGTTTGCTTTAGACTGCCTCCTCTTCTAGGGTTATCTCCTCAAGCTCCATATTTTGAAGGAGTCTATGTCCTCGAAGTTTGAGTTCATGAGCTCTTTATAAGTCACTTCATCAAAAAGTTTCACTGGAGATATGTGTGGTCCATAAGTTGTCACCAGCGAGAAGGAAGTGGGAGGCTGAATCCCAAGTGTACTTATGGTACGGAAATGGAGCATAATTAGTCTTCTTTTATTCTTCGATAACTCGGTAGGAAGTCGAACGACTTCTTTAAAAGCATTAATCATCTTCTCAAAAATGGGAGAGAAAGTGGATATACCTTGTACTTTATATTCAATGCTTACCACTGAGGTTAAACCTTCATCAATTGACGACAACAATGGTCCAATTCCTAATTCAGGATTCTCGGGCCCGGATCGGTGATAGTTGATTGAGACAGACCAACGACGGCTGCAGACGAAGTGACAAAGGTTTGGGAAGCACTTATATCAACGAAATGAGCAACTATGATGCTCTCGGCTTGATAGCTTTCCCTTTCCTCTTAGTTGCTTCTACTTCAACATCCTCTTCCAATAGATGTCGCCCTTCCTCTAAAATCTGAGGATCATTTTCCTTTAAGTGTCGGGCCACCAATGTTGCCTCATCTACCACTTCAACATTTAAAGTAGAAACCTTGTCATCCAAGAATAACTTCCATGTCAAGGTGAAAATTCTACGTAATCATTTGTCCAATACAGATTACGATAACAAATGCTTAGAGTAGAATCAAAAATAGCAAAGTCAAGTTTCTTTTTAGTTTCATATTCAGCGTCTCGAGCTTTAGCCCTAAGCTCCTCGAGATTGATCTTGAACCCTTTTTGAGAATCATTTGCATGCTTAAGTACTTCTTTACTAGACTCTTCAACTGCTGCCTTGACCCTCCTCGCTTCTTCATGTTCCACTCAGTTGGCCTCTATCTCTTTTTCCAACTTCTCATTTTATCTTGTTAAGTGCTCGATTTTGATAAGCTCTTTCTTCTTACTTTACTTTTCTATGGTGAGTTCTTTGTTTTCTTTCTCACTTACCACTAACATAGTGGAATGGGAGGCCAATCCCTCTTTGTATTTTTCCCTTTCCTGAGTGGCTGCTTTAGCTATTTTAGCTATATTTTTATTGACTGGATTTAACTATTGCTTTAAATCAATAATCTCAACATCCCTCGCCTTTAACCTATTCTGATCTGAGCTTGCAATCCTGTATTGTTTGTAAATACCGAATAACCGATCAAATTTTCTTTAATAGTACTCCCCGAAATCGGATAGTTTTAGCGTAAAGATAATCTAATCAAAATCGTACCTAAGGTATTCCTATTTATGATATGTCTTCCATTGTTGAGAGTCATCTCCATATAAACCTCGGTCTTCTTTACAACTTCCTTCCCCTTCCTCTTCTCTCCTTAACCTGATTTTTTCATTATCATGGAGCCTCTGCTAGGCTTATCTTTACTTAAATCTGTGGGTAGAGATAGTGTAGGTGCTGCTGTAAGGGAAGAGGAGGAGGACGATGGATAGAAGATTGCCATATGCTCCTAGAATCAGATCTTTTAAATACTTTATTGGCTTTGTACTAAAAGGAATGGATCATGACCATAGGGAATAAGTGTCTCTTCGACTATTGCTGCTACTATAATCATATGAGCACTTGCGGCATGACTAGCGCTCTTGCGCATCGCTAAAGAAAGATCCTCCAATTTCAAGTTGTTTGGGGAAAGGGCTCTCTTGAATTTTATGTTTATCCCCTCCTTTACCCATATCTTTGCCTCGTCTATCTGAGACTTTATCACTCTCTCGGACCTTTGTTATTGAATAAGATAAAACTCGTGTTAAAAATAGTTAATCAATGCATAAGTATGGTATTATGCAATAATTATAAGTGTGTGGCCTAGTGTCTCCCTCCCTCCCCCAAGGACCGGTTTATAGTTTTCTTGAAGATGTTATCTCTCTAGCATATGACAGTGTCAATTTTATCTAAGAGCTTGGTAGCAAACCCTTTACATTAACATCTCCTAATCCAAAGAAAGTTGCTTCTAACAGGATCTTGTCCAGATCTTTGAATTTCCCTTTTACCTATATTGATTCAGTTGTAGTCACGGGAGATATCGATTTTGTAACTTTTTACCTCCTTGTCTCTATTGATGGAGAAGGAATTGGGGTGGGTGGCTAATCCTCTTCTCTCTTAGGCACTTCCTCGCCAGCCGCATAATCACCTTCCATCTCCTCCTTAGATCTAACGACTTCTTCTTCAACTGAGGGAAATTCCAGATGCACAACGATGAGCATATATTCTTCACCAACCACCACAATCTCATTGTCCCCATGGCCGACGGAACGAACCTCAGGCAACAAGTCCATAGTGTAAAGGAGATAGTCTGAAATCAGGGATCGCGTACCATGGAAATCCACTCCCGTATCTCTTAGGGTTAGCGTCCAGTCCAAATACTCCTGTCCCGATGGCCTTAGGGAAATGCCTATAAAATTAAGATTTCGTGTTAGTCTAGAACTTATAACTCGACTAACATGAAATATCACAAGCAAGTGTTGACACACCTACATCCTTCTAACCATCACCTTGCAATCCCTGGTGGGCAACTCATGTAAAACAATTCATGCTTAAATAACTTCGTTTATTCCACGCCCTCAAGATGATTTGAATATTGGGATGAGCCTCAAGATGAATAAGTAATAGAGATATGTTCCATCGCTTGAAAGTGTACAGATATCTAATGTCATCTCTTGTTGGCTCTCGATCCAATTTCCCAACATATAGAGTGTAGTCCAAAGGAAGAAGTAATAGTTGGATGAGGCTACGCAAGCGCCAACTGCATCTAATAAAGTATCTCAGATGCATGGGAAGAAATGGGCCATGCACCCAGCGACACACATATATCTGTTACAAGCTATAAATACTTCCGTGGGTGCATGCACACTCTTGTCCCGTCAAGGGTCCCGGACATCATTTGGTGGTACATCGTACTTTACGTAGATCCTTGCTAACATTTTCATCAATTGTAGATGCAACAGAATAAGAGGATACTCCAGGATCACTACATCCTCCATAGTATTCGACGTTGGTGGAACACCTTCCTGATCAATTCCTACATCCACAGACCCTTGTGGGCCCGCTTCTACAGTGGCTAACTTTCCTCGACATTTAATTCACCATCAGAAGGATCTACTGGTTGGTTCTTTGAGATACTCCTTCTGGCTTAGCCTCATGGATTGATTCGCCTATTGGGAAGGGTTAGATTCTTCAGAACTTGAATAGTCACTTGATGAATGGTACGACCGATTGCTGAACGGTTGGATTCTGGTGTAGTTCGGAACTCTCGGCTTCCAAACCTTGGAGTTGTATTGAGTTTTTACTGGATACAATCTACTTACTTGCAAACAATCACAACATTTAGTGCGATTAACCTGTACTCCCAGTATTAGTGTACATTAATGTGGAATGTGCAGTGTTGTGCATGCTCATGCAAATTAGATATACACTTTAGAATGTGATGATGATATTTAGTTCATAATTGGAATGACTATCATCACAAACCATTTTCCCAACACATGGATCGAATCTTAGGATTTTACTGAAGATCAGATCGAAAGTCAGAATTCAGGATCAGCAGTTCTATCATTTGTCCATAGTCCATTTTTATGCTATATCGTATGTGCATGTTTGAATCGTTCATTCGATACGACAATCAAGTTTATTCCAATATGTAATTGATTGAAATGTTGACTCAACAATGACAAAGTGATGAAATCACGAACTTGGAATTCGTAATCGAATCATATATCACATAACTTCACAAAAAAAGTTATACCGAACATTAAGTTACGCAAATCGATTGCATTCAAGTTCATTTCCTGATTCGATTACATCCAAATCCATGACTCAAGCCGATACAACAAAAACGCCGATCTGATCCCAACAATTCATCAGATCAGAAAAATCAAAACCGACTTCCACTAGTTCAGATCCGAAAATTTAGGATCCCTCCATTTCTCCTTCTCTTTTATCTGTTCTTCCCGATTTTCGATTTGACTTCCCAAAGTTTGGATCTAAAAACACCCTCCTTTCTTCTACCTTTCCTCTTCCTCCCTTTTCCTTCTGCTTCAGCATACCTTACTTCTCTTTCCACTTCCTACATTTTTTGGCATATCCAAACCTCTGTAACCTCGACGACTCTATTCACCACTACAACACAACATCACCGATGCCATCACACCCTGCCCATCATCATCATGTCCATCAAAGTCCCAAAACCTAACAAATGATTGAATAACGGGGAAGAACCCACCATGAACTGGAGAATGACAGAAGGGGTAGGGTTGATGATCGATAATGATGCAAAGGTGATGGTGTGTGGTGAGGCCGCGATGAGTTACGAGCTTCCTAGGTGGAAGGGTTGGAGGGGCTGAATGAGAGTATCGAAGTTCTTGAATCGACATGAGGAGAAAAAGTGAAAAAAAATGGAAGTTTAAAGGGTTTTAGGTACTTATATGTAATGGAAGGGTAACCGACTCCAATATGCTATTCCACTATTTTTTTCTAAGCGTAGGGTTTGATATTTATCCCTATAGAAAAGCATGAATCTCTTAGAAAAGAGATATGATTGGAGGAAATTTCTTTTCTTTTTTCTATAGATAAGGAAGAGCCTTACTGATGGTCTCTATTGGTGTCGATCCCTAAATGATGTTTATTTTAAAAAAAGAGGGGAAGGAGAAAAGGGAAAGGAGGGACAAACGTAAGTATTTTCATTTCCATACACATCCATGTGTGACAATTTCCAAAGTATTCAATCAAAAGTGCAATCATCAAGGGAAACGAGGGACAGATGCAAGTATTTTTATTTCCATACACGTCCATATGTGATAATTTCCAAAGTATTCAATCAAAAGTGCTATCATCAAGTAGTCAAATATCGAACATATACTCACTAAAATAAAACCAATCATTCATTTCTCACGATATACGTTATAAACTCGAACAATATTAAAAATTTGGATGTTAAGCGTATGGCCATGTGCATACATTTACATTTCCATACTTCTATTTATTAAAATCTTTGAGTGTATCACATAAAAACTCGTACAAGCGTGCAGATGCATGTGCGACTCTAAACCGACAACAACATGTGCATACATTTACATTTCCATACTTCTATTTATTAAAATCTTTGAGTGTATCACATAAAAACTCGTACGAGCGTGCAGATGCATGTGCGGCTCTAAACCGACAACAACTTACTTACACTTAGGTGTAAGTAAGATCCGACGACTAACATTTAATTTTTTGAATCGACAGAAATTAGGTGTCCAACTCGAATTCGAACGATTATCAGTCTGAATGGTTATGTTCAGATCATAACCATAAAAAAGCTAAAATCGCATACTTATACCATTGAAGTTTGACAAAGCGTTACAAACGCTCAAAAGCGACATACTCCTTGATGTACGATACTCGAAAGAAGGATCACAACCATTCTTTGAGCACATCATGGAGTTCAACCCCTATCATTAGGACTTGTTTCGATCCAAAGCACGTCATTTCATGCAAGATACACTTTGAAGGGAAAATACTACTCGAGCTTTTGGCCCAGCTATTAAAGCAATCTTGATTGTCACGACTCGACGATACATTGCTAGACTACTCAAAAACATCAATCGAACGCCTAAAGGTTAAGTTCGGATGGTACCATACGACTACGATCATTTCACTCACTAGAATAGCTCCTGAGAACTCTCGCACAAAGGGATCAGTATAGCTCTCATAAAGGAATCGGTATAACTGCGGCACAAATCCACATAATTCACTTCTTCGACCAACAAAGTGGCATAACTCAAAAAACAGAACCCAACCAAACTCCATGGATCAACTCAAGAAAGCAAGGAGGACCCATCATAGAAGTTGTGGATCCTATCTCGCAAAATTGGGGGATCGTTACCGATTCTATTGCATATTGATTTTGGGCATGAGCCTCGCAAAACTCACCTATTAACGGTTCTTCAATTCTCCCGCTTGACCAGCAACTATAAACAGTCTCTTCACATACGAAACATGGATCTTTTGGCAATTTGATTACTTTGAATTATCTTATTTCAGAGTCATACTGAACCAAGCACTATATTTTGAGAAATTCAGCGATAAAGTGATCAAATATTCAAAATGGACGTAGACTGATCAACACCGAAACACCATAAGTTATTGTCTCTCTTTTCTATCGTATTTCTAAATTTACATTCTTCATTTCATTTATTTTAGTTTAACTGTCGTTGAATTCGCTAGGTATTTTACTATTTTTGTGTGAACAATAACAATTACAACTACATCAAAATGAAAAAAATTTAACCCAAAGTGGTGGTATAACAAAAATTAAACAAATAAAAATAAGTGAAAATTAGGAAGGCATCTCTATTATACTTTCATATTGTAAAGCTGATCCCTGTCAAAGATTATTGTAAATTCGCTCCCTATTTTTTAGAAATAAAGAAAATTATTGTTGATATGTCAGCAAGTTTTATAAGTAATTGTTGATATGTCAACAACTTTCACTGGTAAATTTTCATTGCAAATCCTCCTCTGTTTTCTAGAACGAAGGAAAAACTATTGTTGAAACGTCAGCAACTTTTATAAATAATTACTGATATGTCTGCAACTTTATACAATGTACAGAAAAGTGATTTTTTTTTTTTTTTTTTTTGCTGAAATGTGAGCAACTTTTGTAAATAATTGCTGATACATCAGCAATTTTTGTACCGTTTATAGAAAAGTTGCTGATATGTCAGCAACTTTTATGAAATGTCGTATAATCTCTACAACAATCGAAGATAAAAAACAGAGACTTAATTTACACTGAAATTTAATAAAGGACTTTTTGTGTATTTTAAATCTTAATATGGATCTGTGCCAAACTTCGATGTAATTGTTTTAATTAGTTCTAAATAGAAGAAAAATGTTGATTTTCAAATATAATGAATTCAATTAAAGAAGTTCACCAATCAGCAGCAGATCGCCAAGAATTAAAGATGCTAATAAGAGCTTGAGATGCATGCACAATGGTTGATAGCATGAAAATTCAGACGAAACTGAACACAAATTTAAATGAAAGTTAAAATGAAAATTCAAAAGAAACTGAAAGTTGAAATTATCAGGAGTGAAAATTGAAAGTCAAAATTTGAAACAAAATTAGGTATAGAGCAACAAGATGGTTAACTTGAAATAAGGATACAGAGGTAAACATACAAAAAGCCAGACTTGTAAAATGGAAACGGGAATGCAAAACATAGCAAAAAATTGTTATAATTCATGATAAGTAGATCACTTCCTGCTTTCAAGAATTATTGTAATAAAACTCTTGATATCCATTAAAATGGTAGTTGCAATTTTGATTTATGACTCGAAGTGAAATTGAAAACTCATGATGTAAACAATACGTATATAATAAATCTTCATCAAATTGGATTAGGAAAACTCAAAATTAGATCCGTGAAGAACTGAAAGAATTGATTTAGACACATATTTAGGGTCAATAAAAATAATTAGATCTAAAAAATTAGATTCATTAGAACCCAATAGATCTTAAAAAATATATTAAAAAAAGATCTAGAAGTTTGAATCGGATCTAAGAAAAAAGAAGATATAACAAATGCACAAATCTTCTCAAACAGAAAATAACTGTAGAACAAATCTAGAAATCCATGAATTGACAATCCTCAAATAAAATGATTTACATGGCAAATTCATAAATGTAGTTCTAGAAGATTTCAAAAAATAGCTATAATAGAATCTCATGCTGATAACGTATTATAAAATAAAATAGACTAGATAATAAAAGAGAAGCCACTAGAGAGAACAGAAAAAATAAGGGAAAGGTCTTTTATTTCTATTGATTCAGTTATACAAACAATGTAAACAATCTCTCTATTTATAGAGTCTACGTGACATGTAAATTACAGTAAAGTATTAGCATATTAGCATATTTACCCTTATTATTTGTACATATTACAACAAGAACCTAGATGTATAACAAATAAAATAAAAATTTAAGAAAATACCGTGAAGGACAAAATTTCCACTTGATAAAACATACGTGGGCATCGTTGTCCATACCATGTAAAAAAATCAATGAAACTGATAAATTTGCAGCTCGCTGTTCAAGATGTCAATGTATATAGTACTCAAGAAAATAGCAAATATTTTTGCAGTGTTAATTATAAATTATTATTTATTTTTTGAGTAAATTATTTATTTCATAGAATATGGTTCTTTATCTTTATTTTAATTTTAATCATTTATCATTTTCAGCATTTTGTGGCTTGGAGCAGGGTGTGTTGGAGTACAACATGGGAATTTTTGTTGCTAAAATCTAGTTGGAAGCTTTGCGATGACAGTGCAAGAATCTACCAAATGTAAATTCAAGAGCATAATTCTGAAACCTTCAAACTTAAAAGCATGGCAGCAGCTGTCACAAAGGAAATGAGAAATAAATCAGACTGATTGATCAGCAATAAAAAGGAGTAGGTAGAAATTTATAACAAAAATGCCCTAATCATTCAATAAAGAAAGAAGAATTGATGATGACAACCATAAATAGGTTAGATAGGACACACATGCGCATAATAATTCTTACTTCATAAGTTGCTGGATATATGCAGCTAATATAGGCCAGTAAGAGCTGGATTTGTCAGGTTTTGTTCATCAAATATTAAGATTGTGAACTGTGTACAATATCATAATTCAATTTCTCATTCAATTCAATGGATAAAACCTAGATATTGATTTAAATACAGCATTTTAATGACTGTTATATGACCACATTTTTTTTTATATATATTTTTTCTTCTTCCAGGAACTGGAGTATAAAGTTTTGTATAGGGAAGAAGAAGAAAACTGCTGTGATTTTTCAATGCAGAGCCGTGCCTTTTTCGGCACTGAGTTATAGTAGTACGATTTTTTTTTTATATGGCATCAAGATCGATGCAGCTCTGCAGCAGTGAATGTAAAAGAAATGTCTGAAATTCACATGAGAATTTATCGCGTAGCGTTTAGGTGAAGCGAGATGAAATTGATGCTGAAGGCAAGGCTACTGACATTTCAAAGTAAATGCTCTGACTCTGCGAAAAAGACGGGGTCTTTTACTTCATGTTCACTTTTGCAGGCTAGGTTTTGAAATTAAATATTTGTTCAACTAAATTTTGAAATACAAAAATGGTTGTTAAATAAGCTAGCTATAACATTGGTAATATGTGTTTATTGTTGAGTTACTGTACTTAGGATTGCAATAGTGCTTGCGGACAGCGGCAGATCTTGCTTTGAAGTTAGAGCAATAGCCATGAAGTTGATTTTAAATAGGGCAAGAGGTTGAATTTAGGTTTTTTTTTGCACTGCTTTTGAAATTTGAAGGTAGGGCATTGGCTTTTGCTGGACTATATGTGGGTACACCCCTGCTTGTTGAACAGGTTTTTTGTGTCTTTGACCCGTCATGAGGTTTTAGAATCTCGCCTTAGACCGGCCTCGTAAACTAGGTGCAGATCTAAAATTTTGCTTCGTGTAGGAAACCTTTACGGATCATGGTAGATTCAACCCGTCCCAAGACCCAACGAAACCAAGTACCAATATATACAATTTTATCACTACAAGGAGCGGCTGAATCTGCAACGGGGGAGGGCGATGGCTTGCGACGGCTAAAAAAGCGGCCATCGCAAGCCGTCGCAAACCGTTGCACGGGGCGAGATAATTAACTGCTACCCCTTCTTCTCCAAATCATTTCTGCAACGGAAATTAAAAAAAAAAAAAAAAACCTCTTCTCCGCCGTCGCTCGCCCTTGCTCCGATTTCAGCCACTCCAATCCTCTCAAATCGTGCCGGTATGTCTTCTAAACTCTATTTCATGTTTAATTAGGGTTATTTAGAGTTATTTAGGGTTAATTTGTATGTTTAAATTGGGTTGTAAATTCATTGTTTATGGACATGAAATTGGTTGTCTTGTGAGATGCATATGATGTTGCTTTTGTTATACATTGATTTGGGAATAAGTGGAATTGATTAGGAGGTTGAAATCATTGATTATCACATATGTACTTTGATTTAGGAGCATGAAAACGATGATTATCATGTATGTAAACGTGATTGGTTTGCTGTAGTAACTTGATTATGATTATCACATATTTATAACGTAACACCTTAAATTTGAATTGAAATTAAATAATTAACTTGAAAGCTTAGTTTGTATTTCAAAAATTGAAACTAATTTATTAAAATTAACTTCATAATTTATACATTAAACTAAAATTAACTAAAACTAATTTATACTTCATAATTCTCACTGTCATGTTATTTTACAAATTGAAATCAGGCAAAAATATTATATAAACGCTATGTAGTTAATGCGCGAGCGTAGACGGAAAAAGGCGCAAGGCGCGACTAAGGGGCTTTTTTGAAGTTTAAGGCGCACCTATTAACGAAGCGCAAAAAAGCCCAAAGCACATAAAGCGCGCTTTTTTCATTTGAATTGTTTTTTTGATTTAAACTTAGGTTAAATGTTTTTTTGACTATTTATGTGAACCGGGTGCAAAACATACCGGATTTTAGTGAAACCAAAAATAATAGGATCTAATTGGGGATATCTTTCCAACGAATCCGAAAAATCAAAATTTCATAGCGGGAATCAAAAGATATGTCCAGTTGAAAATTCTGAATAGTCGCTATGGAATTCAGACCCTTAAAAATAGATATTTTGCAAACGACCTCGGATTTCGACGAAACCACTTTTGTTGGATCCGTGATGTCAAGTTATTGCTAGGTTTCAAATTTCGTAATTTTTCGAATCAATATGTGAGCGTGGCAAAGGAAAACGCGTTTGACCAGTTTTAGTTGATTTTAATCGACTGGAAATTGGCCATTTTTCCAACGGTCTCAGAATTCTACGAAACTAGTTTTGTTAGGACAGTATCGTCAATACGAAGCTAGAAAATATTTTTCGAGAATTTTTAGAGTTAGTATGTGACCCCGGTAAAATGAAATACGAGTTCAAATTCAATATATAGAGTTATATGTTGATTTTAACGGAAACTGATTGTAACGATCGAATCAGCCTACGATACATATCCCATTGTGTTCGGAATGGGGGTGAAACGCTATGGACGACAGGCGGTGGGCCTCGTTTAGAGGTCGTATGTAAAAGTCAACTTTTTTGAAAATAAAATAATTAAATAAATAAAAAAAATATAAAACCCTTATCTTCCCTCTGCCCCCCCCCCTTCAATCGATTACAGATGAAAAAAAAGGAAAAAAACCGTGCCCTAGCCCATCGATCCGCTGCCCCCTCCCCGATCGTCACCTCCGCCTCACGCCGACAACCCCCCTCCCTTCATCGCCATCCTCCTTCTTCCTCCCCTCGCGACCCTTCTCCTCCCTCCGCAGATCCAAAACCGCACCCCCTCCTCTCTAATCCCACCTGCGCTCCACCACAAGCCCACTGCACCTCCCTCTGACCCGCCGCCGCTCTCTCCTCCTCTAGCAAGAACCGCGCACACCTTCCCTCGTCGAAGAACAGGGCCGTTCGACTCCCGCTGGTCCTTCGGTGGCTCGCGGATCGGTGAGGAAGGCGATGCAATTTAGGGTTAACGGTTCCAGACTATTAACAGTAAGTTTTGTTGTTAGTTTAACTAATTTTTATTTATTTCTATTTATTTACTTTTCAGTTTATATATAGTAAATGTGTTTAGAGAAAAAATCTATGTTCTTTTATAGAGAAGAAGTTTAAATAAAAAATCTGAATTTTGATAAATAACAAGTTTCGATTTTTATTTATGACAGGATTAGACTTTTATTTATTTAAAGATTGGTTTTTATTTTTCAATGAAAAAGAAGTGATTTTTCATTAAGAAAAGAAGTGATTTTTCATTGGTAAAGAAACGATTTTTATATATTGGACAGCGAAGTAAAAATTCGATTTTTATATATTGAATAGCGAAGTAAAAATTCGATTTTTATATATTGAATAGCGAAGTAAAAATTCGATTTTTATATATGTAGTGACTACGGGCGACGAAAGTGACGAAAGGCGAGAACGACGAAGACTTCTAGAAAAGAAGAGTCAAGATGATTGGATAGTTATCGGTGAGAACTTCTCACTCAAATTTCCTTTTTCTAGTTATATATATATACTAGGATGCAGACGGTGTTTAGTAGCACCCGACACCCGTCATCCACAGACCATGGATGGCTTGTTTGTTAAATTGTTTGGTTGTGTAGTTGGTTAGATTATTTGGTTTGAATTGAATTGTTTGGTGAATTGAATGGATTTGATTGATGTGTGAATGGCGTGGGCCTTCACTAGACCGGGGATAAGGCTAGGCCTCGTCCCGTTTCTAGTATCGTGCCGTTATGCCGCCGAAATTTTCTAAAATAAGTTAGAAAAATAAAAATATCATTTTATTTAAAGAATGAACTGAATAGAAATTCATATGTTGAAATAAAATGTTTTATCGTTAAAAATATAATTTTTAACGTGAAAGTGAATAAATAAATATTTATAAACAAATCGGCCGATTTGTTTATATACACTGATTTGACTGACATTGATTGGGTCGATAAATTTTACACATCACCCAACTGCACAAATAAAATCTGTGTTTGATTGTTTGAAACCCCACACGGGTATTGGGATAAAATACGGCATACACTAATCCCAATAATTAGTTGTATGTCGATCGATTGATTGACAGGCTGTTATAAGCGTTAGATATCTGTATTTAATGCTTATACATTGTAGTGCACTTTGGATGATGGTTGATTATTTATCGTTGCTATTATATGCATGTGTTGTATGGAATCCATATAATTAACTTTATATGGTAATTGATTGGGCCTCATTCCAATTTATAAAATAAAGAACATTATAAAATAAAGGTTCATGTGTTGACCGTACTCATCCGTTGAGAGTAGTCATGTGTTGAACGAAATATTTTAATAATAAAATTCACATCTTTATCAATATAAAATAAAGGTTCATGTGTTGACAGTACTCATCCGTTGAGATTAGTCATGTGTTGAACGAAATATTTTAAAAATAGAAATATTTAAAATAGAAATATTTGAAATAGAAATATTCGAAAAGGAAATATTTGAAAAAGAAATATTTGAAATAGAATATTAGAAAATAGAAATATATGAAGCCGTGTTGATTAGATTGACGCCATTTTGATGTGAACGATATTTATATCGATTTTATTCATTTTAAAATGAATATTGAAAAGTGATTTCGAAATCGAATATTTTGAAATGAAATTTGAATTAAATTGAATAGAAAACGAATTCGAATTGAATGGAAAACGAATTGAATTCGAATTGAATATATAACAAATTTGATTTCAACTGAATATATAATGAATTTGATTTCAATTGAATATATAACGAATTTGATTTCAATTGAATATATAACGAATTTAATTTGATTTGAATAGAAAACGAAATGAATTCGAATCGAATAGAAAACGAATTTAATTTGATTTGAATATATAACGAATTTGATTTCAATTGAATATATAACGAATTTAATTTGATTTGAATAGAAAACGAAACGAATTCGAATTGAATTGAATAGAAAAGAAAATGAATTCGAATCGAATTAAGATCGATTTGAATTGAAATCAAATAGAAATGAAAGTAAAAAGAATTTATAATAGAAAATTCAATTTTTTATTTGAATTTGAAATAAAGGTTGAAATTGTTTTTGAAACGAATTCAAAACTATTTATAAAATTCGTTTTAAATAGGAATCGACGAAATATATATTATATATATAATATAATGGCATGAATAGAACGCGCCGCGCCACGGCAGTTCGTGAATTTCAACCATTTATTTCAAACGGACATTACGGGAGATCCGACCGTCGGATTCTCCTAAAACCGGAACCGTTGGGTTCATATCGAAAAGAGCTTTCTAACGAATATTAGAAATTTGAAATCTAACGGTTGGATTTGGAGATACGTCCAAATCAATTTCAGAAAAGGTCGCTGTAAGTGCAGTTCGATGGCCGTTGATGGAAATCGACTGTACGGGCCTTGATAAAATTATTAAAAATAGTAATAATTTGTGTCAAATCATAAGAAATGATTTGGGAAAAATTGGGATGAAAAACTCCATATATGAAAAGATAAAAATAATTTTTTATCGAAATGAACTAGTTTAGAACTAAATTAAAAACCCATTTATTTTAAATAAATAAATTGGATTTGAAATGGGTTTTAAATAGAATTGATTAGTGGGTTTATCGTGAAGGGTGTTTTAAATAACACTTGTTCTTTAACCCGATAATAAATAGAATGTGATTTTGGTTTATCGTGAACTGTGTTTTAAATAACATTAGTTCTTTAACCCAGAAAAAGGAGTTTTAAGGAATCTGCAATTAGATTGAAATGTGAATTGATAATTTAAATTATCAAATTTGGAAAATGAGCGAGAATGGAGTATCACCAGTTTTGCTCCAAAGAGATAGTTAAATCTTTAATTAGATTTGAAAGTGAAATGGTAACTAATTTTACCGATAACACCGTGGTGTTAGATATGGAGTATTACCAGTTTTTCTTCATGGGATGAATAGGTTGGGATTGGGAAATAAAATAAATAATTACTCCGGTGTGGTTCGCTAATCTCGACTAGTTTGGAAAACCATAATTTGGTTTGAAATGACATCCAAAGGAAGATTAAAGGATAAATTTTAAAGAATTTATCTTGGATAAAATTAATGGGAACCTTTCCCTAAGAATTGAAATTTAGAAACTAGCTGTAGGTTAGTTAAGAAGAATGGTTTCCTGGGTATTGATCTGATGTTGGTTTCGGCCTTCGGGGTTAATATTTGGGGAATTGCTCTCTTACTGATTTACGGTTAGTGACTAATGAATTGGAATGAGGCGTATGTTGTGTTTGTGTAACATTTGTTTTAATATACGCGGGTTGTTCGGAAAGGCCGGGTTTATACCCATTCTGAATAACCGATTCGAAGATATGTCGAAGATGAAGACGGTGGTTGAAGACCGGAAGTCTTCACATCGTTTGGGTGATTACTGATGATCTTGATTGGGCTGTGCACCCAAGATGAGGGAATCAGTTGGTGGTCGTCCAGACATACTTGGAGATCGATGGATATGCGAGGAAAGTGCCTCCGGTTTCGTTCAGACCTAGAACGAACTTGTAAATGGATTGTGTGTCTGACATTGGATTTTATTCTGTGTTGATTGATTTCTGTTAAATATATATCTGTTTGGCGGCGGAGAATTTATTCTCTTGCTTAACGCCCTTCTCTGAGACGTACGAGCTTAGAGGTTATATATCGATATATATCAATCGCATGGCATGAATTGCCTGTGTGGCACGCTGAGTTGCATGGATCAAGGCTTCTGTTGAAAAGCAAAGTCTTGTGGTTGATGATCAAAGCACGGCCTACGTGGCAGCTTTGTGTATAGCGTGGATTCGCGAGCCTCACACCTCGGTATGAGTCAAAAACAGGATGAGGACCCAAGGAGTGCACGACGTTTCTTTCTAGCTATGGGTGGTGTCAGTGACCTACCAGCCCTGACATTTATATACTTTTCACCTTTGTGGTTTGGATGCGAGGCGCCTCGATTATAGGTCCTATAGGGCAGGGAAACGTGTGTTCAGGAATAATTAATCCTCAAACGTAAGAGAGGACCGGTCTTGGAGGATCCCAGGGTTACCCAGAGTGTGTAGTCCTGAGGCATTTGCTAGAGTGTCTCGAAGCGGAGAGGAGCTTGCCCCTTGCCTCGACTCATGACGGAAATCCAATTTCCAATACGAGATATTTCGGCTTTATTTGTAGAGCCTAGTATGGCGACATAGTAGCATGGGATGCTATGCCGTCTATGATTGATATTTATGATTGAAAATTGTTTGGACACTATACACTTATTATAGTATCAAATGATTTGTTTTAAACGTACCAAGCATGTTTGGCAATTATAAGGGAAAACCCTATCCTCCGGCTTGCGTTGCATTGTGTGATGGGACCTGGGTCTTATAATAGCTTCATTTTTCGAAAAAGCATTGCGCTGTTTATTCTATGCACTGGTATTCTTGGAAGGAAACTCGTTCCGTGTTATACGGCGTGGTCCCTTGAATTTCTCTCTTTTAAAGTAAAGTTTTAAATAACTGTTTTAGTTCTCACACCAGTCACATGACTGACCTGGAGTTTATTGTTTTAACCTAAACTCTGGGTGCCCTCATTTTCCGCACGGGCAGCTAGTAGTTTTGGTTTTGCAGATTTATATTCACAGGATCCTGATTTACAGTTGGAACGATGCTCGGAAAGCTCTGTATCCGTGTATCACTTCTAGTTGTGCTTTTGTATTATTTTCCGCTGCAGTACTGTATTTAAACCTCTAATATTTATCGAATGTAATATATTCATTTATACTCTGTATATTCTTGTATTCTGATGGAATTGTTGTAATAACAATGAAATGTTCTTCTGTTTGTGTTCTGATTTGTCCTGTTCTCAAACGATCAGGGGTTTCGAACGGTCTAGATCGGTTTAACGACTGATTCGGATCGAGCGAAATTCCCGGCCGTCACAAACGTTGACTTTGTCAACAAGTTGGATAGAGCTTGGCGGGTTTGCACACCAACGCTAGATATACAAGCAATGTTAGATACCCTTGGATTACTATTATTATTACTGAAAATATAAGCACAAAAGAGAGTTATGCGAATTCAACTTAACACAACTTAGTTTTAAAGATTCGAACAACCAATATAGGTATTTTAAGTCCTCCACTTTATTAAACAAAGACTACAATTTAGAATAAACTTCATAGCCATCACCTAAGAATCTCCTTATGTACCGATTACACTATAATCCTTCAAAAATCAACTTTTCATTATATTTCTTATTTGATCTAAGTTGAGAGAAAAAAATACCATCAACTGACTAAAAGTTGTAAACTTATTTCGTGGTATCACTCTAAAATGAGTCGTGTCTGTGTGAGTGTGTGTTATATATATATATGTATGTATATATATATAAAGATGTGATGCAGACTTGACTCCCCCACACTAGATTGAGACAGTGTCCCAACTATCTAAGGTATGCAGACAAAAATGAAAGGGGAAAAAATTACGAAAACTAAAAGAAAAAAAATGTGTACCACCTGATTTCACGGTGGATGATCAGGCTCATGAAGATCGATAAGGTCATCGTCATCGTATTGCTCGAATTCCAAAAATGGTTTCAGTCGTTGACCGTTTACTTTGAAGATTTTTCCATCTTTAGGGTTTTCAATTTCAACTAATCCATGAGGGTATACTGTTTTCACAACATACGGTCCGGTCCATCGAGATCTGAGTTTTCCTGGAAACAAATGAAGTCTGGAGTCGTATAAAAGAACTTTTTGACCTACGTTGAATTCCTTGCGAAGTATGCTTTTGTCATGTTGGGCTTTTGTCCTTTCTTTATAGATTTTTGCATTTTCATATGCTTCATTCCTTAATTCCTCTAACTCTGAAATCTGTAACTTCCTATGTGAACCGGCATTTTCTATGTCATAATTCAAAAGTTTAATTTCCCAAGGAGCACGGTGCTCCAACTCAAGAGATAAGTGACAGGCCTTTCCAAAGACTAACCGATATGGTGACATCCCTAGATTGGTTCTGTAAGCAGTGCGAAATGCCCAAAGTGCATCAATCAGTTTTAAGGACCAATCTTTTCTGTTGGAATTCACGGTTTTCTCAAGAATTTGTTTGATTTGTCTATTGGAAACTTCTACTTGTCCACTAGTTTTTGGATGGTAAGGTGTTGACAGCTTGTGTGTGATTGAGTATTTCTTGAGCAAGGATTCAAAAGCACGATTACAGAAGTGAGTGCCATTGTCGCTAATGATAGCTCGGGGTGTGCCAAAGCATGAAAATATGTTTTCTATAAGGAATTGGTAACAACCTTGTTATCGTTGGTTCTGGTTGGAATGGCTTCAACCCATTTTGAGACATAGTCTACCGCAAGCAAGATGTAAAGATTCCCAAATGAGTTAGGGAATGGTCCCATGAAATCGATGCCCCATACATCGAATAACTCAATCAATAAAATGGGGTTGAGACGCATCATGTTTCGCTTAGTAATTCGACCTGTTCTTTGACATCGATCGCATTTAGAGCAGAATTCGAAAGCGTCAAGGAAGAGTGTAGGCCAATAAAAACCTCTTTGCAATACTTTTGCAGCAGTTTTTCTTGCTCCAAAATGACCGCCACAAGCGTGGTCATGTGAGAAAGAGAGAATACTTTGGTGTTCATGATCGGGTACACACCTTCGAATGATTTGATCTGGGCAATATTTGAAAAGACATGGGTCGTCCCAATAAAAGTTTCGAACTTTAGAAAGGAATTTTTGCCTATCTAGTTTCGACCATTCAGCGGGTGTTTGTTGCGTGACAAGAAAATTCACAATGTCAGCGTACCAAGGGGTGTTAGAGATGGAAAGGATTTGTTCATCGAGAAAATAGTCATCGATTTGGGTGTCATCAACATTTTCGTGCATAATTTGAGAGAGATGATCAGCTACAACATTCTTAGAACCCTTTTTATCTTGTATTTCTATGTCAAATTCTTGAAGAAGAAGGATCCAACAAATCAAACGGGCCTTGGCATCCTTTTTAGAAAGCAAATATCATAAGGCAGCATGGTCAGTGTAAACTATGACTTTGGATCCTATGAGATATGGTCTGAGTTTCTCAAGAGCGAAGACAACTGCCAAAAATTCCTTTTCAGTAGTTGAGTAATTCAGTTGGGCCTCGCTTAAGGTTTTGCTAGCATAATAAATAACTCGAGGGAGTTTATTGATTCGCTGACCCAAGATGGCTCCAATCGCAAAATCAGAAGTGTCACACATAAGTTCGAAGGGTTGAGTCCAATCAGGGGGTTGAATGATGGGAGTTGTGGTCAAGATTGACTTAAGAGTTTCGAAAGATGTTTTGCAATCATTAGAAAATTCAAACTTGACGTCTTTGGCAAGTAAGTTTGAGAGAGGTTTTGAAATTTTTGAGAAATCCTTAATGAATCTTCTATAGAATCCCCCATGGCCAAGAAATGAACGAACATCCTTAACAAACTTAGGAGGAGGTAGATTAGCAATCAAATCGATTTTGGATTTATCGACTTCAAGGCCATCTTTTGAGATGACATGACCTAGAACTATCCCCCTTTTTACCATGAAATGACATTTTTTCCACTTAAGCATGAGTGATTTCTCATTACAACGTTTTAGGACGAGTTCTAGATGAGTGAGACATTGGAAAAAAGATGATCCGTAGATTGAAAAATCATCCATAAATATTTCCAAGAATTCTTCCGGCATATCAAAGAAAATACTCATCATACACCTTTGGAAAGTCGCGGAGGCATTACAAAGACCAAAAGGCATGCGAGATAAGCAAAGGTTCCAAAGGGACAAGTAAAAGTGGTCTTATGTTGATCCTCTAAAGCAACAGGGATTTGGTTATAGCAGAGTATCCATCGAGAAAACAATAGTACTCATGTTCTGCTAAGCGTTCGAGCATTTGGTCAATAAAAGGCAAGGGAAAATGGTCTTTTTGTGTGGCTGAGTTGAGCTTTCGATAGTCGATACACACACGCCATTTTGTTTTGATTTTTGTTGGTACGAACTCATTGCTTTCATTTTTGATCACTGTGACTCCCGACTTCTTTGGTACTACTTGTACTGGACTCACCCAAGTACTATTAAAGATGGGATAAATGATGTTATTGTCTAGACATTTGATTATCTCTTCCTTGACCACTTCTCTCATGTTTGGGTTTAATCGCCTTTGAGCCTCACGGGTGGGTTTAGCCTCATCAACTAAATGTATGCGATGTTTCCACAATTGATGGGCTAATTCCTTTTATATCGCTAAGTTCCCACCCCAAAGCGTCCTTATCTTCCCGCAAAATTTCCAAGAGTTTTTCTTCTTGGTCCTCAGTAAGATCAGAGGCCAAGATTACGGGAAGAGTTTCTGAGGAGTCAAGGTAAGCATACTTAAGGTCTTATGGCAAGGGTTTGAGGTCTAACTTAGGATGTTTGTGGGTGTCAACATTGGTCAACATTCCTTGGTTAGATTCAGATGATGAAGGATTGGAGTCAAGAAATTCATTCAGTTTAGAAATGTATTCGAGTTCATCGAAATCGGAGTCGAAATGGTCAAGACACATTTTCAAGGTTTCAGAAGTGTCATTAAAGGACTCATCAACGGTGGTTTGAATCATGTCAATTTCATTAATCTCAAAATCGCTGGGTTGTTTGTTGAGATTAAAGATGTTCAGCTCAAAGGTTAGGTGCCCGAAAGAAAGTCGAAGTTGACCATTCCTACAATTAATGATAGCATTTGAGGTTGCTAAGAAGGGGCGTCCTAATATCAACGGTATTTGAACATTGGGATTTGAGACAGGCTTGGTTTCTAGAACTATGAAATCGACAGGGAAGTAAAACTGTTCGATCTGTATTAAGACGTCTTCGATTATTCCTAATGGCTTTTTGACAGATCGGTCAGCTAGCTGAAGAGTGATGTTTGTTGGTTTAATCTCCCCTAATCCAAGTTGGCGATAAATGGTATAAGGAAGAAGATTGACACTGGCACAAAGATCGAGTACGGCACGAGAGATGTGAGTATTTCCTATTTTGCAATCAATTGTGGGGCAGCCAGGGTCTTTGTGCTTGACTGGGGCAAGATTCGAAAGAATAAAGCTTGTATTCGCAGTCAGAAAGGCAGTTTTTGGGATGTTAGTTGCACGTTTTTGTGTACACAATTCCTTAAGACATTTAGCATATTGAGGGATTTGTTCAATAGTGTCTAAAAGAGGAATGTTCACATGAACTTGCTTGAAAATTTCCAAAATTTTATATCGAAATTTGTCGCTTTCTTCTTATTATTGAGTCTATGGGGAAATGGAGCTTTGGGGTTTTCGACTCTATGATCAGTTTCATCATTCGATGAAGAAGATTTAGCCATGGAAGAAGAAGGTGGTAAGGGTGTAGAAGATGAGATATTGGTATTGCCAACATTGATTTCAGAAGGTGAGTCGGGATTGCCGATACTAGGAGAAGAACTGTTGGGATTGCCAACATTTAGGGAAGATGGAGATTTAGAAGAACTGGCATTTATATCCATTAAGTGATCATCAAGCTTTTGTATTTGGACTGAGTTCGAAGGTTTGTCAGGGTTGCCAACATTATTATCAATCCCCTTTTCAGATCGAAGGGTTGTAACAACATTGATCGGATTGTGGGTTTCATCCTCACAGGAATTTAAAGCACGAGAGTTATATTTTGGATTCACCTCGGGTTGACTAGGCAACTTTCCTTTATCATTATTTTTCATTAGTTCCTTCATCATATTCATCATTTGGTCCGTTTTAGCGTCTTATGAGTTCATTTTAGCTTTGTAAGAGTTCATTTGTTTCTTTAAATGCACAATTTCTTGTGACGGTTGAGAAGAATGAGAGGATTGGGTTGATGATTGAAAATTGGGGTGCCTATAAGGTTGTTTGGATTGAGGTGCAGCTTGAGAGGTTTGAGAATTAGGAGATGGAGCTTGGTAATTCGGATTTGGAATAAAGGGTTGCATGTGAGATGGATTTGCCGAATTATTAGGATTTGACCATGAAAAGTTTGGGTGGTTCCTCCAACTAGGGTTGTATGTGGATGAGTAAGGACTGTTTTGAGCTATAGCATTAGCTTGGTCTTGAGAGTAATCGTGGGGTAGCCCTTCTTCGGCTTGAGGAGTTTGATTTTTCTAAGGAAATTTGACTTGGGTCCACGACATGCACTCCTCTAGTAGAAGTACGAGTGGGAACACGAGTTGACTCCCACTGCATTTCCTTTTCAGAATAATCTTCTAAGAATTGCCAAGCTTCATCGGTCGTCTTAGACATAAAGTCTCCTCCACACATTGATTCTAGTTGAGTTCTAGTCTGATAGTTTAGCCCTTCATATGCAATTTGACACAAGTTTCCCCCTTAATAGTTGGTTGAATCTCTCAAAGTATTTTGAAAAAGTTTCCCCCTTATTTTGACAAAATTGATTTATCTCGGTTAGAATTTTGAGAGTTTAATGGAAAGGGAAAAACTTTTTCAAAAATATAGTGACAAATTCATCCAACTTCTTATGGAATGTCTTGGAAGAGAATTTAGCCATCTTTTAGCGCTTTCAAGTAGTGCAAATGGAAGTAGCCTTAGCTTGATTGATTCGTTAGATAATTGTTGCATTTTTGTTGTGGACGCATACAGTTCAAATTCACTTAGAAATTCATATGCATTTTCAGTATAAAAACTAAGGGATATGACCAATGTTTTACGGTTAGTATACAACCTCTTTTGCTAGAAGTTCAATAAATTGAACTAATATATATCCGCGATCAAATCCTTGAGAAGATCAATTTCACAAAATACACTCTTGCAGCTAAATATTTTGCAAATTAAATTAAATAAATAGATTGAAAAAGTTAATTTGCTAGAATGTCGAAAAATTCCTGATGTAATACGTATCACCGTCCTCTACAAAAGGAATAGAACGAATTCCACACAGCAAAATAAATTTTTAAATCTAAATATTTAACCCAATTTGTTTGTCCTGTTGAGCTTAAGTTTTTGATCCTAAGGCCAACGTCTAATCAATTTTTATTTAAGTCCAGGGAGGATGCAAATGACAGATTTTAATTCTTTTGGAGCCAAGGAAAGATAATGACTTCCTCACCTTATGTTTGTTAGGGCTATGCTCGTAACTAGATTTATTTCAGAATGCAGCCAAAACAACAGTCAAATACAAATAATTGCAAAAAATTAAAATTTCACAAGCAAGCCGCTGCCCTTGCAGAAGATTTTACAAGCAATTTCTATATATATATTTTTTGCAGCTGAGCACCTGTAGAGTTCAGAAAATTTTACTGTGGGGTATGGCAGTCCGTCCAGAAAATTTGAGTAGTGCTAGCTATTCAACTCCACTGTTTGCTATGCTTTGCTCGCTTTTGATTCCTTGTTTATTGTTTGAGTTCTTTTTCACTTCGATCTTTGTTTTTTTTTTGAATGAAATAAACAACAACAAAAATGACAACAAAAAGGAAACTATTAAGGAATTAGAAAAACTAAACTAACAAAAACAAAAAACACTAAACTCAAGAAAGAAAGGAAGAAAAAAAACTAAGCTAAAGAAAAGAAAGAAAAGAACTAAGGTTAACAAAGACAAAATAAAACAAAACCAGAAACTCCAACTCAACAAATAGACAGTTCCTCTTTTGCATACGCCTGCCCTCCTTTTCTTTTCTTTTCCTTTCTTTCTTTTTTTTTTTTTAAAAAAAAATTGGATTAAGGATTTGGTTTTTGGGTTTCAAGAATTGGTTGATGGGAGTTTGAGGATCTTCGAATTGGGGTTTTCGTTGTGTGCGAACTGGTGTTGAAGGATGATAATGGATTTTTGGGTGTGATTTGTATGTTGTTCAGGTCGACGCGGTTACTGGAATGATGTACTGTGGTGAAGTTTAGGTGTGGGCGGTGGAAGCAGGTAGAAGATGTAGTGGATTCTTGAACGTGTTTGGGATTTGCGTGATGGTAATCCTGATATGAGATAGTACGGGTCTGGATTGATTTGAGAGTGGAGTTGTAAAGATGATGAGGGGCAGAAGATGGTAAAGGATGGAGAGAGATCGTGTATGGAGTCTGTGTTGTAGATGCAGAAAGAAAAAAAGAAAAAAAATGGGAAAGAAATAAAGAAATTGCAAAAGTAGGAAAGAAATTAAAACAGAGAATTAAACTACAAGCCAGAGAAGGAAAATAGTAAAAAGAAAATCTTTTTTTTTTAAGTTATAAAGAAATCAAGAGAATCTAAACAAAAAAAATAAGGGAAAAATGGTAAGGAGTTGAAGAATGGAAAGAAATTAAGGGTTTTTTTTTAAAAAGACTTGTAGAAAGGAGAAAACTATGTATTGAAAACAGGAAATAAATCAAAGGAAATTTGGCGATTCTTTTTCTCTTGCTTAGTTCATGACAGAATCAATGTAATTGATATGCCACACCACTAATCGAGATTTTTTTATACAAGAAAACAAAAAAAATAAAAACTAACACGAATCAGAAATTAAATAAACAATAAAATTTAATTGTTACCTCCCCGGCAACGGCGCCAAAAACTTGATCGACGCTAAAAAAACGCGATATTGTAATAAATTTTGCAAGCGTACAGGTGTGTAGTATGCAGGTCGAACACAGAGAGGATAAATTAAATTTTGTTATTTATATATTCCTTGGGCGAGTTAGACAAAATTGGAGGGTGATTAAAATTGCAACTTGGTTCAAAACAAAACTAATTGAATCAACGAACAAATTACAATTATCAATAAAACAAATTAAAACTGTGATTGAATTCACAACAGATTCGAATCTAATCGAATCTATAATCAATTCAATGATTAGGAAATAAACAGATTGCTGGAAATAGACTTGCAAAATAGAAACAAATTAACAGGAAAATAAAATTGCAATAACAATTGTGTTCTAGCAAATCTAATTAACTAGACAACACCACTTGTCATGAGAATAAAAATGCAGAAAAGAGAAAATAGAGAAAACTTTATTGATTCCCGGATCCTTTTTACAATGAGAGTACAACGGTATTTATAAGATAAAATGCCAACCTAAAACCTTAATCCAATATATGCATATATGGCCCTTTTAATAGCAATTATTTCTCCTATATTAATCAGCAATTATTCCTCCTATATTAATCGACACTTATTCCTCCAATCAACAATTATTCCTCCAATCAGCAATTATTCTTCCCATCAGCAATTATTCTTCTCATATCTTCCTTGTTTGACATGTGATTAATTGAAGGGAGATAAGATCGCATGTGATTAATTCTTCCAAACAAGGACGTTTATTAGATTACAAAGGCAACATAGGATAAAATATTCAAAATTGGTCTTCTTCTTGTGTAATATCTTTGCTTTTCGGGGTGCACGAGAATTGATGAACAAACTGTGAAAAATATATGAAAATACCCAATGTAAAATTTATTTATTTACAATAAAGATAAATTATAAGCATAAAAAATTAACACTTTTACATGTTTATCACCTCTCAAAGCGGATCACGGGTCTACCCGCCCCAAAGATTCAATGGTGCGGGTCTAAACGGACCAAAATGGGGGCATGTCAACCGGGTTTGGACCCTAGACCCCACTCCTTTGTCATCCCTAAATACTATGACATAAAAGCACATCTAGCATAAGCTATTGTCAGACGTCTGGCATTGGAGGTCAGACGTCTGGCCATGACTCAAAATTTTTTCCAGAGCGTTCAGCCAGAAGTCTGTCCTTCATTGCTAGATGTTTGAGCCGACTTGGACTTGGTGTTTCTGAGACATATTATGTAGTTTTTGAAGGGGAGGATTATCCTATGGTGTAGATTAATTATATCTACATAAGGCCTAATTATCATCATTCTAAGGAGTGTAAAATCGTGCGAAAAACAAAGAATTATGGCTAAGAGAAGCTATTCCTGTTTGCTGCTGATAGAAGCAGTTTGAGTCATTGTTTTTCATTGTCCTTTCTCCTTAAATATTTAAGCCATATAGATATTCTCTCCCTTCCTCAATTAGGTTATTGATTCAGTTTATAATTTATTTGTTTTTGGTGTGTTCCAATAAGTGTAAACAAAATTCGTTTCGATGAATCAATAAAGATGATGGTTGAGTGGAATATCTTGTTTTTGCGTTTGAGTGCATGTCCGTTTCTTTTTTCTATCAAAGTTGTCTCTTTGTAATCTGGGTGAATAAGTTCTTGGGATAATCGCTTCCGCCAAAGGCGCATATCTCCACAACATTTATTATGTAACCTTCATCAATCAAAACAAATATTCTTGTCTAAGAAGTTGACTATCTGGTCTGTGGCGTATACCCAAATAAGAGTGAACATTCAATTGGTTTAGATGTGTGAAAAAAAACAATAAAAAAACAAAATCCAAATTGAATTAACTTAAAAATGGTCAAAAATGAATCGAACTAAATTAATTTTGGTTAAACGGTCAATAACTTATTTTACCAAATTGGTATGTTATTATTAAAACTTTTAACCAAAGATATCGAAATTCTTTTAAATGTTTCTAAAAAAATTTGACCAACTTTTAATGGACAAACTTTGTTTTTAACAATCAAATATATCAATTTTAAGGAACGGTTTGGCTAAGGTCTCTATTAGCTTTCAAAACACACAAAACATCATTTTAAAAAACATATGTAAAATTAAAAACTTACTTCAATTTATATTTATCTTCGTATTTATTTTAAATTAAAATAATAACTTACATTGAAAAAAAAATAGGATGCTTTAACCAAACATGAAAAATAAATGCTTATGTACATGCAATTATGACAAATAACAACATACTTTTTAGTGCAATTTTTATAAACATTTCATAATATCAAATTTTATTTCAGAATATACTTAGTATCATATTCATTGCATAAAAATCATGAAAAAGCTAGCGTAATATGATTAAATCGATATCAATATCTATGATTAAATCAAAAATTTGGGTAATATAATAAAAGTTTGAATAATTTGATTAAATTGGTATCTATAAAATTATTTTACCAATCGAACTCAAACGTACTTAGTTTCATCGCCAAACTTAATTGATCACAACCGGTTCAGATAATTAATTTGGTTCTAACTTAATATTGCTTATCACTGTATCCAAATTATTTACAAGTGGTCAAGCATTTTACAAAGAAATCGAGAATGTTTAATTATTAATGCATTATTAGCTTAGCTCAACACATAATTTAATCAATAATGTATTTTTAGATTTTCAATCACACTCGGATGAAAACATTTGTTGTAGCCTATTTAGATTATCTTTTCTTTGAATACAAGTGATAAACATTTTTTGATCAATCTACATATGTAACAACAATGATACAATGTATGGCAAATCTTTACGATGTAAGATGGATTTAAAGAATGAAAGTCGACGCCATTTGTTAGTAATTCCTTATGTTGTAAGCGTTATACTACTTTATATGCCTCTTAATTTTCAAATAGGATGTATAAGGAAAGCAACAAGCATGAATTTGTCCTATATCTAATACATAAATACAAATTGTGCACGTTTACGGTAAATTACAAGAATAGGTGACATATAAATATCCCAACATGTTTTACAAATTTATATTTCAAATTTATATAATTTATCTATTAGTAAAATACAAATCAAAACAAGCTATATGGACAACAAAGCCCCATATATGTCCTAAAGCCTTTTTTCCAAAATTTAAACATCGCCTACTAATTGAGTACTCATAAGCTTATTGAAAAGCAAAATAAAAAGCATAAGTCGGACAATAACATCATAGAAATTCTACTCATGAAATAAATCACTGATTTAGATAAAAATAAAATTATACATAAAGGACGAAATAAAAAAATTAACGATGTACGAGATAGGCTACAAATTTTTTTAGTTATAGCCGAAATGATGTTTGCGTTGTGATTCATGACATAAAATCGTATCTGTTGATAGAGACGAGGCATGAAACTGCTTAGCAATAAAGGAAATGGTGTAGCAGCAGAAAGAAGGCAAAAAAGGGACAGTTTTGTATTGAGCTTTAGCTCAGACGTCTGAGCCATTTATGCCAGTCGTTTGAGCTGCTAGAGTTTTGGAACCCAAAAGCTTGGTCAGACGTCTGACAAATATTAGTCAGACGTCTAAGCGTTGTCAGACGTCTAAGCGAGTTTCTGCTGAATTTTGACCTGGTCTTTTTGTGACTTATTATGCAAGTTTTGAAGGGGGCAAATTGGGTATTTGCCTATTCCTTCTATTCTCCTATAAAAGCAGCATTTAGGGTTGGATTAAAGGTATGGAATTGAGACCGAGCTAATTAATCCTAGGGTTTGCCGTCGTTCTTCATTGTTCTCCTTCTCAAATAATAGTTGTAGTCATCTAGATATTCTTTTTCTTTCTCAATAAGGTTATTGATTCAATTGTAATTTGTTTACTTTTAGTTTTTGATCCATTCAGTGTAAACAAAAGTTGTTTTTGTGAATCAATAAAGAGGATGCTTGGGTAGAATATCTTGTGTTTGAGCATGTAATTTCATACCTATGTTATTTTTTCATAGAAATCATCTTTAAGTAATTTGGTGAATAAGATCCTAGTCGCTTCCACAAAGGCGCAATTTTCCCAACAGTTTGCAATTAGAAAATATATGTAACTTGTTGAATTTTATAAAACTTGTCAAAATTAGAGGAAACTAAACCTATTGACATTTCAATAAATATTAACTTTGGGATTGAACCTAATAGCCCTAATTTTCAACTATATATAAAGCTTTAACCTCACTTCTCATTCTATACCCTAATCACCGCTTTCTTGTTTTGTACGTTCTTCTCTTCTTCTTACTCCTTATTTAAACCGAATATCACCTTATATTATCTCTTTTAAACTCTTGAATTGAAAAGAAAAATAAATAAATTAAAATAAGAACAAAAACAAGTCAAAGGAATAGAGGAGTAGTGACACAAATCAAATCGAGGTAGCAAAAAAAATTGAAAAATTCTTCAAGGTGGCTGGATTAATCTATTGTATGTCGATAATGTTGATAAGTAGTTAATTTTCAATTATATTACTTCCTAATAACTGAAAATATGATGATTATTTTTTAATTTTGAATCAATGCTTTTATTTTAAAAGTACTTGTGAATTGAAAGAATTGGATGACCCTAGCTATTGAATAATCTTTGTAGTTTGGGAATAAAGGGAAAATTAGATTGAATTTACCTTTGTTTTATATATTTGATTTCGTATAACAAGTTTGGACTGATTTTGACAATAAAAGAACATAGTCCTTTGATTTACCTAGATTTGATTTTAGAAAATTGAAATATACAAGGAAAATTGATTTAAATACAAAATGCAATTGTCGGGATAAATTACTAGAAGTTGGTATAAACAAAAACAAATTCTAGTCTAACACTTTTTAAAAGGAAATCTTATTGTAGGAAAATTGCACAAATTCCTCTGATTCCAATCTGTTGCGCAAAAATGTTGCACAAATGCGGAAGCACAGTAAACAGGATCTAGATTTACCAATTGAACATCAATCAATCTAACAATAATTATTCTAATACACCAAGTAAATAGTAAATAACTATAAGAAGAAAAAGAGACACACAATATTTATACTGGTTCCACTATCATCAAGAATATAGTGTATGTCCAATCCAGAAGGAGAGAGATTTTTATTCCACATAAGAGAAAGATACAAGATATTACAAGATAAGAGTTTGCATAACCACAACCTCAAATTAGGCTTAACAAGAAGAGACGCTCCATTTGGGGATCACTGGCCGAATTCCAGGATAGATTTACAATGAAGTCTACCTCCAATATATAATCAGTGAAATATACGTGAGTCATTAATTATCTTATCAAGATACAATAAGAAATAAGTGATGAGTATAAAAATATGATTTTTGTTTGATGATAACAAATATATATATTATTATATAAATGTATTTACAACTGTACTATTCCATATTTTATATCACGTACAGAAATAAATATTTATTGAATAGACTACACAGAATTAAATATTCAACGGTGTTTTTATTCAATAAATATTTTATTTCAGCATTTGAAATAGTACATATTTTTTACTCCACTATTTAGAATTCATTAAATATGTTTGGATATTTCTGTTTAATTTAGACATGACTCACTTGAATATATATCACATATGAAATTGTACTACAGACAGATTGAATTGAGCAACACAAATTTATTTTTATTTCAATCAATTTGTTTATTACAAATAACAGTACAGTTTTATTCATTCATTTCTACAATCAATTTCATATATAGAAGTTCCTCACTGTATTTCACTCAGATTACTCAGTTTATATACAAACTCTGTTATACACACTGGCATACACATTGAATCTTCTTATGCTCCAATCCAGTTTAGTCACCTGAATAACTGTCACAGAAACACACACAGTAAACTGGAAATAAATTAGATTTAAATACAAGCAAATATAAATTTATTTTAAATTTTATTTGCCATAGAATTTTGGTGTGTTTCTCATTATTTTTCTATAAATACCACAAGGTAGATTAAATCTCTAGTGTCTCCAGATCAGCCTCAACATAGCTGTAGTGTTTAACAAAACTTTCCCGTTTTATGAAGGTTGTTCGTATATATTTCCTTTACATTTCCGAACCATTTCAAATTTCAAATTTCAAAACTAAAAATAATTTTTTAAACCAATTTTCCATATTAAAATATTATTTATGTTTTCGACAATGGAGGAGATTTAAGCGATCACCGATATAATACCGTAACTGAAGTGTACTAGTGTGTCACACAACATTAACAATCATTATAAACATCCATAGCAACCATTATCAATATTATTAAATAAATAATAACTGTGTACAAGCGTTATAAAACTAACGCTTAAATAGTGTGTGTGTTCTAATCTACGCAGCCGTCATCCATCATAAATAAACAACCACCATTAAACATCAATAACCGGTTAACAACACTAGTTAATTATCCAAAATCATCTTTGCTAATTAGTGCACATTAAACTAGTCTATAATTTAAAGAGTTCTCTCCAATATAGTTTTCCAATTCTTCATGGTAGGCGAGCCTAACTGACTGCGAATGAACCGTCGGACAATATTTCGACACACCGTTTTCTTTGTCTATATATATATATATATATATATTATTGATATTTTCTTTTTATAAGAGGTGGGAGGAGGAGGGCCGAGGCTTAGGTGGTGGTGGAGGGAAAAATGCTAGAAAAGAGGAAGATTTATGCTATGGGAACCATGAATTTAAGCTCCAAGAAGAAGAAAAAAAAGGGAGAAGTGAGAATGAATGAAAAGGTTATGCGAGACGATGCTTTTATACGAAAAACGGAGTAAGGAGAGGATGGCACATCAAGGAACACATGACATTCATGCATGAAAGGGTGCATGCAAAATGACAAGTGTCCTAACACTTGTCTTAAAGAGAAAAGTGAATTCTTAGTAGCATTTTCCCTTGAATACTATGAAAACTAAGGGCAATACTCAATTATAATGCTACTAATTCATGTTATCAACTATTTAGTTTGTAAGAATAAAGATTCTCAAGTAAAAAAAAAACTTATTATTTTTATTGTATTACTTATATTTATCGTGTGTGTGTGTGTGTGTGTATATATATATATATATACATACATACATACAAAAGATTACGTTAACAAAAATAGTTTAACAAATATGTTTTGACAAATTTGTAATGACAAAAGCCGATATTTTTTTGTCAAAACATACCACTGTATTTGAAAATTTTAAATACTATTTTTATATTTATATTTGACAAAATATCATGTTAACAAAATAATTTAACAAATACATATTTGACAAAAAACAAAATAGTTTTACAAACACAAATTTGACAAATTCGTTGCAATAAAAGCTTGATAATTTTGACAAATTCCTACTTAAAACTTTACTGCTATATTATGACAAAATTAAATATTTGTTATTATTGCTTAATAATATATATTTACATATTGATATCAAATTCATATTTTAAATCAAATTAAATTCATTTTATATCGGGAAAATTATATATATATATATATATATGTCAAAAATTTAGTTTTAAATTGGTAAAAATTCTGGATCGTCACAAGATATATCTAAGAGATCACAAGAAATTTCCTCGGATATGAATGAAGAGTGGATCAAATGACTCAGCTAAACGGACGAAAGGACGAACAAAAGAGTTTAGTGGATTTTTCCTAACTCTTTGGACTTGACCTCGACTTATAGCCATGATTCGGTAATGATCATAACCATGTCCCGTCATGGTTGATTTTTCTTATGTAAACAGAACTTGGCTTCCACTTGGCTCGTGACCTAATATATGCCCAATTCTCATGTAGTGCTTGCCTAGCTACAACTAGAGAGATATGTTTTCTCTAGCTAATTTTCTGGTTTATAGAGTCTACATCACTACTTTACCAGATTTTCTTCACTTTTTATCTCTACTAAACTTATTAAAACTCAGTTGTAACCTAGATCTAGGGATAAACTAGTTGCAATTTGGAGAGATACAACCAACAATTCAATAATAGAAATTGATTGAAGTGGACGTAAGAGTACACTGAACCACTATAAAATTTATATGCCTCTTTTACTGCTTTTATTAGTGTATGTATTGTTGCTTTCATCGAGATTTCAGGCATTGATCTAATTTTTGAATTAATATTTTCGGGCTTTCAACCAAAAGGGTTTCTATTCAAGATTAGAAGATGAGAAAGACTAAGAAAGATCTAGAGTTGGAAGATGTGGATCAGAGCATACGACAGGAAGGAGGTGTCCTTAAACTAAAAAATATCTACCTATGCTACGAGAGATAAGATGGAGGGAATGATGAAGTATATATAGGATGAGATCTAAGCTTATTAGTAGGAGAAGTTTGATGGCTTTTCTGTATGATGGAACAACGGTGAATAACTAAAGCTACAGGATTTTAGAATCAAACTTTACACTACCAGATAAATAGTGTATTGCAATGCCCATTTTCCAACTGCTGCCAATGGCTACAATAGAGCCGTTGGAAACTAATGAAGTAATGGCCGTTAGCAGCTGTTACTAACCGTTGGAAATTTTCGGACATATTTCCAGAGGAAACGAGCTGAAGCCCATTCCATCTTCCCCAATCTCGTTTTTTCTCCCCAAACCACCATTTTTCACCTCTAACTTCGCTGCCACCTCCCTAAACACCAGCCCAACGACCTTCGACACCATCTAGAAGAATCTCCAGCCCGTCTCCATCCTCCTAGCTCTCTAAATCAGGTAATTTCTCTAAACCTAATATTTAGGTTATTTTTGATTTAGGGCTTAATTTAAACAATGATTGATTCTTACATGTTTTACCCCCTAATAACTATTATTATCACCATGATAATCAAATTATTAGCAATTTCAAAATTTTCTAATTTTGTATTGCATTTGTTTAGTTAGCTTTGGTTAGTATTGAACGTTATGCGCATGATAGAGTTTGCAAATAGTATAATTTTTGCAAACTCGAAGTATATATTATGTTGAGTGATCGTAGTTTTGGATAATTTGTGCGAACATGAGTTTTGTGCTTATGCGAACTTGCGAAATGATTTTGTGTATAAATGATTTTGATACGAGATACCATAGTTAGGATTAAATAAATTGTAAAATTATATAATTTAGTACATATCTTGTATAACCGTGAAATATAATTTTTTTTAAAGAAATTATATATTATTTATATTTAATATAAAAAATATTTAAATCCTTAGATATTATTTGACTCTATCTGACAAATGTTGTATATGATCGTTATATGGATATTCGTTTTTTCTATAAAACGGACATCTCTATTCATCTGATACATCTTTGTCAAATTTGTCCATGTATTGGAAAAGTTACAAACACTATAAAGTAACATGCTCGTGGACATCCCGTGACCTATGGACGTATTTGCTCACACTCATGCATCTAGGCAAGTAGACGAGGCTGGCATTGTCACATATCAGTGGATGAGCAGGATAGGGCGACAACTGCATATGCATGCATATTTTAAATTCTATTACTCATATCGATAAACTAGTTAATTACTAACTAATGTAAAATAAAAAACAATGTTATATTTTTTCAACTAAAATTGTTTTTTGCATTATAGGCAAGATTTCAGGAGGCATGGGCTCATGCGCTTGAGGAGTCTGGTTGTGATGATTTGACATCGGAGGAAAAAGACAACATATTTGATGTTGTTATGGATCCGTCGCAGTGGAACAGACGTTATGGCTTCGGGAACCTAGCGGTAATTAATCTTTTTGCATACATACAACATATTAGAGTTTAGATATATAATGTTATAATATTTTATATGTTGACATAACCCTTTTGTTATTCATTCTATTTGCAGGCTCAACAAGCTCAAAAGGCCCAAGAAAAAGCAGAAATTAAGGAGCTTAGAGGACTGACTGAGCAGGTGCAGGATCAGAATTGTCTGCATGCTATACAGATTGAGCAGCCGAATCAAAAGGTTGTGGAGTATGTGTACAATCATGGTACTTTTCCTTCGTCATCTGATGCTTCCGGAAACGACGATAATGATGCTTGAGGTATGTGTTTTTTATGACTTGGAGATGGTGAGGATTTTGTTTTAATGTTGTATATATTGGTATGGAGTGGGTGGGGATGGTAATTTGGATATATTTTGATGGTTTGCATTTGGTATGTAGACATGTAAAGTGGATGAGTTGGTTTTTGTAACAGCCCGCATTTTACGTATCGGAAGATCGAAAAATATTTTTATTTTTATTCCCTGAGGGTTGGATCATTCTCATCTTTTAGTATGTTGCTTATGAGGATATGAGACATGTCCATAATTTTTACCGATTTTGTTTGTGACCATTTTTCCCCTGTCAGCCTTGTACAGGACATAACTGTTGACTCAGGTCGAATTGATGGGTGAGACCCGTGTCATTGGAAATGAATTGATGATTGCCTTTCCGTATAGTGGTTACATTAAGGATTTGGCTCAGCGGTTTGGGAGGAATCGCTGTTTTAAGGCTTTTCAGTTGGTTGTTTAGGTTTGGAGAGCCACAATGGGATGATCTGGAAAGACCCATTGGTGGGGTAGTGGAAGAGTATAAATAGGGGTTGAGGGATATGAGAAATAGTTTAGTTTCCCTATTCTCATTAGGTGGCCTTGTGCTCCTTCTTCGTCTAACAGCTTTCCACCATTAAAAATCAAAATCCAAGGAGGTAAATCATAGATCTACACCACTGGAGGCTAGATCTACATCAATTGAAGCAAGAATTCATCGGATCAACGAGTTTGGTGCGAGGTGGTTGGTGCCCGAATTCATATTTCTATCATTTTAGCTTGTTTTGGAGAATCAGTGAGTGGTTTACATCTCTCACATGGATTCAATGAAGTGTATGAGTAGTTGATCATGTTTTTCATTAAATTCAAGTGTTTTCTCATAGATCTATGCATTGGTAAGTCCATTTTCATATTAATTACCCTATGATCTGATTTAACAAGTTTAGATAGGTAATTTCTATGATATTTCATGTGAATATGCAAGTTAAATCCATGGTTTTGCTCATATGTTCATTTGTGGTGATTTTGGGAAATTTTAATAATTATTGATGAAATTGTCATATTGGTGATGTTGTTGATTTCATATCATGGTTGTGGTCAAATTGGATGAGTTGGTTTCATCAAATCTATCGTTTGGTGAAGTTTTGGTCGAAATCGAAGAGGAATTGTTGAAATGCATGTTTTGGGTCGGTCAAGCGAGCCAGGGTGGGTCGGTCGGTCCACAAAATGTGCCTTGGAGAACAAGCCAGAAGTCAGGCCTGGTCGGTCGGTCGAGTTTGTCTTCGATCGGTCACCATGTTGGGTAGAGCTGGATCTAGTCTGTCATGGTCATTGGGTCGAGCAGAATCTGGTCGGTCGCACAAGGTCAATTCTAGATATTTTATTTTTCAGGTACGACTCAGATTTGAGCAAAATGGTCTGATTTTTTTTGGGGAAACCCCCTGAACCCTAGCCTCAACGTAGTGATGTAATTGGCTCGGCGATGGTGTGACTTCAAAGTAAATTCAAGTAGGAAGGTTTGAAGTGTTGAAAGGCGTTCGTTGATCGGTGTAGAACAGCGAATGAGGTAACAACTCAAAGGTCGTGGGTTGGTGGATAATGGTTGCTCGAGAAGGTTGCTTGGGCTGTGAAAAGTCATCGAGTTGGATGACTAGAGATGAGAAGGCCGAGAGACTATCTATGTCATAAGTTCTAGCAGGCTCAAAGCAAGGGCATGATAGGGGCACCTAAAAAACCAGTTGTAGGTTGAGTACCTTGAGTATCACTGAAAGGCCTAGTTGTCAAGGTTGGACATACATATGTATCATTGAAAGACGTATGGAGTTTATGCTAGAACTGGGGTTACCATTAGCCCTTGACATGTGGCAAGGTTGGCCAACATACGATTAATGATGGTTTCAAAGCAGGATTGACGGTAATGGCCAGAGTCTGTCATGGATGATTGGTTGTTCTATTTGTACCGTCTCATGTTGGTTGTCCAACGTCGAAGGAGATGTTCCTTGGGCGCTTCTCTGATTTGGTTTAGGCCTTTGGGGGTTGTGCTGAGGGATTTTGAATTCAATTAGGATGGTTTACATGAGATATATATAATCTGGATGTTATGAGTGCTTTACCACGATTGAATGGGTGTTCTGATTTCCATGGATGAATGGTTGAATTTTATAATGTAAAGGCTATCACTGTCCGATGTGGGGAAGACGTGAGTTGAGTTCTTCTCTGGTGTTTGGTAGATTGGTTTGTTAATCTGCCTATTCTGATATACTTTATTGTTGAAGTTTGTTAGCTATTTTATCGCTCACTAAGACCGTAGTTTGACTCAAGGTTTTATGTTTCCTCTTGTTACCTTGGGATGTTCATCCGGTTGTGGATGGGCAGAATAAGTAGTAGGTTACAGGTTATTAGTGAGGAAGATGTTGCTATGCGGAGGCGAGCAGGAGGCTGGTGTACCAGTTTTATTATTGTCTAGTATTTCTATTTCCGCGGTTGAGTGCTCTATGAGGGTTTTAGTGAGGCCTTACGTACAAACTTTGGTATTCATTGGATAATCTTTCAAGATGTTGTGAAAGTTTTCTATATCGTGCTTCATTACTATTACCTATTGTATAAGTTCTATTATGTTGTATCCTTGCGTTGTGAGTTCTACGACAGGTTCCGCTTGTGTTTACCTACTCTGATGATCGTCCATAGTTGCCTGGCATACCTTTCAGCGCATTATTTCTCTTGTTTAGTGCAGGGGTTATGTGCAATCGTCACAGTTTTGAGATGTTTGCATGATTTGTTTTGTATATATTGATTTTTATTTGATTTATGTTGGTTGTTTATATTATTATTGGTATATATGTGTTATATATATACAGAATTAATTGGAAATGGATTGGAAATAGAGTGGCTGGAAGGTAATATGCTTGCTTTTATAAAAAAAAATAACTCAATTTTTCCAACGGCTACAAAAGGTTTCCAACAACTTATAGCTCGTTGCTTTGAAACAGTTTCCAACGGCTGCTTCCGTTTGAAGCCGTTGGAAATGGTCCGCTGGACCCGTTGAAAGCCGTTAGACTCCATTAACTCTATTACAACGGCTGCAAACGACCACCAACGACTATGCGCCATTGGAATAGTTGTGTATTTTTGTAGTGTTAGGAAACAACATAGGAACTTCAAGAAGTTGAAGTAGAGTATGTTAGAACGGTGCCCTAAAGATATGAACATCTTGAAGCTAAGAGAACTTTACATGGAGGCAACGTTGGAGTAACCAAGGGAAAGCCAAGAACCAGTGATAGTGGAACTAGGAACGTAAATCTGAATGCTAAAATGAAACAAACTGAAGAATATATGCCAAAATTCCTTGGTGGAAACAGGAATTGATATGGAGTTAAATATGGAGCTAGGCTGTGAACTGGGAGCGACCAAAGTAGTATGTACCCAATTATATGTTAGGGGCCCACCACAAGACTGAGGGGTATGAAGTTGTTTTGGATCAAATATTTCTATCCATCCATAGGAATAAGAAAATTGACATAATTAGGAAGATAAGGAAAGATGGACCATCAGATCAGAGCTTGGAGGATGCGAGAAAGAATCCATTCCGTGCTAGATAATATTCATAATTTGAGAAATCATCCTAATTTCAAGCCTTCCACGCTAGAGATGTATGATGGGAAGTTTGATTTGACATTACATTTGATAAGATATTATCGATATAGGAAGTGCGATGGTGGAAGTAATGAGATGATGCTTCCCATTATACTTGACTAACTAGCAATTACATGGTTTCAACAGTTGAAAAAGAATCTATCTATAGATGGACTAAGTTCATGGATCATTTCTTAAGATAAACCAAAGTGCATGACTTAATGTGAGACATGATGATGATTTTAATTGTGAAGCAAAGGTCCACTAAAGTAAAATGGACTTTCACAACGTTTTAAAAGCGTTAGCACAATCATTTGCAGTGTTTTAAAGAATGTTGCCTAGTGTGCAATGAAATAGGTTAAGAAATACCACAACGTTTTCTAAAAATCGCTAAAAATTGTCAATCAAATCTTTTACAAAACTTTGTAATGAATAAATTTCGCAGCATTTATTAAAACGATGCAACTCGTTAGCACTGTTTTGTGGAGCATAGTAATGCTTAAATAAAAACCAATAACACATCAACAATTTTGAAACGTTGCAAAAGTAACTTATGAAACATAGTCCACAGCAGTAGTAGACTTTGCCCCGTGGCAAGTGGCAACCATGGCGTAGGTTCGAAACCCTAAATGGCATATAAGAGCTTACCATGTGCATACTTAAGATCAGTCACTTATGTGGTGCTCGCGGAATGAGCTAGGTGCACCAGGGAGAATTTTACGACTTCGATCGGTTTCCCTTCTGAACAAATTTAAAAAAGAAACTTACGAAATGGTTTAGACAATGGTTTATTATTGTTGTGGTTGTATGCCGTTATTTATCAATAGTTGTTGCGCTTTAGTTATGGTTCAACTTGTTTTTCTCTAGCATTTTGTTGCTTTTTATAAATGGAGCAGTTCGTTTTTATCGTATGGTTCAACTTGTTTTTCTCTAGTTGCTTTTTATAAATGGAGCAGTTCGTTTCTATTGCATCTTGTAACTACAACAACAGTTTTAAAACAATTATGAAAGCCATGAATAATGTATTTAAAAGAGTATTGTTAATGTTACTCCAAAAACGGTTAAGAGGTGGTAATTTTTTATTTTATTTTAAATTTACTAAGGGGGGATCATTTAACATACTCTTCCCTTAACAATTTGTGAAATATAGACCAAAATGTCATTTTATTATTTTATCCTAATTACATTTTACAATTCGTTAAACCCTAATCATATTCTTCTTCTCAAAGTAAACAATTAATCATTGTTTTCATGGAGAAACCAATTTCTAACGAAATTTCTAACTCTAAAAAAGAAGACAACATGATTTTTACTTAAAAAAAATCGAATGAAATTGTTGAATTTTTTGAAAAATCACTGAAAAAGTAACAATTTACTAGAAAAAACGGAGGTCCATTTTCATCCATAAACATTGTATTCATTGACAGCGAGCCGAAGTTAAACAATTAAAACGACATGTACTTGCCAAATTCGGTAAACGCATCAGGTCATTACAATAACACAAGTTCAGGGATATACCACCGAATAAAATTATGTTTCCAACGTACTATCGCCGAATATGTAAGATTTTAATTTTTCTTCAGTTAATCTATTTTCGGCATGTAATTTCCAAACTTTGTACTGTGTTTCGGTATGTCCTTATCGATTTTTACCGTGTTTTGTATATTTTAATATTGGGTTTTATTTATTTATTTTTCCATTATGTTTTATCCTCTTTAACAATTTAATTTTTAATGGAGTGAAAATATAATATGACCCGCTCTATCCGTTTTTGGAATGTCATTAACATAAAAACGAACCGCTCTATTTATAAAACACTAATAATAGATATATAAGATTTAAAATATTCAAAGCTATATCAATTTCATACACTAGAATTTTTGTTATATACAACACTTCATAAACAATATTTTAATCACAAAGGTTAACAATACAAAATCTTATATATAAAAAAAAGAAAAAAACCTGCTAAGAAAAATACAAATCATGGAAAGTTCGAGCTCGTCTCCTTCAAAGTCCAACACGTCATTAAGAAAATGTAATAGAGATCAACAGTATAAAACAGTCGGCAATCGACGGTAAGAAAGTCCAACATGACCCAAATAAAAAGAAAGTTGACTCAAAAAATTCGTAAAATAGTGTGCAGTCAGTTAAAAGACAAAACTATCGTTCTCTTCACTCTATATTAACCAATACAGCATCCCAAATTCGGCTAAAGTTCTTATCCAAAGCAAAGTAAGCTAAATTCAGTTTAGTTTCACATCAACAACTTTGAACAAGAAATTTGTTAATTTATTTGTTTCGAATTAATTTATGTGTTTAATTTTAATTTATGTTTCTTATGTGAATGATAACATTATAATATTAGTCGCATATTACCGAAATATTAAAAGTAGCTAAAATTTTTAGTTATTGCAAATAGGTAAGAAGTTAAAATTTCTAGTTATTTACTTGATATATATACTAAGCCTTTCTAGTTCAGGCAATGACATAAGGCTTATACCGTTACCTAGATTGCACCTCTATTTCAAGAGCAAATCCAGTTTCTAACTTAGAAGGCGATTTTTTATCTGGTCAACAAACTTAAATAAAGAACTGTCATTCTCACGCATGTTATTTGCGCAAAGATAAACAAAAAATTTCAAGATATACACAAATAATATTATGGAGTGGTCAAGTTCCTTCCTAAGAAGATCAAAACATTTTTGTTCACAATTTACCCAGGCTGTGCAAACTATCTTAGTTCTTCTGTACATTCAGCCACACATTAATATACAACCGAGCTTCAAAGTCCAATGCCATAGCCATTAATCAGTGATTCACACTAGCAAATGGCTTCATCTTCAGGCCCAGTTGTCTAAGGTGCAACCTCCTGCTCCAAGATTCACACTAGCAAATGGCACTACAGGGAATGTTTTCTGCTAGTGCAAAGAGAATATGGCAAATTATAAACAACAGATCATGGGTTTTGTTTTAAACGAGTATTGATCTATGGATGTTGGTTTTCATCGTTCTTTTTTTCCATCTGTGGACATATCAATATAGGTTTTTTAGAAAAAAAGATGATTAAATAGTAGTTCAAAATAAACGAGACACACAACATATTGTAAAGTTACAGATTAAAGGTGAATACAGTGGAATACAAATAGTTACCCAAAGTAATTTGATGACATAGATTCATAAAGATCAACTCCCACAAGCAGTATCACTAAATACATGTACTACACCCCCAAAGTTGCATACACTAAAAGAGACTAGCTCAACGTAGAGTACAAGGCCAAACAAATATACATAGTAATATAGGGGGGAAAAAACAGGGTGGTTACAACTTACAAAGCTAAGCAGCAACTATGAGTATAGATCTGTCGTAGGGGCACTGGAAGTTTGACCAAAAACATCATGGAATGACCTGAGTATTATAAATAGAACAGTCAAGTCAATAGTGATGGTCAATAAGAGGTGATGTATGTAGGGAAAAGAATCTCGCCATGCTCTATGATAACATAAAACGGTATCTCTTGGTACATATGCATGCATTAGTGATCAAAATGAAATAGGTCGGCTGCGCATCCTCAGCTTAATACGTTTTATATTTTATGTTGGGCTTATGTATAATGTGGCTTAGCCCAAGCCCATATTACTTCTTGAAATATTTCCTTTGCCCAGAACATTATATATATGGGCAAATGTATCAATGTACAAACATAATTCATTGTGGCATTTTACAAAGCATTCAATAAAACAATTCTCTTCAGCTTTATTCCAGAATTCCAACTTGGTATCAGAGCTCGGTTGCTCGCATCCAACATTTGATCTTCAGTAGTGTTGATCAATTATCGATCCATGAAAGTGATTTCATCATCTGGATCTCCCTTCATCAAAGCTTCTGCTAATCATTTGAAGGTTGTTGCCTTATTCATAAAATCAAGACTCTTGCCTACAAATTTTGTGGCTGCAGCTTGATTTTAGAATAAGGTTAATCAAAGGTAAATCTGTTTTCCCTTGAAACCAATCAAGACAGTTCAAGAAATCATCAATATTGTATCAGTGCCATCATAGATTGTCAATCAGATTCTGTATCTATTCTATTAGAATTCAATAGCCTCATTTTCTTCATCTTGAAAATCTAAGTGCATCATTCAACAATATTGTATCTCCTAAACATATTTCAATTCAAAGCTTGAGAGTCTAGATCTTACCTTTGTATTTCTGGATTGCTGAAGTTCTTGCATCAAATTGCATTTTTCCATCATGACAAATTATGGAAATGATTCGAGCCCACAATTTTCCAGTAATAGAGTGCATCAACCACCACAAACCCCATCCATGATTTAATGAAAAGCATCATTAAACCGCAAAGCTAACCGATATCAACACATCTTGATGAATCAAATTATCTGTTATGGAAATTACAGGTAGCAACTGCAGTTAGAGCATATGGTCTTGAAGATTATATATTCTTGGAACAAAGATTGTTCCTCCAAATTTTATTAGAGATAGTGAAGAAAAGTTTGCGAATAATCCTGAATATACCATGCACCAGAGACAAGATGATTTAGTTTGTGCCTAGATGATGTCTTCTATTGGTCCAACTAATCATGATGATGTGTCAGATGATTGCTGGTATCCAGATTCTGGTGCAACTAATCATGTTACCAACAATCTAACCAATCTAAATTTGGGAAACAAAGAGTATAAAGGTATGCAAAATCTTACTGTTGGTAATGGTAAAACTGCACTTAATACACGCACTGGAAATGCAAGTTTAGATGGAACCAAACAATTATTTTTTAAAAATTTATTAAGAGTTCCATCAATTAAAAAAAATCTGATGAGTGTTTCCCAATTTGCTAAAGACAATAAGGTTTATTTTGAATTTTACCCTAATTATTGTGTTGTCAAAGACATACTGACACATAAAATTCACTTGCAGGGTAAAGAAATTAGAGGATTATATGGATTTAATATCAGTTCAAATAATTCTAAACATAAAAATGATAAATGTATAATGTCTATTACTAATGATTCTGACTGCTTAAAGGTTTTGATATGTGGCATTGTAAATTGGGTCATCCCACTATAAAAATCACTAAGCATGTAATGATGGATAATAATTTTTCTACCAGTCAATTTCCTGAATCATATATTTGTTCTGCATGTCAATTGGGAAAGAGTCATAAACTTGCATTTCCAAACTCACATACTAAGTACACTAGACCACTTGAATTAATTACTACAGATTTGTAGGTCCTGCTCATGTCAGTTCTAGTTATGGTCATAAATATTATATATCATTCATTGATGCATACTCTAGATTTGTATGGATTAACATGCTTAAGTCCAAATCTGAAACTAGTAATGTCATGATACAGTTTATTAACAAGGTTGAAAACATTACTGGAAATAAAGTTCACACTTTTCAAACAGATGGTGGTAGAGAATTTCTACCCTTAAAATCATTTTTTTTGATAAAAAAAAGTATTAATCACGGAACTATATGCCCCCATACTTCTAAACAAAATGGATTGATTGAAAGGAAACATAAGCATATTATTGAAACTAGTTTGAAATTGTTAGCACAAGCTTCTATGCCTTTTAAGTATTGGGGAGATGCATTTTATACTAGTGTACATTTGATTAATCTAATGCTTACAAAGGTATTAAAATTCAAATGTCCACAAGAAATACTAACAAAAATTAAATCAGGTTACAAGCATTTAAAGGTGTTTGGGTGCCAATGCTTTCCTTATATAAGGCCTTATAATAATCATAAATTAGAAAACAGGTCTACTACTTGTACTTTTCTGGGTATTGCAGCAAATAAAAAGGATATAAGTTTTTAGATAGCAAAGAAAGATTTATATCTCTAGACATGTCTGATTTAATGAACATGTATATCCTTTTAGTAAATCTAGTGAAAGCATTACAAATAAATATATAAGTACTAGACAAGTAATGTACGACATACCTGATGAAATTGAAGTATTGATGCCTTCTCATTCTGATGATCATGACACCAATACAAGCTCTCAACACACTATGCCGTCAAGTAGGCCAGGTCAAGAGCAAATCACCAATGCAGACTCTCAACACATCATGCCTTTAAGTAGGCCAGGTCAAGAGCAATTTTCTTCCAGTCATCATATTGGTGATAGTGCAGAGCAAAGAAGACAAAATATTAGTGAGACTCATGATGATCAAATAGCGGGTAACAGTATCACATATGACAATCAAGCTACTACAGTCAATGAAGGTACTAATCAACATCCAATGCTTACTAGAGCAAAGTGTGGTATATACAAGCTAAAGATTTATTGTGCTACAACAGACTTAGAAGAACTATCATCATATTATGAAGCAGTTCAAAGTGACTATTGGAAATCAGCCATGCAAGATGAATACAATGCATTAATTAAGAAGGGAACTTGGAAACTGGTTGAAAACCAGAACATAAAAATATTATTGGTTGTAGATGGATTTTTAAATTAAAAAGAAATGCTGATGGTTCAATTTCTAAGTACAAAGCAAGACTTGTTGCAAAAGGGTATTCACAACTGTGTGGGTTTGATTTTTCAGAAATATTTTCACTTGTTGTGAAATCAACATCAATCGGAATTATTTTAACAATTGCTTTGTTTAGAAATTGGAACATCAAACATTTCGATGTTAATAATGCATTTCTTAATGGTGATTTACAGGAGAAGGTTTACATGGAGCAACCTCATGGCTTCACTCAACATGAAAACAAAAATTTAGTGTGCAGACTCAACAAAGCCATCTATGGTTTGAAGCAAGCTCCTAGGGTTTGGTTTGACAAGCTAAAGTCAACACTTTTCAATCATTGCTACAAATCATCCAAATCTGATAACTCAATATTTATAAAAAATTATTGATTCTGGTACAACTTATATACTAATCTATGTTGATGATTTTATCATTACAGGAAGCAGTGTTGATGGAATTAAAGCCGTGACAGATATGCTAAATTCAGAATTCTCAATCAAAGATTTGGGTGACTTGAATTACTTTCTGGGAGTTGAAGTTAAAAGAACATCAAATTCTGAAATGCACCTTAATCAGAGAAAATACATTTTAGAAATTCTTCTCAGAGCTCGAATGCACAATGCAAATCCCTTACCTACTCCTATGATTACTAACATACAACTGTCTAAGCACAAAGAGAATCATTTCAGAATGGAAAACTATATAGAAGCATTGTTGGAGCACTTCAATATGCTACTATAACCAGACCATACATAACACTCAGTGTTGATAAAGTTAGTCAATACATGCAGAATCCTTTAGATACTCACTGGAAGGCTGTCAAGAGAATACTTAGATATCTCAAAGGAACTATTGATCATGGTTTAATACTTAAGACTGGTAATGCTCTAAACATTAATGCATATGTTGATGCAGACAGGGTTACAAACTATGATGATAGAAAATCAACATCAGGTTATTGTATTTTCCTGGGTAAAAAGTCTTGTATCTTGGTGTGCTAAAAAACAAACTACAGTGTCAAGATCAAACACAGAAGTAGAGCAGCCGAAATTATGTGGATAGAATCACCGTTAAGTGAACTACAAATCAATACGTCTAAGAAATCTACGGTGTGGTGTGATAATGTTAGTGTTATATCCCTAACATCCAATCCAGTGTTACACTCGAAGACCAAACATATCAAATTAGATCTGTATTTCATTAGAGAGCAAGTCATAAAAGAAAAGTAAAAAACAGGGTATATACCTTCCTCAGATCAAAAGACAGACATACTTACGAAGCCCTTATTAAGTCCATGTTTCTCTAAGCTCAAGGAGGAATTAAATATGGATGTTGCAAGTATGACTCAGAGATCGGGAAGAATAATTTACATTCCAGATTCCTAATATAGTAGTGTTGCTTCTGATTATTGTCAGATCAACTCTCCTCAGCCAGGACTTCATCAAAACAACCTTATTCCTCATCCAATTTAACCTCTCTCAACAAATCAAGTTGTCACAAGCCGATTTAAGCTCAAGCATCACTCGATTTATCTGTCTTGGAGGCCTGTGGAGGAAGACCTTTCATAAATCAGAATATTTGAGCCGAAGGAGTCGCCATTTTTTTATTTTTCGAGAGCAAACCCTAACCCTAGGTTAGCTTTGATGGGGGGAAATGAAATATTTCGGCTCCAATTTCTCAACTTAAGATGTTTTACATTTTATTTTGGGATTATGTATAGTGTGGCTTAGCCCAAGCCCATGTTACTTCTTGAAATATATCCGTTGCCCAGAACATTATATATATGGGCTAATGTCTCAATGTACAAACAAAATTCATTGTTGCATTTTACAAAGCATTCAATAAAATAATTCTCTTCAGCTTTATTCCAGAATTCCAACTGATCAAATTGTATCAATACAGCGCATGAAAAGAATATTTCATAAACGTGCACAAAGAGAGGACAAGTTGAAAATGATTGTAATAACCGGCCTCTCATTAGTGTTAAAGGTGCTTTATATCAGTATATCAGGTTGGGAACATTGTTTTGTTTGGGCTGCACCTTTTAGCCTGCTATCATAAGTCAAGCATGTATAAATAGCACTGAAATAGTCTATAACTAAAATGAAGAATCATCAGATCATTTCAACAAAGAATATATATCAACTCTTTCATTTCTGCAACTTTTCCATGTTCAGTTCTCAAATTTGGAAGTCATAAATTCACCAAAATCTAATTTGGTATCACAACAACGTTATGGTCCTTATCTCATTCGCTTAACAGCGTCAAAAGGGAAAAATCCACAAAGAGGAACTCATTACATAATTGTCATCCTTTGAGCTTCTCCCACATCAACTTCATTTCACCATTTGTGGAAGTGATAAGATCAACATCCACTGTGCCATCCAGTATTCAAAACTTAGCTGCAACAAGTATCTCGGCATTAAATTTTGATTAGGTTGCAACAACATACAACCTCTCATCTAGAAATTCAGTAGTCGAAAAACAGCCAAAATTATCTCAAAATTCAAGAAAGAGCCATACCAGTAAACACACAGAAAATTCATATCATCATTCATAGTTTAACTAGTTGATGCATTCCTAATTTTGTCAATAATTCTGACACCTCAATTCTTGTTTGTGTGACCCATAGCCAACGAAAATTTATCATCATCGGAAAATACTATAACATTTCAAGGAATTGTTTAAACCACTAACGGTCACATTAAAACTGTAATTATCGCTCAAACACAGCTAATCATATTTTATCTTAATGAAGGCAACTATTTGCTGCAGAAGTTTCAAGATTGAAACAGCCATACAAGGATATGACCATAAACAAAACAGACTCAAAAGTTCTTGGTTGTTGCCATCAAACAATCCTAATTTGTTGTCTCAAGTGATTGTGTGTAAGACAAAAAACGAAATATGGTCAATTGTTAAGAGATTATTCAATATTCAGTCCACTACTGAAGTGCTATTTTACAAAAGACAACTACAAAACTGCAAAAAAGAAAATCCGAACATGCGACAAAAACATGTCAAAAGATAAAAATAAATGTGGCATGTTCAAGGCAACAGGAAACAAAGTTCAAGATTTTGAGCAAATTATAACTATCTTAAATGGGTTAACTGATGATTATAAAGCTAGTGTTGCGGTTATAATTTCTTCAAAGGTGATGCCGTCAATGGATGACGCTCTGGCAATGCTTCTTGCCCATGAAACAAAAAAAGACAGTAAAATATCAAATAACATTGCCTATTCATTAAACTATCCTGCAAGTAACAAGAAAAGAAATCAAGTCAACAACATAAATGATCAACCAAATCAGAGAGGGGGTTATGCAAATGGATCAAGAGGAAGAGGCAATGGAACTCTAACATTAGACCAAAATGTCAAATCTGTGAAGTGGAGCTCACAACATTTAAGTGCTATTTTAGATTCAACTTCAAAGTTACTTCAAATCAGAATAACAACAATCAGAGGATCGTCAACCCAACTGCAACATGGCACAAGCCCAAAATGATACAACAAATAATACTATTGGTAACAGAGATTACATCCAAAATGAAACAGCTAATGCAAAGCATATACAAGATGATAATTGGCATTCAGACTCGGATACAACCAATCATATAACCAACAATTTAGTCAATTTCAATCTTGGAAACAAGGAATTCTAAGGTAAACAGACAATAATAATGTGAAATCGTAAGTGCACTAGAATTACGTATATTGGTAATGTGGTTGTGAAAGTTAAAAGGCAATTATTTCTGCATAGTTTATTAAGAGTTCCCAGAATTTAGAAAAAACTTATGAATGCCTTACAATTTGCTAAAAAAACATAATGTATATTTTGAATTTAATATAAAGTATTGTTCATATAGACATATACTAACTAAAGAAATTATACTATAGGGTGATGCAGTCAGAGGTTATACAAGTTTACATTTGATGACTGTACCTGCTCTGCAAGAGACAAACAACGTTGCAATGCTTCAGTAATGCAGCAAGACAACACTAATATAAGTGTATTTAACCTTTGACATTGTAAACTGGGATATCCAAGTTAAACAAGGCAATACATAAACTGAAACAAAGCTCTAAGAGTGTTGTTTTGACAAACTAAAGTCAGCACTCACCACAATAGGCTATCAACATACAAAATCTGATAACTCTACGTTCATCAAAAAGTCACATACTACATATATTATAATATATGTTGATGACTTAATTGTTACATGTAACGACTCGGATTTTTGACCTTTGAAATCGACACTTAATACATACCCGTTATTTAAATGTCGGAATCCGTGTTGTCTGGATGCAATAAAACATTAGAAATAAAAACACAATGGAAACAAAACAGCTTTCTCCATTAATACAATTTATAATTTACAGAAGACCACGAGTGATAGATCAAAGTTTATACATTTCCAGATGCAGGGTATTATTGAGATACAACTGAACAACGGAAAATAACTAAAGCTTCAATGAGTGAATCCAAAATGCTCCATCTTCACTTCAAGCTCCACCCAAAATGCTCCTATTAGCTCCAAGTACTCCTACTGAAAACCTGAATGCCAGGCTACCCGTGTGTAAAATGAATGACATCCAAAGTTTAGGAAAAGAAAAAATATGAACTCCGGGTCAGCCATGGGACTGGCGTGAGAAACTCAAAATAGTTGTTTTATGCAAAAAATCGTATATGCTTTTTTGGAAAATGAAGTAACCATAAGGTCTTGCGGCACAAACACACAATGAATTACACGCATTGGGCAAGGTTTCTTCTTATGATAACCAAAAATATCTTTGATACGTAAAATTCTTTAATATTATTATTTGTGCGTAGTGTTGAAAACATTTCACAAATAAATTTATTATCTTAACCATCATAGGTACCATTATATTATGCTGACGCCCTCTCATTTTCTGGTAGGTTATATAACTAAAACCGTAAGGGTTGTTAGGGAAAAATTTCTCAAAAACGCTTTGGGAATAAAACCCAATCTTGCTGAAAAAACAAATAGGAACGGATTGATGGTGAGGCAAAACAAACAATAGAAAGTCACCAACAACACAATCCCAGATCAAGCAATAAAAGAAAGAACACAAATGATTTATAGTGGTTCCACTAACATTTTGTTAGTGCATGTCCACTTGGGGGAGGAGATTTTATTACTTTTATAAATAAGAAAATATTACAAGACTGATAATAAGGAAGAAGAAGAAGAAATACAACTTTTTAAAGACGATGCATACATTTACCTAATCTCTATCCTTATATAAGGATTAATACATGGGGTTGAAGTAATTGATTTATGGTTATAAATCAATGCCAAATTAATTCTCAAATTTATGTGCTTCCATTCAGAGAATTAATTCTTCACTTCAATATCCAAAAAAAAACCTTCTTCATACTCTTCCACTTATGCAGGTAATTTATTGCCCTATCCAATTTTATAAAAGAGCCAATAAACATTCTGATATCTTCCAAATCTTCTGCAGTTGGAAATATTATATTACTCAAATTAACAATATTTCCCAAATCTTCTCTAAATGGAAATATTGAATCATCATAATCAATAATATCTTCCAAATCTTCTGCAAATGGAAATATTAAATCACGAAATCTAACAATCTCCACCCTGATACTATATTTTCTTAAAAGCATACCAACTCCACCTACATCCTCTTACACTAAGTATCTTCTCAGACAAGACACCATGGTTACTTCCCCCAATGAGCTTCGGCATGGCCATCGCCAATTGCACTTTATCAACAAACTCCAGCAGCGCCACCGCTTGCCATCAAAGTGTTCAAAGTGCTCGTCTTAACCAAGAAAACAAATGTCTTCATGAACCATCTCAACTCTCTCCCCACACTGTGCCACTGCGTGGCACCTAGCATTTCGATAAGCGATTCCAGCTCGAGCAAAGCCTGAACTTAGCAATCTGCAAAGACTTATCCATATCCACCGCTTTCTCCTTTGATCTCTGACCAACTTCAGACTTTCCCTTCTTCTGCTTTTCAAGCATATCCTTTTGGAAAAACCTCACCTTGTTGAAGCTTTCCCCTTTTATCATATTCTGCCTATGCAGAAACTCAAAGTCCCTTCTCGTATGCCTAGCTTTGAAATCTTTTACACGAGAACTGTAGACTCCAACCCTTGACTCTCCAAGTACAGTGCTTCCCCTCAGGATAAAAATTATGAAACATATCTCCCTTCATCACTACAAATGCACCCTTAAAACCCTTAGACTATCCTTATCAATGTCACCTCGCATCCTTTGGATGCCAACTGCCCAAGAGATATCATTGACTTTGAAGACTTGGAACATAACGGACACCTATCAAGGTGCGTACTACCCTGTCATACATGCAAATCTACACAGTACCTTCGCCCATGACTCTACAACTACCATCATTTCCCATAAGAATCAGTTTCCCTCTTTTTCTTTAAAAAAACTGAAATAATTCTTATTAGGTGTCATATGGACGCCCCCGTATCTAGCATCCAGTGATCTGATACATTTGATACTACCGCTGTCAATAAGTCATCTGACAAAATTCCTCTACTGCAAATGATGAATTTCCAGCTTCAATTTATTTCTTCAAGTCCAGACAATCTCTTTTAATGGTCTGGTTTTTTTGCAAATGTAGCACTTCCCATCTCTTGAATTTATTTTCTTCTTCTTCTCTCCTTTCTCCATACCAGCTAATAAGACTTTTGTATTGCTTCCTCTTCTACCTTCATTCAACCCCTTCATCTGATCCCTCAAGTCCTCAGATAGAAGACCTGCCTTCACATCATCTACTATCAGCGTATCTCCGGCATAGACAAGACTGTTAGCGAAACCTATGTATCGCTCCGGAAGAGAACGCAAAAGAATCATTGCTATTTGCTCCTCATCCACTTTCAAGTCAACAGTCTTCCTCTTCATCACGAGATCATCGAAGAAGCTTAGATGTGCCTTCACTGAGGTACCCTCTCTCATCTGCATAGTGGAAAACATCTTCAACAAAAATCAGATGGTTGGTTAGTGATTTCTATAAATAGAGTTTTTCCAGCTTGGTCCAAATGTCCTTAGTAGTGGTCTCACCGCTAATCTCTGAAATTATATTTTCTCCCATTGCTAATTTCAAAGTAGTAAATGCCCATCGTTCCATCTCCTTCCTTTCCACGTCTCAAATATCATCCGCCAACTCCTCAGGAGCAAACACCACAGGATAAACATTGTTCCTCATCGAAACATCTTTCATCCATCATTGCCACTTCTCGAAGTCTTTATCCCCATTTCATCTTTCTATTGCTATCTGAGATCATGCTGCCATATATGTCCCTTTGACATATGGCCTTGATACAATTGCTGAATTCTCCTCATCTCCTGCCATAATGCCTAACACCCTTTCTCAGTCTACCTCGTAGCTCTGGTACTAATTGTTGGGGAAAATTTTTCAGCCTTGGGAATAAAACCCAACCTTGCGGGAAAAACAAATAGGAACGGATTAATGGTGAGGCAAAACAAACAACAGATAGTCACCAGCAAAACAATCACGGATCGAGCAATAAAAGAAAAAACACAAGAGATTTATAGTGGTTCCACTAACGTCTTGTTAGTTTACGTACACTTGAGGAGAGGAGATTTTATTACTTTTCTAAATAAGAAAATATTACAAGACTAGTAGTAGAGAAGAAAAGAAGAAGAACAAATACAACTTTTTGGAGATGATGCATACATTTACCACATCCCTATCCTTGTATAAGGATTAATATTTGGGGTTGAAGTAATTGATTTATGGTTATAAATCAATGCCTAATTAATTCTGTAATTTATTTGCTTCCAATCAGAGAATTAATTCTTTACTTCGATATCCAAAAAAAAAAACTTCTTCATACTCTTCCACTTATGTAGGTAATTTATTGCCCTATCCAATTTTACAAAAGAGCCAGTAAATTTTCGAATATCTTCCAAATTTTCTATAATTGGAAATATTATATTACTCAAATTAATAATATTTCCCAAATCTTCTCTAAATGGAAATATTGTATCACCATAATCAATAATATCTTCCAAATCTTCTGCAAATGGAAATACTGTATCACGAAATCTAACATTCATAGTGGAGTTTGTATGGATTTTCAACAATGACCAAGGCTAAGGACCTTCCTTTATTTGATTTTTGAACACCTCCAGAGGGATGTTCGAGGATCAATAGATGCTCCTCTTGTTACACAAGACCGGGTTATCCCTATAACTGGATAACTTAGAGTACTCCTGCATATTCATTCCCCTGTCGTAACCTACCTTTTACCAGAATCTCGAATTCCATCTTTCACATAAAGTAGAATTTTCCCCATAAGTATAATACCTGGGTTCTATACTATGATATAACTTTTGTAACGACCCGCATTCTACGCATCAAATGATCGTAGAATATTTCTTTCTTTCAAATATGAAGTCGTATTGTCATGTAGCTTTGGGAGGCGTCTAGTGGGGTCATTTCTCATGTTCATGATTTTTGCCGGTTTTTAAATGACCATTTTGCCCCTAGCTGATCTTGTTTTGGCCATAACTTTTGATTGGAAAGGTGTTTTGAGCTGAAACCACTTCCATTGGCTTCGGATGAGGGTTTACCTTTCCGTACAGTGGTCACATGTGAAAAACAGACTTACCGTTTGTGAGATATGGCTGAAATAAGGTTTGGAAGGTGAAAAACTGCTTAACCGGGCCAAATAGGTGATTAGTGAATGGGCCCATAACCCATTTCGGGATTAGGGTTATGGGGAGGCTGAAATGAGTTAGATTTTCATTCTATTTCAGTTTTCTAGCTGCCACTTATCTCTTAGAAACCCTAACAATGACCTCCAACCTCTAAAACACCTCCAAATCACTTTCTAATCAAGGATTAAGCTTAGCAACATCAAATCAAGGCGGATTAGCACAAGAATCGAGGTAGAGTTGCTGTGTTGCATTGGTATTCGCGCTCCAACAATAGAGTTTCAGTTCTAAAGGTTTTATTTGTGGCCAAGGTGAGTGATTTGCATAGTTCATCACTAATTATGGTTAATTAAGGGAATTAGTGTTGATTAGCGAATTTATACACTAATAAATTCTGAAAAAAATATTTGTAAATTCTTAAATGTTGTTTTAGACCTCTGTTAGAAACTTGGGGTAATTTGATTAAGTTTTGCTAATCATATCATTAGTTTTGCCTAAACATGCTTAAGGGAAAATATGGGGTTTTTGCTATGTTTGATCTATTTTAACCTATCAAGTTATTGCTTTGATGTTTGTGGTTGATGTTATATGTTCCTACGACTGTTTGGTATGAATTGTGATTGTTTAGAATAGTTAGATTGATCGAAAACGCCGTCGAATGGCGTAAACAGTCGCTGAAAAAGGTGTAGGAATTTGGCCGATCCGGATCGGATCGGAGGAAAGAGCCCGAACCGAACCGTTCTCCAAGCTGTTGTATCAACAAGACGATCTGGACCCGAACCCACGATCCGATCCGCCTCTCGTGTGCCACTCCGACCCGAACCGATGCACCATGGAGAAGCTTGAGAGACCCGACTCGATCCGGAGTGCTTGGGAAGAAGGACCGAACCAAAGGAGTTTTCCACGAAGCCAGGAGGTGTGGACCCCGATCTGAACCGCTGGAGGAAGGTCACCCTGATCCGAACCACTGGAAGAAGGTCACTACGATCCGAACCGATCTAGAGAGGGTGCTACGAACTGATATGAATCGAGCCTATATGATGATCACGAATTGGATGAAGACTGATCCGGAGATGGCGACCAAAACCCGAGATGCAAAGGTAGCCCAAATAAGTAGTTTTGACTCAGGATCCAGATGGGAACCAATGAGTGAACTTCATGATTGGGCTTAGCTGCGGGACGTGTGCTAAGGAGTTGTCGATGCCTATAACTTTGGATCACTATGTGTAGGGGGTACGTGAACGGATTCAGGGCCACAGTGGCCTAGGTACGACTAAGGAGCTATAGACCAATGAAGTGGAGTCATTTGTAATGATTTGGTCATGACTCCATGGGATAAGCTTGGTAGTAGCAGTAGTTGTACAAGTCGAACTACGTCACTACTTCGATGGGTCTAGTGATTGACAGTGGTGGACATCGTATGCTTTACGCACTGAGTGAGAGATGTGAGGATGGTTGTTATGGTTGATTTGTTTTCCATCATTATGACATGCACACCCCCACCCCCGTTATCTTTACACCATCTGTTCAGTGGCACCTTAGAGTATTGTACGGTATGTAGTGCTAACTCTTTGGTTGCAGGTCCAGGTTCAGGTATGGCTTAGTATACCTGTTATTGTTCAGTTTAGCTGCTTATCGCTCATACCAGACTTTTTGTCTGACCCAGTGTTTTATGTCTCTTCTTATTACTCTGGGTGCTCTCACAAGCAGACTAGAGACAGGTTAGGTGGTATGCACGAGTAGCTGATCCGAAGACGAGCAGGAGGCTTCCACGTATGATATATATATATATATATATATATATATATATATATATATATATATATATATATATATATATATTCTCCCTGTGTTGTTGAAGATCACTGTTTGGGCATTAGTAGTGCATCTTCTACTTTAGCTTTCTTTTGCTTTAGAGACAGTTTTAAAGTTGTAATAATGATGTTGGACCATGAGCTGTATTCGGATTTCCGCTGCTATGTTGACTTAGTTTCAGCTTATGCGCTGTCTCGCCTGTTTTATGTCAAAGTAATATTATTATTATATTTTATTCCATGCGATGTGAGACATTCTACAGGTTTTCGATTAGTACATTCTCCTCTTTCCTTTCTTTGGCGACCGTTCCGTGCTAGTCGGGCATGTGTACAACGCACTTTCGGAGGAAACGCTGGCTGGTTCGCGGCGGGCCGTCACAACTTTCAATCTTGAAGGGAATGTTAATACCCTAAGGGTTGCGAACACTATAACCTTGTTGCACTTCTCCTGTTTCAGTCATTTCCGGGATGTGAGGCTTGACGAAGTTACATTACACAAAGCTCTCTCTAAACTAAAGTCATGCTATGATCATCCATAGCTCATTTCACTTAACGTGCCACATTGTCAATTCGTAACACATAGCTGATGTCTACCAATATACAACCTCTAAGCTTTTATGTCTCAGAGAAGGGTGTTAAGCTAAGAGAATAATTTCTACGCCACCAAACAAATATAATGTAAAGATCAATTACTATGCCATAAAGTGCAATGTCAGACATACAATCCATAAAAATCGCTCTAGGATAGAACGAAACCGAAGACACTTTATTCTTCATCCAATAAAGAAGAGAAGCCCTTAAAAATCTAAAAATTCTCCAAATATGTTTGGAATTACTGCTATATAAAATCTCAATATTGGAGCAACCCAATGAAGAGAAAGTCAATAGGCAGTCCTTTCAATGTGAAAATTCCCGGTCTTTTATCACCGCCTTCAATTTCTTTTCTTACTCCATTACTACGAATTATTATTCCGAATGTTTTTCGGATAGAAATCTGATCCCGGTCTTTTCGAATAATAAGCATCATTTTAGAATAATATGGATATACATGATTTTAATTAAATCTCCTCCATCTTAACTTAATCGAACTCCAAAATTACCATTAAAACACTTCATTATTCATTTGGAAATGTTTACCAAAGTTTTGGATAATGATCATCCTGTTTAAAACTTTAAATCTCAATATTGATGACAAGCGTTGCTAAATAGCCAGTATTTGACTAGTTTGATTTAAGTAACCATTATACTATCCAAAGCTTTATGTTTCTAGACCAAATCACTTTTAAATAATTTATTATGATTTCTCATATTTTTTCTATATTTTTAATAATTAAAAAAACCATTTCAAACGATTTTCAAACTTGGTCACCGAACTACATTACCGCGATTTAACATATTTTTAAATCTATACATTTCAAACTAAAACTTTCTTTTTTATTTGAAATTAATATCATTTAAAACAAAAGTTTTCATTTCGGGGAAATTCAACTTAATTTACATTCGATAGGTCCATTTGAAGTTAATGGTTAAGAACTTTTGAACTACCACAGTGCGACTGGTTCTATTTTGCCCGTAATCAACTACATATTAAAAATTAATTCGATTTACTTCAAAATAAGTTAAAAACACATTTAAAATACATATAACCTTATTTAAATCAATATTCCTACATTTTAACTTTATATTCAAATATTTATTTTAAATGAACTAAACATAAATATTTTCAAATTTTATATTCAAATATTATTTTATTAATATTACATAAATATTTTCAATTTTTTTTTTTGAAATCCAAGCTTCCCGAATCAAAAACTAAACATTATATAAACTTATTGGAACTTTCAATTTGAGTTTGAAACATCGTTTACATAGCTAACTCAAATCAAATTTCAAATGACTATTCCAAATCGATTTCACTATTTCACTTTGAAATTGAACATGTCATCATTTCATATCAAATCCTTGTTTAAATAAATTTCCACCTTTTATTGTTTACACGTTATTTTTATTAAATGAATATAATATTCATTTATGTTATCAAACTGGAATGAGACTTAACCAATATTTATATAATTTTATATATGTGGGTGTAATATGTGATTTGTATTATATTATCGCTAATAAGATCCATATCACAGTATTTAACATATAAGCATTACGGTAATTAATGCTTATACTCCATAACCCACAAACTAATTATAATTTCACAACATATAACATATCAACCATATAAACAAACATAAGTGTAGATTTTTTTTCACCTTGAGGTTTCACTCCTCCTATCTTTAACTGTAGGACAGATGCTTCTAACTTGAATTCAAACGACTTTAATTTTCCAAATATTTTTCAAACTTAAGTAACTTATTTATTCTATATATAAGGACGGTTCGGCCTAGGCTTGGAGGAAGGGATGCCCGTGGATTTGGAGGAGGAGATGGCATGTGGTGGAGGGGCATTAGGCCGAGGTAGCTTAGACGTGTCGTGGTGGTGGCTTGGTTGAGGTAGTGGTGTAAATATGGGGAGGAGGAGGATAATAGAGAGGAGGGAATGGAGCGAAATAGTGGAAGGAAGGAGAAGTAGTGGAAAGGAAGTGGAGTGAATGAAAAAGAGTGAAGGAGGCATGGTATTTATACGAAGAGATGGTGTTTCTTTAGCTTACACACAAGGGGACACACGTCCTCATCCTAAGCTAAGTTACATGCATGGAGACAAGTGTGTGTACACATGTCCATGGCTAGGAAGCGAGAGTATATAACAATTTAGACAAATGTTATGGTTTCCATGTTATAACAGTTGAACAAAATCCTACAAATAAATGTTACCCATGTTTTCATTTTGTGTAAACCTTATTTTAGTTTATAAATTCTTATGAGAAGTTAATTATTCAACTAGTCGAATTTTTGGATTGTTACATTCTACCCCCTCCCCTCTTAAAGAAAATTTTTCCTCGAAATTGGATAAGAAAGGGAATAGCTGAAAGGAAATAATAAGAGAAATGAATTTACCAAAAGTGTGTCTAGGCTTGAATATCAACTCTACGTCTAGGATATAACTTCTGCATGCTTTCCTCAGTTTCCCAAGTGCAATCCTTAGGATCTCCACTACACTATACCTTTTTTAGAGTAAGACGGGTGTGTAGTGTGTTGCTATACAACCGACAACCTCACTGTACTATATCTTGACTTTCTTTACTATCTTGTTCTCCAACTTCTTTTCATCTTTATCGACAATATTTATAGGTTGTCTTCTAACCACTGAATTCAGTGTAATCTCCAAGTCTTGCTGAGCATCTTCTTTAATAATCTATTCTGGATCATGCACATGTTTTTATAGATGTGAGATGTGAAAATCCTTGTGTACGCCTGACAACCATTTTGGTAAGTGTGCTCGATAGGTTAATGGGAAAATTCTTTTAAGGATGGGAAAAGGTCCAATGTATCGTGGTGCCAACTTTCCTGCTTTTCCAAATCTTATGACTCCTCGCATCGGGGAAACTTTTAAAAACATCAAGTCTCCAATGATGAATTATAAAGCTCACCTCGTATGATTCACATAACTCTTTTGTCGACTCTGCACAGCTTTTAATTTCCTTTTGATCAAGTCAACTTTCTCAGTAGCTTCTCTTATCACATCTGGACCAAGGACAAGTCTATCACCGGTATCTATCCAGCAAGCCAGTGATTTGCACAGGCGACCGTATAATGCTTCAAAAGGTTCCATCTTGATACTAACTTGATAACTATTATTATAAGAGAATTCAATTAAGGGTAAGTGACTCTCTTATGAACCCTTGAAATCTAGAATGGAAGCTCGCAAAAGATCTTCTAAGATCTGGTTGAGCCTTTCTATTTGTTCATCTGTTTAAGGGTGGTAGGTAGTGCTGAAATTTAGTTTGGTTCCTAATGCTTTTTTAAATGCTTCCCAAAAATGACTAATAAAGATCGGATCTTGATCACTTACTATGCTACTTGGTATTTCATGTAAACGAACAATTTCATTTACATATAATACTGCATGACTTATAATAGTCCTAGTTGGTTTTATCGGAATGAAATAAGCACTTTTGGTTAATCGGTCACAATAACCCAGATTCCTTCATTACCTTTTCGAATTTGGGGCAGTACATCAATTGAATCCATGGGGACTTGATCCTATTTTCATTTTGGCACTTCTAAAGGCTAGAGTAATCCTTTGGTCTTTTGCTGATCACTCTTAATTTGTTGACATGTTACACATCGGCTAACATATATGGATATGTCCGTTTTTATTGTCCTCCACCAAAATGCATGTTTTGAATCATGATACATCTTGTTGACTCTAGATGGATGCCTAATTGAGATTTGTAACATTCATCCAATACTTTTTGTTTAAGCTCTTTAATGTTCGAAACACAAATTCTCCCTTTCAATCGCAGAATATCTTTATCATTAATTTCAAAACTTGAATCTTTGCCTTGTTTTATATTTTTAAAGATTCTTTGGAGAGATTCATCTTCCTTCTATCTACTGGCATTCTTCTCAATAATGGTTGGAGTGACAATTAGATAGGGAATGGCAGCATGTCTTCTTAAGGCATCAGCTACCACGTTGGCTTTTCCAAGGGTGTATAGAATATCTAGGCATAAGAAGCTAGAAATTCCAGCAAGCATTATTGTCTTAAACTTAAGTCCTTCTAGAAGAACAGATATTTTAGAGATTTGTTCAGTGAATAACTCAAATTTTTAACCTAGCAAACAGTACCTTCGGATTTTTAAAGCGAATATCACATCCAACGACTCTAGGTTACAGGTTGGATGATTCTTCTCATGTGGTCCCAATTGTCTGCTTGCATAGGCAATCACCCTACCTTCTTGCATTAAGACTGCACTGAGTCCTTTTCCACATGCATCTATGTAAACAGTTAGCCTTTTATTTCCATTGATAATGTCTAGAACTATAACAATGGATAATCTTTTCTTTAGTTCTTGAAACGCTTCTTCACATTTGGGAGTCCAAATAAATTCTGCATTTTTTGTCGTTAACTTCATTAAGGGACAAGCTATCTTAGAAAAATCTTTAACAAATTTTTGATAATATCCAACCAAACCAAGAAAGCTTCGGACCTCTTTTGGAGTTGTAGGTTGCTTCCAATCTAGAATGAGAAAAATCTTACCTGGATCCACTGAGATTCCTTCTTATGATATGACATGCCCAAGAAATCTTATCACCTTTTCCCAAAAAATAATAGTTGGAATATTTTTCCTTCAGTACATTACTTCTTAATATTTCCATAACGGCTCTTAAAAGCTCAGCATGTTATTCCTTGGTTTTAGAATAGATATGGATATCACTAATGAAAACTAGAATGAATTTATTCAATACATTCTGGAATACCCTAGTCATTAAGTTTACGAAATAGGCAAGGGCATTGGTTAATCCGAAAGGCATTACTAACTAATCGTAGAAGGCAACAAGACATCTGAAAGCAGTTGATGAACATAATCCTTGACAATTCTTAGTTGATGGAATCCAGTGGCTAGATCCACTACAAGAAAAGTGATTTTAATAGCAAAGGATATCAACATTTATGTCCACTTGTTGTCATTTATCGAATTAATTGTAAAGATAAAAATAAAAACATTGTGTATTGAACAAAATCTTAGGCGAGCTTTGAAATAATTTTGATGTCCGCGTTTTTTCTTTATTTCACATTCTATTCAGCACTTGCATTTGTTTTCCCTCTTCCCCAAAAGAAAAAAAAAACTAAAACAACACAGGTCCATTCTTCCTTCAATCTCATTTGGTTCTTCAAAGTCAAGAGAAATTGGTAATAACTTGTTAGACCATGGATTTGAGCCTCGTCCACATCGCTGAACCTTATAAACGCTATACGAGAGTTGGGGCACTACCTGCAAGATGGGTATGGTGTCTGGAAATATGTACTTGAAGGTCACAGCTTCCTTGTGCAAGCCAACACACACGAGCTTGCACAAATGGATTTTAAGTCGGATGTGTACCCAGGTAAACATATACATAATGGTTAATTTATAGCTAGTGATCACTGATAGATCATGGATTCCTTTTATCTTATTAGTTGTGGGGAATAAGTTTACGAAATTGGATTCACAGTTGATAACATGTTGCATTATTGTCAATTTAAGAACCACTATGCTTCTTTTCAACAGATAATAACCATATTTCAGTGCTCTTCCTACTTATTGTGTTGATCAACGCTTTTTGTTCTAGTTTTAGTTTCTGTTTCTTCAACTTGTTGCCAATTCATGAAGCTCGGTGATCTTTCTAAGGAAATAGCGTCAAAAGCTTTAGGTGAAACTTTAATCTCATAGTCAAGTTTCTCAAATCTCAGGGACTTTATCATGATTCTCACTTTATTTCCAGTAAAGCTGAATGATTTTGCTAGAACTGCTTAAAAATCTTTTGCACGTAGGATTGAGTTTCTTATGACTTCAGCTCTTGACACAGAAAGTAAGGAGAGCGATATGCCCATGTACCTGAAATGTTGCTCTCTGTTCACATTGCTAGAATTGTAAGATCAAAGAAGGTATGTGCTTCATTATAAAATTTTGAGCTATTTATGTGTCAATAAGATAAACTATTTACAAATGACTACAGTGAAGAAAATATATATCGGTACCTTGTGAATTCGTTGGAGGAGATAGACAAAGGACCCTTGAAAAAATGGATGAGAGAAAGAGAAATGCTTATGGGATGAAATGAATGATTTGTTGGTTTATGCAACTTGTAAGAGCAACTGCCAATTGTATTTATACTAACATTAAATATGTAGGGTCATATAATAAATGAGTAGAGCAATTGACACACTATAAAATAGAACCTTCAGTGAAATGTGGACGAATAAAGCTGATCTAGCTTTATGTTTTCTATGTTGAATTCAAATGGCGTGTTGTTGGAAATTTGGTAAAGTTGATTTCATTGCAAGTTCATTTCTTGATTTAACACAAAGGCATAATTATTATCATATGTTGACTATTATTTTATTTTAGAATGTGGGTAGTTAAGGGTCAGGGCCTAATGTTATGCAATAATTATGTTGTAGTTTCTAGCTCTGAATTAATTAGAAATAGTGAGTTGGCATGAAAAAAATGTAAAATAGTATGTTGAGTACCAAGTGATTTTATAGACTGCAGATACAATTCATTATTTCACATAACTAATAATGAACATGAAGGGTGGATGTTTTCAATTCTAACTAAATATTTCCTTCATTGTCGTTTATTGGTGTTACCTTAACCAGCGAGTTGTAGAACATAGATTTATATATATATATTAAATTATTAAATGTATGCAAATAAACTAAATTACAAATTAAAAGTAACATATCACCTTTTTTATCATACGGACAATTGCTTTGAGGAAGAAGCTGATGAACATGAAGACACTGGTTGGAAAAACATCCTTAAAGATGTGTTTCAGTACCCAAATAACTAATCTTTATTTAACCGCTTGTCTTGGTTTTGGCGCTCAACTATTTGATTGTAAGCTTTTTAGCCATCACAAGTTGTACACTTTTTCATTATATGAACAGAAAGTTTTTTATATTGCAAAAGGTTGTGTGTAATTTGAAGGAGAAAAGCTAACACTTCATTTACTTTTGTTAACCAGTTGATAAATGATTTGGTTAATTATTTTAATGATGGTTATTTTAATGTTTATTTCTTGGAAATAATAATTGATAAGACACCTTTAAATATGGATCGTCCTAGTTCATGATAGAACCTGCAGTTCTGTCAATTTAAATTTTACTCCATTCACATATCCAGGGTTGTTTAAACATGTATTTGGGTCAAAAATTCAAAGTAATATAATAACCAAATGTTGATACAGTGGGAATATCTTCTATTGTTACATGCATGTAGTCAAAAAGGGATTGAACTTCAAATGACATCATAGGGAAAACAGTTTTTGAATAATGTTAAATGTCACTTATTTTTATCTTTGTTTTACCCTATTTGTCTATCAACTTGTTTACGAATTATTGATCCATGAATTATTATACCAAATACATTTCTAGTTATAAGCATACATAAATTCATAAACCTTGAATTCTGTATTTACCCATGAATTGTGTATTTACATCAGTACACCAATCTAGAATCATATGATAATACTATTTTAGTTCCCTTTTGTTTTTATCTTTTTGTGCGAAAAATAAATGAAATGAGTATGTATTTTTCTAGGACACTAGAAAGCATGCAAACATCAAGAGTATCAATAGAACTATACAGAATAGTGGTATGTCGAACATTTTTGGATTTTTGATTTCTCTTCATTACTTTAACAAACCTTGGTTCCCCCTTAACATTTATTCATCTAAAATTTAAACTCTATTTCTACAGGTTTTGCCTCTAATGTTGATGCTCTTCACATTTCTTTAGGCTCAAGTGCAAGCCAGGCTACATGTTTTCGACTAGGTAAGGAAATCTTGCTTGCAGTCCACTAATGGTTTTTGTTGATTTATGTTTTTAAATGGATTTGAATTAATAAGTTAACTTTTTTTTATCAGTTTAAGGAACCAACTAAAGAGGAATACGAACATGCAGAAAAGTTAATGGATTATCAGGCATATTATTATCAAAAAAGTTAAGCTTCCAAATTATGTATTATCGCTGTCTAGTAAGTTTTATTTATCTACATGTCCATATAAGCATAGTGCTATGTTACTTTTCAGACTAAAAAAATAAAGTGTTATTTTGTCTCTTAGATTTACTCTTATAGTTTGTTTCCATTAATATTGGTTTGAAGTAGCTGTATATTTAATTGGATACCATGACCCTATTTTGTTCTTATTATTGTTCTCTTGATTCTTGTAAGTGGTATAGCAACGATGAACAAATCAATTCAACCTAGGCACTGAATTTCAGCGGAAAGAACTTTGGTCTGTATAACAACGATGAACAGATCAATTCAGCCTAGGCACTGAAGTTTAACAGAAAGAACTTTGATCGAGGTTTATTCAATCGTTTGATATAGATGCACATTCTATTTATTTCACATTTTTTCCTCATCTACTCAATCGTCGTGTCTCAGTCGATAGCATAATATTACCTCTTTAAAATTTCAAACAAAATTTATATCTATCAAGGATTTATAAATAAGAAGAAAAAAATTCCTATCGTATGTACATTTTTTGCAGTGTTATTAGCATGTCATTACATATTCATTTTCTTTTTCTACTAGCACTGCTTTTACTTTTATTTATTTTTTGGTCTAACTGTAGATCCTCAAAGGTTCTGGTTTACTCACGAGACCTAGTTTGTGAAGAAGCACGCGTGTTCTTGGAACAAAATGGCGTTCTTTTTTTATGTCATAAAAATCAACTGTAAAATAATATAGAGCAGGCCTAAACAATTTTGGATTTTTCGGAACAAAGATGATGATTGTACAAAGCAGGCCTAAACAATTTACTTGACCCCATCCAATTTCAGAAATAAAATAAAGATAAAAAGTACCTTATGCTCAAAAAATATTGTACACATTCTATGCATAGAAAACAAAGAAGCTGGTGCATGGAAGTACATGTGCAACACACGCATGTTCATACAAATTTTAGACATGGACATGCACATGGAAGTACAAGTCGTGCAGGGCCAGATCGGGATCTTATTCGACATAGGGTCGTCTCTCAAGTAAGTTATTTATTTCACTTGTCTCTCTATTCAATATTCCAAACCAGTGTAGCTTGTGAGCGAGGAAAAAAAATAATGGTCTAATCTAACAAATATGTTTCTAGAGTTCTATCGATCGAACCTGAAGTATTCGGCGACCTAAACTATTGAAATTATAATTTAAAGATTTGATCATATTATAGTTTTACAAGAAAAAAAGGAATTTAAGTTGTAGATATATTTATGAATTTGATATGCCTAGAAATTCAAATTTATTCATTCGGCAGTTTTTGCATTGTTTATAAAATTAACATAACTAGATTATGAGGAAACAATGTTATATGTTCTTCTTCAACTGCCTGAAATATATCTTTTTCACAAGTTTTTATGCACATTATCTCAAAATATGATGGAGAATTTAAATGTTAATGTGTAAGCATGACCAAATGCTCACATGAACACATGTGTATAGGTATTGGAGATGAGCACCTTTGTGCATTCGGCTATATTCGAAATATCGTTAGGTGCTTTTGAAGATCCCTCAACAATAAGACCGCTTGTGACAACTTTGACTTTCCCCAATTATTTAAAGGAACTGGTCTTGGTGGCTGCATTATCAGGTAATATTTTCGTACTTTCGCCGATCTGATACAAATATGGTACACAAGCGCTTTCTGCATGTGATGCATAGTTGTAATCATATAGTATATAAAATGTTTGAAAGTTAGAGCATAAGTACTGTATTCTAGTTGTTTTTGAATTGGTCACCATTGCTGCAAAGCTACTTTACTCTAACAAGGGAATATCATAGTCAATGGGAGGTGGGGAGTGATGAAAGTGATAACTAGTTCGTAGACTTTATTTTTATTATGTAGTTAGTTTGCAAACTTATTATTTTCACAATATTTTGCAAGTCCTAGCCTTGCATTGTCCACAAACTGCAATTCTAAAGCAATAATTTATGGGGTTTAGAGTTTCGATGCTGAGTATATAGGTTGAGATGATAAAAAATTGGGTTGATGAAAGTGAAGCTGGGTAACACAACATGCATAGGAGAGGCTCTACATTTAGTGATAAACAAATAGAGAGCATGAGGAGTAGAAAGTAACATGTTGAGCTAGTGAATTTATAACAATGTGGAACAAAATTTGGATTATTCATGGAATGACATAATTTGGTGCAATGGGGACAAATTAGTTCCAGCTTTTCTGCTTTGCGTAGGTCCATTTTAGATAATAAAACTAACAAAGTCTTGCTGTAATCTTTTAGGTCACCATAGGCATTTACAACTTTAAGTGAAACTCGTTGAGATTGGAAGTTAGAAAATCCTTAGAATACAGGTGAACATATACTATCTTTGTAGTTTAAACTTAAAATGCATCAAAAGGGTTTTTTTAATTCTTTATTTTTTAAAATACCTTTTGTTGTATAAATTTATAATCTGTTGTTATTTTCTTTCAGTTATATGCCTATAAAGGTGGATGCGTCAAATGATAGGCACCATTGGTGTCCTAGGGAGACATGATCGTTGATTTATTCAACTTGATGCTTTATTTCCAATTTTTTCTATAACTTAGGGGATTATTGCAAAATATTAATTGGCTTGATGATAACAAGTTAGTATGTAATGAGTATTTTTAAGTTATATTTATCAATTTTGAATTTGGTATTAATAAGTAGGTGAATTACACTCTTATATAATTACACTTAATATTAAAACTGAATCCCTTCCTGATTGTGCTCTTCATGATCAACGTGAATTACACTATGATGTAACACAATATCATATTAGTTTTATTCTAAGCAGTTAAAGCGCTTAGCGGTTCTATAGCGGTGGAGGTGCGAAAAGGTGTAGTGAGGATACAGCGGAGATGCAAAAAGGTTCGTAATATGTGAAACATGATATTTAAAATTAATTAATTGTCATTCTTGCATTATACATGTAGAAGAAACTAACAAGACAAAACATAGAAAGATAGTTTTGAATCAGTGTTTGGACTAGAATGTAAATTAGTCAGAATTAAGAAATTTGAAGAAAAAAAGTACATACGTAATTAGTATGCTAACTTATATACATATATATATATATATATATATATATATGTGTGTGTGTGTGTGTGTATATGTATGTATGTATGTATGTATATGTATATTGATACAATATACATCCAAAAACATACATATTTAACTCTAGTTATTATTTTTAGTAGGTAAATGTTAATATATGTTTGAATTTTATATGTTCTTCATTGATGACAGGTGTATGATAACATTTCCTGTAATAAATAGAAAACAAATGGTTGTAAATTTGGAATTCTTTCAAATAAATGTAGAATATATTGTAGGATTTGAAAAGGTTACAAGTAGTGTAAATATGAATTAAAGATTGTAATTGTATAGTTTTGTGGAAAGTGAATGCATTAATAATTACTAGAATTTGAAGAAGGTTTAAATTGATATGATTAATTAGAATTAAATATTATAACTCCAATTTAGAAGCAATTAATATGGTAAACATGGATATATACACACACATATAAATAGGAGTTAATATAATGAATAGTAGTTAATGTAAAGAATAGTAATTAATGTAATGAGCAATAATTAATGTAACAATTGAGAGTTAAAATAAATAGGAATAATGAAATAAAAAGGGACTTATATAAATAGTAATTATTTGTATGTCTATCATCTTGGGAAAAGTGACTGTTGTAGTCATCAATGGCATATGACAATTATGTTGTTTAAAATAAATTAGGATTTAGGAAGAAATTATCATAATGAATATTAAGTCCATTAAAATATCTTGAAACCTATAACAATATTATCGTAGAGGAATATAAATCCTTTCTTATCTCTAGTTTAATTCTAGGAATAACATTTATAATTAATATAAGAATTGGAATTAGTAGATTAATGGTACGAGGTCAGTTGAGTTATCCAACAAAAATATGCGTTTTTAAGTAGCCTGGTATATATACAACTGATGTGAGATATCATTAACCATAGAAATCCATGACAAAAATTATTATCATAGCGCGAAATGTTCCTAGAGACTTACTTCAAGTGTCGAAGTCTTAAGTGGTTGTAGGGCCTGCTTCGCTTTCGAAAAAAGAAACGTAAAGGAAAACTTAAGTCATAGCCTACTTTGGAATTAAGGTTTTAAGTAGTGGGATCCGCCTATTAGCGTATTAAGTGGTTGGATTCGCCCTTTTCTTTCAAAGTAAGGGTAGAGTCGTAGAGTCCTCCCTTATTAGGTATTAAGTGATCGGATAACTCACCTTTTTCCAGTAAGAAATATTAAATGACTAACTGGGTACGAGAGTGGTAATCTTTGAAAGAGTCCCCTTTCCTCTAATTATTAAGCGACTAGTTTAGAGTCTGCTTGAGATTTGGTACCCAATGTTAATGGATCTTAAGGCTATTCAAACACTAGAGAGATTAAGTGTATTTACTATATCTATCCAAATTCAAATAGAAAGAAAATAGTAATAAAATAAAATGCAGTAAAGTAAATAACACTAGGATTTTTATACTGGTTCGAATTATCCAATCCTACATCCAATCTTGCACTTCACCATGTAGAATTTCGCTATAATTGCTTGCTTTCCACGAGTGGAAAGAACACCTTTACAATCTTGATTTCACGTGGTACAAGATACACCTTCTCCATATTCACAACAACAAACAACGACAAGTAGTCGTATCTTCAATACAGATTCTTGCAGATTTGGTACGATAGTCCTAAAGACCTGCAATGGCAATATATCTTTGAATTCTTTGAGGAAATAGGATAAAATCAGAGTAATAATATGAATTCAAGTACAACTCTCTAATATTGTATGGCTTGCAAATAAATGAAGAATTGGAGTGAAAGAGAGTGGATTTGCTGGAATAATAAGATATTATCCAATGGATTTGTATAGAGAATATATGGAGAAGGAGTAGAAGAAAATGTGAAAAGATGATGTTAAAATTTGTTTCCAGGAGCCTTTGACTAGTGTTTGAAAGGACGTGTCTTTGGTGAAAGGATGGAGGAGAATAAATTCTCAATTTCAATTTGAAAATATGAAAAGCCATTATATGTCGACATACCAAAAGATGTATGTCGACATACCTAGTGTTGTTAAAGACACTTATAAGTGTCGCAAATATTCAGCACTTCGGATTTCCTTATATTTGTGGATTTTGGTGATTCAGTTGAGGTCAATTGTTGATTGTATTCAAGTATAATTGTCATGGGATCTTTAACAAGATATTCTAAGGTTCAACCAACTCCTCATCACTTCAAACACCCTTGTTCTTCAACATTCTTTCCTAATACGCTTTGGTCTTTAATCGTTCTGATTAAACTTCTTATATAATTCCTCTTTTGTACTCTTGTATATTTCTAAAAATATCTCCATAATGCATCTGATGTAAATGCAAAACTTGAAGTTATGTTAGTAGTCATATTTATATGATTGTTGTCATCAAAATCAATACCTAGGCTATTAACAATAAATAGTAGTTACGGAGACACTATATGTCTGCCTATTCTGCAGGAGGTATTAAGAGGCTCGGGGATTATCTAATAAGGATAACTAGTAGTAACATATTGATCAATCAGTGAAGGCCTTAAACAACGAGTAGTTGTCTACCTATCATATAGGTCATAAGTGACCACTCGCTATCTCACCCGTTATATGGGGTTGGGATATGCACTAATGACGAAAGCCTTAATTAGTATTAGGGGATTTAGTAGCTAGTGTCCCCTAGTTTGAAATAGCATGTTAATAAACCACATATAAAGGTACTAAGTGATCAATGGATCTGCCTTTTTCCTTAAGTAATTATAGAAATCTGCCTTACAAATAATATTTTTAGTGGGGTCGTAAGTAGTTATAAAATCTACCTCTTTTAGTCTAGTGAGGTATTAAGAGGTTATAAGATAATGCTCTCAGTTACTGGTTTGTAGGGTGGTTTAAATGCTTCATGTATGCGTAAATGTTCTATATCAGTGTATCTATCTTTGGGAAGTACTACCTGGGTATGATAGTTAATCATTGTGCATAACTTTATAGGGTTAGGTTAGAATTACTAACCTCATTAGACAAATAATTCGAGTGAAACCAAATAGGAAATACTAGTGTATTATATACAATATTTTACATTTTCACCTCATCAGTAATTTTTATTCTGACCCCTCATTGTAACAACTCTTAGATTATCTAAGGAAGACGGGTCTTTGGAAATGTTTATGCTTGGTTTTCTATTCGTATTCTCTCATTCTCGGTATTGATGTGGCGATTCGCTATTAAAGTAGTTATCATTGTCAATACCTATCATCCTATCTTGTTTCCATTGTGAGTTTCATTATATTTTGATTATGTTCATTCTCATTATTTTCCAGTACTAGATTTACATGATCCAATGCTTGGATGGGTTTTAGGTTCATTTTTTAAGATTCGAGCTCACCTGCAGGTTGATTATGCCAATAAATTTGATGAATTATCTATATATTCTCATGGAACCATTTGACCAGTGATTAAAAAGGCAAGTTTATCCCAGTGATAAAGTCGAACATGGATAAGGGAATGATGTTGCATTTGAGGGATCATTCCTATGTTGTCGTTGAGTTGGCTATTAGGAACGAGGAATCACTTACTCTGTTAAGCAATGAGAAGCCATCTGATACCCGAAGTTCCTAGGGAAAGAAGAAAAAGTTCCTCAAAGAAAAGGAAGCTGAGAAAGGGGGTAAGGCTAAGAAGAGAAAAGTTGATGTTCTTTTCCATAAGTGCGATATGAAAGGCCACTACTCTAATGAATGCCGGTCGAGCGAGGTTAACACTGATGGTGGAAAACTGAATGAGAGGTGTTTTAATTGCAATCATCTAGGGCATTATAAGAAGAAGTGTCCAAAAGAAGCTAAAGGGAAAGTTTTTTCTTTGGATCCAACTTTATGTAAACCCACTGACGTTGAGAAGGAAAAGATGCAATGGAAGATGCTTTTGATTCGCAGCGTACTTGTTAGAATGTTGTTTGATACTAATGCATTACATTCATTTATCTCTAATGTTTGTAGACAATTTACCATACGCTGTTACTCCCTTTAGGGTGCCTAATCTTGTAGGAAGCCACACAACACTAGGATTGAGATGAGATAACCTAGAGTTTCAGTTGCTAAGTTATACTTTTGCTGGTTGTTTTTATGTGTTTGATTTTTTTTAGTTTTGGAATTATCTTCGGTATGGATTGGTTGAACCATTATGGTGTTAGAATATTTTGCCAAGATGGGAAAATATCATTGAACCCAAGTTATAGTATCTGAAATGTTTACTCAGTGGGGAGCGAGTTCTCATATTTTTTCCTTGTTCGGTGAATCGGAACTAGGAGATAAAGTAAGCCGTGTTCATGTTGTTAAGGAGTTTATGGTATTTTCAAATCGGTTATTAGTTTACCGCTGAAAAGAGCTATAGAGTTCAGAATAGATATTCTATCAAGAGCTAAACCAACTAGTATAACTAGATGATACCTATAGAGATGAAGGAACTAATGGTGTAGTTAGCGAGGAATTGAAGGAAAGTGTTTTATCCAACCAAGAAGTTCACCATGGGGAGTAACTGCGTTGTTTGTGGAGAGGCCAAATGTATCATTGAGATTATGCATGGATTATCAAAATCTTAGTGAGAAGCTGAAAAATAACATGTATCCTTTACCAAGAACAGATGATCTATTCAACTAGCTAATTGGAGCAAGAGTGTACTCTCTACTAGATTTGGCTATTATATTTCATCAACTGCAAGTAGCGGAAGATAGTATTCAATTGATGGTGTTTTGGATGAGCTATGGATCGTATGAATGCATAGTCATGGCATTTGGATCGAATAATGCATTTGCTTTCTCTGTGGATTTGATAAACCGAGTTTTTTAGGAGCAAATGGATAGGTTTGTGTTAGTCCTCATTGAAGGAATTTTTTATATTCCAAAGACAAGAAGAATACTGAGATTCATCTTCGTACTGTATCGAGACTTTGAGGCAACGTAGGCAGAAGGCTTGTAACAACCCATATTTTTATAACATGTTAAAACAAGAAATCAAGGCAGAATTAAATTTTAAAATCAGAATCAGGAAAAACGGGTTATGCCATTGCGTTCGTCTCGAAATTTTACATGAAATAGAGTCCGAGTTTCCGAAAATCAGAGTCCGTATGAGGGAGATATGACCTCTAGAAGTTTCAGAAATTTTCAGAATCAAAGACAGCTCGAATTTCGAATTCGAAATTCGCAGCAGGCAGGGTGGGAAAACTCCCGCCCATAGACCAGGTCGACCTAGGGGTCGACCATAGTGTCGACCTCCCAAGGGCCAGGTCGACCATAGTGTCGACCTGGGGGTCGACCTGCCTCCCGAACCACTTTTCTGAACCTGATGCATTCTGATGTATTTAGACTTGTTTCGTGACCAGATTCGTCTGCCTAACCCTATATAAGCAGCTCCCTAGCCTCATTCTCTCCACACCATTACATTCTGTCCTTATGCTTCTTCTGAAAATAATAAAATTAAAGAGAGAATGTGTAACACCCCGAATTTTAGTTAATACTAAAATTCACTAATTATAGGATAAATAATCTCAGATGTGGGAATTGGGGGTAACGGGCTGCGTTATTGCGTTCGTCTCGGAAAAATACGCGAAATAGAGTCCGAGTTTTCGAAAATCGGAGTCCGTATGGCCCGATTATGGCCCGATGAAGTTGGCAGAAAAATTAGAGCTAAAAACAGATTTAGGAATTTAAATTTAAATTCAGATTTGGAATGGGCCAGGCGGGGTCAGGCGGGAAGCTTCCCGCCCAACCCATGTCGACAGGGCTGTCGACAGGCCTGTCGACAGGGGTGTCGACATGCCTGTCGACTTGCCTGTCGACAGGGTGGCACCGTTCTGTGAACCTGGGTGCACCAGGTTGCACCAGGTTGGGTTCTAGGCTGGCTTGAAGGGCTGGTTCTAGAGATTTCCTAAATCTAAGGGTCCTAAATCAATCTAGGGTTAATCCAAGGGCCTAAAACACTCTCTTAATCTATAAATACACCCTAAACCTACCTTAATCCTTACCAAAAATAGAAATAATGGCCTCATGCCGCCAAATTAAATCCTAAGAGAAGCCTCCACTAATCTAAGAAGAAAGTTGCAAGCTAAATCCTCTCTAATCAATCTTTAATCATCATTATCTTCATAGTTAGCAACTAATTCTACTTCATAAGGTTGCTAATCTTGAGTTTGGTGAGTTTCTATCACTTTAACATCAATTGTTAAAGTAAGTAGATTGGGTGTAATGAGACTTATGGTCTTAAATGCGGATTAGTGAGTATGAATCATGTATAATGATATGTTACTCTATGTGTTCTATGTTTATGCATATTTGATAAGTTGGTTTATGCATGCTTAATAAGTTGATTTATGCATGTTTAACAAGTTGATATATGCATGTTTAATAAGTGGATTTATGCATATTTAATAAGTGGAATTATGCATGTTTATCAAAGTGAGATATGCAAGTTAAGTATATGTTTAAATGCAAGTTGAAAGTGATATGCAAGTTAAGTGTATGTTTAAATGCAAGTTGAAAGTGATATGCAAGTTATGCATGCTTATGCAAGTGTATGGATGCTTATGCAAGTCATGTATATGTTTAAATGCAAGATTTATGTGATATGCAAGTTATGCATGCTTATGCGAGTATATGAATACTTATGCAAGATATGTATATGCTTAAATGACATGATATGCAAGTTATGCAAGTATGAGAATGCTTATGCAAGTATGTGGATGCCTATGCAAGTATGTGAATGCTTATGCAAGTTATGTGTATGCATGTTTAACATGTTATGCAAGATTGAGAATGCCTATATGCAAGTTTAACATGTTATGCAAGATATGTGTATGATAATATGCAAGCTCATATGCAACATGTTATGCAAATCATGTGTATGATAATATGCAAGTTTGGGTTGTATGTAGTTGGGTTAATATATGCTCATATATGCAAGTTGACATCCTCTTAACCCATGACAAAGTTGTATGCTAAACCCATGATATTTGTGATGATCTTCCCCTTATTATGTCATGTAACGAGAACGATTTACGTGGGAAACGATGGGGTTGGTAAATATATTAATAAATGAATGTTTGGGTATGATTAAGCATACCATAAAAATAAATTACCATAAGTGGGAATTTACCTATTGAGTTAGGTCTACCCCATGGGAATTTACCTATTGAGTTAGGTCTACCCATGTTATGGAAAACTTGATATTAATTAGGGATAATTAATATGGGGGTGATTAATTAGGTGTAATTAATCGACTAAGACACGAGGTTGGACTCATTTGTAGTGTAAAACTGCCCGGACCCGACCGGCTTAACCAGTTGCTACAAATGTCAGCCCAATGTGAGAGGTCTTAGCCATAAATTAAATACGTGATTAAGGTAAAGACACGAGGTTAGACTCTGTTATGACGTAAGACTGCCCGGATTCTACCGGCTTAACCAGGCGGTCATAACAGCCAGTCTAATGTGGGAGGTCTTTACGGGAGATCACGGTCTTAATTAATTAAGAAACACTTAACCATAATAGCATGTAGTGGGACATGAGGGGTTAAGTGGGTGCCTTGGGTGGCATGAGGAAATTTGGAGGTTGCCTTGGGTGGCATGTGGAATCTAGTGGGTTGCCTTGGTGGCAATAGAAAATACGATTAGAATACTTAACCAAGTGGAAACATGTAATTAAACATGATTAAAGGGTTAAGTGGGATACACTAGATATTTGACAAGCTTAAGTGGGTAGCTTGTGGGGGCCCATTTCAACCAATATCCCAAACGTATCTTTGTGGGCTCGACCCAAGTCGAGTGACGGGACACGCATATTGGGCTTGATTATAAGAGGCCAAAACGGGTTAGCGGTGGCAACGCAAGTCCAACGGGTTTCATATGCGTGTGTGGGCCCGGGCTGGTAGATAAACCGTTGTTGCATCGTGTAGATATAAAGCCGTGCACCGTTAGTATTGGGTAGCCACTTTAGGGGAGTGATACACCCCACTGTGGGACCAGCACGGGTATCTACGGTAGGGAGCCGATCGCTTGGGAGTAGTGGGTACACCTAATGAAGATAGGGGCAGACGGCACCTATGTAGGGGTACACGAAACTACTGGGTAAGAATTACTGGGTACACCTAGTGGAGATAGGGGCAGACGGCACCTATGTAGTGGGCTAGGGGTACATGGAACTACTGGGGAAATTTTCTAAGTCTTTGGAAGGGATCAACCTTTAAGTAGGAATGACTGGTGTGGTGCAGTTAGTAATTATCCTTGGGTGGGTAGATGCGTCCTGACGGTTATCTTAGTTTATCCTAAGTCTACCAAGCTGCTTAGTGTAGCCATTCATCCCCAGATATTACCGTAGGTCAAGTTTATGTCTTCTCTGGTTACTTTAATGATTGTATTGTTAAAGTTATAGGACTCACTCAGACTTATGTCTGACCCCGTTGTTTTATCTTTTTCCCAACCCTCAGGTCCTACGGTGGATCCTAGTGGTAGTAGAGCTTTGATCGGATTGCTGTTCCAGTCTTGAGGAGCTTGGATAGATGTAAAGCTCCAGCTATCCAGTTATCTTTTCTTTTGTTATGGCTATTGTATGAGAGAGTGGGATTATGTACTTCTTTATTTTGATGGATATTGTACTTGACTTTTATCGTGGTTTTATGATGTAAACAGACATGTTTATTTCCGCTGTTATGAGATGATGTTTTAAAAATTTCAAGTACTATTTATATCTGTCTTGTTGTAATTTTTCTGTTCTATATTCACTAAAATACTTCACCGATGCTATGGCATTCCCTTTGTGAGTGACCCTAGCGGGCGTGGGGTGTTACAGAATGACTACTTCTTCTTCGTCAAGACAACAACTAGGAATTGCAAATTGGGGGTTTTCAACTAGAACAAGACTAAACAAATAGAGATTCAACAACTGCAACAACCGTTTCTAGAATCAAATCTCTGCACTCTAATTCTCGATCCACGCTCTGTAAGTTCTAGTTACTTTGAGATTGAAACTTGTTAAATTTGATATGGACATGGAATAAAATGAAATTGGACATAAGCTTGATTATCTATTTGGATCTGTTCTTATCTCTTCTTGAATCTATGATTTTGGGTTATTTCTTATCGACTGAATCATGCCCATTCATGTTGTTGGACCTAGTTTATTATTCAAACGCTAGATGGTAACATAAATTCTTGGATCTTGACTTGTGGAAATATTTCTATTTGGGGCCTATTCATGTTGTAAATCAAATTCTTTCATGTCTATGAACATTAACATGCCTATGAGACTGTGGACATAAGGTTTTGCATATGCCTATGACTATGATGGTGAACATAAGACTATGCCTATGCATATGACTAAGAACATAAGACTGTGCCTATGACTGTGAACATAAGACTATGCCTGTGCATACGACGGTGAACGTAAAACTATTGCCTATGACTATGACAAGGACAATCGTGGCTAATCAACTATGACTCTTGACTATGAGAATTATTCCCTATGATTATGAACATAAGGCCATTATCTATGACCATGACTTTGAAACTATTACTGTTAGTTGCCTATGACTATTTCCTAGAACTATTTTGGATAATTAACCATGACTATTGTATTTAATCGCTTAGGGTTCTTTATTATGAGATTTTTACCTATGACCATGACTATGACTATTGGGGTTAATTATCTGGGACTATTATAGTTTATTGAAACCCATGTTGTATACCGAATTTGCAGTTGTTGGATCTCATACCGAGGGTGTGACTGCTTAGTTTATTGGCTATTATGTACACCGAAACCATTGGATCCATTATCCTTGTATTTGGCTTTCTTCCGCATACCTATTCTTTTATGTCAGCGTTTACCATGACTATCGTCTTATCTTGCTAGATTTGAAATCCTTTATGCCATTGATGTTGTAACCAATTATCTCAAGTTATGTCATGCTAGTCTTGTAACCCCTTTTATCGCTTTATGCTCGTCTCTTTTGCCTATCATAGTTTTGATGTTATTCCCTTTATTTTGAGATTTGGATTTATTTGTAGTATAAATCGATTCACGTTCACATGCGATGGGAATACGATTTGGGTAGATTAGGCGAAACATGAATTGGTTATGAACATGAATTATGAACTCGATAAAAGGCAAAACTTGAAACATGAACGTTGTTATAACTTGAACCTGGATATGGACACGAACTTGACATCGACTTGATATGAAACTTGCCTTGAAAACTTGACACGAACTTGACATGAAACTTGAACATGGACATGGCAGTAGAATAAGCATGAAAATGGCCAACTCGAGGTTGGGTTGAGTTTGCAGTGTAAATCTGCCCGGAACCGCCCGACAAATCCAGTTACTGCAAACAATAGGATCCAATGTGGGTGGTTGGTCATATCGCACTTGAAACCCGAGGTCAGACTGAGTTGTGGTGTAAATCTGCCCGAAACCACCCGGCATATCTAGTGACTACAACAACAGGTCTGATGTGAGAGGTTGGGGTGCACAAATGAATTAATGCCACATGATAGGGTTAAGTCATGTACCGCTTGAATATACTTAACCTATTCGACACGATGACTTGATAGGGTTAAGTCCTAAACCGCTTGAATATACTTAACCAATTTGACACGATGACTTGATAGGGTTAAGTCCTGACCCGCTTGAATTTACTTAACCAATTTAACACGATGACTTGATAGGGTTAAGTCCTGAACCGCTGGAATATACTTAACCAGTTTAACACGATGATTTGATAGGGTTAAGTCATGAACCGCTTGAATATACTTAACCAACTTGACACATGGTTCGTAGGGCTAAGTCATGAACTTAAACGACAACATTTAGCCAATTTGGCATGACACGTAGACGGGTTAAGTCACAAACTTGAATGACAACACTTAACCAACTTTACATGCTAGATCGATGGGGTTAAGTCTCGAATTTAAATGACAACACTTAACCTACTAGACGGAAACACTAGTTACGCGATCCGTTTCAGCAGTAACCCACTAGATGTATCATGGTACCCTAGAACTAGGAAGGGTGGGGCACGATTACTGGGCTGATTGTAAGCGACCAGAACGACGGTTGTGTGGGTGCGCCAGTGTAGGTTTTAACGGAGTGCGGGTGTGCACACACTCCGGAGCAGAAAAAGCAGGCATTGGGCATCAGTAGGATTATCTGTGCGTGCTTGATTCGTGCCGATGGTTGGCACCATAAGGCTTGATACACCCTATGGTGGACCTAGCACTGGTAACTACATTTCGTGATTGGGTCGTATGACACAGACACATGAACGAGCTAGGACTTGTAGGGAGCCGATCGATTAATAGATCGTTACGTGGAATTCATTAGGTAGCATAATCCCTAGTGGTCCTAGGTGGCATAAACCCTAAACGAATCAAAAAAACGTTCAATAGGTAGCATAATCCCTAGTGGTCCTAGGTGGCATAAATCCTAGTTGAACACGTGATAGTTCATGATAAGGAAACCTAGCCAGAATAAAGGGTGGCAGTCCAAATAATTTCAAGAATGGAGGCACTATGTTGAAATAGTATAGAAATGCATGATGAAACTCGTACGATATACGGCAAGGTACTGTACATATAAATGGAAAGGATGATACAGGTTGGGGTGCTAGTACAGTTGGTGCAGAGAATGTTAAACATGCGATGCTATACGTAGCTTTTCTTGTTACCTTAGTTTTCCTTGTGACCTTAGTTTATCTTGTTACCGTAGTTTATCTTGTCATCTTAGTTTATCTTGCCTATCTTGTCATCATTCTTTTGTTTACTTTCAGTTTATACATGTCATGTTACCTTCACTTGTTTCTATGCTGAAAGTCACTAGGACTTACCAGTCTGTATGACTGACCCATTTTGTTTCGCCTCTTTTTCTTCCGCCCCCCCCCCCCCCCCAGGTTCTCAGGGTGGAAGCACTACTATTTAGTTTGGACTTCTTTCTGCTTCAAGATGATCATATATGGCTTGGAACTTTCTTGGCTATGGCTGCTTTACTATTTTACTTGGGGAATGATTTATGACTGTGGTTTTATGCTTCTTTACTATTGCAAGACATATTTCGATGTAATAGAATTTAATGGCATTTTGATGTAAAAGGCTTTAGACCTTACTAGATTTTAAAGAAATGAAATTTGGTTTTTCTTCCGCTGTTTTATATATGTTCTGTCTTGTAATATTTCTGTGTATGTTTACCTAGATAATGCTCCACCAAAGCTAGTGCATTCCCCTTGTGAGTGACCCTAGCGGAGGTGGGGCGTTACATTTGGTATCAGAGCAGAAGGTTACCAGACTGGGCAAAAGCTTTTAAAAACCTTCTGAAAATTATTTTCAAAACGTTTACAAAGAAGCATTTTTCTAAAGAAAAGTTTTGTTTTACGAAAGGCATATTCCCCAAAGCCATATGCACTATCTTTTGATTCTCTCCTTGAGTCTCTTCTCCCTTTCTTTTTTACCATAGTTTGTAGGCATGCGACACATGTCAGAGGGCAAAGTAGTGTCCAACCTCCATCTGTAGCCACAGTAGTTTTACTTGCGACTAATCTTATCTCAAGCTTTTTAGGGTTGCCATGCGATGGAACTAGCTTTCGGGAAACTTTTCAACAAGCTATACAAGGATAGTAGGAACGAGGATAAAGAACACAAGTCTAAGGATGAGAAACTCGTTGATATGGCTTAACCCATGAAGAGGAAAAAAGGTGAAAGGAAAGAGGCCAAGTGAAAGAATAATAAAAACCCATGACAAGAGAGAATATCTTTAGTATGGTAAAAAGGGACATGTAATAAGTATCATAGGACAAGGACAAGGGCAAAGAACAAGATCGTCGAGAGGGCAATTGTATGCTCTCACTACTAGCGTACCTAAGAAGAGGTGGTAACTTTTCTGAAGTTTAGCTTTTCTTTTCTATCATACCGTGGGAACTTTGTTTTTATACATCGCATCCTTTTTAATTCTGCCTCGATAGTTGAGTCTCTGCACCTTTGTACTAGCGTAGTAGAGGATCCCATTTTTGTCTCAAATCCTTTTGGGGAATCGGCTCATTTATTCATGACTTGTTTGGATTTGAGAATGTCTATGCTAAGTGTTGAGTTTAGAAGTAAAACTTATGTTTTTGGGCTATGGGGTGATTCTAGGTATGGAGTGGTTGTCCAGAAATGGTACCAATCTCTAGTATGAAAAGAGGGTAGTTAGATTCTTGACTTGTCTTGGTAATGCCCTCGAAGTCTAGTGTAACCCTTAGGGTTCTGCCATGCTTAGTTACCTAGAATCTCTTGATACATTTATCGATCCGCTCAAGTAGTATTTGCCACTAAGACGGATGGTTCATTTCGCTTATGCATGAATTATAGAAAATCACCTTAGTTAGTACACTTGGCAACACGGTTGGCATTTGTTTATTTTCAAGAGATAATTCATTTATGTGGAATACTTTCTAGTAAGTGAATTTTGGAGAGCTTGCACGAAACCATGAGTACGTAGTTATGTTTGAATCGGGTGTACTAGAAAGAGAATAAGCGAAAGAGAGGCGACAGTGGAATGAGTTCCAACTCATATTCTGGGAACAAGAATTATGGAACTACGAAATTGTGAAGTTAAAGACGGTCAAAGCACAATGGAATTAAGCTCAAGGAAATACGACTTAGAAGATTGAAGACTAGATACGCGCATCATATCTCTTTTTAAGAGTATATCCTTGATCCCTCTTTTCCTGTAGAGCCTACTTGCATGCTATCTTTTATGTATATCCTCTCGGTCCTATTCTCAATCTTATTTCAGTTGCAAACCCCATAAGGATTATGACTCATCTGGTTGTAATACATGTTAGGGCTTGAGGGTGTCCGTTGGGTTGACTAAACTTTTTGGGTTTTATAGGATATGGGCTGGTGCTTAGGGAGTTCTTCTTCTATTCAGTATATATGTGACGTTGATTTCCAGCTTTGACATTGCCTAATGGGCACAAAGTTTTTACTTGCTTCTATCATTCAGCTATATCTTTAGGTAGGAACAATTGGATGAAACATGTGTTTGAGACATGATATGATTGATGGTTGCAAGTGGTTGCTCGTGGTTGCATAACACACATTAGGCACTAGATCGTCTCAGACACATTTTCATATTGCATATGCATGAGTGTTTATACTTGTTTATGGATGGAATTGAATGTGTTATCATGTGGATGTTGCATATGGATGGATGTTTATGCACACATATAGTGTTTATATGACTAGGACTATTTGCATACATGTTGCATTCATGGCACTAAACATATCTTGCATTCAAAAAGATCAATCAGGCCTGATCATTTGCATTAGATAAGGAACATATACACACACTTCCTGCATATGTTCATACATCATTAGAAATCTCTTAAGGACAATGGATGCCTGTGATTGATGATTGAGTAGATGGATAATTGGATGGTAGGACACATTCTTCTTAACTTGAAGATTTCGGGGACGAAATCCTTTAAGGAGGGGAGAATGTAACAACCCATATTTTTATAACATGTTAAAACAAGAAATCAAGGCAGAATTAAATTTTAAATTCAGAATTAGGGAAAACGGGTTACGCCATTGCGTTCGTCTCGAAATTTTACATGAAATAGAGTCTGAATTTTCGAAAATCGGAGTCCGTATGAGGGAGATATGACCTCTAGAAGTTTCAGAAATTTTCAGAATCAAAGACAGCTCGAATTTCGAATTCGAAATTCGAATTCAAACCCCGCAGTAGGCAGGGCGGGAAAACCCCCGCCCATAGACCAGGTCGACCTGGGGGTCGACCATAGTGTCGACCTCGCAGGGGCCAGGTCGACCATAGTGTCGACCTGGGGGTCGACCTGCCTCCCGAACCACTTTTCTGAACCTGATGCATTCTGATGTATTTAGACTTGTTTCATGACCAGATTCGTCTGCCTAACCCTATATAAACAGCCCCCTAGCCTCATTCTCTCCATACCATTACATTCTGTCCTTATGCTGCTTCTGAAAATAATTAAATTAAAGAGAGAATGGCTACTTCTTCTTCGTCAAGACAACAGCTAGGAATTGCAAATTGGGGGTTTTCAACTAGAACAAGACTAAACAAATAGAGATTCAACAACTGCAACAACCGTTTCTAGAATCAAATCTCTGCACTCTAATTCTCGATCCACGCTCTGTAAGTTCTAGTTACTTTGAGATTGAAACTTGTTAAATTTGATATGGACATGGAATAAAATGAAATTGGACATAAGCTTGATTATCTATTTGGATCTGTTCTTATCTCTTCTTGAATCTATGATTTTGGGTTATTTCTTATCGACTGAATCATGCCCATTCATGTTGTTGGACCTAGTTTATTATTCAAACGCTAGATGGTAACATAAATTCTTGGATCTTGACTTGTGGAAATATTTCTATTTGGGGCCTATTCATGTTGTAAATCAAATTCTTCCATGTCTATGAACCTTAACATGCCTATGAGACTGTGGACATAAGGTTTTGCCTATGCCTATGGCTATGATGATGAACATAAGACTATGCCTATGCCTATGACTAAGAACATAAGACTGTGCCTATGACTGTGAACATAAGACTATGCATGTGCCTATGACGGTGAACGTAAGACTGTTTCCTATGACTATGACAAGGACAATTGTGGCTAATCAACTGTGACTCTTGACTATGAGAATTATTCCCTATGATTATGAACATAAGGCCATTATCTATGACCATGACTTTGAAACTATTACTGTTAGTTGCCTATGACTATTTCCTAGAACTATTTTGGATAATTAACCATGACTATTGTATTTAATCTCTTAGGGTTCTTAATTATGAGATTTTTACCTATGACCACGACTATGACTATTGGGGTTAATTATCTGGGACTATTATAGTTTATTGAAACCCATGTTGTATACCGAATTTGCAGTTGTCGGATCTCATATCGAGGGTGTGACTGCTTAGTTTATTGCTATTATGTACACCGAAACCATTAGATCCATTATCCTTGTATTTGGCTTGCTTCCGCATACCTATTCTTTTATGTCAGCGTTTACCATGACTATCGTCTTATCTTGCTAGATTTGAAATCCTTTATGCCAGTTATGTTGTAACCAATTATCTCAAGTTATGTCATGCTAGTCTTGTAACCCCTTTTATCGCTTTATGCTCGTCTCTTTTGCCTATCATAGTTTTGATGCTATTGCCTTTATTTCGAGATTTGGATTTATTTGTAGTATAAATCGATTCACGTTCACATGCGATGGGAATACGATTTGGGTAGATTAGGCGAAACATGAATTGGTTATGAACAGGAATTATGAACTCGATAAAAGGCAAAACTTGAAACATGAACGCTGTTATAACTTGAACCTGGATATGGACACGAACTTGACATCGACTTGATATGAAACTTGCCTTGAAAACTTGACAAGAACTTGACATGAAACTTGAACATGGACATGATAGTAGAATAAACATGAAAATGGCCAACTCGAGGTTGGGTTGAGTTTGCAGCGTAAATCTGCCCAGAACCGCCCAACAAATCCAGTTACTGCAAACAATAGGATCCAATGTGGGTAGTCGGTCATATCGCACTTGAAACCCGAGGTTAGACTGAGTTGTGGTGTAAATCTTTCTGGAACCGCCCGGCATATCCAGTGACCACAACAATAGGTCTGATGTGAGAGGTTGGGGTGCACTAATGAATTAATGCCACATGATAGGGTTAAGTCATGTACCGCTTGAATATACTTAACCTATTTGACACGATGACTTGATAGGGTGTAACAACCCGAAAATCTGGGCCAGTTTAAAATTTTTATTTTGGCAATTTTAGCGAATTTTGATTATTTAAAATGAATTATTTTAAATAATATCGACGAGAAATTTATTTTGAATAGAATTCAAACGAATATATTTATATAGATCGTCGTTAGAATATAAATAATTATTTATATTTATATATAGAATTGAAAATGGCGTGGTAGTTCGATAATTCAATTTCAAACTTCAATTGAACATACCGGGTGCAAAACAATCCGGATTTTAGTGAAACCAAAAACATTAGGATCTAATTGTGAATATCTTTCCAACGAATTCGAAAAATCGAAATTTGATAGCGGAAATCAAAAGATATGTCCAGTTGAAATTTCTGAATAGTCACTATGGAATTCAGGCCCTTAAAAATGGAAATTTTGCAAACGACCTCGGATTTCGACGAAACCACTTTTGTTGGATCCGCGATGCCAAGTTATTGCTAGATTCCAAATTTTCTAATTTTTCGAATCAATATGTGAGCGTGGCAAAGGAAAACGCGTTTGACCAGTTTCAGTTGATTTTAATCGACTGGGAATTGGCCATTTTCAAACGGTCTCAGAATTCGATGAAATTAGTTTTGTTAGGACCGTATCGTCAATACGAAGCTAGAAAATATTTTTCTGGAATTTTTCGAGTTAGTATGTGACCCCGGTAATTTGAAATGTACGTTTAAAATCCAATATAATGATTTAAATGTGAATTTAACGGAAACTGATTGTAACGATCGAATCAGCTTGCGATACATATCCCATTGTGTTCGGAATGGGGGTGAAACGCTATGGACGACAGGCGGTGGGCCTTGTTTCAAAGTCGATAGAAAAAGTTGCTTTATGTGAATAAAAAATTAAAAATAAATAAATAAAAATATAAAATAATCCTTCTCCCCCTTTATCCGTTCTGCCCCCCCCCCCCCGATTCATCATTTCCACAGAAAAAAAAAGAGAAAATCGATTCGCCCCGTCGATCTCGAAGCCGCCCACCACCGATCGACGCCTTCACCTCCGTCGCTACCCTCCCTCAGCTCAGACCGGCCTCGCAACCCCGCTCCCCCGTCTTCTCCTCCTCCATTTATCAGTCGCGTCAACCCCTACTTCCAATCGAACTGCCAAAAACCGACGCGTTTCCTGAAGCCGCCCTTCTCCTCCACCATGGCACGCACAACAAGGCGGAACCCTAGGAAGCAATGACGGACTCTGATTGGTGGCTCGTGTACAGGAAAGAAGAGGGGGGAAGATTAACAGTGAGATTATCCTTGCATTCTCTTTTCAGTTTAAATATTATAGCAGTAAATTAAAAAGAGATCTTTATGAAATTAATCACTGTATAAAGATCAGTTTCTTTCAAAATAAAAAGACCCTCGTTGTAAATTATAGATAGATTTAAATGGAAAAGATTTTATTCGGTAATAAAAATATGATTTTCATATTTTTAAAGTATTAAAAATACGATTTTTATATTTTTAAAGTATTAAAAAAATAATCTTTACTATATAGAAGTGGTAGAAATATGATTTTTGTTTAGGTAGAGGAAAAAAAATATAATTTTTACATGATAGGAAGATTAGAAATATCATCTTTATATGTGTAGAAAGATAAAAATGTGATTTTTATAATGATATTTTTGAAAGGGCGACATCTATATTTTTGAAAAGGTGAAATCTTTATATGAAAAATAGCGGGATAAAAATAGAATTTTTATCTATATAACATCGTTATAAAAATTCGATTTTTATATATAGAATAGCAAAGTAAAAATTCGATTTTTATATATAGAATAGCAAAGTAAAAATTCGATTTTTATATATAGAATAGCAAAGTAAAAATTCGATTTTTATATATAGAATAGCAAAGTAAAAATTCGATTTTTATATATAGAATAGCATACTAAAAATTCGATTTTTATATATAGAATAGCATACTAAAAATTCGATTTTTATATATAGAATAGCATACTAAAAATTTGATTTTTATATATAGAATAGCATACTAAAAATTCGATTTTTATATATTGAATAGCATACTAAAAATTCGATTTTTATATATTGAATAGCATACTAAAAATTCGATTTTTATATATAGAATAGCATACTAAAAATTCGATTTTTATATATTGAATAGCATACTAAAAATTCGATTTTTATATATTGTATAGCGAAGTAAAAATTCGATTTTTACATATGTAGTGGCTACGGGCAACGAAGATGACGAAGATGCGATAACAATGAAGATTTCTCTAAAAGAAGAGTCAAGATATTTGGATAGCTTTCGGTGAGAATTTCTCACCTTTCAATTTCATTTTCTAGTTATATATATATACTAGGATGCAGACGGTGCTTAGTAGCACCCGACACAATCGTCCACATACCATGGACTTGTTTGTTTGGTTGCATAGATTAGTTATATGATTTGATTTGAATTTGGTGGTTTGGTGATTTTGATTGATGTGTGAATGGCGTGGGCCTTCACTAGACCGGGGATAAGGCTAGGCTTTGTCCCGTTTCTAGTATCGTGCCGTTATGCTGCCGAAATTTTCTAAAATATGTTAGAAAAATAAGGATATCATTTTATTTAAAGAATGAACTGAATAGAAATTCATATGTTAAAATAAAATGTTTTATCGTTAAAAATACAATTTTTAACGTGAAGTGAATAAAATAAAATATTCATTTACAAACCGGACTGTTTGTTTATGTACACCTATTTGAATGACATTGATTGGGACGATAAATTTTACACATCGCCCAACTGCACAAATAAAATCTGTGTTTGATTGTTTGAAACCCCACACGGGTGTTGGGATGAAATTTGAAGTTCACTCATCCTGATTGATTAAATATGTCGATCGATTGATTGACAGGCTGTTATAAGCGTTAGATATCTATATTTGATGCTTATACAGTGTAGTGCACTTTGGTTGATGGTTGATTATTTTTCAATGCTATTATATGTGTGTAATGTATGAAAATCCATATAATTAACATTATATGGTGATTGATTGGGCCTCATTCCAATTTAGAAAATAAAGAATAATATAAAATAAAGGTTCATGTGTTGACAGTACTCATCCATTGAGATTGGTCATGTGTTGAACGAAATATTTTAGTAATAAAATTTACATCTTTATCAATATAAAATAAAGGTTCATGTGTTGACAGTACTCATCCATTGAGATTGGTCCTGTGTTGAACGAAATATTTTAGTAATAAAATTTACATCTTTATCAATATAAAATAAAGGTTCATGTGTTGACAGTACTCATCCATTGAGATTGGTCATGTGTTGAACGAAATATTTTAGTAATAAAATTTACATCTTTATCAATATAAAATAAAGGTTCATGTGTTGACAGTACTCATCCATTGAGATTGGTCATGTGTTGAACGAAATATTTTAGTAATAAAATTTACATCTTTATCAATATAAAATAAAGGTTCATGTGTTGACAGTACTCATCCATTGAGATTGGTCATGTGTTGAACGAAATATTTTAGTAATAAAATTTACATCTTTATCAATATAAAATAAAGGTTCATGTGTTGACAGTACTCATCCATTGAGATTGGTAATGTGTTGAACGAAATATTTTAGTAATAAAATTTACATCTTTATAATATAAAATAAAGGTTCATGTGTTGACAGTACTCATCCATTGAGATTGGTCATGTGTTGAATGAAATATTTTAATAATAGAAATATTTGACATAGAACATTTGAAAATAGAAATATATGAAGCCGTGTTGATTAGATTGACGCCATTTTGATGTGAATGATATTTATATCGATTTTATTCATTTTAAAATGAATATTGAAAAGTGATTTTGAAATCGAATATTTTGACATGAAATTTGAATCAAATTGAATAGAAAACGAATTCGAATCGAATTTGTTTTGAATATATAACGAATTTGATTTCAATGGAATATACAACGAATTGAATCGAATAGAAAACCAATTTGAATTGAATCGAATAGAAAACGACTTTGGAATTGAATTAAATTGAAAACGAATTCAAATTGAATTGAAAGCAAATTGAAATGAATTCAAATTGAATTGAAATTTGAATTGAATAGAAATGAATTTTAAAACAAATTTATAAAGAAGAATTCAATTTTGATTTGAATTGAAATGGAAGTTGAAATTGCTTTTGAAAACGAATTTAAAACTATTTATATAATTCGTTTTAAATAGAAATCAACGAAATATATATTATATATATTATATATATAATATAATGGCCTGAATAGAACGCGCCGCGCCGCGGCAGTTCGCGAATTTCGACCATTTATTTCAAACGGACATTACGGGAGATCCGACTGTCGGATTCTCCTAAAACCGGAACCGTTGGGTTCGTATCGAAAAGAGCTTTCTAACGAATATTGGAAATTTGAAATCTGACGGTTGGATTTGGAATTATGTCCAAATCAAATTTGAAAAAGGTCGCTATAAGTGCAGTTCGATGGCCATTGTTGGAAATCGACTGTACGGGCCTTGATAAAATTATTAAAAATAGTAATAATTTGTGTAAAATCATAAGAAATGATTTGTGAAGATTTGGGATGAAAAACTCCACATTTGAAAAGATAAAAATAGATTTTTATCGAAATGAACTAGTTTTTGAACTAGAATTATAATTCTATTTATTTTCAAATAAATAAATTGAATTTGAAATGGTTTTAAAAATAACCAGAATTTCCAATGATTGCATTGGAATGGATTTGAATCGAAATTGTCTTCGGAATATTTCGATGTTGGAATTCGGGATTATACAGGTGTTGTTATGGAAATTTGAAAGATATATATTTATATCGTTATTTCCAATACGACATTTGTTAGTCGTAGAATTTGATATTGAATATAAGCCGATATATTTTCTATTTAGAGCCTTGTATTGAATATCGAATGTGATTTGGGTTTGTCGTGAATGGTGTCTTCACTAACACTGTTCTTGAACCCAGTTGAGAAATGATTAAATCTTTTTATTTAGATTTAATGAAGTGTACCAATTAAATAATATTTAATTGGAATTGAATTGATATTGATTTTTGGGTTTATCGTGAACAGTGTTTTAAATAACACTTGTTCTTTAACCCGATAATTAATGGAATGTGATTTTGGGTTTATCGTGAACCGTGTTTTAAATGACACTGATTCTTTAACCCAGTTAACGATTAAAACTAAGTGGAGTTTTAATGAATCTTTAATTAGATTGAAAAGATCGAGAATGGAGTATCACCAGTTTTACTCCAGGCGATAGTTAAATCTTTAATTAGATTTGAACGTGAAATGGTAATTGAATTTACCGATAACACCGTGGCGTTAGATATGAAGTACTACCAGTTTTACTTCATGGGAAGAATAGGTTGGGATTGGGAAATTAAAACCAATGATTACTTCGGTAAGGTTCGTTAATCTCGACTAGTTGAATCGAAATTCAAAAGAAGATTAAAGAATGAATTCAAGGAATTTATCTTGGATAAAATTAATGGGACCCTTTCCCTATGAATGTGAAATTTAGAAACTAACTGTCGGTTAGCCAAGTAGAATGGTTTTCTGAATATTGATCTAATGTTGGTTACGGCCTTCGGGGTTAATATTTGGGGAATTATTCTCTTGATTAATTTAAGGTTAGTGACTGATGAATTGGAATGAGGCGTATGTTGCGTTTGTGTAACACTTATTTAAAATATACGCGAGTTATTCGGAAAGACAGGGTTTATCCCATTCTGAATAACTGATACGACGATAAGCCAAAGATGAAGACGGTGGTCGAAGACCAGAAGTCTTCACGTCGTTTGGGTGATTACTGATGATCTTGATTGGGCTGTACACCCAAGAAGATGGAAACAGTTGGTGATCATCCAGACGTGCTTGGAGATCGATGGATATGCGGGGTACTAGGTGCCTCCGGTTTCGTTCAGACCCAGAACGGACTTGTAAATGGACTGTGTGTCTGACATTGGATTTTAGTCCGTGTGATTGATCTCTATTAAATATATATCTGTTTGGCGGCGGAGAATTTATTCTCTTGCTTAACGCCCTTCTCTGAGACGTACAAGCTCAGGGGTTATATATTGATGGATTTCAAACGCATGGAGTGAATTGCCTGTGTGGCATGCCTAAGTGGCAATTGATCGAGGCTTCTGTTGAAAAGCAAAGTCTTGTGGTGATGATCAAAGCACGGCCTTTGTGGCATAGCTTTGTGTAACGTTTGCTTCGCGAGTTTCACACCCGGTATGAACCAAAAACGGGAGAAGGACCTCAGGGAGGGCCTACGTTTCCTCCTAGCTAAAAGTGGCGTCAGTGGTTTTACACGCCCTAACGAGTTTGACTTATGTGGTTGTTGCTGTTGCGAGGCGCCTCGGTTAGATCGGACGATCCGGGTCCGATGGAGTCATTCGTTGGCTCGCTTACTCCCCAAAGGGCGGCGAAACGTAGTGCTCGGGCATTTTAATCCACATCAATGGACCGGCCCTGACGATCCAAGGGTCAATGCGTTCTGATCCTGAGACTCGGGCTAGGCAGTCTCGAATCGGTTGAGGACTATCTTTTGCCTCGGTTCATAGATGGAAACCCAATTTCCAACTACGTGACTTTGCGATTTTGATTGTATAACCTATATATGGCGACATAGTGGTATGGGGCATTCATGCCGCCTATGATTGATACTTATGATTTGAAGTTGTTTTATACACTATGCACTTATAATAGTATCAAATGATTTCTTTTAAACGTATCAAGCATTCTTTGGCTGTTATAAGGGAAAACCCTATCCCCCGGCCTGCGTTGCATTGTGTGATAGGACCTGGGTCTTATAACAGCTTCATTTTTCTTTATTTAGCATTGCGCTGTTTGTTTTATGCACTGGTATTCTTGGGAGGAAACCCGTTCCGTGTTATACGGCATGGTCCCTTGATTTACCTAACTTTAAAAATAAAGATTAATAACTATTTTAGTTCTCACACCAGTCACATGACTGACCTGGAGTTTATTGTTTTGACCTAAACTCTGGGTGCCCTTATTTTGACACGGGCAGCTAGTAGTTTTGGTTTTGCAGATTTATATTCATAAGATCCTGGTTTACAGCTGGAATGATATCCGGAAAGCTTTGTATCCGTATATCTCTTCTAGTTGTGTATTGTATTATTTTCCGCTGCTATGTATTTAAATGTAATTTAAATCTCTGATATTTCTGTGTAATATTCATTTTTACACTGTATATTCTTGTAATCTGATGCATTGTTGTAATATACAATGAAATGTTCTTCTGTATGTGTTCTGTTGTGGCTTGTTCTCGAACTATCCGACGCTTTCCTTTACGGGGAAGTTACGGGTTTTCACATAGGGTTAAGTCCTGAACCGCTTGAATATACTTAACCAATTTGACACGATGACTTGATAAGGTTAAGTCCTGAACCGCTTGAATATACTTAACCAATTTGACACGATGACTTGATAGGGTTAAGTCCTGAACCGCTTGAATATACTTAACCAGTTTAACACGATGATTTGATAGGGATAAGTCATGAATCGCTTGAATATACTTAACGAACTTGACACATGGTTCGTAGGGCTAAGTCATGAACTTAAACGACAACACTTAGCCAATTTGGCATGACACGTAGACAGGTTAAGTCATGAACTTGAATGACAACACTTAACCAACTTGACATGCTAGATCGATGGGGTTAAGTCTCGAATTTAAATGACAACACTTAACCTACTAGACGGAAACCCTAGTTACGCGGTCCATTTCAGCAGTAACCCACTAGATGTATCATGGTACCCTGGAACTAGGCAGGGTGGGGCACGATTACTGGGCTGATTGTAAGCGACCAGAACGACGGCTGTGTGGGTGCGCCAGTGTAGGTTCTAACGGAGTGCGGGCGTGCACACACTCCGGAGCAGAAAAGCAGGCATCAATAGGATTATCTGTGCGTGCTTGATTCGTGCCGATGGTTGGCACCATAAGGCTTGATACACCCTATGGTGGACCTAGCATAGGTAACTACATTTCGTGATTGGGCCGTATGACACAGACACATGAACGAGCTAGGACTTGTAGGGAGCCGATCGATTAATAGATCGTTACGTGGAATTCGTTAGGTAGCATAATCCCTAGTGGTCCTAGGTGGCATAAACCCTAAACGAATTTAGAAAACATTCAATAGGTAGCATAATCCCTAGTGGTCCTAGGTGGCATAAATCCTAGTTGAACACGTGATAGTTCATGATAAGGAAACCTAGCCAGAACAAAGGGTGGCAGTCCAAACAATTTCAAGAATGGAGGCACTACGTTGAAATAGTATGAAATGCATGATGAAACCCGTACGATATACGGCAAGAGACTGTACATATACATGGAAAGGATGATACAGGTTGGGGTACTAGTACAGTTGGTGCAGAGAATGTTAAACATGCGATATTATACGTAGCTTTTCTTGTTAACTTAGTTTTCCTTATGACCTTAGTTTATCTTGTTACCGTAGTTTATCTTGTCATCTTAGTTTAACTTGCCTATCTTGTCATCATTCTTATGTTTACTTTCAGTTTATACATGTCATGTTACCTTTACTTGTTTCTATGTTGAAATTCACTAGGACTTACCAGTCTGTATGACTGACCCGTTTTGTTTCGCCTCTTTTTCTTCCGTTTCCCTGGCGCATTGACCCATTTGTTAAAAAAGAGAGGGGAGCTGCTTGTTAGGCCAGGCTATATCTTTCTTGCTTGTGAAATAATCATATAAAACGTAAGCTTCGCTGACCCATTTGTTACAGTTGTCCAATTTCCTCCGTTTCCCCCCCCCAAGGTTCTCTGGGAGGAAGCACTACTATTTAGTTTGGACTTCTTTCTGCTTCAAGATGAGCATATATGGCTTGGACCTTTCTTGGCTATGGCTGCTTTACTGTTTTACTTGGGGAATGATTTATGACTATGGTTTTATGCTTCTTTACTATTGCAAGACAGAATTCGATGTAATAGAATTTAATGGCATTTTGATGTAAAAGGCTTTAGACCTTACTAGATTTTAAAGAAATGAAATTTGTTTTTTCTTCCGCTGTTTCATATATGTTCTGTCTTGTAATATTTTTGTGTATGTTTACCTAGATAATGCTCCACCAAAGCTAGTGCATTCCCCTTGTGAGCGACCCTAGCGGAGGTGGGGTGTTACAAGGCTAAGTTTACATAGTGTCACTTTTAGGAGAAGCAAGTAAAAAAAATTAATCGTATAATTTCAAGCGAAAATTGTGTGTAGATCTAGCTAAGATTAAGGCTACCAATAGTTGTAAGAGACCAAAAGTATTACCCAAATTAGAAGTTTACTTAGATTGGCTAGTTCTTATTGGAGATTCATTAAGGATTTCTAGTAGATAGGGCGCCACTTAGCAGACTGACCAAGAATGATGTTACGTTCATTTGGTCAAGTAAGTGCGAGAAAGCATTTCAGAGTTTGAAGCATCTATATTAATAATTAATCTTTTTTGGATAGTATCACATGGTAACAATATTTTATGTATTTCACTAATGCGTATGGAACAGGATTAGAAGTTTCTCTTTTGCAAAAGGAAAAGTGAATTGCATATGTTTTTAGATCGGTTAAACCATATAAAGTGAGGTATCCAACTAATGATTTAGAGGTGGCAATTGTTGTCTTTAGATTTGAAGATACTTGCTCTTAGGAGAAAGACTCAAGCTGTTCACGGATCAATAGTCTTTTTAAGGGTACTTATTCTCTCAGAAAGAGCCGAACATGAGAAATTAGAGATAACTAGAGTTTTTGGAAAACCATGTTTTCAGTATCAAGGGTACACCTAGTAATGGGAATAAAATTACCGAACATCAGAATGTGGTGTTAGCTATGCTGGTGGAGTGAAAAGACTTAAATGCATTGACTATTTGTGATGTCCAGATTAAAATAACCATGAATTCGAGTCAAGACATAGCTATGATGTCATGTTGGAAGTTTGACCAGTTTTGATCAAAAGGATTACTTGTAAACAACGATAAGATCCTATATTAGATGAGAGGATCAGGAGACACCAATCTGGAATAAAGACTAATGATCATAAGGATTTCAGTCTTGACCATAATAGATAGTTCTGGAAGAAGGGAAGATTAAGTGTCTTAGATATCAGGAGGGAAGTTCTTAGAGTATGTCATCGATCTAAGTTCAGGATTCATCCTGAAGGTATCAAGATATGAAAAGAAGTTTCTTCTACGAAGTAATGAAGAAAGATGTTGGCTTATGGTTGCAACAGTATATGAGCTGTAAATAAGTGAAAGCCAAACATCAAAAGCCAAATGGATTGTTCAACATTGGATATTCTTATTTGGAATGGGATTAGATTTCCATGAACTTTATGAATGGGTTACCGAGGATGAAAAGAAAGAACAAAAATATTTGGGTCATAATGGATAGATTTACTAAGAAAGCCCATTTCATTCCCTTTAAATCATCCAAAACTAGACCCATGGTAACTGAGTTATTCATAAAAAATATAGTTAGACTTCATGGGATTCACATAGGTATAGTTAGTGATAAGTATACACTATTCACTAGCAAGTTTTGGAAGAGTCTATAGAGGGTTTTGGGAGTCAAGATCAAGATGAGTACCGCTTATCATCCACAGACGGATAGGTAGACGAAGAGAGTGAACAAGAACTTGAGGATTTGTTGAGAGCTTATTTTCTATTTTTGGTAGTTCATTGGACTTATTTTTTAGAACAAAGTTTGAATGACTTAATATGCTTGATTTGCATGATTTTTTGGGTAGGTTTTGGAAGGGAGCCTATAGTAGACATCTCAAATTGGCTTGAAATTGTTATAAGATGTTAATCGTATGTTTTGGGGGATAATTTTCTTAATTTCATAATACCCTAATCTTATATAAATTTCCTATGAAAATTCTGGGTCTAAATACAAATAAATTATAGAAAAAAATTAATTAAGGGACTAATTAATAAATATGGACTCCATACGAATGATAGAGGAGGACATTTTCTTTAATCTATGAATTTCTGGAATGTTTTCCCATGCTTGTATTAATTGATATGAATTTGCTAAGTTAGTGACTTAGGGTGATTAACGCAAATTAAGGTAGTAATGTTATTAATTATTTTTGGAAAATAGAGGATATCTAAAATGTTTAATTTTAACTAGCACCAATTTTATACAAAAAGAATAAGACTTCAATTGGAGTCTACGAAACAGTACATCTATACAAGGAAATAAACCAGTTTTCTTTATATTTACTATTAGTGCCAGTACCCTTATTTAGGAAATCACCTTTCTCATCCTTTAGAATGGTCGGAAGAACTTCCTCTTCCTCTTAAAATATTCGGATTCTTTTAATATCACTTGTTGGCATATGAAGTATTGGCGATTTTGGCTACGTTCATTTGGGGTTTTGATCTTTGACTTAAGTTACAAAATAAACCACTGTAGTTGGGCCTATCACTTATGCATATGAGCTTCGGTCATTGTGATGAGTCGATAAGACTATTTTATGAAGTAACTATAAGGGATCTTCCTTTGTTAATTTGAAGGCATTGGGGCTTTCACCTCAACACCCTTAGAAAGAATCGAAAGGGTGATATTTTAGACTTGGTTTTATAAAATTTAGAGGCATGTTTCCTTTAGACCTTTCGGTGTATCAAAAGTGTAACGTCCCGGAATTTTAGCAATTTAATAATTAATTAATTAAATTATTTTAAATTTAAATGGTTTAAATTCAAATATTTTGAATATTTGAATTAACATTAACAGTGGAGTAATGAAATTTAATTCCAAAATAGTCGGAAATAGTTGAATTGGATAATACACGATATTAAATTGAATTTAGATTTGAGTTATTATAATGAATTTATTATTTAAATGATATTTGAACGTATTAATTAATAAAATAATTTAAAACAAGCTCGTAACGTCGCAGTAGCTCGTAATATTACGTTTTCAACTTCAAACGACTATACATGATTTGTTATAAGTCGGATTTCTTCAAAACAAGAAAGTTTGAATCTGTAAAATTATATTTTTCTAATGCAAGTAAAAAATCGAGATATCGTCTTTTAAATTGTATGTTATGTCCAAATAAAATTTTCAAATAGTTGTTATGGAATCGTTTATAAGCCGTAACAATTTATTAAATATAATTAAATATTGGTTCCGAATTTGGATATGAATTTTTAAGACATATTGTTAATTTTATTTATTGAATTTTTCTATAATTTTTATTTTGGAAAATAAGCAACTTTTCATTCAACGTAATTTACACCCTATATCTGCGATTTTGAGATTCCACAACGTAAGTTAACTGGTCTATTTTATTATATTTCTAGATTCATAGCACATTGCTCGACATAACGATATTATTATTTTTGTCTATAATGGTCGGTAAATAAATAGAATTCCTTACATTCGGTACCATATAAAACATCAACTTTTCAAACAAATATACAACCGAAAACCGATGTACACTTAAGGGCTTACACTCGTCTCCCTAAATATTTATTCAAACTGATCCACACCGTATTCCTTCTAGTCTTCATCAAATTAAACGAAATGCAGGCAACCGTGTCGACCACGTAAACTTGCAGACCACATAAAACGTACAAGTACTTAAAGAAAACGAAACCTTGGTTGATATTTTGTTTGTACAGGTGAGAACAAAGCGAAATTTCATGGCAGGATACGAATGTCAGTAACTTTATAATTTCGACTAATGACATCTGTTAACAACACATTTATGGCTGGTGACGGATGTTGAAATAAAAATAATAAAATCTCTCCTATTTAATCCTGCCTATATGCTCAATTTAGAAGCCATCTTCTCTTCACTCAGTCGTCCTCTTCAACTCAATAAAAACAAAATTAATCGTGGCTTCTGAATTAATTCTATAATACAATCAAATGCAATACACCTTTATAAATCATGAGAAATATATAAGTGAGTTCGTGGTATTTTTCTCTCCTCCACCCTATATACTTTTTGTGCAACTCGACACTCTGTTTTTTCGAACACAAAATTCTGCACAAGTTTGGGTTTTTGTGGGTTTGAATGGAAGTTGTTATCACTTATTTATGTTGATTTAAAGATGGATGGCAAGACTTGGTTCCAGGAAAAGGTAGTGGAAGGTGGCGGCTTCACGGCTGTAAAGTCGAGGTGCACTCCGGCAAGCTGGAGACGTCGTGGTGACAGCTTACATTTTTTAGAAAAGGTGTACAGCGAAGTACGACATGGCCTTGGGAAGTTTCAGGGAGTTGTTCGAATTGCTGTAAGGGAGAGGTGTTAACGTGGGTGTGGTTTCTTTAACGATGGAAAGAGATAAGTGGAGACTATGTTTAAAATGAATGGTAATGGCTGTTTGGATGGGTTTACTTCCTGGAGCGTGAAGTGTAAATGGGTAGAGGGGAGCTTACGTGCATTGTTTGAGGGATTCAATGAATAGAATATTCGGTAGTTTAAAGGGGCAACAGCTTTTCGAACGGGGGTGGAGGGATTCGAACTTGATCGGTTGGGGTTGGTGAAGAAGAGAGAACGTTAGGGAGAAAAGAACGAATGGGAAGAATGAGGTGGACTGGGTAGAAAAAGGTACGATATGGCCATACCTGTAGCATGCGTCTTCTTTTTGTATGGGGAAGATGAAGTATGTGGAGAACTGGAAGTGAATATTTCCTTTATATAAATGCGGAGCTATACGATATTCCCCACGTTAAATGCTAGAAGAAAGTATTGGTGGAATGGCGAAAAGGGAGAATTTAAAAAGGATTTTTGTGGTTATCATGTCTCGATTTATAGTGAATCAAGAGATGGTGAAAATGGTGTTCATGATCGTGGCCATTGTGTGATTGTGTATAGGAGACACGAATTTTAGTTGTCAAGGAAGAAGCACTATTTGTCCTGAAGGGGATGCATATGAGGATGGGCCGAATGACTTAAGGTAAGTCCCGTGTATAAAAAGAAAAAAAAGTATATAAATAAAGACCAGCATTTTTATTCAAACAAAGAAAATGGGGAACATGTGGTTACGTTTAAAATCTAAGATAAGTAAGGAGGTGATACTGTGCGATGGAGTGGGTCAGATCCGTCGTGACCTGGGTTTAATTTGATGAGCCCATTATAATTAAATAAATTTAGGTTTTTAGATTAATATAAATACGTATGATTTGTAAATTACGTAATTCTTGCATACGTTATCCGAATTTTACAAATTTGGATACTTTGAAATCATATGGATGCAGGCTACACAGTGGAACTAGTCTAGAGTGATTTGGAGATCATTATAATTTATGGTGAAATTTAACGCCTTACCGGGTCTATCGAACATTAATCGTTTAAACGATTAACGGCCAAGGTGAGTAAGCTCACTAACTCTGACTAATTTTCTAATATGATAAACGTTATTTAACATTGATAATTAATGATTGGATGTTGTGTGATGGTTGTTTGGATGAATTGCTTACAAATTGGTTGAAATTATAAATACAGTTATATATATATAATGTACATTAAATATTGATTCTATTTATTATAATCTCTCATATTGATATGAAATTGATGTTATTTATGATGACTAACATCTGTGGACGCTGGAAAACAGGTTGAAGGGATCCAACTGGGTTCCTCAAAAATTATATTGTTGTTTTTGTATATTGCATTATATAATGTGACAACTAGTCTGTGGTTGATTATTGTGTGTTTGTAATGTTTGAATAACACTGGCCCTGAAATAATTGGTATTTAAATACCGTAAAAATATGTTTGACTGAAATGAAAATGAATTTGGGGTTTTGAGAAAGGAAAAACTATTTTTAAATAGAAATGGAATTTCGGTTGGAATTATATACAATACTAGTTTTACAAGTAGTTCGGTTTATATACCATGTTTATAAATGAGATGAAATAATAATTATTAAATAATTTTGGAGTACAAATTCAAGAATCAAAAATAAAAGAGAAATGGGAAATCATTTCAAAGGAAAATGATGAAATTTATTTCGACGTTCGAAATGTAAATAGAATTGAAATGAATCTATGAGGATTTGTAATTAGAGTTGTCGAATGTTTTAAAAATAATTTGTTTGTAGAAATTATATATTATATAATTCAAATTTTGACAAGATAGTTAATATTTGATTTGAAACCAATAAATTATAATCGAATACGTAATTGAGATTTAGTTATAACTTATAAACGAAATTTATGAAAAAGAAATAAGAAGTATGAATTTATAAATCCTATGTTTGAATGAATATTATTTTGAATTTGGATTATTAAAATGTAGTGACCCAGGAATTTCGACACTCGAATCCAGACACTAACACATCCTGTGTCCAAACTCAAGTATTGAAAACCCAGAAAGCTAACAGAAAGAAGTTAGAGGGTGAGAAAAGAAAGAAATATTAGAATAGAAGAATAAGAAGATCAGAGGCTCACAGTGGAATGGGTAAAATATTATAATCAATAATACTTTATAAAAGAACTGTATATTACAACAACAGAGTATACATTCAGATCAATACAAAACACATCAGAAATAAACTAGTACCAGTATATATATGGAATACGTCTTGACTTTAACTCCTCTTCTGAAGCTCCAAGTGATACCTAACCTGATAATATACTCGATCTGACCGGAGCACATTTGAAGCAAAGCAAAATTCACCCGAGTCAATCTGGAATACTTTCAGTGATAAATTCATAACACAAACACTTGTTTAACTTTGAAAATCCTTTTGAAACAAAAGGATAATAGTAAGGCCAGCCCACACATAAACACGGACAGTTTTTACCTTACTATAACCCAAAACGTTTGAAATCAATATCTTCTTCTGATATTATCATAATGTCTAAATACAAGTAGATAGAATCTAGCAGAACGCTTGCATCTTACGCTCCACATATATTGTATACAATCAAAACCGCGGGAGCTTATTGGAGATTGGATTTCGCACTATGACAAGGTATGGGACCACCTGCCGATAGTGTATCTCTAGAGACGAATACACAGGGTTCAACAAGAACGTCTTGCAACCCAACCCACACATGACCGGCCACTCATTTCTCTTGAGTGTATCGAGCATATTGTCACCTATGACTTTTTGTCGCAACCACCGTAGTTCCTGGGAGACACAGAAATGAAAAGAAATAACAATATGAATATTATCTAGATGGTGACAATACACCCGAGTGGGTGCGACCCACATAGCCATGCTGCCTGCCCGATTTTTGTCATTTCCCGGTTGTGAGGCTTGAGGTTATAATCGGCTTTTGAAACATCTGGCCACCATTCACATCGTCCATATTCGTCATCCAGGAACAGGATGAACCGAAGGCACCCTCCTACCACGTCCTAGGAATCACCCTATAGATCAGTAGCGTGTAGTCCTTGCAATCCGTAGATTCCAAATACGACAGAATCATCGTTAACTATGGGGATCGGCCAGAGGTATTTAACAATAGTTCTTTCGCTCATGAAAACTTACGGTCTTCAGTTGCTTCATCTTGATCAACATCTTCGATGTATTCTTATTTATTGGTCGGAATGGTTTTCGAATATAAATTCGATCCCGCTCTTTCCGTACCAATAACGTTGGGTCAGATTTTGATAGTCGGTTATTTAACTATCAAAATAAACAACCATGAAAACAAACAGATCCATTGGTTTATACACAGCATCACTTGGCCCTTATAATATATTGGCTTAAATATGTTAATATTCTCAAATCCCTTTTTATCTATAGACCTAGAAAATATCTTAAAATCTTATCGAATTCAATCTTCAATTAACTTTTCAAAACATTGTTATAACCTTTCTTATTATCTTATCGATTCAACTTATCATAACGGCACCTTCTTTGGCTTCGTTATTTGAACGCCAGAATCACCATCTCTTCCTTTTCGAATAAACCCCATTTAAATCTTATTTCAATACTTTGAAAATACCATTATATTCCTACAAATCATCTTTTTATTTCTTTTATTATGGGGATATCGTTCCATATCATCAAGCCCCTTTTTATTTCCTTTATATTTCGAAAGCTTATTATATATATTTCCAAACCTTCAATGGCATTACCCTGTTATTTCCCCATATTAATTTACTTTAATATCTCCACCATTACGACTAATATCATCTTTTGATAATCCTAAAGTTGTTCAAGTTGGGGAATTTTAATTACCTCTCAGACCTTGATCAACAACGTTCTTATCTTAAGATAGATATTAGTTGTAATACCAAAACTATATCCATTCCCAAAATTTCCTTTTTATTATATCACGGTAAAACATCATCCCTTATAAAATATAGTGAACTTTGATCGCACCTTTATAACTTTACTCGTCTAACCATTTTATTTCAAATCCGAGTTTCAGTTCTAATTCATTACTTTCAAATCCTGGCTTTTACTTTATTCAAATGTCACTTCTAATAACTCGTCCATTTATGTATTCAATAAAATTAGGTTTTATAACTTCGTATGACTTGGATTCATAGAATCCATGTAAATATAAATCAGTAAAAATCAAGTTAAACGTTGATTTCACATTATACATATTAAATCGTCTTATTAACTATAAACACGACTTTAAACTTTACCAACTTTCCTTACTATGTCTCCCATTTCAAATTATCACCTTGATGACAAATAATCAAATTTTAACATTTATTTAAACAAATATGGGTTACTTAACCGTTAACTGCTCTCTTTGAACTAATTTGATCAACAACTTCGGTTAACACCGTAACTTGTTCAAAACATGATTATCCCATTAGTCCGTCGTTATTGATCTTGTCATTTAGATTAATAAATAAATAAATAAATCAAAATAATTTTATTTACTTTGATTTTTATTAAATCAATATTAATATAAACTCATTACGTTAATTTTATTCATTTGAATAAAGTCGTTTAACAATCGGTTAACAAGCACGTGCTTCGTGCACGGTAGATTTGGTACAAAAATGGTGATTCGTGGTTAAACCAATCAATGTATATATGTGGCTGTTTTATTCCCTTTTTAGAAACTTCATTTAAATAATCTAATTAAAAATCTATATTCGGTTATAAAATAAATTCCATACTTTATTTCTAGCGATTCACTTAACGACGAATTGATCTTTAAAAAAACGGTGTATGTCATGGCCATCTACTATTTATTCCTAAATCAATAATTTTTATTGATTTAAAGCTCAACCATAATCAACAACCAATAGGGGTTTTAAAGTCAATGGGTTTCAAACAGTTCATATAAAATATGAAATAACAACATACTAAATATTTGAGGAACCGGTTTGATTCCTCCTACCTGTTCTTCCCAGCAACACAGATCATTATGATATTTCATATCAGCATATAGAAATATTTTAAATGACGATAATATAACTAACGTCAACCATTAAAGCAACCACAGGCATTCAAAGCATCCAATCAACCAATTAAATTTAATTATACGAATTTAACACATCCAAGTATTTCAGAAATATGTGAGAATTAACTCACATTATATTTCGATTGACGGTCGTCTCGTTATTCCATTTGATTTTAACCGACATTTAAAATCCAGTCGTCTCCGATCCCTTCCAAATTAGCTTAGCAATGTAGATCCTACCCTGCGATTCCAACATGATTGATTCCGTTGAATTCTGTGATCGTATGGAGTATATACATACGTTATAAGCTTTCAATAACTTTTAAACAATCTTAATTACTAATTAATATTTAAAAATCTTAATTACCCTTATTCTAACTACCGCTCTATTTCCTTCTTGTCCTTTTGTTTGCTCCTACTTCATTTGTCATTCTGATGTATTGCACTAGCGTGCCATCCCCATAACCGACTTTTCCCCTAGCTGTACATGTGCTTTCTTGAAACCAAAAAGTTAAATCTCCTTTTTAAACCTTCCTTTCATCCTTTTCAGTAAAACACATACGAGATACCCTCCACGTTCTTCTTCCTTGCACGCTGAAATTGGACATGCTTTCCACTTCGATACACAGGCACCTCCCTTCACACGATCAACTTAAATGCTACAATCTTCTTTCATAACGTTCTGACCTTCTCCATATCATGTTCCACACCTCACGCCTATGCAAACTTGGCTTTTCCTTCCTTCCAGTTCCATCGGACTCCAACAGAGTTGTGCCGCGCCAATCACGATCTGGTGCTCTCCTATAGCTTCATGAACCCACCGTCAAACTACCCAGTCCACACTCCTCCCCCATGTACACACCAACGTTCATCATAATATGCCATCACTCCTTTATGTTAAACACATACTTGAAGTCTTGCTAAAAACAAACTTACACCATCAGCAGTAAACTCTTCCTGCGCCTTTTACTGACACCGACTGCCTTTCCTGACCATCTTCGGTCAACCCTCCCTCTTTCGGTTCCATATAGCTCACTTCTCGTTTTGTTTAACCCCCAGTCTTATGAAACCGCGATTTGGAGGATGCACCGCTCGACTACAGCAAACCCACTCCATCGATCTCAGTGAACTTCAAATGAGCTGACCTCCTCACCAACCTTAACTTTGCAGCAGCATCCGCGAACCCACCTCCATCCTCCATTCGAACCAACCATCTCCTTTATTTTCTAGTCTCGTCCCCCTCCCTTTTTCTTATTATTATATTTTTATTTTGATTTTTGAGACGACCCGAACTTCCCCGTGAAGGAAAGCACGGATTGCGTTGAGGACAAGACAAAATAGAACGCAAACAGAAGAACATTTCATTGTTATTACAACAATTCCATCAGATACAAGAATATACAGAGTATAAATGAATAAATTACATTCAACAAATATCAGAGACTTAAATTACATTTAAATACATCGCAGCGGAAAATAATACAAAAGCAAAACTAGAAGTAATGCACGGATACAGAGCTTTCCGAGCATCGTTCCAGCTGTAAATCAGGATCCTGTGAATATAAATCTGCAAAACCAAAACTACTAGCTGCCCATGTCGAAAATAAGGGCACCCAGAGTTTAGGTTAAAACAATAAACTCCAGGTCAGTCATGGGACTGGTGTGAGAACTAAAACAGTTATTCAAAACTTTACTTTAAAAGAGAGTAATTCAAGGGACCACGCCGTAAAACACAGAATGGGTTTCCTCCCAAGAATACTAGTGCATATAACAAAACAGCGCAATGCTCTTTGGAAAAATGAAGCTATTATAAGACACAAGTCCCATCACACAATGCAACGCAAGCAGGAGGATAGGATTTTTCCTTTATAATAGCCAAACATGCTTGGTACGTTTAAAAAAAATCACTTGATACTATAATAAGTGTATAGTGTCAAAACAATTCCAACCATAAATATCAATCATAGATGACATGGGTACCATATATCATGTCGCCATACTAGTTCTATAATTAAAACCGCAATATCACGTATTGGAAATCGGATTTCCGTCATGAGTCGAGGCAAGGGGCAAGCTCCTCTCCGTTCGAGACACTCTAGCAAATGCCTTAGGACCCCACTTTGATCCTTGGAATCGGCTGGGCCGGTCCTCTCTTACTTTTGAGGATTGGCAATTCCTGAACACACGTTTCCCGGTCCTTACAGACCTATATCCGAGGCGCCTCGCATTCCAACAACCACACAGGTGAAAAGTATATAAATGTCAGGGCTGGTAGGTCACTGACACCACCCTAGCTAGAAAGAAACGTCGTGCTCTCCCAGCGGTCCGTCTCCCGTTTTTGACTCATACCGAGGTGTGAGGCTCACGAATTCACGTTATACACAAAGCTACGCCACACAGGCCGTGCTTTGATCATCAACCACAAGACTTTGCTTTTCAACAGAAGCCTTGATCAATTGCCACTTACGCGTGCCACACTGGCAATTCACTCCATGCGACTGATGTCCATCGATATACAACCTCTGAGCTCGTACGTCACAGAGAAGGGCGTTAAGCAAGAGAATAAATTCTCCGCCGCCAAACAGATGTATATTTAATAGAGATCAATCAACACAGAATAAAATCCAATGTTAGACACACAATCCATTTACAAGTTCGCTATGGGTCTGAACGAAACCGGAGGCACTTTCATTGCATATCCATCCATCTCCAAGTACGTCTAGACGATCACCAACTGTTTCCCTCATCTTGGGTGTACAACCCAATCGAGATCACTAGTAATTACCCAGACGATGTGAAGACTTCCGGTCTTCAACCACCGTCTTCATCTTTGACATCTCGTCGAATCGGTTATTCAGAATGGGTATAAACCCGGCCTTTCTAAATAACCCACGTATATGATAAACAAATGTTACACAAACACAACAAACGCCTCATTCCAATTCAGAATATTCTTTTATTCACAAATCACATTCTTAGGGAATAGGTTCCCATTAATTTTATCCAAGATAAATTCTTCTAAATTTATTTTTTAATCTTCCTTTGGATATCATTTCAAACCATGTTTTGGTTTTCCAAGCTAGTCGGGATTAGCGAACCACACCGAAGTAATTATTTATTTTATTTCCCAATCCCAACCTATTCATCCCATGGAGCAAAACTGGTAATACTCCATATCTAACACCACGGTGTTATCGGTAAAATTAATTACCATTTCACATTCAAATCTAATTAAAGATTTAACTATCGTTTTGGAGCGAAACTGGTGGTACTCCATTCTCGATCACCTTTCAGATTTGATAATTTAAATTATCAATTCACATTTCAATCTAATTAAAGATTCATTAAAACTCCACTTAGTTTTAATCTTTTCAAAAATCAACATCCTGCCTTTAACTGGGTTAAAGAACCAATGTCTCTAAAACACGATTCACGACAAACCCAAATCACATTTGATATTAAATGCAATGCCTTGAATAGAAAATATATCAGCTTATATTCAATATCTAATTCTGAAACCAACAAATATCATATTGGAAATAACGATATGAATATCTTTCAAATCCCCATAACAATATCTGTATAATCACGGAATCCAACATCGAAATATTCCGAAGATAATTTCGATTCAACTCCAGTCCAATTTACGTATATTGGAAATTCTGGTTATTTTCAAAACCCATTCGAATTCAATTTATTTATTTAAAAATAAATTTTTTTAATTCTAGTTCAAACTAGTTTATTTCGATAAAAAATCACCTTTTATCATTTCAAATGTGAAGTTTTACATCCTAGTTCTTTCCAATTCACATATTATGATTTTACACAAATGGCCCATACAGTCGATTTCCACCAATGGCCATCGAACTGCACTTACAGCGACCTTTTCCAAATTTTATTTGGACATAATTCCAAATCCAATAGTTAGACTTCACATTTCTAATATTCATTGGAAAGCTCTTTTTGATACGAACCCAACGGTTCCGATTTTAGGAGAATCCGACGGTCGGATCTCCCATAATGTCCATTCGAAGTTAATGGTCGAAATTCACAAACTGCCGCGACGCGGCGCGTTCGATTCAGGCCATTATATACATAATATATATTATATATATTTCGTCGATTTCCTTTTAAAACGTATTTTATAAATCGTTTTAAATTTGTTTTCAAAACCATTTCAACTCTATATTCAATTTCTAATCAAAATTGAATATTTCATATCATTACTATATAAATGATAATATTTTCAAAACGGTATATTTTGAAATCACCACTTTTCCTATATTCATTATAAAAACGAATATAATCGAGATAAATATCGTTCACGTCAAAATAGTGCAGCTCTAATCAACACGACTTTATATATATTTCAATAAATTCGTTATTCTATTCAACAAATGAATATTTATTCTATTCAACACATGAATCTATATTTCTTTCAACACATGAATAATCTCAACACATGAGTACTGTCAACACATCACTATTTTTGTTTTGTAAAATATTTTATAAAATTATGGTATCTATCGTTTGATTTTTTATTAGACTCCACCGTAAAGTAGATTCTAATTGTAAATGTGATAAAGATGTAAATTTTATTATTAAAATATTTCACACAACACATAAATAGTTTCAACACATGAACATCGTCAACACATGACTATTTTTATATTCAACACATGAATTTCCTTTTATAATATTCATTATTTTCCCAATTGGAATGAGGCCTAATCAATTACCATATAATGTTAATTATATGGGTTCCATACAACACATGTATATAATAGCAACGATAACCAATCAACCATCATCCAACGTGCACCACACAACTGCATAAGCATCAAATATAAATAATCAACGCTTACACAGCCTGTCGACCAATCGATCGACATACAATTAAATAATTGGGATTAGTGTACGCCAAATTTCATCCCAACACCCGTGTGGGGTTTCAAATCAACAAACACAGATTTTTATTTGTGCAGTTGGGCGATGTGTAAAATTTATCATCCCAATCAATATCATTCAAATTAGTGTATATAAACAAATCGGCTGATTTGTTTATAATTATTTATTTATTCACATTCACATTAAAAATTATATTTTTAACGATAAAATATTTATTTCAACAATCTACCTTTTATTATCGATTTCACATCATCATTGCAAACAATTTTCACAACGCATCAATCAAACAAACAAGCCATCCATGGTCTGTGGATGACGGGTGTCGGGTGCTGCTAAGCACCGTCTGCATCCTAGTATATATATATAACTAGAAAAAGAAATTTAAAGTGAGAAGTTCTCACCAATAGCTATTCCAATCATCACGACTCTTCTTTTGTAGAAGCCTTTGTCGTTCTCGCCTTTCGTCACTTTCGTTGCCCGTAGCCACTATATATATAAAAATCACATTTTTATATTCTTTCCATGTATATAAAAATCATATTTTTATAGTTACTCCATAGGATAAAAATTCTATTTTTACACCGCTACTATATAGATAAAAATTCTATTTTTACATCGATGCTATATAGATAAAAATTCTATTTTTACATCGATGCTATATAGATAAAAATTCTATTTTTACATCGCTACTATATAGATAATAATTCTATTTTTACATCGATGCTATATAGATAAAAATTCTATTTTTACATCGCTATTCTCTATATAAAAAATTTCGCCTTTTCAAATATAAAGATTTCGCCTTTTTTTATTTAAAACTCTCGCCTTTTCACTACTAAAAATCCCATCTTTACACGAAGAAAAGATCCTATTTTTACCGAAGTAAAAATCATATTTTTACTTCTCTAGTATATATAAAAATCCAACTTTCTAACGTTAAAAATCATAACTTTATAATATTAAAAATCTAATCTTTGTATAAATAAAAATTGTCCCCTTTCATAATTAAAAACCGTATTTTCCCCTAATAAAAAATCCAACTTTCCTACATTAAAAATGTAAACTTTTCTATATTAAAAATATGAACTAAAACCGAAGAAAAGAGGAGAACTTACAGCTAGATTTTAGAAGAGGGAAAAGGGGTTTGCTCGCTGCTCGCGTGGGGGTGCTCAGGAGGGGCACGGCTGGGAGGTTATGGGGGTGTGTGGTTTTTGAAGGAGGAAAAAGAAGCAGCGGCGGCAGCAACAGGAGGGGGGTCGAGGTAGGCGTTGCGGTGGAGGATTGAGGGGGGGGGGGGCGTCGCGTCCGACTGGAGGGAGGGGGTGCGGTCGATCGGAGGGCGCGAGGTGGAGGTTGGAGAAGGAGGGGGCCAGCGCCTCGATGGGAGGAGCGACGGCGCAACTCCCCCCTTCGTCTTCTTTCTCCGTCTTTTTTTTAATATATTCTTCTGAATCGATTTTGAGAAAAAGGGGGCGGGGTCAAAGGAGTTAAAAGGAAAGAGAGAGAAGGGTTTTATTTTATTTTATTTTATTTTATCCCAAAAAGCAACTTTTATTTTCGATCTCTAAACGAGGCCCACCGCCTGTCATCCATAGCTAATTACCCCCATTCTGAACACAATGGGATATGTTTCGTAAGCTGATTCGATCGTTTCGATCAGTTTCTGTTAAAATCAACCTATAACTCTGTATAATGAATTTGAATGCGCATTTCAATTTACTGGGTTCACATACTAACTCGAAAAATTACAGAAAAATATTTTCTAGCTTCGTATTGACGATACGGTCCTAACAAAACTAGTTTCATCGAATTCTGAGACCGTTGGAAAAATGGCCATTTTCCAGTCGATTAAAATCAATTGAAACTGGTCAAACGCATTTTCCTTTGCCACGCTCACATATTGATTCGAAAAATTATGAAATTTGGAATCTAACAATAATTTGACATCACGGATCCAACAAAAGTGGTTTCGTCGAAATCCGAGGTCGTTTGCAAAATTCCCATTCTTAAGGGCCTGAATTCCATAGCGACTATTCAGAATTTTCAACTGGACATATCTTTGGATTCCCGCTATGAAATCTTGATTTTTCGGATTCGTTGGAAAGATATTAATTAGATCCTAATGTTTTTGGTTTCACTAAAATCCGGTTTGTTTTGCACCCGGTACATCCGATTGAATTTTGAAATCGAATTATCGAACTACCGCGCCATTTTCAATTCTATTTATATTTATATATAATTATTTATATTCTAACGACGACGTATATAATATATACGTTCGAATTCTATTCAAAATAAATTTTTCATCGTTATTATTTAAAATAATTCATTTTAAATGTTCAAAATTCGCTAAAATTGCCAAAATAAAATTTTTAAACTGGCCCAGATTTTCGGGTTGTTACAATCTCCCCCACTTAAAACTTTTCATCCCCGAAAAGGAACAAAGTCGAAAGTGGTTTGATCAATCAACTCTACGTTCGATCTGGCTTCCATTCTCCAACTTTTCAGTTTCTGAGAATTTTCAAATTCTTCAAAAATTTGGCGAACACCCTAAATTTTCGAAAAATTTCGCCATAACCTCCCCTGCACCGGGAGCCACGGGAAAATCCCGAAATTGCCATATAGGCCTTCTGACCTCAAAAATAAAAATAAAAAGCCAAGCGGCTAGCCAATCGGCTCATAAAATCATCATCACCCAAATAAAACAGTAAATTATAGTAAATATGTACCTATTTGTTGGGCAAACAAATTTTATTCTCTGCTATAGCCTCCTTGCTATGACCTGTTCAATGTGAGTACATGTATTTGCAAGCAAATGCAACCAATTTTCAATACAATTCAATATGTGATTCAATTAGGCATAATGGTTCAAAATTATCAAACAAATAAACAAACAACACAAACATCAATCAATTAGTGAATTTAACGTTTCAAATTCATAATTTTGATATATATACTGAAAATCTTGTTTTTGATGCCAATTCACAACAATGTATTCTAGCTATATTAGTTTTGGTTCTCACACCAGTCTAATGGAAATATATAGATATCACACCTTCGAAACACGAACACAAATTCTGATGATGATATATCAATCATCAGAATCATCTCCGGGTGTCTAGAATGTGATTCTATATCTATCCAGTATATTAAAACTTCGAATATACGTTCATGACGCGTATATGCAAAACCCTTATATACTCGATTGTCCAAATTCAAAATAAATAAATATTCAAATATGTATAAAATGGTATAAATTTTCGAAACAAAATTGTTTTTATTTGAAAAATATACTCTTCACACTCGTTCTAGGATACTACTGATCTTATCTCTAACGAGTCATTCTAATTGGATATTACTAATCCAATATCTGATGAATTCTTTCGTATGGTTCTAATGTGTCTTGTTCTCGAGCTCTGTAAACCAAAGCTCTGATACCAAACTGAGACGACCCGAACTTCCCCGTGAAGGAAAGAACGGATTGCGTTGAGGACAAGACAAAATAAAACGCAAACAGAAGAACATATCATTGTTATTACAACAATTCCATCAGATACAAGAATATACAGAGTATAAATGAATAAATTACATTCAACAAATATCAGAGATTTAAATTACATTTAAATACATCGCAGCGGAAAATAATACAAAAGCACAACTAGAAGTAATGCACGGATACAGAGCTTTCCGAGCATCGTTCCAGCTGTAAATCAGGATTATGTGAATATAAATCTGCAAAACCAAAACTACTAGATGCCCGTGTCGAAAATAAGGGCACCTAGAGTTTAGGTTAAAACAATAAACTCCAGGTCAGTCATGGGACTGGTGTGAGAACTAAAAAGTTATTCAAAACTTTACTTTAAAAGAGAGTAATTCAAGGGACCATGCCGTAAAACACGGAACGGGTTTCCTCCCAAGAATATTAGTGCATATAACAAAACAGCGCAATGCTCTTTGGGAAAATGAAGCTATTATAAGACGCAGATCCCATCACACAATGCAACACAAGCAGGAGGATAGGGTTTTTCCCTTATAATAGCCAAACATGCTTGGTACGTTTAAAACAAATCACTTGATACTATAATAAGTGTATAGTGTCAAAACAATTCCAATCATAAATATCAACCATAGACGGCATGGGTACCATATATCATGTCGCCATACTAGTTCTACAATTAAAACCGCAATATCACGTATTGGAAATTGGATTTCTGTCATGAGTCGAGGCAAGGGGCAAGCTCCTCTCCGTTCGAGACACTCTAGCAAATGTCTCAGGACCCCACTTTGATCCTTGGAATCGGCTGGGCCGATCCTCTCTCACTTTTGAGGATTGGCAATTCTTGAACACACGTTTCCCGGTCCTTACAGACCTATATCCGAGGCGCCTCGCATTCCAACAACCACACAGGTGAAAAGTATATAAATGTCAGGGCTGGTAGGTCACTGACACCACTCTAGCTAGAAAGAAACGTCGTGCTCTCCCAGCGGTCCGTCTCCCGTTTTTGACTCATACCGAGGTGTGAGGCTCGCGAATTCACGTTATACACAAAGCTACGCCACACAGGCCGTGCTTTGATCATCAACCACATGTAACGGCGGGGAATTTCGCGACTTTGGTTATCGCCATAAACACGACGACGACTAACCAAACATCAAGAAATCCCGGTCGTTAATGAAAGAAATTAGAGGGTGAGAAAGAAAAGATAGAACTAATTAGAATAGAAGAAGGAAAGAAGCACTTACATCATCAGAGTAACACGAATCTCGCAGCGGAACGAATAACATATAATATATAACATAACTTTGAAATACAACAGTTATGTATACAATAGCACTTATCAGAGTACAGCACTTACAACACAGCGGAAATAAACTATAGCTATATGATCCTGGGGCCTCCTGCTCCAAGCTCTCCAAGTATATCTGTAAATCCCGACTACTTGACTGCCCGTACAAATTTAGGCACCCAAGAGTTTAGGGAAAACAACAAAGTAAACTCCGGGTCAGTCATGGGACTGGTATGAGTAAAACAGTTTAAAACAGGTATATGATATCTCATAAGACCACGCCATGAATACGGAACGGGTTTTCCCTTATGAGTATCTGAACAACTTTGACAAGCAATATCATTGTGATATTATAATAATGTCTAAGTACAAATAGGTATCAATCTACCAGAAACGCTTGCATCTCACGTTCTACATAAATAGTATAAAATCATAAACCGCAGAGCGCTTATCGGAGAATGGATTCCAACAGACAAGGTATGGGAGCACCTTCTGAATAGTGTACTCTAGAGGTGATACACTCAGGGTTCAACAAGAACGTCTTGCAACCCGGCCACACATGACCGCTCACTCATTAGCTTGAGTGTCGCGAATATATTGCCACCACGGTTATAGGCCATCAAACCGTCATCCGAAGATACAGAATCAAAAAGAAGTATAAATATGAATATTCTCTAGATCGGTGACAATACACCCTGCTTGGGAATGACCCAACTAGCCATGCTGCCTAGCCCAACTTTTGTTACTTCCTGGTGTGAGGCTAGAAGTTACGCTTTATCATCACATCAGATTCACTTCGAATGCCACCTTGTCAGATCCATCGAGATCACTAATTTGACGTCTACAACCATACATTATGTGTTAGCTAAGAGAAGTTTCCTTCTCCGCTTCCACTCTTGGTACGGTCGAAGAAATCAAGGTACGTGACCTTTCTGAAAATACTCTGTCAGACATCCATCTTCATTCACTTAGAATGTCACATCGTCATACCCGCCAAATCACAAATTGACTTGTCCAAAAATAACACGGGTATACAGCTAAGAGAAACGAATTCCTCCGCCACCAAACGTGAATACGTTTGAACAGATCAACTTCCGCGATCCATTGGATATACTCTGTCAGACCTTCTTCCATATACGTTGTCCTGGGACTGGACAAACCGAAGGTACTATTCAGTATATCCATCTTAGTCACTGTTATCTAAGACTTATACAATAGCCCTTGCACTTTACTCCGTCTTCACTTATCTTCGTCATAAATGGTTCACAATGCTTATGCCAATACAGAGTGGTTCTTTGGATAATAATCCAACCGGTCTCTCCATAATAACAACGTTAAAATGGTCAAAACTTCGATAGTCTGTGAGTTAACTATCAAAGAAAAACAAGTGTGCAACCAACGATATTATTTCTAGATGGAAATTATATCGAACAAACATCATTTTACATAAATCTCTTTAACTCACTTATCTCCTGTTTCCCTATATTCAATCATTTGCTATTTTCTAGATTTAGAAAATATATTTAGTAACGCTGGAAAACATTTCCATTTCCTTGAATTTCTACATTTACTTAACCATCCTTTCGAATAACTATACTCGTTTAACTCCTTTCAATTTAACTCAATTGGATTACCCAACTAACTCCTTGGGATTTCTTACTAACTCCTTTGGATTTAACTTCGACTAACTCCCTTGGATTACCCAACTAACTCCTTTGGATTACCCAACTAACTCCTTTGGATTTCTCTTGACCAATTCATTTAGACTAACTCGACCACTACACTTGGTTGACCCGACCAATTCACTTAGACTAACTCGACCACTTCACTTGGTTTAACTACTAACTCCCTTGGATTACCCAACTAACTCCTTTGGATTACCCAACTAACTCCTTTGGATTTCTAACTTCGAATAACTCCTTTGGATTAACTCTCCGACTAACTCCTTCGGATTAACTCTTCGATTTCCTCCTTCGGATTTACTAACTTCGAATAACTCCTTTGGATTAACTAACTTTGACTAACTCCTTTGGATTAACTCTTCCCATGCTGTTCGAATAAACTATATTCGATTTACTCCTCCAACTCTATTCAAATAAACTATATTCGATTAACTCCTCCAACTCTATTCAAATAAACTATATTCGATTAACTCCTCCAACTCTATTCGAATAAACTATATTCGATTAACTCATCTCAAATAACTAGATTTGATTTACTCACCTCGAATAACCAATATTCGATTTACTCCTCCGACTCCATTCGAATAAACTATATTCGATTTACTCCTCCAACGCCATTTGAATAAACTATATTTCTACTCAACCTTTTTGATTGAACCACAACTATTCCTTTGTCAATTCTAAAGTCAATCAAGTTGGGGTATAAATACCTCTCAGACCTTAATTTAACAACGTCCTTTACTGTGAAATAGATGAAGCTCAATACTCACCTTTTTACAACTCTCTGTTACGCAAATTCTCGGATTCAGGTTACGAATCTACTTCTTATATGAAACGTTTGATTATAACTATACCGTTATAATTCCTACTTCTAAAATATCTATCCTACATTATAACTTTATATTCTAACTCAAATAATTAAATAGATGCCAAATTTCTAAATCAATAAATAAATCTTGATTTAAACCTTGGAAAGTAAATAGTATTTTCCCGAATTCGATGTAATCGAATTCGACTTATACTCTCTTTCGATTATCTTTAACTTGATAACTTAACTTGAAAATCTTACCTTGATAACTTAACTCGGTTACCTTAACCTAATTACTTATCTCGATTATCTTAACCCGACAATCCAACTCGATTGTCTTAACTTGATTCACTTAACTAATCACTTAGTTTAACTTAACTAATTCACTTTGGTTAACCTAACCAATTACTTTGATTTACTCAACTAACTTGCTTTGGTTAACCTAACCAATTACTTGGATTAACTCCTATTCATTTAACAAATAAATATGTCCTTTGATTTTATTTATTCTAACAAATAAATATGTCCTTTGATTCTATTTATTAAATCCCTAAATAAATGTCATCTTTTTAACTCTTTATTAATAAAGGGTTTTCAAATATTTCTCTTCCTATATATTTGACAATTATTTTCCTTTGGTTTTATTTACAAATATATATCCTTTATATTTGTTTTTCACAAATATATTCTTTTATATTTGTTTGACAATAATTCTCTTTTATATTTGATTTGCAAATAAAATCCTTTGTTCTTGATTATCGAATATAATCCTTTGTATTTGATTTACAAATATAAATCCTTTGTTCTTGATTTTCAAATATAATCCTTTATATTTGATTTACAAATAAAATCCTTTGTTCTTGATTTTCAAATATAATCCTTTATATTTGATTTAACAAATAAATTCCGTCTATATTTGATTTACAAATAAACCCCTTATATTTGATTTACAAATATAACCCCTTTTGTATTCAAAACCCTTTTTATATATATATAAAATCTATCGATTTTATATAAATAAACGGTTTCAAAATATACTTTGAAAATCTCTTGTTCTACATTTTGGTATTTCTTATGGTATTTGACACACCATATGACAACGACAAATATCGTCCAAACACGCATAATCACAACAGATTATATACATCACATTTTACATCACAACATATAAATCACAGTACAAATAACTGTTGAGGAATCCAGTCGGATTCCTCTGACCTGTTTCCCTGCACCACAGATGTTAGACCACACCAGTATAATATTCTGTTAAGCAGAATCAACATATAAGTGTTTAACAGTTTATATATATATATATATATATATATATATATATACAGATATATATATAAAATTTCTACTAACTGACTAGCAGTTCAATCAAACAGTCAACACACAGTCAAACAACAGATAATTAACAGTTCTAAGAACACGTTGTAAAAATAGAACTGTATAGAGTTGGTGAGTTTTACTCACATTGGACGCGTTAACCGTTAAATGTCGGTTTGCGTTATCTGATTCAGTCGAACAATTTATTTCTCCATAAATTGTAACGAGCTCGGATTGACTCGCGGTCAGTCTCATTTTGTTGCTCCCGTCCATACGATCCCAACGCAACTTACAGTTCGTCAATCTGATTTTGTATGACCAAGATATCGCATTTACAAGTTGAACACTATTTAAATTAAATAAAACTTGAATTTAAATTATCGATGGGCCTCACCCCTTAATCAACCGGCCCAACCATATTTTCAAAGCCCAAATCCGCCCTTAAATCCTCCTTCCCCAAATCGTGTATTCACAGCAGCCCTCAAATCCATTTCAGCACATTTGACCTCCCCGTTCTTCTTCCATTCATCACCGAACTCGAACCCGTTTCCACCATTGGACTCCCCGTCCCTCTCTCCACCTTGCCGTGTGAACCTCCTCCAACTCGTCGGCCGTTTGGCAAGCCGCGACAGTGCCTGGTCTAGCAAAAGCATCGACGTCGAACTGCGTCGATCTCCCCAAAAATCCAAGGCAAACTGCCAATTTCCATTTGCAACTCAACTATCAACTTCGATTTACTCATCGATCCTTGTATCACCAGAAACCGCAAGCCCTAGTTCCTCCTGTACCATCGTCGGCCTCACACAGAATGCGTCGCACCCACTGAAAGTACCATAGAAATGAAGAGCGTCGTTCACCGATTACAACCATATCAGATTTTGAGATTTATAGATTTTAGTCTGATTTTCATTTGATTTTCTTTGAGCATGGATTTTTCTTTTACTTTGAAAACTTTTCTACTGTGATGGTTTATACAGTATATATAAGTTTGAATGGGTAGGTAGCGTTTGTGGTGGAGATCGAAGGCCGTGTGGCCTGTGCAGAACCTCAGGAAATGGGAGGGATATTTTCAATTTGATTTTTGTATTTTATTTTATCGATTTCCTCTTTGTATCTGTCTTCTAAAAATCCCATCGATTACATACGATCCCCAAAAATCACCAAACTGGACATGTAGCTAGAGTTCGACATTACGGTCCCAACGAAACTGGTTTCGTCGAATTCCGACTCCGTATGCTCCCACAGTGTATTTTTAACTGTCAAAATACTGACTGTTTCTCACTCTAAAAATCCGTGCGGTCACACAGTGTCTCTAAAAATCACGAAACTTCACATCTAACAACTATTTGATATTGCGGATCCAACAAAACTGGTTTCGTCGAATTCCGACTTCGTATGCTCACACAGTGTATTTTTAAAGCTCTGGATGACCCTTTTAAATATATAAATATATTTAAATATTATTAAATTAAATATTAATAAATTAATATTATCGTATATATCCATATACGATGTCGTCCGGCTCCAGAATATCACCTCAGATATTATGACCTGATTTCCAGACTCCAGATTATCCCGATATTCAGTTCGTATCGAAAAATCGATTTATAACGTATATAAAGCGTCGCAAATTATAAAGGAATTCCACAGCGACTTTTCTGAAATTTGATTTGGACATAACTCAAAATCTACCCGACGAAATCCTGATTTTTCTCTTCCACTAGAAAGATATACTTCACCAGCTCCACACGTTTCTTGTTTCATAGAAATCCGGCTTAAAACGAATCCTGTACATTCACTTGAAGTCTAAATCGCCAAACAGCGAGCTACAGCGCCGTTACGGGCTCGATTATAATTAAATTATAATTAATACGTTTTAACGTCGATTATTAAATCGATTCGTTATTCAAATTTAATTCTAAACTGAATTAAATATTTTAACTGATCCAATTCACACAGTATTGTGAATTCGGTGATTTCCGATTATTTCGACATTATAATATATTATTATATTATACACTTTAATTAAATATTCAATATTATTTAATTCAAGTCATCGATATCGCCCAATCGATATTTAATAATTAAAAAAAAATTAATTATTCGACAGCTAACAAAACGCGCCATTACAGACTTCCCCACTTAAAATAAATTTCGCCCTCGAAATTGCTAAGTTAGAGGATGACCCTATATATTGGAACTCCTAAGATTGGTTTACCCCTTATTTCTGATTTCAACCGAACCAATTAATAACGACTGAAATATTTATTCTTTCGACTAACTAAAATTTTCAAAAATTCTGAAAATTTTCTAACACTTTAAATTTTCGGAAAATTTCGCCATAACCTCCTTTGTACAGCCCTATCGGTAAAACCACAACTCGCCTCTCTAGGCCATCTCCAATCCAAAAGAAAATCAAACAGCCAAGCGGCTTGCCAATTCGGCTCATAAATCTCATGCTTATATCAAAAATAAACTTGTACCTTTTTGTCGGGCATATCAACTCTTATCACTTTCACCTGTTATCAACCCAACATATACCAATGTCATCTCAATCCAACCTTCAACTCAAACACTTGGTTCTATCCAAGTCAAATTCTATTCAAACTCCAATATCAGATTTCAAACTCTTAACCCATCAACTTAATTCCAATCCAGATTATTCTCTAACCGAATCCCGATTTATTTAACTTGGTTCAAGTTAAATTTTAATTTACTATTTGTTTTTACCATCTTGATTCATTCAACTTAACAAGTTAAATTTTAAATTTCCAGATTTAAATTCCTGGGATTTATTTCAAATCAAAGTTCAAATCCTAACACCAATTCAAAACTTTTGAATTTCTGAACAACTTGTTTTCCTCAACACCATTTGAAAACAGAACCATTGGTAGTAATCCGCCACTTAGAAACTCGAAAATTACACCGACGATGTATCGATCCATCCTCGGAATTATTTTCCCGTCATCCAGGTGAGTTCAATACTATATTTATTTTGAATTGAAAAACATTTTCAAAATCTCCCAGGAACTTAAAATTTCCTTATTTTAATTCCAATTCTGATTTAATTTCAGATTTTAATTCGACTGATTCCACGTATTTTACTTATAGGGATTATTATTGGTTATATATATAACCATTTAATTTATAATCTTACTCGATTATAATAACAACCAATATATCTAATATATTAAAATTTTGATATATATATATATCTTTATATCAAAATATACTTTGGGTAAAGTTAAATTCACTTACCCTCTTTCAAAACATATCGTGACGACCCATCGTATTCAAGTGTTTAGTAACTCCTACCGATACAGTGGATCAAACTGATCGACCAGAATTCATAAACAACTCAACCCATGAATCTCCACAATAAAAATTTATTTTATATCAAATACAAATACGCACTCGTATATATACACTCAAACTCAATCTAGGATATTACTAATCCCATCTCTATCGAGTTATGCCACAGAGCCAAGGTAATTACTTAACTTAAGCTCTGATACCAACTGTAACGGCGGGGAATTTCGCGACTTTGGTTATCGCCATAAACACGACGACGACTAACCAAACATCAAGAAATCCCGGTCGTTAATGAAAGAAATTAGAGGGTGAGAAAGAAAAGATAGAACTAATTAGAATAGAAGAAGGAAAGAAGCACTTACATCATCAGAGTAACACGAATCTCGCAGCGGAACGAATAACATATAATATATAACATAACTTTGAAATACAACAGTTATGCATACAATAGCACTTATCAGAGTACAGCACTTACAACACAGCGGAAATAAACTATAGCTATATGATCCTGGGGCCTCCTGCTCCAAGCTCTCCAAGTATATCTGTAAATCCCGACTACTTGACTGCCCGTACAAATTTAGGCACCCAAGAGTTTAGGGAAAACAACAAAGTAAACTCCGGGTCAGTCATGGGACTGGTATGAGTAAAACAGTTTAAAACAGGTATATGATATCTCATAAGACCACGCCGTGAATACGGAACGGGTTTTCCCTTATGAGTATCTGAACAACTTTGACAAGCAATATCATTGTGATATTATAATAATGTCTAAGTACAAATAGGTATCAATCTAGCAGAAACGCTTGCATCTCACGTTCTACATAAATAGTATAAAATCATAAACCGCAGAGCGCTTATCGGAGAATGGATTCCAACAGACAAGGTATGGGAGCACCTTCTGAATAGTGTACTCTAGAGGTGATACACTCAGGGTTCAACAAGAACGTCTTGCAACCCGGCCACACATGACCGCTCACTCATTAGCTTGAGTGTCGCGAATATATTGCCACCACGGTTATAGGCCATCAAACCGTCATCCGAAGATACAGAATCAAAAAGAAGTATAAATATGAATATTCTCTAGATCGGTGACAATACACCCTGCTTGGGAATGACCCAACTAGCCATGCTGCCTAGCCCAACTTTTGTTACTTCCTGGTGTGAGGCTAGAAGTTACGCTTTATCATCACATCAGATTCACTTCGAATGCCACCTTGTCAGATCCATCGAGATCACTAATTTGACGTCTACAACCATACATTATGTGTTAGCTAAGAGAAGTTTCCTTCTCCGCTTCCACTCTTGGTACGGTCGAAGAAATCAAGGTACGTGACCTTTCTGAAAATACTCTGTCAGACATCCATCTTCATTCACTTAGAATGTCACATCGTCATACCCGCCAAATCACAAATTGACTTGTCCAAAAATAACACGGGTATACAGCTAAGAGAAACGAATTCCTCCGCCACCAAACGTGAATACGTTTGAACAGATCAACTTCCGCGATCCATTGGATATACTCTGTCAGACCTTCTTCCATATACGTTGTCCTGGGACTGGACAAACCGAAGGTACTATTCAGTATATCCATCTTAGTCACTGTTATCTAAGACTTATACAATAGCCCTTGCACTTTACTCCGTCTTCACTTATCTTCGTCATAAATGGTTCACAATGCTTATGCCAATACAGAGTGGTTCTTTGGATAATAATCCAACCGGTCTCTCCATAATAACAACGTTAAAATGGTCAAAACTTCGATAGTCTGTGAGTTAACTATCAAAGAAAAACAAGTGTGCAACCAACGATATTATTTCTAGATGGAAATTATATCGAACAAACATCATTTTACATAAATCTCTTTAACTCACTTATCTCCTGTTTCCCTATATTCAATCATTTGCTATTTTCTAGATTTAGAAAATATATTTAGTAACGCTGGAAAACATTTCCATTTCCTTGAATTTCTACATTTACTTAACCATCCTTTCGAATAACTATACTCGTTTAACTCCTTTCAATTTAACTCAATTGGATTACCCAACTAACTCCTTTGGATTTCTTACTAACTCCTTTGGATTTAACTTCGACTAACTCCCTTGGATTACCCAACTAACTCCTTTGGATTACCCAACTAACTCCTTTGGATTTCTCTTGACCAATTCATTTAGACTAACTCGACCACTACACTTGGTTGACCCGACCAATTCACTTAGACTAACTCGACCACTTCACTTGGTTTAACTACTAACTCCCTTGGATTACCCAACTAACTCCTTTGGATTACCCAACTAACTCCTTTGGATTTCTAACTTCGAATAACTCCTTTGGATTAACTCTCCGACTAACTCCTTCGGATTAACTCTTCGATTTACTCCTTCGGATTTACTAACTTCGAATAACTCCTTTGGATTAACTAACTTTGACTAACTCCTTTGGATTAACTCTTCCCATGCTGTTCGAATAAACTATATTCGATTTACTCCTCCAAATCTATTCAAATAAACTATATTCGATTAACTCCTCCAACTCTATTCAAATAAACTATATTCGATTAACTCCTCCAACTCTATTCGAATAAACTATATTCGATTAACTCATCTCAAATAACTAGATTTGATTTACTCACCTCGAATAACCAATATTCGATTTACTCCTCCGACTCCATTCGAATAAACTATATTCGATTTACTCCTCCAACGCCATTCGAATAAACTATATTTCTACTCAACCTTTTTGATTGAACCACAACTATACCTTTGTCAATTCTAAAGTCAATCAAGTTGGGGTATAAATACCTCTCAGACCTTAATTTAACAACGTCCTTTACTGTGAAATAGATGAAGCTCAATACTCACCTTTTTACAACTCTCTGTTACGCAAATTCTCGGATTCAGGTTACGAATCTACTTCTTATATGAAACGTTTGATTATAACTATACCGTTATAATTCCTACTTCTAAAATATCTATCCTACATTATAACTTTATATTCTAACTCAAATAATTAAATAGATGCCAAATTTCTAAATCAATAAATAAATCTTGATTTAAACCTTGGAAAGTAAATAGTATTTTCCCGAATTCGATGTAATCGAATTCGACTTATACTCTCTTTCGATTATCTTTAACTTGATAACTTAACTTGAAAATCTTACCTTGATAACTTAACTCGGTTACCTTAACCTAATTACTTATCTCGATTATCTTAACCCGACAATCCAACTCGATTGTCTTAACTTGATTCACTTAACTAATCACTTAGTTTAACTTAACTAATTCACTTTGGTTAACCTAACCAATTACTTTGATTTACTCAACTAACTTGCTTTGGTTAACCTAACCAATTACTTGGATTAACTCCTATTCATTTAACAAATAAATATGTCCTTTGATTTTATTTATTCTAACAAATAAATATGTCCTTTGATTCTATTTATTAAATCCCTAAATAAATGTCATCTTTTTAACTCTTTATTAATAAAGGGTTTTCAAATATTTCTCTTCCTATATATTTGACAATTATTTTCCTTTGGTTTTATTTACAAATATATATCCTTTATATTTGTTTTTCACAAATATATTCTTTTATATTTGTTTGACAATAATTCTCTTTTATATTTGATTTGCAAATAAAATCCTTTGTTCTTGATTATCGAATATAATCCTTTGTATTTGATTTACAAATATAAATCCTTTGTTCTTGATTTTCAAATATAATCCTTTATATTTGATTTACAAATAAAATCCTTTGTTCTTGATTTTCAAATATAATCCTTTATATTTGATTTAACAAATAAATTCCGTCTATATTTGATTTACAAATAAACCCCTTATATTTGATTTACAAATATAACCCCTTTTGTATTCAAAACCCTTTATATATATATATAAAATCTATCGATTTTATATAAATAAACGGTTTCAAAATATACTTTGAAAATCTCTTGTTCTACATTTTGGTATTTCTTATGGTATTTGACACACCATATGACAACGACAAATATCGTCCAAACACGCATAATCACAACAGATTATATACATCACATTTTACATCACAACATATAAATCACAGTACAAATAACTGTTGAGGAATCCAGTCGGATTCCTCTGACCTGTTTCCCTGCACCACAGATGTTAGACCACACCAGTATAATATTCTGTTAAGCAGAATCAACATATAAGTGTTTAACAGTTTATATATATATATACAGATATATATATAAAATTTCTACTAACTGACTAGCAGTTCAATCAAACAGTCAACACACAGTCAAACAACAGATAATTAACAGTTCTAAGAACACGTTGTAAAAATAGAACTGTATAGAGTTGGTGAGTTTTACTCACATTGGACGCGTTAACCGTTAAATGTCGGTTTGCGTTATCTGATTCAGTCGAACAATTTATTTCTCCATAAATTGTAACGAGCTCGGATTGACTCGCGGTCAGTCTCATTTTGTTGCTCCCGTCCATACGATCCCAACGCAACTTACAGTTCGTCAATCTGATTTTGTATGACCAAGATATCGCATTTACAAGTTGAACACTATTTAAATTAAATAAAACTTGAATTTAAATTATCGATGGGCCTCACCCCTTAATCAACCGGCCCAACCATATTTTCAAAGCCCAAATCCGCCCTTAAATCCTCCTTCCCCAAATCGTGTATTCACAGCAGCCCTCAAATCCATTTCAGCACATTTGACCTCCCCGTTCTTCTTCCATTCATCACCGAACTCGAACCCGTTTCCACCATTGGACTCCCCGTCCCTCTCTCCACCTTGCCGTGTGAACCTCCTACAACTCGTCGGCCGTTTGGCAAGCCGCGACAGTGCCTGGTCTAGCAAAAGCATCGACGTCGAACTGCGTCGATCTCCCCAAAAATCCAAGGCAAACTGCCAATTTCCATTTGCAACTCAACTATCAACTTCGATTTACTCATCGATCCTTGTATCACCAGAAACCGCAAGCCCTAGTTCCTCCTGTACCATCGTCGGCCTCACACAGAATGCGTCGCACCCACTGAAAGTACCATAGAAATGAAGAGCGTCGTTCACCGATTACAACCATATCAGATTTTGAGATTTATAGATTTTAGTCTGATTTTCATTTGATTTTCTTTGAGCATGGATTTTTCTTTTACTTTGAAAACTTTTCTACTGTGATGGTTTATACAGTATATATAAGTTTGAATGGGTAGGTAGCGTTTGTGGTGGAGATCGAAGGCCGTGTGGCCTGTGCAGAACCTCAGGAAATGGGAGGGATATTTTCAATTTGATTTTTGTATTTTATTTTATCGATTTCCTCTTTGTATCTGTCTTCTAAAAATCCCATCGATTACATACGATCCCCAAAAATCACCAAACTGGACATGTAGCTAGAGTTCGACATTACGGTCCCAACGAAACTGGTTTCGTCGAATTCCGACTCCGTATGCTCCCACAGTGTATTTTTAACTGTCAAAATACTGACTGTTTCTCACTCTAAAAATCCGTGCGGTCACACAGTGTCTCTAAAAATCACGAAACTTCACATCTAACAACTATTTGATATTGCGGATCCAACAAAACTGGTTTCGTCGAATTCCGACTTCGTATGCTCACACAGTGTATTTTTAAAGCTCTGGATGACCCTTTTAAATATATAAATATATTTAAATATTATTAAATTAAATATTAATAAATTAATATTATCGTATATATCCATATACGATGTCGTCCGGCTCCAGAATATCACCTCAGATATTATGACCTGATTTCCAGACTCCAGATTATCCCGATATTCAGTTCGTATCGAAAAATCGATTTATAACGTATATAAAGCGTCGCAAATTATAAAGGAATTCCACAGCGACTTTTCTGAAATTTGATTTGGACATAACTCAAAATCTACCCGACGAAATCCTGATTTTTCTCTTCCACTAGAAAGATATACTTCACCAGCTCCACACGTTTCTTGTTTCATAGAAATCCGGCTTAAAACGAATCCTGTACATTCACTTGAAGTCTAAATCGCCAAACAGCGAGCTACAGCGCCGTTACGGGCTCGATTATAATTAAATTATAATTAATACGTTTTAACGTCGATTATTAAATCGATTCGTTATTCAAATTTAATTCTAAACTGAATTAAATATTTTAACTGATCCAATTCACACAGTATTGTGAATTCGGTGATTTCCGATTATTTCGACATTATAATATATTATTATATTATACACTTTAATTAAATATTCAATATTATTTAATTCAAGTCATCGATATCGCCCAATCGATATTTAATAATTAAAAAAAAATTAATTATTCGACAGCTAACAAAACGCGCCATTACACCACAAGACTTTGCTTTTCAACAGAAGCCTTGATCAATTGCCACTTACGCGTGCCACACTGGCAATTCATTCCATGCGACTGATGTCCATCGATATACAACCTCTGAGCTTGTACGTTTCAGAGAAGGGCGTTAAGCAAGAGAATAAATTCTCCGCCGCCAAACAGATGTATATTTAATAGAGATCAATCAACACAGAATAAAATCCAATGTCAGACACACAATCCATTTACAAGTTCGCTCTGGGTCTGAACGAAACCGGAGGCACTTTCCTCGCATATCCATCCATCTCCAAGTACGTTTAGACGATCACCAACTGTTTCCATCATCTTGGGTGTACAGCCCAATCGAGATCATCAGTAATCACCCAGACGATGTGAAGACTTCCGGTCTTCAACCACCGTCTTCATCTTCGACATCTCGTCGAATCGGTTATTCAGAATGGGTATAAACACGGCCTTTCTGAATAACCCACATATATGATAAACAAATGTTACACAAACACAACAAACGCCTCATTCCAATTCAGAATATTCTTTTATTCACAAATCACATTCTTAGGGAATAGGTTCCGATTAATTTTATCCAAGATAAATTCTTCAAAATTTATTCTTTAATCTTCCTTTGGATATCATTTCAAACCATGTTATGGTTTTCCAAGCTAGTCGGGATTAGCGAACCACACCGAAGTAATTATTTATTTTATTTCCCAATCCCAACCTATTCATCCCATGGAGCAAAACTGGTAATACTCCATATCTAACACCACGGTGTTATCGGTAAAATTAATTACCATTTCACGTTCAAATCTAATTAAAGATTTAACTATCGCTTTGGAGCAAAACTGGTGGTACTCCATTCTCAATCACCTTTCAGATTTGATAATTTAAATTATCAATTCACATTTCAATCTAATTAAATATTCATTAAAACTCCACTTAGTTTTAATCTTTTCAAAAATCAACATCCTGCCTTTAACTGGGTTAAAGAACCAATGTCTCTAAAACACGATTCACGACAAACCCAAATCACATTTGATATTAAATGCAAGGCTTTGAATAGAAAATATATCAGCTTATATTCAATATCTAATTCTGAAACCAACAAATATCGTATTGGAAATAACGATATGAATATATCTTTCAAATCCCAATAACAATATCTGTATAATCACGGAATCCAACATCGAAATATTCCGAAGATAATTTCGATTCAACTCCAGTCCAATTCACGTATATTGGAAATTTTGGTTATTTTCAAAACCAATACGAATTCAATTTATTTATTTAAAAATAAATTGGTTTTAATTCTAGTTCAAACTACTTCATTTCGATAAAAAAATCACCTTTTATCATTTCAAATGTGAAGTTTTACATTCCAGTTCTTTCCAATTCACATATTATGATTTTACACAAATTATTAATATTTTTAATAATTTTATCAAGGCCCGTACAGTCGATTTCCACCAATGGCCATCGAACTGCACTTACAGCGACCTTTCCAAATTTGATTTGGACATAATTCCAAATCCCTCCGTTAGATTTCACATTTCTAATATTCATTGGAAATCTCTTTTCGATACGAACCCAACGGTTCCGGTTTTAGGAGAATCTGACGGTCGGATCTCCCGTAATGTCCATTCGAAGTCAATGGTCGAAATTCACGAACTGCCACGACGCGGCGCGTTCTATTCAGGCCATTATATATATAATATATATATTATATATATTTCGCCGATTTCCCTTTAAAACGTATTTTGTAAATCGTTTTCAATTCGTTTTCAAAACCATTTCAACTCTATATTCAATTTCTAATCAAAATTGAATATTTCATATCATTACTATATAAATGATAATATTTTCAAAACGTTATATTTTGAAATCACCACTTTTCCTATATTCATTATAAAAATGAATATAATCGAGATAAATATCATTCACGTCAAAATAGTGCAGCTCTAATCAACACGGCTTTATATATATTTCAATAAATTCGTTATTCTATTCAACAAATGAATATTTATTCTATTCAACACATGAATCTATATTTCTTTCAACACATGAATAATCTCAACACATGAGTACTGTCAACACATCACTATTTTTGTTATGTAATATATTTTATAAAATTATGGTATCTATAGTTTGATTTTTAAATAGACTCCACCGTAAAGTAGATTCTAATTGTAAATATGATAAAGATGTAAATTTTATTATTAAAATATTTCACTCAACACATAAATAGTTTCAACACATGAACATCGTCAACACATGACTATTTTTATATTCAACACATGAATTTCCTTTTATAATATTCATTATTTTCCCAATTGGAATGAGGCCCAATCAATTACCATATAATGTTAATTATATGGGTTCCATACAACACATGTATATAATAGCAACGATAACCAATCAACCATCATCCAACGTGCACCACACAACTGCATAAGCATCAAATATAAATAATCAACGCTTACACAGCCTGTCAACCAATCGATCGACATACAATTAAATAATTGGGATTAGTGTACGCCAAATTTCATCCCAACACCCATGTGGGGTTTCAAATCAACAAACACAGATTTTTATTTTTGCAGTTGGGCGATGTGTAAAATTTATCATCCCAATCAATATCAGTCAAATCAGTGTATATAAACAAATCGGCCGATTTGTTTATAATTATTTATTTATTCACATTCACATTAAAAATTATATTTTTAACGATAGAATATTTATTTCAACAATCTACCTTTTATTATCGATTTCACATCATCATCACAAACAATTTTCACAACGCATCAATCAAACAAACAAGCCATCCATTGTCTGTGGATGACGGGTGTCGGGTGCTGCTAAGCACCGTCTGCATCCTAGTATATATACATAACTAGAAAAAGAAATTTAAAGTGAGAAGTTCTCACCAATAGCTATTCCAATCATCACGACTCTTCTTTTGTAGAAGTCTTCGTCGTTCTCGCCTTTCGTCACTTTCGTTGCCCGTAGCCACTATATATATAAAAATCACATTTTTATATTCTTGCCATGTATATAAAAATCATATTTTTACAGTTACTCCATAGGATAAAAATTCTATTTTTACACCGCTACTATATAGATAAAAATTCTATTTTTACATCGATGCTATATAGATAAAAATTCTATTTTTACATCGATGCTATATAGACAAAAATTCTATTTTTACATCGCTACTATATAGATAAAAATTCTATTTTTACATCGATGCTATATAGATAAAAATTCTATTTTTACATCGCTATTCTCTATATAAAAAATTTCGCCTTTTCAAATATAAAGATTTCGCCTTTTCAAATATAAAGATTTCGCCTTTTTCTATTTAAAACTCTCGCCTTTTCACTACTAAAAATCCCATCTTTACACGAAGAAAAGATCCTATTTTTATCGAAGTAAAAATCATATTTTTACTTCTCTAGTATATATAAAAATCCAACTTTCTAACGTTAAAAATCATAACTTTATAATATTAAAAATCTAATCTTTGTATAAATAAAAATTGTCCCCTTTCATAATTAAAAATCGTATTTTCCTCTAATCAAAAATCCAACTTTCCTACATTAAAAATGTAAACTTTTCTATATTAAAAATATGAACTAAAACCGAAGAAAAGAGGAGAACTTACAGCTAGATTTTAGAGGAGGGGAAAGGGGTTTGCTCGCTGCTCGCGTGGGGGTGCTCAGGAGGGGCACGGCTGGGAGGTTATGGGGGTGTGCGGTTTTTGAAGGAGGAAGAAGAAGAAGCAGCGGCGGCAACAACATGAGGGGGGTCGAGGTAGGCGTTGCGGTGGAGGATCGAGGGGGGCGTCGCGTCCGACTGGAGGGAGGGGGTGCGGTGGATCGGAGGGCGCGAGGTGGAGGTTGGAGAAGGAGGCGGCCAGCGCCTCGATGGGAGGAGCGACGACGCTCCTCCCCCCTTCGTCTTCTTTCTCCGTCTTTTTTTTAATATATTCTTCTGAATCGATTTTGAGAAAAAGGGGGCGGGGTCAAAGGAGTTAAAAGGAAAGAGAGAGAAGGGTTTTATTTTATTTTATTTTATCCCAAAAAGCAACTTTTATTTTCGACCTCTAAACGAGGCCCACCGCCTGTTGTCCATACCTAATTACCCCCATTCTGAACACAATGGGATATGTTTCGTAAGCTGATTCGATCGTTTCGATCAGTTTCCGTTAAAATCAACCTATAACTCTGTATATTGAATTTGAACGCGCATTTCAATTTACTGGGGTCACATACTAACTCGAAAAATTACAGAAAAATATTTTCTAGCTTCGTATTGACGATATGGTCCTAGTAAAACTAGTTTCGTCGAATTCTGAGACCGTTGGAAAAATGGCCATTTTCCAGTCGATTAAAATCAACTGAAACTGGTCAAACGCGTTTTCCTTTGCCACGCTCACATATTGATTCGAAAAATTATGAAATTTGGAATCTAACAATAATTTGATATCACAGATCCAACAAAAGTGGTTTCGTCGAAATCCGAGGTCGTTTGCAAAACTCCCATTCTTAAGGGCCTGAATTCCATAGCGACCATTCAGAATTTTCAACTGGACATATCTTTTGATTCCCGCTATGAAATCTTGATTTTTCTGATTCGTTGGAAAGATATTCTCAATTATATCCTAATGTTTTTGGTTTCACTAAAATCCGGTTTGTTTTGCACCCGGTACATCCGATTGAAGTTTGAAATCGAATTATCGAACTACCGCGCCATTTTCAATTCTATTTATATTTATATATAATTATTTATATTCTAACGACGACGTATATAGTATATACATTCGAATTCTATTCAAAATAAATTTTTCGTCGTTATTATTTAAAATAATTCATTTTAAATGTTCAAAATTCGGTAAAATTGCCAAAATAAAAATTTTAAACTGGCCCAGATTTTCGGGTTGTTACAATTTTTGTTTGTTGTGCTAACGAAAGAGAAAAGAAAGTGGGTTTCATTTTGGTTTTATGTGGATTTGGAAGAAGCACGCACATATTTATAGCTGGGAGGAGAAGAGATAGAATCAAAGTCTTTTCCACTAAACAGGATGCAAATATAGGTAGGAAGAGTAGCTGGCATGAGCGTTCATTTCGTGATGGAAATGTTTGATGGCACGACATAACTGTAGAAGGGAAGATGAGGTTTCATTTTCTTCATTAGGCCTGCGTGTTATTTCATTTCCTAGCTAAATTAGGGTAGGCCGTGATTTCAATTCAGGAGCCCAGTGTATTGTCATCTTTCAAAGTTAGATTGCTATGTGCTTCAATATCAAATCTTCGGCTGTTTCTATGTGTATAGCAAAAGGAAATAGCTGCTCTATTAAATATTTTCAGTGCACGTGCACCCATTAAAACTAATGGAGACTTTATAGGTAGCTGCATCACTGAGTTTTCATTTCCGTTTAGCTGTATGATGGTACAATGGTAGCTGCGCTGAAAATTTGAGGTTAGCAATGTATTTTTTCTCTAGCTAAACAGGGTAACTGGTACTAGTCCTAGGGTAGGCCATGCTCTCACTTCTCTCTGGGCATGTGATAAATGATAGGGAAGCTGTGCTATTCTATTTGAGTCCCAAGGAGTGGCACAGAAGTTCTTAGGCTGTTGCTAACCCATAGTATAGCCTGTGCGTGTGTTATTCCATCAATCGATGGTTTAGAGACAGACATGCATGTATCAAATATATAGAGTTGCGGGTGCGGTACACATCCTATAGGGTGTGTGTTTTCATCCCAGTTTTTCATTGATTTAAAACTGATTTTGACGAGTGATATTTAGTTTTATAGTTAACGTACCCGATACGTAAGTCTCTGTCCGCATACGATTTGCTATTGACAGAAATAAATATATCGTCGCGTTCAGCAGTGTGCCATGATCACAAAAATATAATAATATCGGTAGGTTAACTTATTCTGTGAAACACCAAAAATGTTGATACAAGGTGCAAAATACTCCAAATAAAAAGTGGCGTATTTTCCAAATTAAAAATTACAGTAAAATTCTAAAAATTAAATTATAACTACGCCTCAAAGGACTTATCCACATTCGAAGCCAATATTTAATTATATTTAAAGAAATCGTTATGGCATGTAAAGGATTCCACAGCGACTATTTCAGAATTTGATTTGGACATAAAATAAAATCTATAATACGAAAAATCGATTTTTCTCCTCTATTAGAAAAATATTATCAACTAGATTCAGACACTTCTTGTTTCATCAAAATCCGACTTAACACGGATTCGGTATAGTCAGTTGAAGTTGAAAATCAATTTTACGAACTACCGCGTTGTTTCGAATTCGTTTTACAATTTAAATATAAATATAATGCTCAGTCGCCGTTTAATTAACGATTTCGATATTGAATCCCATAAATAGTTCAAATAAAATATTTAAAATAAATTTAAATATTCGAATCAAATGGCCGAAAAATCCAGGTAGTTACATTCTTCCCCCCTTAAATAAATTTCATCCTCGAAATTGCTAGGTAAAAAGAATGCTCCAACCGCAATTATTTTCAAAATAATTTATCTAAAAAAATATTACCAAATCATAAAATTTTCGAAAAATTCGTCAGCACCTCCTCTGTACCGTTTCAATCCAAACAACTACAAACACCACTCTGGACCTCTCATTTTGATCCAAAGAAAATAAAACCAAGCAGCTTAGCCATTCCGGGTATAAATTCAAACACCCAATCAATAATATTAAAGTTTACCTTTTTGTCGGGCAACTCAATACTCAAATCACAAAGTCCGGCAACTAACAGCTCTTCCATTTTCAACCTGCACTCGACTTGGTATATAATGGAAATAACTAACACAAGGTTAAACCATTTTGTTCTATTTCATATTGATTTTATACTAAAATTTATTTTCTAGTTTTCAATTCATTCAATTGTTGGTGAATTCTTATATTCGATTAATCTAGCAACCAATAAACAAACAATTCACAACATACAATCACTTTAACCAAATCATTTTAGTTTCCTTTTAGTTTTATTAAACAATTCAAATTTATTACCCCGGAATCTCATTTTAACAAGCTCAACCCATTTATTGGTTCTAAATCCAATTCAAATCCATATCTCAATCATACAATTCAACTTATTTCCAAATATTCCATTTGGGATTTGCTCACTTACATTTTTCCCAACCACAAGTCAAATCCTTGTTGGCTTGTCTCAATTCCAATTCAAAGGATTCATTTTACTCATACAAGTTAAATTTTATCCCCATTTCATATTTGAAATGTTTCCAACTTCATACAAATTTTGAATCAAATAATAATTTGAGAAAATTATATATTTAACCTCCTTATAAAATATTTTGGGTTGAAATAATATAAAAATAATGTTATATTCAAATTAGAAATATGCACTCTCATATATATATATATATATATATATATATACACACTCTACTCGACCTAGGGTATTACTAGCCCAATCTCTATCAAGTTACACCACAGAGCCAAGGTTATTCCTAAACCATTGCTCTGATACCAACTATAGCGACTCGGGAACTTCGACACTCGAATCTAAACACTAATACATCCTGTGTCCAAACTCAAGTATTGAAAACCCAGAAAGCTAATAGAAAGAAGTTAAGGGTGAGAGAAGAAAGAAATATTAGAATAAGAAGATCAGAGTCTCACAGCGGAATGGGTAAAATATAATAATCAATAATACTTTATAAAAGAACTGTATATTACAATAACAGAGTATACATTTAGATCAATACAACACACAACGGAAATAAACTAGTAACAGTATATATATATGGAATGCGTCTCGACTTCAACTCCTCTTCTGAAGCTCCAAGCAATACCTAACCTGATAATATACTCGGTCTGCCCGAGCACATCTGAAGCAAAGCAAAATTCACCCGAGTCAGTCTGGAATACTTTCAGTGATAAATTCATAACACAAACACTTTTTTAACTTCTAAAATCCTTTTGAAACCAAAGGATAATAGTAAGGCCAGCCCACACATAAACACAGACATTTTTTATCTTACTATAACCCAAAAAGTTTGAAATCAATATCTTCTTCTGATATTATCATAGTGTCTAAATACAAGTAGATAGAATCTAGCAGAACGCTTGCATCTTACGCTCCACATATATAGTATACAATCAAAACCGTGGGAGCTTATTGGAGATTGGATTTCCTACTATGATAAGGTATGGGACCACCTTCCGATAGTGTATCTCTAGAGACGAATACACTGGGTTCAACAAGAATGTCTTGCAACCCGGCCCACACATGACCGACCACTCATTTCTCTTGAGTGTATCGAGTATATTGTCACCTTATGGCTTTTTGTCGCAACCACCGTAGTTCCTGGGAGATACAGAAATGAAAAGAAGTAATAATATAAATATTCTCTAGATGGTGAAAATACACCCTAATGGGTGCGACCCACATAGCCATGCTGCCTACCCGATTTTTGTCATTTCCCGGTTTTGAGGCATGAGGTTATAATCGGCTTTTGAAACATCTGGCCACCATTCACATCGTCCATATCCGTCATCCAGGAACAGGATGAACCGAAGGCACCCTCCTACCACTTCCTAGGAATTACCCTATTGATCAGTAGCGAGCAGCCCTTGCAATCCGTAGATTCCAAATACGACAGAATCATCGTTAACTCTGGGGATCATCCAGAGGTATTTAACAATAGTTCTTTCGCTCATGAAAACTTATGGTCTTCAATTGCTTCATCTTGATCAACATCTTCGACGTATTCGTATTTATTGGTTGGAATGGTTTTCAAATATAAATTCGATCCCGGTCTTTCCGTACCAATAATGTTGGGTCATATTTTGATAGTCGGTTATTTAACTATCAAAATAAACAACCATAAAAACAAACAGACCCATTGGTTTATACACAACATCACTTGGCCCTTATAATATATTGGTTTAAATATGTTAATATTCTCAAATCCCTTTTAGTCTATATACCTATAAAATATCTTAAAATCTTATCTAATTCAACCTTCAATTAACTTTTCAAAACATTGTTATAACCTTTCTTATTATCTTATCGATTCAACTTATCATAACGGAACCTTCTTTGTCTTCGTTATTTGAATGCCAAAATCACCATCTCATCCTTTTTGGATAAACCCCATTTAAATCTTATTTCAATACTTTGAAAATACCATTATATTCCCACAAATCTCCTTTTATTTCTTTTATTATGGGGATATCGTTCCATATCATCAAGCCCCTTTTTATTTCCTTTATATTTCGAAAGCTTATTATATATTTTCAAACCTTCAATGGCGTTACCCTGTTATTTCCCCATATTAATTTACTTTAATATCTCCACAATTACGACTAATATCTTCTTTTGATAATCTTGAAGTTGTTCAAATTGGGGTATTTTAATTACCTCTCAAACCTTGATCAACAACGTTCTTATCTCAAGATAGATATTAGTTGTAATACCAAAACCATATCCATTCCAAAAATTTCCTTTTTGTTATATCTTGGTAAAACATCATCCCTTATAAAATATAGTGAACTTTGATCGCACCTTTATAACTTTACTCGTCTAACCATTTTATTCCAAATCCGAGTTTTGGTTCTAATTCTTTACTTTCAAATCCTGGCTTTTACTTTATTCAAATGTCACTTCTAATAACTCCTCCCATTTATATATTCAAGAAAACTAGGTTTTATAAGTTCGTATGACTTGGATTCATAGAATCCATGTAAATATAATTCAGTAAAAATCAAGTTAAACTTTAATTTCACATTATACATATTAAATTGTCTTATTAACTATAAACACGACTTTAAACTTTACAAACTTTCCTTAGAATATTTCCCATTTCAAATTATCACCTTGATGACAAATAATCAAATTTTAACATTTATTAAAACAAATCTGGGTTACTTAACCAGTAACTGCTCTCTTTGAACGAATTTGATCAAGAACTTCGGTTAACACCGTAACTTGTTCAAAACATGACTATCCCATTAGTCCATCGTTATTGATCTTGTCATTTAGATTAATTAATTAATTAATAAATCTAAATAATTTTATTTACTTTGATTTTTATTAAATCAATATCATTATAAACTCATGACGTTAATTTTATTCATTTGAATAAAGTCGTTTAACAATCGGTTAACAAGCTGGTGATTCGCGCACGGTAGATTTGGTACAAAAATGGAGATTCGTGGTTAAACCAATCAATGTATATATGTGACTGTTTTATTCCCTTTTTAGAAGCTTCATTTAAATAATCTAATTAAAAATCTATATTCGGTTATAAAATAAATTCCATACTTTATTTCTAGCGATTCACCTGACGACGAATCGATCTTTAAAAAAACGGTGTATGTCATGGCCATCTACTATTTATTCCTAAATCAATAATATATATTGATTTAAAGCTCAACCACAATCAACAACCAACAGGGTTTTAAAGTCAACGGGTTTCAAACAGTTCATATAAAATATGAAATAACAACATACTAAATATTTGAGGAACCGGTTTGATTCCTCCTACCTGTTCTTCCCAGCAACACAGATCATTATGATATTTCATATCAGCATATAGAAATATTTTAAATGACGATAATATAATTAACGTCAACCATTAAAGCAACCACAGGCATTCAAAGCATCCAATCAACCAATTAAATTTAATTATACGAATTTAGCACATCCTAGTATTTCAAAAATATGTGAGAATTAACTCACATTATATTTCGATTGATGGTCATCGCGTTATTCCATTTGATTTTAATCGACATTGAAAATCCAATCGTCTCCGATCCCTTCCAAATTAGCTTAGCAATGTAGATGCTACCCTGCGATTCCAACATGATTTATTCCGTTGAATTCTGTGATCGTATGGAGTATATACATACGTTATAAGCTTCCAATAACTTTTAAACAATCTTAATTACTAATTAATATTTAAAAATCTTAATTACCCTTATTCTAACTACCGCTCTATTTCCTTCTTGTCCTTTTGTTTGCTCCTACTTCATTTGTCATTCTGATGTATTGCACTAGCGTGCCATCCCCATAACCGACTTTTCCCCTAGCTGTACATGTGCTTTCTTGAAACCAAAAAGTTAAATCTCCTTTTTAAACCTTCCTTTCATCCTTTTCAGTAAAACACATACGAGATACCCTCCACGTTTTTCTTCCTTGCACGCTGAAATTGGACATGCTTTCCATTTCGATACACAGGCACCTCCCTTCACACGATCAACTTAAACGCTACAATCTTCTTTCACAACGTTCTGACCTTCTCCATATCACGTTCCACACCTCACGCCTATGCAAACTTGGCTTTTCCTTCCTTCCAGTTCCATCGGACTCCACCGGAGTTGTGCCGCGCCAATCACGATTTGGTGCTCTCCTATAGCTTCATGAACCCACCGTCAAACTACCCAGTTCACGCTCTTCCCCCATGTACACACCAACGTTCATCAAAATATGCCATCGCCCCTTTATGTTAAACACATACTTGATGTCTTGCCAAAAACAAACTTACACCATTAGCAGTAAACTCTTCCTGCGGCTTTTACTGACACTGACATATGCTGCCTTTCCTGACCATCTTCGGTCAACCCTCCCTCTTTCGGTACCCTATAGCTCACTTCTCATTTTGTTTAACCCCCAGTCTTATGAAACCGCGATCTGGAGGATGCACCGCTTGACTAAAGCAAACCCACTCCCCCGATCTCTGTGAACTTCAAATGAGCTGACCTCCTCACCAACCTCAACTTTGCAGCAGCATCCGCGAACCCACTTCCATCCTCCATTCGAACCAACCATCTCCTTTATTTTCCAGTCTCGTCCCCCTCCCTTTTTCTTATTATTAAATTTTTATTTTTGTTTGTTGTGCAAACGAAGGAGAAAAGAAGTGGGTTTCATTTTGGTTTTCTGTGGATTTGGAAGAAGCACGCACATATTTATAGCTGGGAGGAGAAGAGATAGAATCAAAGTCTTTTCCACTAAACAGGATGCTAATATAGGTAGGAAGAGTAGCTGGCAAGAACGTTCATTTCATGATGGAAATGTTTGATGGCACGACATAGCTGTAGAAGGGAAGATGAGGTTTCATTTTCTTCATTAGGCCTGCGTGTTATTTCATTTCCTAGCTAAAGTTAGGGTAGGCCGTGATTTCAATTCAAGAGCCTAGTGTATTGTCATCTTTCAAAGTTAGATTGCTATGTGTTTTCAATATCAAATCTTCGGTTGTTTCTATTTGTATAGCAAAAGGAAATAGTTTCTCTGTTAAATCTTTTAGGTGTATGTGCACCCATTAAAACTGATGGAGACTTCATAGGTAGCTGCATCACTGAGTTTTCATTTCCGTTTAGCTGTCTTATGGTACAATGGTAGCTGCGCTGAAAATTTGAGGCTAGCAGTGTATTTCTTGTCTAGCAAAATAAGGTAACTAGTTTTAGTCATAGGGTAGGCCATGCTCTCACTTCTCTCTGGGCATGTGGTAAATGATTGGGAAGCTGTGCTATTCTATTTGAGTCACAAGGAGTGGCACAGAAGTTCTTAGGCTGTTGCTAACCAATAGCATAGCCTGTGCATGTGTTATTCCATCAATCGATGGTTTAGAGATAGACATGCATGTATAAAATATATAGAGTTGCAGGTGTGGTACACATCCTATAGGGTGTGTGTTTTCATCCCAGTTTTTCATTGATTTGAAACTGATTTTGACGGGTGATATTTAGTTTTACAGTTAATGTACCCCGCTACGTAAGTCTCTGTCCGCATACGATTTGCAATTGATAGAAATAAATATACCGTCGCGTTCAGCAGTGTGCCATGATCATAAAAATATAATAATATCGATAGCTTAACTTATTCTGTGAAACCCCAAAAATGTTGATATAGGGTGCAAAATACTCCAAATAAAAAGTGGTGTATTTTCCAAATTAAAAATTATAGTAAAATTCTAAAAATTAAATTATAACTACGCCTCAAAGAACTTGTCCACATTCGAAGCCGATATTTAATTATATTTAAATAAATCGTTATGGTGTATAAACGATTCCACAGCGACTATTTCAGAATTTGATTTGGACGTAAAATAAAATCTATAATACGAAAACTCGATTTTTCTCCTCCATTAGAAAAATATTATCAACTAGATTTAGACACTTCTTGTTTCATTGAAATCCGACTTAACACGGATTCAGTATTGTCAATTGAAGTTGAAATTCAATTTTATGAACTACCGCGCTGTTTCGAATTCGTTTTATAATTTAAATATAAATATAATGCTCGGTCACCGTTTAATTAACGATTTTGATATTGAATCCCATAAATAGTTCAAATAAAATATTTAAAATAAATTTAAATATTCGAATCAAATGGCCGAAAAATCCTGGTCATTACATAAAACGAGTCTATATTCCTATTAGGGAATGGTATTTATATTTGAAGTGAATAACGATTTGAAAGCAAACATTTTGCAAATGGGTATTGTTATGAGGCAACTTGAGTTAACCTGAAATGATAGATTTATTCTAAGCTTGGAATATTAATCGAATATAGAATATTCGAGAGAGAGTGATTTATTGAAATTCGCTTTTGTCGAATTCAAGAAAGTACTTCCTACTTTCTGCTTTAATCATAATGTAACTGTTTATTTATTTACAATTAATTAATTAATTTAAATTGATGAATACATGTTATATTTTAAAATTATATATTTTGGAAGCGAGAATTATAACACTACCATTATGATCGATGTTTTCTGTAAAAGAAATGGTCTTCTTAAATTGAATCTGAGAATTTTATAAGCAATGTTGTGAAAGTCGAGCATGTTGGTCAATTAAGGTCCCAGAGGTAATTATAAACCAGCTTGATTGACCTTCATGATTGACTGAGAAATAGTTAAGATTAGGTAGCGGGGATTGATTAGTAATATGGTTAGTTAATGAAGGATTACTAGTTTGAGTTATAATGAAGATGATTCATATAACATTGGTTAAATCAAATAAAAAGAATTTGGAAATGTTTCCCAAGGAAAATCAAAGATGTTTTATAAGCATAGAAAAGAAAGTGATTTGGTTAATGAGAAGTTAAGTAATGGGAACTTGAAATGTTTTCCACCACTAATAACGTTATCTAAATATAGAAAATAAGGAATATGGAAAGATGGAAATGTTTTCCGACGTTAATCGTATATTTGCTGAAATATGGAAAATAAATAATTTATAATATTTGAAGATATTTTCCCAAGAATATGAGAGGCCAAACGAGTTTATGAAATATATGGGAAAAGATAAGAAAATGGGAAATTAGGAAGTGACAATTTAAAAAGAAATTGAATTAAAATGGGCTAGTGTTGCTTGATGGTTGATCGAGTAGAATTTCCATTTGGAAATAGGATCGTTCTTTGTATAAATGTTTTCCTTTAATTGTTAAATCACTGGCTATAAAAGATTTTTGACCATCATTGTCAATATGAAGATACCGGTTGGATTTATTTCCGAACACCACTCTGTATAGGCATAGGCGTTGCGAATTAGATTAACCATCATTGTCAATACGGAGAGACCAGTTGGATTTATTATCCTAAAACCACTCTGTATAGGCACAAGTGTTGTGAATGATTTTTAACCATCTTCGTCAATACAAGGAGACCGGTTGGATTTATTAATCCAAAAACCACTCTGTATAGGCATAGGCTTTGCAAATTAGATTAACCATCGTTGTCAATACAGAGAGACCGGTTGGATTTATTATCCGAAAACCACTCCGTATAGGGATAGGCGTTGTGAATTATATTATTTAAAGATAATTGAAGACGGATTCAAATGCAAGGGTTGTTCTGTTTACAGGATAGTGCCTTCGATTTGTCCATTCCTAGGACAATTTGTATGGACGAATGTCTGACAAAGTTCATTTTTGAGTTTCTAAGTGATGGATTACTACCAGAGGTCTTGTTTTGAATTGTTTGGGGAAACAAGTTGCCAAAATTTCAAATACTTTGAATTGCTATTATTATATGCAAATATATATAATTTCAAACTGATTTGAAATACAACCCAGGAATTTGAATTCTGAAATTTAAATTTAACTTATAAAGTTAAGTAAATTGAAATGGTAAAAGTGAATAAATAAATTAGAATTTAACTTAAACTAAGTTAAATAAAATTGGATTGGATTAGAGATAATCTGAATGGAAATGGACTGTTGGGTAAGAATTTGGAATTGAGATTGACACTGGAGTTTGAAATGGAATTTGGATTTGATATGAGAGAATTATTGGTTTGAGGATGAATTGATTGGATATCAATTGGGGATGCATGGATATATGCCAAAGTGATAGCAAACGGAAGAGATATAGTTGGATGCCCGACAAAAAGGTACAATTTTATTTGATTATGAGATTTGTGAGCTTGTTTGGCAAGCTGCTTAGCAATTTGATTTTCTTTTGAATTAGATAAGGCCCAGAGATGCGAATTGTAGTTGTACCAATTGAGCCATGCAAAGGTGTTAGAAAATTTTCAGAATTTTTGAAAATATTCTTTAGTAACAAGCAGTTAATATTTTAATTGAAATTAATTGGTTCAGTTGAAACTAAAATTAAGAGGTAAAACAAAAGATTGTTAATGGTTATAATAAGGTATGTAGCATTTTTCCTACCTTCGTAATTTCGGGCACGAAATTCTTTTAAGGGGGAAGGAATGTAACATCCCAGAATTTTAGCAATCTAATAATTAATTTATTAATTTATTTTAATATATTGGTTTGATAATTTAAATGGTTCGAATTCAAATATTTTGAATCTTTGAATTAATTTAAACAGTGGAGTAGTGAAATTTAATCTCAAAATAGTCGGAAATAGTTGAATTAGCAATATTGTGTGAAATGGGTATTATACGATGTTAAATTTAATTTAGATTTGAGTTATAATAATGAATTTGTTATTTAAATGACGTTTGAACGTATTAATTTATAATATAATTTAAAACGAGCTCATAACGTCATGGTAGTTTGTAATATTATGTTTTCAACTTCAAACGTCTATATAGGATCCGTTATAAGTCGGAATTCTTCGAAACAGGAAACGTTTAAATCTATGGAATTTTATTTTTTCTAACGGAAGTGAAAAATTGAGATTTCATCTTTTAAATTGTAAGTTATGTCCAAATCAAATTTTCAAATAGGCTCCACGGATTCGTTTATAAGCCATAATGATTTATTAAATATAATTAAATATTGGTTTCAAATTTGGATAAGATTTTTTAAGACGTATTGTTAATTTATTTATTTAATTTTTTTGTAATTTTTGTTTTGGAAAATAAGCAACTTTTCGTTCAACGTAATTTACACCCTATACTAGCGATTTTGAGATTTAACAAAGTTAGTTAACTGGTCTACTTATTATATTTCTAGAGTAGTAGCATATTGCTCAACATAACGATATTCTTATTTTTGTCCATAGATGTCGGTAAATAAACGAAATTCCTTACAACTGGAACCGCAAACAACAACTTTCAGAACAAATATACAACCGACAACCGATGTACACCTAAGAGCTTACACTCATCCCCCTAAATATTTATTCCAACTGACCCATACCCTGTTCCTTCTAGTCTTCATCAAATTAAACGAAATGCAGGCAATTGTGTCGACCACCTAAACATGTCAACCACGTAAATGTGCAGACCATGTAAAACGTACGAGTACTTCATGAAAACGAAACCTTGGTTGAGATTTTGCTTGTACTGGTGAGAACAAAGTGAAATTTTGTGGTAGGATACGAATGTCAGTAACTTTTAAATTTCGGCTAGTGAAAGTTGTTAACAACACATTTATGGCCAGTGGCAGATGTTGAAATAAAAACAATAAAATCTCTCCTATTTAAACCTACCCATATACTCAATTTAGAAGCCATCTTCTCTTTACTCAGTCATCCTCTTCAACTAAATAAAAAAGAAAACTATTGTCGCTTCTTAATTAATTCTAAAATCAAATCAAATGCAGTACACTGTTATAAATCATGAGAAATATATAAGTGAGTTCATGGTGTTTTTTTTCTCCTCCATCCTTTATATGTTTTGTGCAACTCGACACTCTTTTTTTTCGAACTCATAATTCTACGCAAGTCTAGGTTTCTGTGGGTTTGAACGGAAGTTGATATCACTGATTTCCGGTGATTTAAAGATGGGTGGGATGACTTAGTTCCAAGCATAGGTAGTGGGAGGTCGGCTTCATGAAGTAAAGTCGAGCGCACTCTGACGAGCTTGAGACGTAGTGGTGACAACATACATTTTTTAGGAAAGGTGTATGGTGAAGTGCGGCATGGCTTTGGGAAGTTTCAGGGAGCTGTTCGAACTATTGTAGGGGGAGTAGTTAACGTGGGTGTGGTTTCTTTGACGATGGACAAAGATAGGTGGGTACTGTGTTTAAAGGGAACGGAAATGGCTGTTTGGATGGGTTTACTTCCTGAAGCGTGAAGTGTAGATGGGTAGAGGGGAGCTTACGTGCATTGTTTAAGGGATTCAGTGATTTAAATATTTGGTAGTTTACAGGGAGCATCAGCTTTTTGAACTTGGCTTGAGGGGTTCGAACTTGATCGACTAGTGTCGGTGAAGAAGAGAGAACAATGGGGAGGAAAGAATGAATGGGAAGAATGAGGTGGACTGGGTAGAAAAGGGTACGACATGGCTATACCTAAACCGTGCGTCTTATTTTTGTATGGGGAAGATGAACGAAATATATGGAGGACTGGAAGTGAATATTTCCTTTATATAAATGTGGAACTATACAATATTCCCCATGTTAAATGTTGGAAGAAAGTATTGGTGGAATGGGAAAAGGAAGAATTTAAAGAGGATTTTTGTGGTTATCACGGTTCGATTTTTAGTGAAGCAAGAGATGGTGAAAATGGTGTTCATGATCGTGACTATTGCGTGATTGTTTACAAGAGATATGACTTTTAGTTGTGAAGGAAGAAGCACTGTTAGTTCCAAAGGGAATGCGTATGAAGATGGGTCGGATGACTTAAGGTAAGGCCCTTATATAAAAAGAAAAAAAAGCATATAAACAAAAACCAACATTTTTATTTAAATAGAGAAAAAGGGGAACACGCGGTTTAAAATCTGAGATTGGGAAGGAGGTGATACTGTGCGATGGTGCGAGCCAGAACTATCGTAGGCTGGGTTTAATTTGGTGAGCCCATTATAATTAAATAAATTTAGGTTTTTTGATTAATATAAAAGCGTATGATTTGTAAATTACGCAACTCTTGCATACGTTATCCGAATTTGACAAATTTGGATCCGTTGAAATAGTATGGGCGTAGACTACACAGTGGAATTAGTCTGGAGTGATTTGGAGATCATTATGATTTATGGTGAAATTTAACGTCTGAGCGGATTTATCGAATGTTCATCGTTTAAACGATTAATGACCAAAGTAAGTAAGATCACTAACTCGATCCAGTTTTCAATATTATAAACGTTATTTAATATTGATAAGTAATGATTGGATGTTATGTGATAGTTGTTTGGATGAATTGCTTATAAATTGGTTGAAATTATAGTTATAGTTACATATATAAAAGATTGATCAAGTATTGATCCTATTTATTATATTATCTCATACTAATATGAAATTGATGTTATTTATAATGACTAACATCTGTGGGTGCAGGAAAATAGGTTGGAGGGATCCAACTAGATTCCTCAACAATTATATTGTTGTTTTCATATATTGCAATGTATGATGTAACAAATAATCTGGGGTTGATTAGTGTGTGTTTGTAATGTTTGAATAACATTAGCCATGAAATAATTGGTATTTAAATACCGTAAAAATATATTTAACTGAAATGAAAATCAATTTGGGCTTTCGAGAAAGGAAAATATATTTTTAAATAAAAATGAAATTTCAATTGGAACTGTATATAATAACTTATTTTACAAGTATTTTGGTTTATAAACCATGTTTATAAATGAGATGAAATAATTATTATTGAATAATTTGGGAGTATAAATTCAAGCATGAAAAATAAAAGAGAAATGGGAAATCATTTCAAAGGAAAACAATGAAATTTATTTCGACGTTCGAAATGTAAATAGAATTGAAATAAATCCATAAGGATTTGTAATTAGAATTCGACAATGTCGAATGTTTAAAAGTAATTCATTTGTAGAAATTATATATGATATAATTCAAAATTTAACAAGATAGTTAATATTTGGTTTGAAACCAATAATTTATAATCGAATACGTAATCGAGATTTAGTTATAACTTATAAAATGAATTTACGAAAAGGAATATGAAGTATGAATTTATCGAACCCTATGTTTGAATGAATGTTATTTTGAATTTGGATTATTAACGAGTCTAGATTCCTATTAGGGAGTCATATTTGTTAACGATTTGAAAGCAAACATTTTGCAAATTGGTATTGTTATGAGGAAATTTGAGTTAACCTGAAATGATAGTTTTATTTTGAAGTTTGGAATATTAATCGAATATAGAATATTCGAGAGAGAGTGTGATTTATTAAAATTCTATTCTTTCGAATTCAGTAAAGTACTTCTTACTTTCCATTTTAATCAAAATTTAATTGTTTATTTATTTACTTATTAATTAATTTAAATTGATAAATACAAGTTATATTTTAAAGTTACATATTTTGGAAGCAGGAGTAATAACACTATCATTATGACCAATATTTTCCATAAAAGAAATGGATTTCTTAAATTGAATCCGAGAATTTCATAAGCAATGTTGGTAAAATTCAAATGGTGAATGTTATCTATTCCGAATTCGAGCATGTTGTTTAATTAAGGTCTGAAAGGTATTATCCCAACCTGATTGACCTTCATGATTGACTGAGAATTAGTTAAGACTCGGTAGCGGGGATTGATTAGTAATATGGTTAGTTAACGAAGGATTAAAGTTTGAGTTATAATGGCGATGTTTTATATAACATCAGTTAAGTCAAATAAAAAGAATTTAGAAATGTTTTCCAAGGAAAATCAAAGATGTTTTATAAGCATAGAAAAGAAAGTGATTTGGTTAATGAGAAGTTAAGTAATGGGAATTGGAAATGTTTTCCACTGGTAACAACGTTATCTAAATACAGAAAATAAGAAATATGGAAAGATGGAAATGTTTTCCGATGTTAATTGTATATTTGCTGGAATATGGAAAATAAATAGTTTATAATATTTGAAGATATCTTCCCAAGAATATGAGAGGCCAAACGAGTTTATGAAATATCTAGGAAAAGATAAGAAAATGGGAAATTAGGAAGTGACAATTTAAAAAGATATTGAATTAAAATGGGTCGGTGTTGCTTGATGGTTGATCGGGTCGAATTTACATCTGGGAATAGGACCGTTGTTTGTATAGATGTTTTCCTTTGATAGTTAAATCACCGGCTATTAAAGATTTTTGACCATCTTGTCAATACGGAGAGATCGATTGGATTTATTATCTGAAAACCACTCCATATAGGCATAGGCATTGTGAATTAGATCATCTGAAGATAATTGAAGACGGAGTAAAATGCAAGGGTTGTTCTATTTAGAGGATAGTGCCTTCGGTTTGTCCAGTCCCATGACAATTTGTATGGATGAATGTCTGATAGTGTATTCCTTATAGATAACATAAGACCATCTTTTCAAATATTACGTTTGGTGGCGAAGGAATTCGTTTCTCTTAGCTTTTTATACCTGTAATATTTTTAGGAAGATCAACTAGTGATTTGACGGGTTTAGCGATGTGGCATTCAAAGTGAATGGTGGCCAAATGTTCTAAAAGGGAAAATGTAGCCTCAAGCCTCATCAACTGGGAAATGACAAAAATCGAGCAGGCATCTTGGATAGTTGGGTCATAATCCAGCAAGGTGTATTGTCACCGATCTAGAGAAAATTCATTTGTTCTCCTTTCAATTCCGTATCTTATGGGTTACGGTTGGACGGCTGACAACCGTGGGTGATAATACATTTAGTCTACTCAAGTTAAATGAGTAACCGATCAGTGTGGCCTAGTTGCAAGATGTTCTTATTGAATCCTAGTGTATCCCCTCTAGAGTACGCTGATCGGGGGGTGGTCCCATACCTTGTCATATTTGGAATCTAGTCTCTAATAAGTGCCCTGCAGTTTTTGAATTTATGCTATGCTTGTAGTGAGCGAGATGCAAGCATTCTGTTAGATGGTTATTTATTTGATTAGACATTATTATAATATCACCGGATTTTGATATCAAAATGTTTTGGTTATCGTAAGGTCAAAACCATTTGTATTTATGTGTGGATCGGTCTTACAATTACCCTTTCTGCCAAAAGGTTTTACAAAGTTAAACAATATGGTTGGAATTTACTCACACCAGACCCATGACTGACCCAGATTTTATTTTGTTTGTTTTAGCCTATACCCTTGGATGCCCAAATTTTTGCGGGCAGTCAAGTGTTTCAGGATTTACAAATACACTTGGAGGAGCTTGAAGCAGGAGGCTTCACCGTTAGTTATTTAGAGTTATTTCCGCTGTGATGTATAAGTGTTGTACTCTGATGATGCATGTAAGTACAAATACAGTTTTGTATTTTAAGTTATGTTATATAATATATTTTGTGTTCCACTATGAGATCCATGATTTCTCTAGTTTTGTTTGTTTTGTTCTTCTTCTTTTTCTGTTATAACTTTCTTTCTTTAAATTTCTCACCCTCTAACTTCTTTCTATTAATGACCCGGTATTTTTAATACTTTAATAATTGACATGGTATTTATGTCGATTTTCGGGGTCGAAAATCGACCCTTGGTCATTACAAAAAGGATCCACAGTGGAACTTTAATTTAATAAAGAGGTGTTGCCTCCTCACTATTGTCAATGTCGAAGGGTATTATTTTTTAAGACTTACCTTGTAATGAAAGGGGGCTATGTACTCCACTTTAATAAGCCATGAGGTTGTCGCCTCAACTCCCATCGATGGTATCAAAGGGGCTTGTTTTTCTTGAACTTTAACTTTATAAACTATGATGGGTTGCCACCTCACTTCCTTTCGATGGATTGAAAGCATTGTTTCTAAAATAATGATTTTGAAGAATAAGAGGCTATCGCCTTAAGACCTTTTAGCATAACCGAAAGAGTGAATTAAAATGAAAGCGCTAACCTATCAAACACGTGGTTGTTGAATTTTTATCGAGGCTTGTTTGCTTGCATTGATTTTTTGGTTGCACTTTATTTTCATAGGGTTATACCATGTTGCCTTCGATGCTTAGGAAACGATGTTAGGGATGAGAATCACAGATCTTAAGGCAATTCTTACACTAATGGGGGGCGAATAGTGTTTCTAAGAGATTATGGAAAACTTAACCAACGAACGATTATTTAAACAACTATATGAATCGCAAAATGAATATCACAACAGAAACAATCACAGATGAAAATATAAACATAAATAAAATGCAGAAATTGAAAGAACACACCAGATGTTATATTGGTTCAGATTACTTATAAGGACCCGTAACTTCCCCGGTAAGGAAAGCCCGGATACTTCAAGAACAACACACAAAAGAACGCAAACAGAAGAACATTTCATTCTATATTACAACAATTCCATCAGATTACAAGAATATACATAGTATAAATAAATAATATACATCACAAAATATCAGAGATTTAAATTACATTTAAATACATCGCAGCGGAAAAATAATACAAAACCCAACTGAAAGAGATATACGGATACAGAGCTTTCCGGATATCATTCCAGCTGTAAACCAGGTTCCTATGAATATAAATCTGCAAAACCAAAACTACTAGTTGCCCATGTCAAAATAAGGGCACCAAGAGTTTAGGTTAAAACAATAAACTCTAGGTCAGTCATGTGACTGGTGTGAGAGAACTAAAACAGTTATTAATCTTTATTTTACAGTTAGGTAAATCAAGGGACCACGCCGTATAGCACGGAACGGGTTTCCTCCCAAGAATACCAGTGCATAAAACAAACAGCGCAATGCTAAATAAAGAAAAATGAAGCTATTATAAGACCCAGGTCCCATCACACAATGCAACGCAAGCCAGAGAATAGGTTTTTTACCTTATAATAGCCAAGAATGCTAGGTACGTGAAATTTCATGTTTTATTATTACTATAAGTGTATAGTGTCAAAACAATTTCAAATCATAAGTATCAATCATAGACGACATAAGCGCCCCATATCACTATGTCGCCATACTAGTCTCTACAATCAAAAACCGCAAAGTCATGTATTGGAAGTTGGATTTCCATCTGTGAACCGAGGCAAAAGATAGTCCTCTAACGATTCGAGACGCTCTAGCCCGTGTCTCAGGACAAGTACTCAGTCAAGCCCTTGGAGCGACTGGGCCGGTCCCCCGATGTGGATTAAAATGCTTAAACACTGCGTTTCCCCACCCTTTGGGGCGTAAATGAGACAACAAATGACTCCATCGGCTCCACATAGTCACCGATATATCCGAGGCGCCTCGCAACAGCAACAACCACATAAGTCAAACTCGTCAGGGCGTGTTAAACCAGTGACGCCACTTCTAGCTAGAAAGAAACGCATGCCCTCCCTGAGGTCCTCTCCCGTTTCTGGTCCACTACCGGGGTGTGAGGCGAGCGAATCAACGCTACACAAAGCTATACAACACAGGCCGTGCTCTGATCATCACCTACTAGACTTTGCTTTTCAACAGAAGCCTTGATCAATTGCCACTTAGGCATGCCACACAGGCAATTCACTCCATGCGATTGATATCCATCGATATATAACCCCTGAGCTCGTACGTCTCAGAGAAGGGCGTTAAACAAGAGAATAAATTCTCCGCCGCCAAACAGATATATATTTAATAGAAATCAATCACACAGAATAAAATCCAATGTCAGACACATAGTCCATTTACAAGTTCGTTCTGGGTCTGAACGAAACTGGAGGCACCTTGTACCTCGCATATCCATCTATCTCCAAGTACGTCTGGACGACCACTAACTGATTCCCTCCTCTTGGGTGTACGACCCAATCAAGATCATCAGTAATCACCCAAACGATGTGAAGACCTCCGATCTTCAACCACTGTCTTCATCTTCGACTTATCGTCGTATCAATTATTCAGAATGGGATAAACCCGGTCTTTCCGAATAACTCGCATATATAATAAACAAGTGTTACACAAACACAACATACGCCTCATTCCAATTCATCAGTCACTGACCGTAAATTAGTAAGGGAACAATTCCCCAAATATTAACCCCGAAGGCCGAAACCAACATCAGATAAATACCCAGGAAACCATTTATCTTAACTAATCTTCAGTTAGTTGCTAAATTTCACATTCTTAGGGATAGGTTCCCATAAATTTTATCAAAGATAAATTCCTTAAATTTATTCTTTAATCTTCTTTTGAATATCAATTCAACTAGTCGGGATTAGCGAGCCACACCGAAGTAATCATTTATTTTATTTCCCAATCCTAACCTATTCATCCCATGAAGTAAAACTGGCCATACTTGATATCTAACACCACGGTGTTATCGGTAAATTCAATTACCATTTCACGTTCAAATCTAATTAAAGATTTAACTATCGCCTGGAGCAAAACTGGTGATACTCCATTCTCGATCTTTTCAATCTAATTAAAGATTCATTAAAACTCCACTTAGTTTTAATCTTTAACTAGGTCAAAGAACCGATGTCATTTAAAACACGGTTCACGATAAACCCCAAAATCACATCACATTTCAATCTGTCCCTAACCGTAAATAAGTAAGAGGACAGTTCCCTAAATATTAACCCCGAAGGCCGAAACCAACATCAGATCAATATCCAAAAAACCATCCAACTTAACTGATCCCCAGTTAGTTCTTAATTTTCTTAACTCCATTTGGATTTAAGAACAGTATTATTAAAGATAGCGTTCACGACAACCCAAAATCCCATTTGATATTAAACACAAGGCTTTGAATAGAAAATATATCGGCTTATATTAAATATTAAATTCTGAAAACAACAAATATCGTATTGGAAATAACGATATAAATATATATTTCAAATTTCCATAACAACATCTGTATAATCACGAAATCAAACATCGAACTATTCTGAAGATGATTTCGATTCAAATCCATTTCAATTCAATTATTGGAAATCCTGTTTATTTTCAAAACCATTGCAAATCCAATTTATTTATTTTAAAAATAAATAAATTATTATTCTAGTTCAAAACTAGTTCATTTCGATAAAAATCTATTTTTATCTTTTCAAATATGGAGTTTTTCATCCCAATTCTTCCCAAATCATATCTTATGATTTTACACAAATTATCATTATTTTTAATAATTTTATCAAGGCTCGTACAGTCGATTTCCATCAACGGCCATCGAACTGCACTTACAACAACCTTTTCCAAATCTGATTTGGACATAATTCCAAATCCAACCGTTATATTTCTAATTTCTAATACTCGTTAGAAAGCTCTTTTCGATACGAACCCAATGGTTCCAGTTTTAGGAGAATCCGACGATCGGATCTCCCGTAATATCCATTCGAAGTCAATGGTCGAAATTCGCGAACTGCCGCGGCGCGGCGCGTTCTGTTCAGGCCATTTAATATATATAATATATATTTCGTCGATTTCCTTTTAAAACGTATTTTATAAATTGTTTTAAATTCGTTTTCAAAACGATTTCAAATTCATATTCAATTTCAAATCAAAATTGAATATTCTACATCATCGATATACAAATGATAATATTTTCAAAACGTTATGTTTTGAAATCACTTCGTTTTCTATAATCATTATAAAAACGAATATAATCGATATAAATATCGTTCATGTCAAAATGGCGCATATCTAACCAAATCGGCTTTATATACTTCAATAACTTCGTTATTCTATTCAACAAATGAATATTTTCTTCAATACATGAATATTTATTTTTCTATTCAACACATGAATTAATATTTCTGTTCAACACATGAATATTTATTTTTCTATTCAACACATGAATATTATTTTATTCAACACATGAATTTATATTTCTTATTTTCCAAATTGGAATGAGGCCCAATCAATTACCATATAACGTTAATTATATGGATTCCCTACAACACATGTATATAACGGCAACGATAAATCATCAACCATCATCCAGAGTGCACCACACAACTGCATAAGCATTGAATATAAATAATTAACGCTTACACAGTCTGTCAACTAATCGATTGACATACAACTAAACAATTGGGATTAGTGTACGTCAAATGTCATCCCGATACCCGTGTGGGGTTTCAAATCAACAAACACAGATTTTATTTGTGCAGTTGTGTGATGTGTAAAATTTATCGTCCCAATCAATATCAGTCAAATCAGTGTATATAAACAAATCGTCCGATTTGTTTATTACCATTTAGTTTACTTCAACACACAAATGTATATTTTATTTCAACACATGAATATATATTTTTATTCAACACATGAACGTATATTTTATTTCATATACACGTTAAAATCATATTTTTAACTATAAAGTATTTTCCACTGTAAATTATTTTATTTCATTCCACATCACACAATCAAATTTCACAACACAGCAATCAAACAAACAAGTCATCCATGGTCTGTAGACGACGAGTGTCGGGTACTGCTAAGCACCGTCTGCATCCTAGTATATATTTCGAACTAGAAAATAAATTAAAGGGAGAAGGTTCTCACCTAGAAGCTAAACCAAACGCCACGACTCTTCATATGCAGAAAACCTTCGCCCTGCTCGCCTTTTGTCACTTTCGTTGCCCATAGCCACTACATATATATAAACTGCATTTTCACACTGTTGCTATGTAGATAAAAATCCTATTTTCACACTGCTTCTATGTAGATAAAAATCCTATTTTTATACAGCTACTATATAGATAAAAGTCCTATTTTTATACCGCTACTATATAGATAAAAATCCTATTTTACACCGCTACTATATAGATAAATATCCTATTTTTATTACGGTGTTCATATCATATATTTTTATCGCTTCTTTCTATATAAAAACTATATTTTTATATTTCTACTTCCTTTATAAAGATCATATTTTTAATATGCCACTAGTATAAAAATTATATTTTTATACCACTACTACATATAAAAATCGAATTTTTATCGCTACTTCATATACATAAAAAAATCGAATTTTTATACCACTACTTTCTATATAAAAATTATATTTTTACATTGCCATTTATAAACAAAACTCAAGCTATATATATTTTTATAAGTTATTCATATAAATAAAAATCAAATTTTTATATGCATCTCATGTAAATAGAAATCAAAAATTTTATATGTTTCTCATGTAAATAAAAATCAAATTTTTTATATTTTTCTCATGTAAATAAAAATCATAAATTTTAAATGTTTCTTTTTATTAAAAATCCTAACTTTAAATTAAATATTCTAACTTTATAGTAATGGTATGTATATCAAAAACTGTTGATTAAAACAACTCACTGTGTTCCATTGGAGGAGGGTGCTGGTTCGTCAGAGGTAGGGCGCGGCCAGAGGTGGCGCAGGCTGTGGTGGAGGGGCGGATCCGATGGAGGAGTTTGTGGGTCTCAGGAATTGGGGGGGGGGGGTGCTAAGGTTTCTTTTCAGAAATGGGGGTGCTTGGATTTCGCGGCCCAATTAGAAGAGGGGGGAGTCGTGGCTGTGGTGGCACGTCCTAGGGAGAGGCGTTGGAGGCTGGGGGATCGGAGGTCCAACATGCGGCGGCGGCGTCGTGGGGAGGAGCGGCAGTCATCCGCGGGTTTTTGATTTTTTTTTATTTTGATTTCTGACAAGGATGATAAGGGGGGCGCGGGTTTGACTAGGTAAGAAGGAAAAAGGGGTAGGCTTGACTAAGGGTTTTCCTATATATAATTATTTAATTATTAATTTATTCTCCCAAAAAGTAACTTTTTATTTCGACCTCGAAATCGAACCCACCGACTGCCATCCATAGCTAATTACCCCCATTCCGAACACAATGGGATAGGTATCGCAGGCTAATTCGATCATTTCGATCAGTTTTCATCAAAATCAAAATATAAATCTATATATTGAATTTGAACACACCTTTCAATTTACCGGGGCCACGAAAAGTTATTTCTAGCTTCGTATTGACGATACGGTCCTGACAAAACTAATTTCGTCAAATTTTGAGACCGTTTGAAAAATGGTCATTTTCCAGTCGATTAAAATCAACTAAAACTGGTCCAATGCGTTTTCTTTTGCCACGCTCACATATTGATTCAGTAAATTACGAATTTTGAAACCTAGCAATAACTTGACATCACGGATCCAACAAAAGTGGTTTCGTCGAAAACCGAGGTCATTTGCAAAATTACCATTTTTAAGGGCTAGAACTCCATAGCGACTATTCTGAATTTTCAACTGGACATAACTTTTGATTCCCGCCATGGAATTTTGATTTTTCGGATTCGTTGGAAAGATATTCTCAATTAGATTCTAATATTTTTGGTTTCACTAAAATCCGGTTTATTTTGAATCCTGTACATTCATTTGAAATTTGAAATCAAATTTTCAAACTACCTCGCCATTTTCAATTCTTTTTATAATTATAAACAATTATTTATATTCTAATGACGTTTCAAATAAATATATACGTTCTATTTCAATTCAAAATAAATTTCTCGTTGTTATTATTTAAAATAATTTATTTTAAATAATCAAAATTCGCTAAAATTGCCAAAATAAAAATTTTGAATTGGCTCGGATTTCCGGGTTATTACAATCTCCCCCACTTAAAACTTTTCGTCCCCGAAAAGGAACGAAGCTGAAAGTTGTTTAACAAATCAACTAAACTTTCATTATTTTCATTACGGCTTATGTTCTTCAACTTTCCAGTTTCTAAGAACTTTTCAAATTTTTCAAAAATTTGGCTAACACCCTAAATTTTTGAAAAAATTCGCCGTAACCTCTTTTGCACCGGGGACTTCGGGATATTTCAAATAGCCTCACATGGCCCTTACCAATTCAAAAAGAAAAAAACAGCCAATCGGCTCATAAAATCATCAAAACCCAAGAAATACAATAAACATGTACCTATTTGTCGGGCAAACAATTTTATTCTTCTGCTATAGCCTCTTTGCTATGACCTATTCAATGTAAGTACATGTATATGCATGCAAATGCGACCAATTTTCAGTACAATTCACTATTTGGTTCAATTTGGCCTAAATTTACTGTTCATTCACATAATGGTTTAAAGGAATAATCATACAACACAACCATCAATCAATTAGTGAATTAGCTTTTCAAATTCATAATTTTGATATATAGTCAAAAATCACATTTTTGGTGCCAAATAACAACAATAGGCCCTATCAAATTTTGGTTCTCACACCAGTCAATAGGAAATATATAGAAATCCTACTTTCGTCACTCGAACATTAATTCTGATGATGATCGATCAATCATCAGAATCATCTCCGGGCGACTACAGCGTGATTCTATATCTATCCAGTATATTAAAACTTCGAATACACATTTGCAAGGCGTATATGCAAAATCTTTATATATTGGATTGTCCAAATTAATTTAAAATAAATATTCAAATACGTATAAAACGATTTAAATTTCAAAACAAAATCTATTTTCATTTTAAAAATATACTCTTCACACTCGTTCTAGGATACTACTGATTCTATCTCTAACGAGTCATTCCCATTGGATATTACTAATCCAATCTCTGATGAATTCTTTCATTTGGTTCTAACGTGTCTTGTTCTCGAGCTTTGTAAAACAAAGCTCGGATACCAAATATAAGGACCCGTAACTTCCCCGGTAAGGAAAGCCCGGATACTTCGAGAACAACACACAAAAGAATGCAAACAGAAGAACATTTCATTCTATATTACAACAATTCCATCAGATTACAAGAATATACATAGTATAAACAAATAATATACATCACAAAATATCAGAGATTTAAATTACATTTAAATACATCGCAGCGGAAAAATAATACAAAACACAACTGAAAGAGATATACGGATACAGAGCTTTCCGGATATCATTCAAGCTGTAAACCAGGTTCTTGTGAATATAAATCCACAAAACCAAAACTACTAGCTGCCTGTCTCAAAATAAGGGCACCCAGAGTTTAGGTTAAAACAATAAACTCCAGGTTAGTCATGTAACTGGTGTGAGAACTAAAACAGATATTAATCTTTATTTTACAGTTAGGTAAATCAAGGGACCACGCCGTATAACATGGAACGGGTTTCCTCCCAAGAATACCAGTGCATAAAACAAACAGCGCAATGCTAAATAAAAAATAATGAAGCTATTATAAGACCCAGGTCCCATCACACAATGCAACGCAAGCCGGAGTGTAACGAACTGGGATTTTCGACTCCGAAAATCAACACAAAACTACCATGTTGACTATTCAGACATCGAAAATTCCTGATCATTAATAGAAAGAAGTTAGAGGATGAGAATAGATAAGATAGAAAAATTAGAATAGAAGAAGAAGAACACAATCAGAGTCAACACGAATCTCAGAACGGAACGAATAAAATATATTATACCATAACTTTGAAATGAGACAGTATATGTATACAATAACATTATCAGAGTACAACACTTACGCACAGCGGAAATAACAATAGTTATATAGTCCTGAAGCCTCCTGCTTCAAGCTCCTCCAAGTATATCTGTAAAGACCTGAACTATTTGACTGCCCGTACAAATTTGGGCACCCAAGAGTTTAGGGAAAAACAAAACAAAAAAAACTCTGGGTCAGTCATGGGACTGGTGTGAGTAAACTCTGTAACAACCCGAAAATCTGGGCCAGTTTAAATTTTTTATTTTAGCGAATTTTGAATATTTAAAATAGATTTTTTTAAATAATTTCGAAAAGAAATTTATTTTAAATGGAATTCGAACGTGTATATTTATTCGAATCGTCATTAGAATATAAATATTTATTTATATATATAAAAGGAATTGAAAATGGCGTGGTAGTTCGATAATTCGATTTCCAAATTCAAATGAATGTACCGGGTGTAAAATAAACCGGATTTTAGCGAAACCAAAAATAATAGAACCTAATTGAGAATATCTTTCCAACGAATCCGAGAAATCGAAATTTCATAGCGGAAATCAAAAGATATGTCCGGTTGAAATTTCAGAATAGTCGCTATGGAATTTCGGCCCTTAAAAATGGGAATTTTGCAAACGACCTCGGATTTCGACGAAACCAGTTTTGTTGGATCCGTGATGTCAAGTTATTGCTAGATTCCAATTTTCATAATTTTCCGAATCAATATGTGAGCGTGGCAAAGGAAAACGTGTTTGACCAGTTTCAGTTGATTTCAATCGACTGGAAAATGGCCATTTTTCAAACGGTCTCAGAATTTGACAAAACTAGTTTTGTTAGGACCGTATCGTCAATACGAAGCTAGAAAATATTTTTCTGGAATTTTTCGAGTTAGTATGTGACCCCAGTAAATTGAAATGCGTGTTCAAATTCAATATATAGAGTTATATGTTGATTTTGACGAAAACTGATCAAAACGATCGAATCAGCTTACGATACTGTTGGCTAGCTTTTTTGACCAAGCCACCCAGGTTCATTCATAAGAAGAAAGTATGAAACTACATTCCCTAAGTACATGAAGGAACGGATCGCACCATCGACTCGCCCCTCACCGGATCGCACCTCATCGGATCGCCCCCATTTTATCAGCGAAACGACACCTCTATGCGATTCGATCCGTACATACATTACTGCCCAGTATAGACCGATCCGATCCCCTGATGCACGGCGAAGCCTCTGACCCGTTCAAGCATGAGCTAGTCTTCAGCGATCCGAGACGCACGGATCCAGCGACACGTGTCCCCAACCGTCATTTTGACTGATTCTCCCCACTTGCTCGATCCGATTTTCGAGGAGATCGCGACACTGTCCACAACGGCTAATTTGACTATTTCTTCATCGGCTGCGATGCGATCCGATGTTCTCGGGATTCGTGCCACGTGTTACCACGATCCGCCTGACAAAATCAGCTATAAATAGCCCGGATCTTGGCATTTTTTGGGATCTTTTGGCAATATTGAGTACTGATTCCGCCATTATTGTCATACTACAATTTCTTATCAGTTTTATTACTAGATCACTGAGAGAAATCACAATTGTAAAAGTAAGCTAGAGAGAAATCATTGATTGTACCAGCATTCAAAGTATAATCTATAACCTATAAAGTGGACGTAGGCTTGTTAACGCCGAACCACTATAAATTCTGTGTGTTTTCTGCTTTTTCTTCATTCTCTAGCTAGAATTCTATAAGAATCAGAACAATTTGGGTGTTAGATCCAAATTTTGATCTAACATTTTGGTGCTTTCACTGAGAATACATTCCTAAAGCTTCACTATTCAGTTCTTTGAAGATTCCAGCGACTCGGATATCATGGCTGGAAAGAGATCTAAGGAAGTACGAGCTTCACGAACCAATGAAACCGCGAATGAAGCAATCGAAGAAAGTGTGCACGAGCTAGGCAATGAGGGAACTTCGGATCGCGGAGCGCCGGGGGCGAACCGATCCGATGAAGACGCCACGCTCCGAGTCGATGAGAACGAGGCGATCCGGAATGCTGAAGGGGTTGTTACTCGATCCCGCGATAACGCTTCGAATCCTCCGCGTACCGTGACCACGAACCGATCCCAGGGGGGCGCTGCGAGCCACCATCCTCGATCCACAGCAATCCGAATTGATGATTGGACTACAACTAGACCTGAAAAGGAGCCTATGGCTCGCCCCAATCGTCCTGGCCCCTCCGCTCAACCTGGCTCAAGCTCTTTGCGCATAAGAGAAATTGATGATGATCAATATGACCCTTCTGCTCCCGTTACTGAGGGGGATCTCTCTCGCTTCTCCGAAATGTGGGAGAGACTGTTTGATGAATTGGCTGCTCAAAGGCAGGAAAGCTCCGTTCTGCGACAAAATTTGACCGCTATGGATAAAAGGCTTGATGATCTCGCAAGGCAAAGGATGCCACCAGTCCGTCCACCAACCCCAGGATACTCTTCTTTGTCAGAGGAATCGCCGAGACCTCCGCGGCGACCATATGAGAGACCCGAAAACATAGAGCAACTTCGATTTGGAACCCTGTCCTCACAGGAAGAAGAGACGCTGGGTGCAGGGCCCTCAAACCGTAATGTGAATGATCACGCCGCAACTCCCAGAGCTCGGGGTGTGGACAGCCCTGTATAGGACAGACGACCTCAGCCCCGTCGTCGTGCAAATGCTCATGGTAACAGGGGGCAACGAAGCCCAATCCGAGCCCCGGATTTTGTGACTGCTCCCGGAAGAGAGATTAGAGAACCCCGCCGAGCAAGAAGCACTGACCCTGAACCTCCGCTGACCAGTGCAAATGTTGCAGCTATGATCCATCAAATTCTGGCGGATAGCCGTGGACAACGGAATGAAGATTGGGGAATCGACCGCAGTCACACCCCTTTCACTGATGATATTTTGGATGCGACTTTCCCGAGGCGTTTCAATATGCCACAGATGAACCGATACGCGGGTAGGTCTGATCCCATCCAGCATCTGATGAGGTATTCTTGGTCAATGACCGCTGCCGCGGCTTCTGACGCTGTCAAGTGCAAAGCATTTCCCATATTCTTGGAGGATGTAGCATTGTTATGGTTTACTCGCTTACCAGCAAGATCGATTTCTAGCTTCAGGGAGTTGAGTGAAAAGTTCGTAGAATAATTCTGCATCTATGCACAAAAGACAAAGAGTGTGATTGACTTGTTCCTTGTCAAGCAGCGACCAGGTGAGAGTTTGAGGGTGTACTTAGACCGGTTTAACCTGGCTACTACTGAAGTTAAAGATCCTCATGAGCCAACCGTTGTCGCAGCTCTGATTGATGGAGTAGATAAAGACACTGAATTTGGGAGAAACCTGGCAGGCAAGCCACCCCATACTAGAGAGTTATTCTACGAAAAAGCTAATGTACATTTGCGCCGGGAAGAAGTATATGCTAACCGAAAGGCAAAAATGGCCGATAAGGAGGAAATCCAGAGCAATGTCGCCATTAAGCAGGCAGGAGACAGCTCAGGGAAGGTCGAAGTTAATGTCGGAAATCGGAATCAGGGTGGTCGTCAGTCAGGGAACAATGATAATAATAGTAATGGCAACAACCGGAAGAGGAACCGAGGGAACGACTCCCAGAGAAGGATTCGGCCCAGGGCCTTTGAGAGTTATACGCCAATAAATGATACTCTGGAAAATATTTTCATGGATTCGTACAACGTCCTCCAGAATAAGAGGCCACCTCCCAGAGAGTCGACGGAGAAAGAACGTGAAACGGGGAAGTTTTGTCTCTTTCATCAGATTCATGGCCATTCGACAAATGAATGCCGTCACCTAAGAGATGTAGTCGAGAGGCTTCTTCGAGAAGGAAAATTAGATGAACACAGAGTAACGCCCAGAAATAGGGGGCAAGCCGTGTAGGCCCCAAATCAGAACCAGAATCAACTTGCTGCCAGGCCAACTGCCCAGCAAAAGGGAAAGGACATCGTTATCAATACCGTAATCGGAGGGCTTTATCTCGCCGGACACAGTTCCAAGGCATTGGATCAATATGTCAATGCAGCCAAGCAACACCTCGAGGTAGGGGAGTGCAGCAACCCCGAGGACAATATCCCGGTAAAGCAACAAAAGATGATGTCCGACGATGTCGTTTTCCACGAATGAGAAAGCATTGGAGTCCATGCTCCGACTGAAGATCCATTTGTAATCACAGTACCTATTGGACCAGCAATTGTTCATAAGATTTTAGTGGACAACGGGAGTTCTGTCAACATTCTTTTCAAAAGGACATTCGACCAGATGAACCTCGAAATAAAGGACTTGAAGCCCTGTCAAGGATGGATCCGTGGATTTAATGGAGCATCCACCGCTCCAATGGGTTATGTAGAGTTACCAGTTAAGCTTGGGGAAGGAGAACGCCAGAGAGTGAGAATCCTTCCCTTTGTGGTTTTGGATGTTGAATCAACCTACAATGCCTTCTTGGGCCGACCGGCCCTCGTAAAATTTAGAGCCTGTATAGCCCCTTGGTGCTTATTATTAAAATTCCCCATAGAAGCTAGCGTTGGTATTGTCAGAGGAGATCAGGTTGCCGCACGAGCATGTTATGTTGCTGAGCTAAAGTTACTTCGCAATGGAGGGGACATAGAAATCAAGGGCGCTTCTCCCCCTACAAGGGCGGAGACCTTATAGCAACTAAAGAGGATAACCGTAGGAGAGTCGCCCAGAGAGTTGCCCGAGGATATAGATCCCAGAGAGGACCAAGAACCTGGGGGCAGAATGGCGACTCCCAACGAGACAACTGTGGATGTACCGATCGATGATAGTGACCCAGAGAAGGTCCTTAAGATTGGATCCCAGTTAAATCCGAATCTCACTAAAGAACTGATGGATTTCTTAAAAAATAACTTGGATGTATTTGCTTGGACCCACGCAGACATGTGCGGGATATCTCCATCAATCATGAGCCATTCATTAAGCATTAACCCTAAACATTCTCCGGTAAAACAAAAAAGGCGAATGCTGGGCCCAGAGAGGTCCGCTGCCTTGAAAGAAGAAGTTGGAAAGCTAAAAAGTAATGGATTTATCAGAGACTCAATCTACCAGGACTGGATTTCAAATCCAGTCCTGGTAAAGAAGGCTAACGGGAAGTGGCGAACGTGTATCGATTTCTCGGATTTGAATAAAGCCTGCCCGAAAGACAGCTTTCCGTTACCCAGGATCGATCAGTTGGTGGACTCGACGGCGGGTCATGAACTTCTCTCATTTATGGATGCTTATTTAGGATATAACCAGATTCCAATGCATGTTCCAGATCAAGAACACACTAGTTTTATCACGGATCTGGGATTATATTGCTATGTAGTGATGCCCTTTGGCTTGAAGAACGCAGGCGCTACATATCAACAGTTAGTCAACAGAATGTTCTATAACCAGATCGGGAAAACAATGGAAGTATACGTCGACGACATGTTGGTTAAGTCCAAGCAATCCTCCCATCACACTACGGACTTGGCAGAGATGTTCGGCATTCTTCGAAAGTACGGGATGAAACTCAACCCAACAAAATGTTCATTCGGTGTCGCCTCCGGAAAATTCTTGGGGTTCATCGTCTGTTCTCGTGGGATTGAGATTAATCCAGACCAGATCGCGGCAATCAGAGACATTCAGGAACCTAGGCAAATTAAAGATGTGCAAAGCCTTACAGGAAAAGTAGCCGCACTAAGCAGATTTATCTCCAGGGCTACAAACAAATGCATCCCATTCTTCGAACTAATAAATCGGGGAAAACGCCACTTCAAATGGACGCCTGACTGCGTAGAAGCATTTCAGAACTTACTGAGGCAACTGGAGAAACCTCTGATATTGTCTAAGCCGATGGATCACGAGGACTTATTCGTGTACTTGGCAGTGTCATCCCACACGATCAGCTCAGCGTTGGTAAGAGAAGAAGATAATGTCCAAAGACGTGTATATTACGTGAGCAAAAAATTGACGGCAGCAGAGCGTAATTATCCAAGGATAGAAAAGTTGGCGTATAATTTACTGATCGCCTCTGGAAAGCTTCGACATTATTTTCAGGCGCATCCCATTACCGTATACACCGATCATCCACTCAAGCAAGTTCTACACAGACCAGAGGCGTCTGGAAGATTACTCAAATGGAACATTGAGTTAAGTCAATTTGATCTGAACTTTCAGCCCCGATGATCAATTCGGGGGCAAGTGATAGCCGACTTCATAGCAGAGTTTACCGTCCCGGAGGAGGATATAGCCAACGAAGAAGTTGATCCTTCAAAATTACTTTTCGATCCCAATGCCTGGAGATTGTATACTGATGGCGCTAGGAACGACAAAAGATCCGGGGCTGGAATAGTGCTTGAAACTCCCGAAAAGCGATTGATATCCTATGCTATCCGGATGGAGTTCCACGCCACTAACAACGACTCCGAATACGCAAAGGAGTTAGAAGTCACCAAGCTGAACATCTTTTGCGACTCCAAGTTAGTTGTGAACCAGGTTACTGGAAAAATCCAAGCCAAAAGTGCAAGATTAATTCTATATTTGAAGAAAGTGAAGGAGTTGCTGAACGACTTTGATCACTACAGCATATCTCACATTCCGCGGTCAGAGAATCAACAGGCGGATAAGTTGGCAAAGATGGCTAGTTCCGACAATCCTGAAGAGACCGGGCTAGCCCCCGTTGAAGTACTTCGGTCCCCTAGTATAGATCAAAAGGAAATCGATCCAATACTAGAGACGGAACCAGAAAGGGAGTCGTGGATGACCCCTCTAAAGAATTTCTTGATGAATGGAGTGCTTCCGACCAAGAAAAGCGATAGGCATAAAGTAATTCGTAAAGCTGCCCGATACTTTCTACAAGGCAGAGTTCTTTACAGACAAGGATTTTCGATGCCCCTTCTCCGGTGTATAGCCCATGATGACATCAAGCGTGTGCTGCAGGAGGTACACGAAGGTGAATGCGGTGATCACGCTGGAGGGCAAACATTGGCGAACAAGGTGTTGCGGCATGGTTATTTCTAGCCTACCATAAACAAGGATGCGGCGAAATACGCACGACGGTGTGATGCGTGCCAGAGATTTTCAAAGATACCTAGAGCACCTCCTAATCAGTTAAAAACAATGACGAGCCCATGGCCTTTCGCTATGTGGGGAATTGATATCATCGGAAGTCTCCCCATAGCTAGGGGCGGAGCGAAGTTCGCTATTGTGGCCGTAGATTATTTCACTAAGTGGGTCGAGGCTGAACCACTGACTACAATCACAACCAAACGAGTGATCAATTTTGTCGTTAGAAACATCATCTGCCGATTCGGAATTCCAAAAATTGTTATAACTGATAACGGAACTCAGTTCGACAGCACTGAATTCAGAAACTTCTGCCAGAAATACCACATTGAGAAACGGTACACCTCTGTGGCGCACCCGCAATCGAACGGACAAGTCGAAGCGGCAAATAAAGTGATTAAGTCCATTCTGAAAAGAAGACTGAAGCGGGCCAGAGCCATGTGGGCTGATGAATTACCCTTGGCACTATGGGCCTACAGGACAACGTATAAATCGGCAACAGGGCATACCCCCTTCTCCCTTGCTTTTGGAGCAGAAGCAGTCATCCCGGTTGAGATAAAAGTACCTTCTCACCGACTGTCTTATTACGATCCGATGACTAATAACGAATTGCTCCTTGAATCCCTGGATATGATCGAATAAAAGAGGGATGAAGCAGATCTGCGTACCTTGAGATGCAAACAACAGGTCGCTCGATATTACAATAAAAAGGTTCAATCCCGAACCATGGAACCCGGAGACTTGGTTCTGAAGCGTGTCTTTCCACCCCCAACTCATATGGGTGCGAAGTGGGAAGGACCGTACTCCATTCTGAGCAAGCTTGATAATGGAACCTTCAAGCTGGCAACCGTAGATGGAAAGGAAATCCCCAGAGCGTGGAATGCCCAACATTTACGGCCATACTTAACATAAAAATTTCAAATCTGTTCTTTTGCTTTGTTGAGAACCATGTACAAGGCACGACTTGCCTAGAATAGTATGATTCCTTAAAGAAAAAAATTATAAAGTGGACGTAGGTCATGATTCGACCGAACCACTATAAAAATATTGTGTGTCGTTTACCTTTATTGCATTATTTATCTGTCTTTCTATTTTTATGGAAATTGCTGTGGATCATGCAACGATCCAAGAAGCATATAATTATAGGTGCCATCCATCAGAATGGAATGCAATCACCAGTCAAAATTCTGAGGATGACGGATATGAAGCCGACGTCCGTAAGTCATGGCGGTGTACCATGATCGGAACCGCCTTGACGGAACTCTAACTCTCCAGAGAGAGAGAGAGTATAAAAGCGTCTCCGATTGAGCGCTGAGAAAGAGCTCCTTCCCCGTTGAAGGATCGAGGAGTGATTGAATTGCTGAGCTCGAACTCTAACTCTCCAGAGAGAGAGTATAAAAGCGTCTCCGATTGAGCGCTAAGAAAGAGCTCCTTCCCCGATGAAGGATCGGGGAGCGATTGAATTGCTGAGCTCGAACTCTAACTCTCCAGAGAGAGAGAGAGTATAAAAGCGTCTCCGATTGAACGCTGAGAAAGAGCTCCTCCCCCGCTGAAGGATCGGCGAGCGATTGAATTGCTGAACTCGAACTCTAACTCTCCAGAGAGAGAGAGAGAGAGAGTATAAAAGCGTCTCCGATTGAGCGCTGAGAAAGAGCTCCTTCCCCCGCTGAAGGATCGGGGAGCGATTGAATTGCTGAGCTCGAACTCTAACTCTCCAGAGAGAGAGAGAGTATAAAAGCGTCTCCGATTGAGCGCTGAGAAAGAGCTCCTTCCCCGCTGAAGGATCGGGGAGCGATTGAATTGCTGAGCTCGAACTCTAACTCTCCAGAGAGAGAGAGAGAGTATAAAAGTGTCTCAGATTGAGCGCTGAGAAAGAGCTCCTTCCCTCGCTGAAGGATCGGGAAGCGATTGAATTGCTGAGCTCGAACTCTAACTCTCCAGAGAGAGAGAGAGAGTATAAAAGTGTCTCCGATTAAGCGCTGAGAAAGAGCTCCTTCCCCGCTGAAGGATCAGGGAGCGATTGAATTGCTGAGCTCGAACTCTTACTCTCCAGAGAGAGAGAGAGTATAAAAGCGTCTCCGATTGAGCGCTGAGAAAGAGCTCCTTCCCCGTTGAAGGATCGGGGAGCGATTGAGTTGCTGAGCTCGAACTCTGACTCTCTAGAGAGAGAGAGAGAGAGTATAAAAGCGTCTTCGATTGAGCGCAGAGAAAGAACTATCGAATTTGAACTCTAACCTCGGCGACCGCCAGGAGAGTATAAAGAAGTCTATGGTTAAGCACTGAGAAAGGTGCCAGAAATTCAGTACCACAAGAACAGTTATCTTATGAAATTTTCTAAGTCCCCCATATTCAGAAATAAGGGGCAACATGCGAACAATGCTAATCAATCTTTAAGAAACCCTGGTTAAGCGCTACATTAACGATTGATTGGGGGCCATATGCATATACACATGAACTTTAATGCAGCAATGCAGCGCGAAAATTTTCTTTCTGTTGTTTGACTGATTTGTAGTTATAATTAGATGGTCTATGACTAAACATGGAAAGTTTATTTGAATACAGGTACACAATGATGCAAAAAGAGATAAACTTTCCTTTATATACTACAGGCCTACAAAATGAAAAACAACCTAGAAAACAAAAGTGAGGGCCAGTCTCATAATTACATTTCCTGGCCAGTGGGAAACCTAAAGACAAAATATAAACAAGCGACAATATCTTATTTACGCTTTGACCTCTTCTCCTGCTTCTGTTTCTCCAGCTTCGCCTTATCAGCGTCGGATTGATCTCCTTTCTTTCTCTTCCTTTTGTCTATGAGAGGAACATCCGACTCTTCAGAAGATTCCTCTTCCCCCTCCTTTCTCTTCCTTTTATCAGTAAGGGAAGCTGGGAAATCATCAGGATTCGCAAAATGAAGTTGTCTGCTGATGGATTTGGGCTGGATTTTCAAAATCATCCCAGTTTTGGGATCAAGTTCCGCGATAGGGACTATGTCCAGAGACTCTTGTCCCACCATCTTCGAAGCCGTCTCCTTTTCCTGCCTAGCTTTTCTGCTGGCCAAAGTTTCGTCATCATCGTCTTCGGTCTCTTTGGCGCCAATAATATCCTCCTCATCCTCTACATGGCGCCCATCCATGTCTTTCAAGGCCTCGATGGTTTCAGCATCCATGGGGACATCAGCACTAGGTGCCGGGACGCTTTTCTCTGCTGTTGTGTCCTCAGTCTGCTTCGATATATCAACACCGGCACCTGGCGAGACGACCTCCTTCTCCGCCTCCTTTCCTTTTTCAACACCCTTTTCGACGGGCTCACCACCTGTATTATGAGGAACACACGTTACTAATTCAATTGGTTGTTCTACCAGACGACGACAATTCACAATTGCTCTGACGAATTGTGGCGAAAAAAGGGAGATACCTTCCGCAGATCCTCCTTCTTGGGTAGCTGCAGGAGCTCCGACAACCACAGGAGTTAGGCCCAAAGGGATTAGTGGATCATCAGGATGGTATTCTTCAACTTCGGAGGTCTTGGGCTCCACGGCTGAACTCGAACCTTCGTCAGCTTTGCCTTTACCCTTAGCCAGGGCCCTCTCCTTTTCCATTTCCGCTTGAATCAGACGACGACCCTCTGCCAGGTCCTCGGGCTCATTATCCCTCAAGATGCTCCTCATCAACTCATCTTCATCAATTTCTTCGACTCCCAATCTCTGCTTCTCACCCTCAACAATGGCATCCCATAAATTGGCTAAAGTAACGTGGTAATCCGGGATCCACGAGATGTTGCGGGTTTTGAGGACTTGGCCAAGGAAGTCAAAAATCATCTCTTCAAACCCCTCGATATCCTTCTCTCTCTCAAGGAGCTTGTTGTTAGAAGCAGTAGCCATTTCGATGGCACTTTCAACATTCTTTTCGGCGAGAGCTGCCCGTCTCTCCGCATCCACGACTTGATCATTCAAAATCACCTTTTCCGCTTCAGCCAAAGCTAAACTTTCTTTCAAATTTGCTTTTTCTGCCTCCCAAGCAGCTCTCGCAGCTTCAAAATGGCCTTGTGCTGTTTTCAACTCAATGTTGGCCATTTTGAGATCTTCTACTTCCTTCTTTAAAGCCATCTTCTCTTGGCTATTGGAGTCAAGTTCCGAATGAAAGCGCTTTTGAGCATTCTCCAATTCAATCTTATAATTTTCAGCATCTCTCCGCGCTAAGGCGAGTTGGGATTGAGAATATTCCAAGTCCTTCTCCATCTTTGTCCTGGCCCTTTCGTTGTTATCAATTTTCACTTTAGATCTATGGGCTTCCATTTCGAGTGTTCGAATGACTTCGGAAAGATTAACCGCATGTTTCTTCATCATCTCATACTGTCTGGCTACATGGAGGATGTACCCGACAACTTCATTATCCCAGTTTTTAGGGACCGGTTCCAAGGCTGGAACAAACGTCATCCTTTCGAAGAAAATGTTTGGGAATTGTTCCTGCAGCTTTTCCAGCCTACCTTGAATCTCGGGACCATGGATGTAATCCCGTGACCCGGGGGCAGCCAACTCTGGCTGGATGGAAGGGACGATGTCACTCCTCTCCTTTTCAGACTCTTTGATTGGATCCTTGCCTTTATCCTTAGACTCGTGATGCCTTTTTGACGACCTGCTATGAGAGGGAGCACTTTTCGGAGGAGTTAACTCTTTAGGAAGTTTCTTTCCCCCTACAGGAACTACCGGATAACTAGGAAGCTTGGCAGATGTCGATTTTGGTGGAGACCGGGGTTGCGAGGAAGTCGGCTTGTGAGAAGGGCCGCGAGAGCGCTCAGTACCCGGATGAAGACTGGGTGTGCCCTCACGAAGAACGATAAGAATAAGATCGCCTACGGGACATCTTTCCTGCAAAAAAGAAAAGAGCATATTAAAACTTTGAATACTGACGATGTAAGAATGCGGGGTCAGACAATGTGTGTGATTCGTGCATCCCATATAATTCCCCCTAACAGACCCGGGCCTGAAGACAGGCTCATCTGAGTAGTTTCTTGTTCTCTAGTTGGAGCGATGGTCTCCTCAGAAGCAGGGAAAAACTGCTCCCCTTCAAAGTCCCTCTCTGTGTATACATCATCGGGAAGAGGAATTTTGCTCAGCTCGTCGAATAACTGCTCTTCTGTCAAATCATCGGGAGCAGCGGGTTCGATCGGAGGAGAAACTGGGATTTTCTTGGACTTGTCACCACGGGCCTCATCCCCTCTGTATATGTTCAGGTCCTCATCATCTTGAATGATTATCGGGGAAGGACTCTTGCGAAATTTTGTCGTTTCTACTGCCTGCGATGTTCCCTCTCCCTCCGTTGGGGGGCACGTATCTATAGGGTTTGCCGCCAGCGCCAAGTCTAAATCTTATATCTAGAAGACGATGCTTATGAAGATTCTCGTCAGTGATGCACTTCTTGATCCTTAGACAGTCGGATCTGCTTTGTAGAAGAATAGAAAATCGATTATTGTATAACGGGCCTTCCGTCTTCGGGAAGACGTGATCTGTTTAAAACAAAGAAAAAGGGGGGAGAATGTTAATGCTTCGGCTTCTTGAACAAGATATTCAGTCAAAAGATTAAAGTTTACTTGATTTAAGCCATCTTCTTGAGCACCCGGCCTGTTTCTTTATATAGAACTAATCAGACTTAGGATCCCCTATATTGCTGTATCCGTCATACAGAACCTTCCTATTCGCCACCGATTCAAAGAAAGAGAAATTTGGGGTTGCCGAGGAGCGATGCTTGAAAAGAAAGAAGAATGTTAAATCTCTAAATGTGAGTTCGGTATGTAGGATCTCTGCGTATGCAACATATAAGGTGTACAGAGATGCGTAGGCGTTAGGATGAAGCTGCATCTGAGCGATACCCAGTCGTTTTAAAGTGTCGATGACGATTGGGGGAAACGGAGGAATAGCTCCTACCAAGCACATGGTTCGGCTGACCACCATATACCCTTCCGGTGCTAAGTGGGGTCTATCTTCGCTATCGGGTATCCTCACATCATCCCAAGGAATCCCATGTCTCAGGCAGATTCTTTTAAGCTTTATATCATCGAGTTTAGATGTTAAAGAATCAGAAAATTTCTCTATCCCGAGCGCGCCAGGAATCTCGTCGGGAGCTCGCTTGTCTATCTCAGACTCTTCACTAGATGAAGTACTTTCTGACGGATCCGATTCCATTGCCTCGTACTCAGATCCAGAATCTTCACCTCCTGGGTTAATTGGAGGGACCTCGGGGTTGTATTGCTCAGGAACCTCGGACTCCGTTTCTGTAACGGATCTTGAAGAAGATTGATTATCCGACATTACTGTTAGGCGAGAAAACATGAAAAATGAGATTAAAACTACCCGTCCCCCGTGTGTGCAAGTGCTGGTGTGTGTGCTTGTGCATGCATTAAAGAAAAGTACAAGGGTCAATAAAATCATCCAGACATTGGTCATCGTTCGATTGATAGATTATGCAGTTGTTCAATCTGGAATGTTCTTAACAAGGGCTCTAACCTAACTATTCATCGATTTGTTAAAGTTGCATCATATTATTTAATCAGCAATCGGATCGCAAGACAGGTTCGGATCGCGAAGTGAGGACGGATCGTGGTGAAGGGCTCGATACGCGGAAGGGTATTAGGTTATGGAAAAGCTTCGAACCGTGAGGTGCACCGACTCATCCTGAACGGATCGCGATGGCTTCTTAGCGATCCACATCGCCCCATCCTCCACGATCCGAAGCTCTGGTATCTCCGCGATCCGACACTCACATGAATCGCAGCCTTGTCATTTCCGCGATCTGATCCGCTGCCCAAATCAACTTTCCAGTTCAGTACCCTCTCCCCTCGTCTCGCCACCACTCCGAACTCGGACCTCGCCCACGAACCGACCTGGTCATCCCTTCCTTCTCCTTCCTCAACTCTCCTCTTCACACCTGGTACGCTCACATTTATTCTCACCAAATCCTATAAAATCCTGCTGTCCATACTCTCTAAACTAGTGCGAAAACGGTAGAAACTCAAGAGAAATCGTCTACTTACCTTTTTAAAGTTCGAAATCGAGCAAGAATTTGGAAATCGAAATTAAAGTTTTCTTCGACGGAGCTGGCGGTACGATTCGAAAGCGAGAAAAAGGAAGGAAGTGAAGAGTGGGGTCGATTTATATAGGCAAAAGGGCGACCGTTTGTCTCCCTTTTTTGTCTTATTCGATCCGCGAAAATAGATGGGCCGCGAACCAAAAGCCCACCACGTCTCGAAGAGAAGCCCATCTCGTTCCGTTCCGTGAAGAGGCCCAAGTGCTCACCAAAGAACGAGGCGAATGACCTGCTAACAGACCGCGACTCGAGCACGCGATCCAAATCGATAAATGACCGACAGATTCAGTGATGAAGACTCTGAAAGATCCCAGAAAAGGAATTGTTCATTGATTTGCGTCTCGTTGTGAAAAAACGATTCTATAACTTCGAAGCATGTTCCATCATCGATAAAACATACTTCGAGGGGGCAAAATGTTGGCTAGCTTTTTTGACCAAGCCACCCAGGTTCATTCATAAGAAGAAAGTATGAAACTACATTCCTTAAGTACATGAAGGAACGGATCGCACCATCAACTCGCCCCTCACCGGATCGCACCTCATCGGATCGCACCTCATCGGATCGCCCCCATTTCATCAGCGAAACGACACCTCTATGCGATTCGATCCGTACATGCATTACTGCCCAGTATAGACCGATCCGATCCCCTGATGCACGGCGAAGCCTCTGACCCGTTCAAGCACGAGCTAGTCTTCAGCGATCCGAGACGCACGGATCCAGCGACACGTGTCCCCAACCGTCATTTTGACTGATTCTCCCCATTTGCTCGATCCGATTTTCGAGGGGATCGCGACACCTATCCACAATGGCTAATTTGACTATTTCTTCATCGGCTGCGATGCGATCCGATGTTCTCGGGATTTGTGCCACGTGTTACCACGATCCGCCTGACAAAATCAGCTATAAATAGCCCGGAGCTTGGCATTTTTTGGGATCTTTTGTTAATATTGAGTACTGATTCCGCCATTATTGTCATACTACCATTTCTTATCAGTTTTATTACTAGATCGCTGAGAGAAATCACAATTGTAAAAGTGAGCTAGAGAGAAATCATTGATTGTACCAGCATTCAAAGTATAATCTATAACCTATAAAGTGGACGTAGGCTTGTTAACGCCGAACCACTATAAATTCTGTGTGTTTTCTGCTTTTTATTCATTCTCTAGCTAGAATTCTATAAGAATCAGAACAATTTGGGTGTTAGGTCCAAATTTTGATCCAACAGATACATATCCCATTGTGTTCGGAATGGGGTAGTTAGCTATGGACGACAGACGGTGGGCTTGATTTCGAGGTCGAAATAAAAAGTCAACTTTTTTTTGAAATAAAATAATATAAAATTAAAATATCCCTCCCTCTTCCCTTATCACTCAGGCCCCCCCTTCTACCGTTCATTTCAAATTAAGAAAGAAAAAAAAAGATCGAGGAAGGCGAAAGCCGTCGCCTAGCCTCCGACGCGGGCCCCTACCAGCGGCGCCTCCGGTGAGGAACCGCCCCCTCCGGCCATCGTTCCTCCCTATGATCCTCGTTCTATCCTCCCCCGCCTCCTTTAAGAAAAAACCGACGCCCTGAATGCTTGAAGACCAGCGCCGCCACCCTGGTGCCATCCGCCCCACCTTCGACTGGCCGACGCCTCCTCAATCCCCTCCACCTCGCGAGCAAACCTCGTTCAACCCCTAGGTCCGAAAAGATGTGAGTTTTCTATTTATTTGCATTTATTTTGCTTTAATTTCAGGTTTAAATTATAATCACCAAGTAGAAAAAAATCTGATTTTATATGTTTTTAAAACTGAAATTTTATATTTTTATAAATGAAAAAGAATAGATTTTTTTTATATGAAATCTTTATATATGTAGCGAATAGAAGAAGACATGAATTTTATCGATATGGAGTAGTGTTAAAAATGTAATTTTTATATAATAGGAATAACATTAAAAATATAATCTTTAGAGGTTATAAAAATATAATTTTTATAATATAGAAAGGTTAAAAATATAATTTTTATACTAGTGGCATATTAAAAATATGATCTTCATATAATAGAAGATATAAAAATACTATTTTTATATAAGTAGTGTATTGAAAATATTATCTTTGTATATGTAGCGAAATAAAAATCTGATTTTTATTTTATATATAGTGAAGTAAAAATGAGATTTTTATAGCGATGAAATAAAAATTCGATCTTTATATAAGAAGCAGAAATATAAAAATATAATTTTTATATAGAATAAGTGTTGTAAAAATATATATGAATTCGAAATAAAAATGGAATTTTTATTTATTGAAATGAAGAAATAAAAATATGATTTTTACTTGAACAGCGTGAAAAGCAATGAGATGGAACTGCATTGGAATTTCAAAGGAATCCAGACAGTTCAGAAGTTCAACAACAAAGTGGCAAAGGGCGAGAACGGCGAAGATTTCTACATAGGAGGAGTCATGGTATTGGATTAGCTAGTCGGTGAGAACTTCTCACCTATAATTATTCTAGTTAAAAATATATACTAGGATGCAGACGGTGTTTAGTAGCACCCGACACCCGTCGTCCACAGACCATGGACGGCTTGTATGCTTGTTTGTTTGATTTTGATATGTAGTTGATTGTGTGATGTGATGTGAAACGAAATAAATTATTTTTAGTGGAAAATATTATATAGTTAAAAATAGAATTTTTAACGTGTATTTAAAATGAAATAAATATAAACAAATCGAAGGATTTGTTTATATTCACATATTTGACTGATATTGATTGGGACGATAAATTTTACACATCGCCCAACTGCACAAATAAAATCTGTGTTTGATTGTTTGAAACCCCACACGGGTATTGGGATGATATATGACATACACTAATCCCAATAATTAGTTGTATGTCGATCGATTGATTGACAGACTGTTATAAGCGTTAAATATTTATATTTGATGCTTATACAGTGTAGAATGTACTTTGGATGATGGTTGATTATTTGTCGTTGTTATTTTATACATGTGTTGTAGAAAATCCATATAATTAACATTATATGGTAATTGATTGGGCCTCATTCCAGTTTTGAAATAGAAATATTTGAAATAAAATATTTGAAAAAAAGATATATATGAAGACGTGTTGATTAGATTGACGCCATTTTGACTTGAACGATATTTATATCGATTTTATTAAATTTTTAATGTATATTGAAAGTGATTTCGAAATTTGAATTATATTGAAAGTGATTTCGAAATTTGAGTGATAATCGAAATTTGAATTATATTGAAAATAATCGAAATTTGAATTATATTGAAAATAATCGAAATTCGAATTGAAATTGAATAGAATTGAATTTGAATTGAAATTGAAATGAAAACGAATTGAAATTGAATTAGAAATCAATTTGAATTGAAATCAATTTGAAATGAATCTAAAACGAATTTAGAAGGAAAAATTCAATTTTGATTTGAATTTGAAAAGAAGATGAAATCGTTTTGAAAACGAATTTAAAATGATTTATAAAATACGTTTTAAAAAGGGAATCGACGAAATATATATAATATATATTATATATATATATATATAATGGCCTGAATAGAACGCGCCGCGCCGCAGCAGTTCGCGAATTTCGACCATTGACTTCGAATGGATATTGCGGGAGATCCGACCGTCGGATTCTCCTAAAACTGGAACCGTTGGGTTCGTATCGAAAAGAGCTTTCCAACGAATATTAGAGGTTTGAAATCTAACGGTTGGATTTGGAATTATGTCCAAATCAAATTTGGAAAAGGTCGTTGTAAGTGCAGTTCGATAGCCGTTGATGGAAATCGACTATACGGGCCTTGATAAAATTATTAAAAATAGTAATAATTTGTGTAAAATCATAAGAAATGATTTGGGAAAAATTGGGATGAAAAACTCCATATTTGAAAAGATAAAAATAGATTTTTATCGAAATGAACTAGTTTTGAACTAGAACTAAAATTCTATTTATTTTTAAATAAATAAATTTGATTTGAAAGGGTTTTAAAAGTAACCAGGATTTCCAATAATTGAATTGGAATGGATTTGAATCGAAATTGTCTTTGGATTATTTCGATGTTGGATTTCGTGATTATACAGATATTGTTATGGAAATTTGAAAGATATATTTATATCGTTATTTCCAATACGATATTTGTTGGTCGTAGAATTTGATATTGAATATAAGCCAATATATTTTCTATTCAGAGCCTTGTATTTAATATCAAATGTGATTTTGGCTTTATAGTGAACCGTGTTTTAAATGACATTGATTCTTTAACCCAGTTAAAGATTAAAACTAAGTGGAGTCTTAATGAATCTTTAATTAGATTGAAATGATCGAGAATGGAGTATCACCAGTTTTGCTCCAGGCGATAGTTAAATCTTTAATTAGATTTGAACGTGAAATGGTAATTAAATTTACCGATAACACCGTGGTGTTAGATATGAAGTATTACCAGTTTTACTTCATGGGATGAATAGGTTGGGGTTGGGAAATTAAAACAAATGATTACTTCGGTAAGGTTCGTTAATCCCGACTAGTTTGAGTTGATATTCAAAAGAAGATTAAAGAATAAATTTAAAGGAATTTATCTTTGATAAAATTAATGGGAACTTTTCCCTGAGAAATGTGAAATTTAGAAACTAACTGTCGGTTAGCTAAGCAGAATGGTTTTCTGGATATTGATCTGATGTTGGTTTCGGCCTTTTGGGGTTAATATTTGGGGAATTATTCTCTTGTTAATTTACGGTTAGTGACTGATGAATTGGAATGAGGCGTATATTGTGTTTGTGTAACACTTGTTTATTATATACGCGAGTTATTCGGAAAGACCGGGTTTATCCCATTCTGAATAACTGATTCGACGATAAGTCGAAGATGAAGATGGTGGTTGAAGACCGGAGATCTTCACGTCGTTTGGATAATTACTGATGATCTTGATTGGGTTGTACACCCAAGAAGATGGAAACAGTTGGTGATCGTCCAGACGTACTTGGAGATCGATGGATATGCGGGGTACTAGGTGCCTCCGGTTTCGTTCAGACCCAGAACGAACTTGTAAATGGATTGTGTGTCTGGCATTGGATTTTAGTCTGTGTGATTGATTTCTATTAAATATATATCTATTTGGCGGCAGAGAGATTATTCTCTTGCTTAACGCCCTTCTCTGAGACGTACGAGCTCAGGGGTTATATACTAATGGATATTAAACGCATAGAGTGAATTGCCTGTGTGGCATGCCTATGTGGCAAATGATCAAGGCTTCTGTTGAAAAGCAAAGTCTTGTGGTTGATGATCAAAGCACGGCCTGTATGGCGTAGCTTTGTGTAACGTTGATTCGCGAGCCTCACACCCCGGAGGTGAACCAAAAACGGGAGAAGGACCTCAGGGAAGACCTGCGTTTCTTTCTAGCTAGAAGTGGCGTCAGTGGTTTTACACGCCCTGACGAGTTTGACTTATGTGGTTGTTGCTGTTGCGAGGCGCCTCGGATATATCGGTCGATCCGAGACCGATAGTGTCATTTGTTGGCTCATTTGTGCCCCATAGGGCGGGGAGACGTAGTGTTCAGGATTTCGTCTAATCCACATCGGTGGACCGGCCCTGTCGCTCCAAGGGTCGATGCGTTCTGATCCTGAGACATGGTAGGCTAGATTGTCTCGAATCGGTTGAGGACTATCTTTTGCCTCGGTTCACAGATGGAAACCCAACTTCCAAATACGTGACATTTGCGGTTTTATTTGTAGAGCCTAGTATGGCGACATAGTGGGATGGGGCGCTCATGCCGCCTATGATTGATACTTATGATTTGAAGTTGTTTTATATACTATGCACTTATAATAGTATCAAATGATTTGTTTTAAACGTATCAAGCATTCTTGGCTATTATAAGGTAAAAACCCTATCCTCCGGCTTGCGTTGCATTGTGTGATGGGAACTGGGTCTTATAATAGCTTCATTTTTCTTTATTTAGCATTGCGTTGTTGTTTTATGCACTGGTGTTCTTGGGAGGAAACCCGTTCCGTGTTATACGGCGTGGTCCCTTGATTTACCGAACTTTAAAATAAACATTAATAACTGTTTTAGTTCTCACACCAGTCACATGATTGACCTGGAGTTTATTGTTTTGACCTAAACTCTGGGTGCCCTTATTTTGACACGGGTAGCTAGTAGTTTTGGTTTTGCAGATTTATATTCACAGGAACCTGGTTTACAGCTGGAATGATATCCGGAAAGCTTTGTATCCGTATATCTCCTTCAGTTGTGTATTGTATTATTTTTTGCTGCTATGTAATGTATTGTAATCTCTGATATTTATCGAATGTAATATTCATTTATACTCTGTATATTCTTGTATTCTGATGGATTGTTGTAATTAACAATGAAATGTTCTTCCGTTTGCGTTCTGTTGTGTGTTGTTCTCGAACTATCCGCGCTTTCCTCACTGGGGAAGTTACGGGTTTTTACAGTTGGTATCGGAGCTTTGGTTTACAAAGCTCAGAGAACAAGACACATTAGAACCATACGAAAGAATTCATCAGATATTGGATTAGTAACATCCAATGAGAATGACTCGTTAGAGATTGGATCAGTAGTATCCTAGAACGAGTGTGAAGAGTATATTTTTGAAAATGAAAACAATTTTTGTTTTGAAAATTTAAATCAATTATTCGTATTTGATTATTTATTTATATTGAATTTGGATAATCCAGTATATATAGATTTTGCATATACGTCTGATCCACGGGTATTCGAAGTTTTAATATACTGGATAGATATAGAATCACACTCTAGTTGCTCGGAGATGATGCTGATAATGACCATGGCATCATCAGTGTTGTGTTCGAGTGACGAAAGTGGGATTTCTATATATTTTCAATTGACTGGTGTGAGAACCGAAACTAGATAGGGCTTATTGTTGTGATTTGGCATCAAAAATCTGATTTTTTGACTATGTATTAAAGTTATGAATTTCAAAAGCTAATCAACTAATTGATTGATGGTTGTGTTGTTGATTATTGGTTGATTAATTCAAATTTGTACCATATAGCCAAATTGAATCAAATAGTGAATTGTATTGAAATTTGGTCGCATTTGCTTGCATATACATGTACTTACATTGAACAAGTCATAGCAAAGAGGCTAGAGCAGAAGAATAAAATTGTTTGCCCGACAAATAGGTACATATTTACTATAATTTACCGTTTGTTTGGGTGATGATGATTTTATGAGCCGATTGGCTAGCCGCTTGGCTTTTTCTTTTTGAGATCAAAGGGCCTGTATGGCAATTTCGTGATTTTCCCAGTGCTCCCGGTGCAGGGGAGGTTATGGTGAAATTTTTCGAAAATTTAGGGTGTTAGCCAAATTTTTGAAAAGTTCTTAGAAACTGAAAAGTAGAAGAACTTAAGCCATAATAAAAATAATGAAAGTAGTGTTGGTATTTAAAACAACTTTCGGCTTCGTTCCTTTTCGAGGACGAAAAGTTTTAAGTGGGGGAGATTGTAACAACCCGAAAATCTGGGCCAGTTTAAAATTTTTATTTTGGCACTTTTAGCGAATTTTGAATATTTAAAATAGATTTTTTTTTAAAATTTCGACGAGAAATTTATTTTAAATGGAATTCGAACGTATATATTTATTCGAATCGTCGTTAGAATATAAATATTTATTTATATATATAAAAGGAATTGAAAATGGCGTGGTAGTTCGATAATTCGATTTCCAAATTCAAATGAATGTATCGGGTGTAAAATAAACCGGATTTTAGCGAAACCAAAAATAATAGATCCTAATTAAGAATATCTTTCCAATGAATCCGAGAAATCGAAATTTCATAGCGGAAATCAAAAGATATGTCCAGTTGAAATTTCAGAATAGTCGCTATGGAATTTCGACCCTTAAAAATGGGAATTTTGCAAACGACCTCGGATTTCGACAAAACCACTTTTGTTGGATCCGTGATGTCAAGTTATTGCTAGATTCCAATTTTCATAATTTTTCGAATCAATATGTGAGCTTGGCAAAGGAAAACGTGTTTGACCAGTTTCAGTTGATTTTAATCGACTGGAAAATGGCCATTTTTCAAACGGTCTCAGAATTCGACAATACTAGTTTTGTTAGGACCGTATCGTCAATACGAAGCTAGAAAATATTTTTCTGGAATTTTTCGAGTTAGTATGTGACCCCAGTAAATTGAAATGCGTGTTCAAATTCAATATATAGAGTTATATGTTGATTTTGACGAAAACTGATTGAAACGATCGAATCAGCTTACGATACATATCCCATTGTGTTCGGAATGGGGGTAGTTAGCTATGGACGACAGACGGTGGGCTTGATTTCGAGGTCGAAATAAAAAGTCAACTTTTTTTTGAAATAAAATAATATAAAATTAAAATATCCCTCCCTCTTCCCTTATCACTCAGGCCCCCCCTTCTACCATTCATTTCAAATTAAGAAAGAAAAAAATGATTGAGGAAGGCGGAAGCCGCCGCCTAGCCTCCGATGCGGGCCCCTACCAGCGGCGCCTCCGGCGCGGAACCGCCCCCTCCGCCCATCGCTCCTCCCTCTGATCCCCGTTCTATCCTCCTCCGCCTCCTTTAAGAAAAAACCCGACGCACTGAATGCTTGAAGACCAGCGTCGCCACCCTGGTGCCATCCGCCCCACCTTCGACTGGCCGACGCCTCCTCAATCCCCTCCACCCCGTGAGCAAACCTCGTTCAACCCCTAGGTCCGAAAAAATGTGAGTTTTCTATTTATTTGCATTTATTTTGCTTTAATTTCAGGTTTAAATTATAATCACCAAGTAGAAAAAAATCTGATTTTATATGTTTTTAAAACTGGAGTTTTATATTTTTATAAATGAAAAAGAATAGATTTTTTATATGAAATCTTTATATATGTAGCGAATAGAAGAAGACATGAATTTTATCGATCTGGAGCCGTGTTAAAAATGTAATTTTTATATAATAGGAATAGCATTAAAAATATAATATTTAGAGGTTATAAAAATATAATTTTTATAATATATAAAGGTTAAAAATATAATTTTTATACTAGTGGCATATTAAAAATATGATCTTTATATAATAGAAGATATAAAAATACTATTTTTATATAAGTAGTGTATTGAAAATATTATCTTTATATATGTAGCGAAATAAAAATCTAATTTTTATTATATATATAGTGAAGTAAAAATGAGATTTTTATAGCGATGAAATAAAAATTCGATCTGTATATAAGAAGCAGAAATATAAAAATATAATTTTTATATAGAATAAGCGTTGTAAAAATATATATGAATTCGAAATAAAAGTGGAATTTTTATTTATTGAAATGAAGAAATAAAAATATGATTTTTACTTGAATAGCGTGAAAAGCAATGAGATGGAACTGCATTAGAATTTCAAAGGAATCCAGACATTTCAGAAGTTCAACAACAAAGTGGCAAAGGGCGAGAACGGCGAAGATTTCTACATAGGAGGAGTCATGGTATTGGATTAGCTAGTCGGTGAGAACTTCTCACCTATAATTATTCTAGTTAAAAATATATACTAGGATGCAGACGGTATTTAGTAGCACCCGACACCCGTCGTCCACAGACCATGGACGGCTTGTATGCTTGTTTGTTTGATTTTGATGTGTAGTTGATTGTGTGATGTGATGTGAAACGAAATAAAATATTTTATAGTGAAAAATATTATATAGTTAAAAATAGAATTTTTAACGTGTATTTAAAATGAAATAAATATAAACAAATCGAAGGATTTGTTTATATTCACATATTTGACTGATATTGATTGGGACGATAAATTTTACACATCGCCCAACTGCACAAATAAAATCTGTGTTTGATTGTTTGAAACCCTACACGGGTATTGGGATGATATATGACATACACTAATCCCAATAATTAGTTGTATGTCGATCGATTGATTGACATACTGTTATAAGCGTTAAATATTTATATTTGATGCTTATACAGTGTAGAATGCACTTTGGATGATGGTTGATTATTTGTCGTTGTTATTTTATACATGTGTTGTAGAAAATCCATATAATTAACATTATATGGTAATTGATTGGGCCTTATTCCAGTTTTGAAATAGAAATATTTGAAATAAAATATTTGAAAAAAAGATATATATGAAGCCGTGTGGGTTAGATTGACGCCATTTTGACGTGAACGATATTTATATCGATTTTATTAAATTTTCAATGTATATTGAAAGTGATTTCGAAATTTGAATTATATTGAAAGTGATTTCGAAATTTGAGTGATAATCGAAATTTGAATTATATTGAAAATAATCAAAATTTGAATTATATTGAAAATAATCGAAATTCGAATTGAAATTGAATAGAATTGAATTCGAATTGAAATTGAATTGAAAACGAATTGAAATTGAATTAGAAATCAATTTGAATTGAAATCAATTTGAAATGAATTTAAAACGAATTTAGAAGGAAAAATTCAATTTTGATTTGAATTTGAAAAGAAGTTGAAATCGTTTTGAAAACGAATTTAAAACGATTTATAAAATACGTTTTAAAAAGGGAATCGACGAAATATATATAATATATATATATTATATATATATAATGGCCTGAATAGAACGCGCCGCAGTAGTTCGCGAATTTCGACCATTGACTTCGAATGGATATTGCGGGAGATCCGACCGTCGGATTCTCCTAAAACCGGAACCGTTGGGTTCGTATCGAAAAGAGCTTTCCAACGAATATTAGGGATTTGAAATCTAACGGTTGGATTTTGAATTATGTCCAAATCAAATTTGGAAAAGGTTGCTGTAAGTGCAGTTCGATAGCCGTTGATGGAAATCGATTGTACGGGCCTTGATAAAATTATTAAAAATAGTAATAATTTGTGTAAAATCATAAGAAATGATTTGGGAAAAATTGGGATGAAAAACTCCATATTTGAGAAGATAAAAATAGATTTTTATCGAAATGAACTAGTTTTGAACTAGAATTAAAATTCTATTTATTTTTAAATAAATAAATTTGATTTGAAAGGGTTTTAAAAGTAACCAGGATTTCCAATAATTGAATTGGAATGGATTTGAATCGAAATTGTCTTTGGATTATTTCGATGTTGGATTTCGTGATTATACAGATATTGTTATGGAAATTTGAAAGATATATTTATATCGTTATTAAATTTTTTGATAGTTAAATCTTTAATTAGTAGTTTTGCTCCAGGCGATAGTTAAATCTTTAATTAGATTTGAACGTGAAATGGTAATTAAATCTACCGATAACACCGTGGTGTTAGATATGAAGTATTACCAGTTTCACTTTATGGGATGAATAGGTTGGGGTTAGGAAATTAAAACAAATGATTACTTCGGTAAGGTTCGTTAATCCCGACTAGTTTGAGTTGATATTCAAAAGAAGATTAAAGAATAAATTTAAAGGAATTTATCTTTGATAAAATTAATGGGAACTTTTCCCTGAGAAATGTGAAATTTAGAAACTAACTGTCGGTTAGCTAAGCAGAATGGTTTTCTGGATATTGATCTGATGTTGGTTTCGGCCTTTGGGGTTAATATTTGGGGAATTATTCTCTTGTTAATTTACGGTTAGTGACTGATGAATTGGAATGAGGCGTATATTGTGTTTGTGTAACACTTGTTTATTATATATGCGAGTTATTCGGAAAGACCGGGTTTATCCCATTCTGAATGACTGATTCGACGATAAGTTGAAGATGAAGACGGTGGTTGAAGACCGGAGATCTTCACGTCATTTGGATAATTACTGATGATCTTGATTGGGCTGTACACCCAAGAAGATGGAAATAGTTGGTGATCGTCAAGACGTACTTGGAGATCGATGGATATGCGGGGTACTAGGTGCCTCCGGTTTCGTTCAGACCCAGAACGAACTTGTAAATGGACTGTGTGTCTGACATTGGATTTTAGTCTGTGTGATTGATTTCTATTAAATATATATCTGTTTGGCGGCAGAGAGTTTATTCTCTTGCTTAACGCCCTTCTCTGAGACGTACTAGCTCAGGGGTTATATACTGATGGATATCAAACGCATAGAGTGAATTGCCTGTGTGGCATGCCTAAGTGGCAAATGATCAAGGCTTCTGTTGAAAAGCAAAGTCTTGTGGTTGATGATCAAAGCACGGACTGTGTGGCATAGCTTTGTGTAACGTTGATTCGCGAGCCTCACACCCCGGTGGTGAACCAAAAACGGGAGAAGGACCTCAGGGAGGACCTGCGTTTCTTTCTAGCTAGAAGTGGCGTCAGTGGTTTTACATGCCCTGACGAGTTTGACTTATGTGGTTGTTGCTGTTGCGAGGCGCCTCGGATATATCGGTCGATCCGGGACCGATGGAGTCATTTGTTGGCTCATTTGCGCCCCATAGGGCGAGGAGACGTAGTGTTCAGGATTTCGTCTAATCCACATCGGTGGACCGGCCCTGTCGCTCCAAGGGTCGATGCGTTCTGATCCTGAGACATGGTAGGCTAGATTGTCTCGAATCGGTTGAGGACTATCTTTTGCCTCGGTTCACAGATGGAAACCCAACTTCCAAATACGTGACATTTGCGGTTTTATTTGTAGAGCCTAGTATGGCGACATAGTGGGATGGGGCGCTCATGCCGCCTATGATTGATACTTATGATTTGAAGTTGTTTTATATACTATGCACTTATAATAGTATCAAATGATTTGTTTTAAACGTATCAAGCATTCTTGGCTATTATAAGGTAAAAACCCTATCCTCCGGCTTGCGTTGCATTGTGTGATGGGAACTGGGTCTTATAATAGCTTCATTTTTCTTTATTTAGCATTGCGTTGTTGTTTTATGCACTGGTGTTCTTGGGAGGAAACCCGTTCCGTGTTATACGGCGTGGTCCCTTGATTTACCGAACTTTAATATAAACATTAATAACTGTTTTAGTTCTCACACCAGTCACATGACTGACCTGGAGTTTATTGTTTTGACCTAAACTCTGGGTGCCCTTATTTTGACACGGGCAGCTAGTAGTTTTGGTTTTGCAGATTTATATTCACAGAAAGCTGGTTTACAGCTGGAATGATATCCGGAAAGCTTTGTATCCGTATATCTCCTTCAGTTGTGTATTGTATTATTTTCCGCTGCTATGTAATGTATTGTAATCTCTGATATTTATCGAATGTAATATTCATTTATACTCTGTATATTCTTGTATTCTGATGGATTGTTGTAATTAACAATGAAATGTTCTTCCCTATGCGTTCTGTTGTGTGTTGTTCTCGAACTATCCGCGCTTTCCTCACCGGGGAAGTTACGGGTTTTTACAAACTCAAATCATCGGTTTAACTTTTCAAAATCCTTTTCAAAATAAAAGATAATCGTAACACCAATCCACACATAAACACGGATGGTTTTTATCTTACGATGACCCAAAACAGTTTTGAAAATCAATACTTCTCTGATATTATAATAATGTCTAATCACAAGTAATTAGAATTTAGCAGAACGCTTGCATCTCACGTTCCACATATATAGTATACAAACAAAACCGCGGGCGCTTATTGGAGATTGGATTCCAACTATGGCAAGGTATGTGACCACCTGCCGATAGTGTATCTCTAGAGGCGAATACACTGGGTTCAACAAGAACGTCTTGCAACCCGGCCCACACATGACCGAGCACTCGTTTCGCTTGAGTGTATCGAATGTATATCACCAACGGTTGGGAGCTACCCTACCGTTTCCCGAAAAGGGACAACATCGATAACAAATAAAAGAATGAAATGGACTTTCTCTAGATAGGTGATATACACTCTAATGGGAGCGACCCACTTAGCCATGCTGCCTGCCCGATTTCTGTCATTTCCCGTTTGATGAGGCTTGAGGTTATTACGTAACTTGTGAAACACTTGACGACCATTCACTTTGAATGCCACGTCGTTATACCCGCAAAATCACAAATTGATTTCCCCAAAAATTCCATGGGTATAAAGTTAAGAGAAACGAATTACTTCGCCACCAAACATAAGTACGTTTGAAGAGATCAATTTTCGCGATCCGTTAGATATATTTCATTAGACATTCGTCCATTCACGTTTGTCCTGGGATTGGACAAACCGAAGGCACTATTCTGTAAACAGGATAGCCCTTGCATAACTCTATCTTTAATTATTTTCATCATATTTGATCGCAACGCTAACGTCCATAGAGAGTGGTTTTCGGATAATATATCTAATCCCGGTCTCTCCATATTGACGACGATAAAATGGTCAAAACTTCGATAGTCGGTGATTTAACTATCAAAGAAAAACTGGTGTGCAACCAATGTTATTATTTCCAGATGGAAATTCTATCGATCAATCATTAGTCCGCATTTATCTCATTTTATAAAATAATCTTTAATTTATCCATTTCCCCATTTATATATATTTGTAAATTCTTATTTTCTAGATTTAGAAAATATACATCATCAATCATGGGAAAACATTTCCATCTCTGTTTCACGTATCACTGTCATTCCAGTATTCTTTCTCATTAACATTTCATTTTCTATAATTAGAAAATATCTCTGATTATATTTGGAAAATGTTTCCAAAATTTATTCACTTGATTTAAACAGATGTTTAAATAAAACATCACTAAGCCCATCTAAACCATCATGGTCATTAACTCAACTTCTTAACCAACTTTCACTATCGAACCTTAACCACTTCTTAGTTAAAACTGAAGTCAATCAAGTTGGGGTATAATTACCTCTCAGACCTTAACTGAACGACATTTCTAAGCTCGAAATAGACAAAGTTCAAACTTTAAATCTTTAAGAAACTTCCTTGCAAAACTCTCGGATTCTATTTACGAATCCACTTCCTTTACAAATCATTTGATTATAACTAAAATGTTATAATTCCATGCTTTCAAAATATATTAACTTAAATATACCTTTTATATCTTAATTTTGATAAATAAACAAACCACTAATTTATTAACAAGTAAGTAAACTTGATTTGAAACAGAAAGTAAATATTACTTTCCTTAATTCGATATAATCGAATTCCAATGTATAATTCACTCTCGAATAACCACTATCCGATAACTCTCTTTCGAATAAACTATATTCGATTCCTCTGTTCGAATAACTAATATTCGATAATCCTTTTTCGAATAAACCATATTCGATAATTCTCTCCTTCAAATAACTATATTCGATTTAACTCACTCCAAATGAACTATATTCAATTACTCTTCTCGAGCAAACTATATTTGATAACTCTACTTCAAATAAGTGATATTCGATAAATTCCTTTTGACTAACTCTATTTAATCTACTAATACTCGACTAAATTGAAGTTGATTAATTCCATTTGAATAACCCTAATTCGATTTACCATAACTGGTTAACTCTAACTGATTAACTCTAACTGATTACTTTAACTGATTAACTCGACTTAATTACTTCTATCGATTAACTAATGTTTGATTTGACTTCATTCGCTTGACTCTAGATCGCAGCGATCACAATGGTTATGCCTGATTTCCTCAGGAAACATTCGACCACCATAGGCTATCTGCAGCCCTGCGAATTACGCTAGTAGTCGTACGAAATGGCAACACATCCTAACTAACTATGTTTGACTAACTCTATCTCAAATAACTACATTCGATCAACTCTAATTGAAAAACTAATATTCAATCAATTCTAATTTGATTAACTCTATCTAATTAACTCTACTTTTATTCAGTTTCAAATATCGATGTTGAAATCAATTCTTGCTTCTCTATATAAGTCCTGACTTATATATTCTATTTACCCAATGATAAACATTTCATTTAATTTACAAAATATCATTTATAATTTTATCTTCTCAATCTATCGGTCAGAATAGATTTTATTTAAAACCTTTGCTTTAAATCCATATCATGTTATACTCGTGTGCGAAGCACGTGTTTAAATCTTTTCAAATATGAAATCCTCTTTTTCTACAATTCTAGTTACTTTTCCAGTATTCCTTTTTATAATCTATTTGTTTAAATTCCCTTTTTGATAATTCTATTTATTTATAAAATATTTCTTTTTATATAAAATCTATTGATTTTATAAGTAATTCCTTTTATAATCTAACTATTCCCTTTACACATATTTTCCCTTTTTATTCTATTTATTTTCAAACAAATATCCCTTTGCAATTCTATTTGTTAATAGTTTACAAATATTTATTTTTCAATTCTATCTATTCGATTAACAAATAAATATTCCTTTTCAATCTATTTATTTCTATAAATAAATATTTTCTTTTTATAAAAAATTTTGATTTTAAAAATATTTTCTTTTCCAATATGTCATTGAAAATTTCCTTTTTAACATTCCAGTATTCCTTATGGTATTTAACATACCATATAACAATGATCGGTATAATTCACCCATGCAAAATCAACAACAGATTTCATATCACATCATAAAACATAATATATGGAAAACATTAAAATAAAGATTGAGGAACCCAGTTAGGTCCCTCCGACCTGTTTTCATGCAATCACAGATGTTAAACAATAAAATTAACATCAATTTCATTTCACTATGAAATATTCTGCTAAACAGAATCAATATTTGATTAACGATTTATATCTATCTCGTTATCTATATTTTCAATCAACTGACTAGCAGTTCAACCAAACACCCAACACACAGCAAACAACCATCATTTATAGATTCTAAAAATATTTTATAAAGATATAAATTAAGAAGAGTTAGTGAGATTTACTCACATTGGACAGTTATCGTTAAATAATGATAGATGGTCGATGGTTCAATATCAGACGTATTATTTCACCATAAATTCAATCGAGCTTCAAATCACTTCAAACCAGTTTCATTGGGTAGTCTTCGGTCTTACGATCATAACGGATCCAAAATCGCGAAATTTTGTTAACGCTCGAATAAGTTATGGTCGTTACAAATTAATAAACTATTTATAGTAACATTTAACATAGATTTAACTATTTATTTGGGCTTCACCTTGAATTGTCGGCCCAATAGCCCCTTTAAACCCGATACCAATAGGAGCGCCTTCTTCTTGTTATACGTTATAACCATGCTCCCAATTTATCCTCTTTCAAATTGTTGCATGATAACCCCTTCACGTTAAAACTACTCCCAGACAAAACGTGGTACTTTAACCTCATTAATTTACTTACCCTACTCCATCATTTGTTTGCCAACTAGCACCCTCTGGCTTCCAGGCATGATGTCCTCCTAAAAATCTGATCGACAGCTTTTCTTACAAAAATGCCACTCTCCCTCTTCTTCCCTCCTGAGAAAACGCGGAGCCTGCCTACCCTTACCCGACTACTACGGTAGTCTTCTTCCACCTAACATGAACTGCCGAACTCCCTGCTGAAACACACCTGCAAGCTCCCAACGTTGGCAAAAGAACTGCGCCCTATAGGAGGAGCTGTGTACTATTCGAGCATCAAGAAATGGGTTCGGTCCTAGTAAAATCAAATCAGTGCAGGGATCTTGACTTCCCATTTAGTATTTGATTTAATAGGATTAACTTAAGTTTTTTTTCAAGGTCTTTGAAAACTCGATTGCGGATCAATTGAAGCAAAGAAAACTAAAGGAGAAATCGCCGTCTATTTATACAATGAGGAAGTTTGGTTCCCACGTATAGTTGATTTTCAAGCAATAGGCATGTTGTAGGCTACTGCTGCTCTCTTTTTTTTTTAGCTTTCATTTTCATGGTCTGAGAGAAGTGACGAGAACGTACGAAACTTTGCTTCCAAGGAACGTAAAGAATACATTTATTTTATTTTATTGTATTAGTTAATAAAATGTTTAGATTACTCTTGCAAGCATGTCATTTCTACGAATTAATACATGAGCGATGGTCCATCATAGATGCAACGTTTTGCAATTGCATTGGTGACTAAAATGAGTGGGCACGTACCAAAATTAAGGCAAGTTCTAAGTGTACTGCATATTATATTTCAAAACTAAAGTTTAACGGCACCCGCTACATAAAATTTCTTTCAGTTACAAACTGCTACCAACAAAAATAAAAATACCATCGTGTCGACCAGTGAGCCATGATTTCAAAAATATAATAAAATAGGTCCGTTAACTTATTCTGTGAAACGCCAAAAAGTTGATATAGGGTGTAAAATACTCCAAAATAAAAGTGCTTATTTTATGAAATAAAAATTACAGAAAAAATCTAAAAATTAAATTACCACTACGTCTCAAAAGAACCTTGTCTAAATTCGAACCCGATATCTTGTTATATCAAATAAACCGTTACGGTCGATGTATGATTCTATAGCGATTATTTTAAAATTTGATTTGGATATAAATCAAAATCTACACGATGAAATCTCGATTTTTCTCTTCCACTAGGAAAATATACTCCACCAGCTCCACACGTTTCTTGTTTCACAGAAATCCGATTTAAAACGAACCCTGTACATTCATTTGAAGTTCAAATCGCCAAATAGCAAACTGCAGCGCCATTTCAAGCTCGATTATAATTAAATTATAATTATACGTTCAAACTGCCGTTAAATAATATACTCGCCAATATAATTCAACTCTAAACTGATATATATATATATATATTAAATAATCTAATTCACACTATATTGTGAATTCCACTACACTTGCTTATTTCTGAATTAAATATATTATTCTACTATTTATTATAATTAAATAACCCTTATAATTTTAATCCAATGACCATTAAATTCTAATTCACTATTTATATAATTAAATAACTTAATTATAATACCAAGAAAAATGCGGGTTGTTACACGGAGGATAGGGTTTTTACGTTACAATAGCCAAGAATGCTTGGTACGTGAAATTTCATGTTTTATTATTACTATAAGTGTATAGTGTCAAAACAATTTCAAATCATAAGTATCAATCATAGACGGCATAAGCGCCCCATACCACTATGTCTCCATATTAGGCTCTACAATCAAAAACCACAAAGTCGCGTATTGGAAGTTGGATTTCCATCTGTGAACCGAGGCAAAAGATAGTCCTCTACCGATTTGAGATGCTCTAGCCCGTGTCTCAGGACAAGTACTCAGTCAAGCCCTTGGAGCGACAGGGCTGGTCCACCGATGTGGATTAAAATGCCTGAACACTGCATTTCCCCACCCTTTGGGGCGTAAATGAGCCAACAAATGACTCCATCGGCTCCATATAGTCACCGATATATCTGAGGCGCCTCGCAACAGCAACAACCACATAAGTCAAACTCGTCAGGGCGTGTAAAACCACTGGCGCCACTTCTAGCTAGAAGGAAACGCATGCCCTCCCTGAGGTCCTCTATCGTTTCTGGTCCACTACCGGGGTGTGAGGCTCGCGAATCAACGCTACACAAAGCTATACCACACAGGTCGTGCTTTGATCATCACCTACAAGACTTTGCTTTTCAAAAGAAGCCTTGATCAATTGCCACTTAGGCATGCCACATAGGCAATTCACTCCATGCGATCAATATCCATCGATATATAACCCCTGAGCTCGTACGTATCAGAGAAGGACGTTAAGAAAGAGAATAAATTCTCCGCCGCCAAACAGATATATATTTAATAGAAATCAATCACACAGAATAAATCTAATGTCAGACACACATTCCATTTACAAGTTCGTTTTGGGTCTGAACGAAACCGGAGGTACCTTGTACCTCGCATATCCATCGATCTCCAAGTACATCTGGACGACCACTAACTGATTCCCTCCTCCTGGGTGTACGGGCCAATCAAGATCATCAGTAATCACCCAAACGACGTGAAGACCTCCGGTCTTCAACCACCGTCTTCATCTTCGACTTATTGTCGTATCAGTTATTCAGAATGGGATAAACCCGGTCTTTCCGAATAACTCGCGTATATAATAAACAAGTGTTACACAAACACAGCATACGCCTCATTCCAATTCATCAGTCACCGACCGTAAATTAGTAAGGGAACAATTCCCCAAATATTAACCCTGAAGGCCGAAACCAACATTAGATCAATACCCAGGAAACCATTCATCTTAACTAATCTTCCGTTAGTTGCTAAATTTCACATTCTTAGGGATAGGTTACCATAAATTTTATCAAAGATAAATTCCTTAAATTTGTTCTTTAATCTTCTTTTGAATATTAATTCAACTAGTCAGGATTAGCGAGCCACAACGAAGTAATCATTTATTTTATTTCGCAATCCCAACCTATTCATCCCATGAAGTAAAACTGGTCATACTTGATATCTAACACCACGGTGTTATCGGTAAATTCAATTACCATTTCACGTTCAAATCTAATTAAAGATTTAACTATCGCCTGGAGCAAAACTAGTGATACTCCATTCTCGATCTTTTCAATCTAATTAAGGATTCATTAAAACTCCACTTTGTTTTAATCTTTAACTGGGTTAAAGAACCAATGTCATTTAAAACACGGTTCACGATAAACCCCAAAATCACATCACATTTCAATCAGTCCCTAACCGTAAATTAGTAAGAGGACCGTTCCCTAAATATTAACCCCGAAGGCCGAAATCAACATCAGATCAATATCCAAGAAACCATCCAGCTTAACTGATCCCCAGTTAGTTCTTAATTTTCTTAACTCCATTTGGGTTTAAGAACAGTATTATTAAAGATACCGTTCACGACAACCCAAAATCCCATTTGATATTAAACACAAGGTTCTGAATAGAAAATGTAATGACCCGAATTGGTAGAGGTGTTTTAATTAATTAATTTAATTATATAAATGGTGGTTTAGTGAATTAAATGGTCATGGAATTAAATAATGATGAATATTTAATTAAAATAATATATTAAATAATATATTTAATTCTAAAATTTTCAGAATTGGCCGAAATGACGATATGGTGTGAACTGGATCATCTGTGATATTTAATTCAGCTTGGAATTGAATTTGAATAACGAATATATTCAATCATCGACAGTTGAACGTATAGTTTATAATATAATTATAAACGAGTTTGAAATGGCGCTGCAGTTCGTAAATTGGCGATTCGAACTTTAACTGAATGTACAGGATTTGTTTTAAACCGAATTTCTGTGAAACAAGAAACGTGTGGAGCTAGTAGAGTATATCTTTCTAGTGGAAGAGAAAAATCGGGATTTCATCATGTAGATTTTGATTCATGTCCAAATCAAATTTCAGAAAAATCGCTGTGGAATTCCTTTATAATTTATAAAGGAATTATTTATATTTTAAAAAGGGATTTCAATATAAATCGAATATCGATTTAATCGGGATTTGAAATATCAAGCTGGAAATTCATATAGGAATATTCTAGAGCTGTATGGTATCCCACTGTGAATATAGACGATAATATTTACTTTTAAATATTTAATTTAATTATATTTAAATATATTTATATATTTAAATGGATCATTCAAAGCTCTAAAAATAGCCACTTTTACAAACTAAGTCGGAATTCGACGAAACTAATTTTGTTGGATCCGAGATATCAAATAGTTGTTAGATTTCCAGTTTCGTGATTTTTAGTGTCACTGTGTGGTCGTACGGATTTTTAGAGTGAGAAACAGTTAGTATTTTGACGGTTAAAAATACGCTGTGTGAGCATACGGAGTCTTAATTCGATGAAACCAGTTTCATTGGGACCGTAATGTCGAACTGTAGCTGCATGTCCAGTTTGGTGATTTTTGGGTATCGTATGTAATCACGAGAATTTTTAGGAAGAAAAATGAATATAGAAAATGAGAATATACCGGGAATATTCCATTCTATAAAATATCTAAAATTCCTATATATACCCCCTTACAAATTCCTTAAGACCTAAAATATTTCTACAGCAAGAAAGGAAAAAAGGCACCGCTGTTTTCCCTCTTCAGAAAAACATTTCGATCTTTGAAAAAATTCTAGAAATCAAAATAAAATCTCTAAATTCATGGAACTAATTTGTGGGTATCAGCAAAGCCAGAGCTTCACGTTGGTACCGGTTTTGCGAAGCTCGGTGGAAGTCTGGGTTTGCCGGTTTTGCAACAGCGGAAGGTAGGGTTCGAGTAACCTTGAAATACGAACGTTGCTCGAAGATTTGATGATTGGAATTGTGTTTACTAAGGAGTATAGCACTCGTTGGGGTAATTTTGTGGGATTCGAACATAGTTTTGTTCGATCCATTTCTGTTGCCGTGGGTTTATAACCGGACATCGCGAGTGGAAAGGAGGGACCGAGTTGAGATAAAATGGGTTGGAGAAGAAGAGAATTAGAAGAGGAGGTTGATGGTATATTTGGTTTTGAGATTTCATGAAGTGGTTGAATGGAAATTGGAGATGGGAGACGCGAAAATGGCCGTGTATTTTCCTTGGAGCTCGCGTATACTGATTTGGGGAAGAAGCATTCGGTGTTGGGTTTTGTTTTAAGGGCATGGGTCGGAAGGAAGTAAGGTGAAAGGCCTAATTAAGTTTATTAAGTTTTTATTTATTTAAATTAGATCAATCTTGTAACCCTTATATCTCGGTCATATGAAATCAGAATCACGAACCGTCAGTCACGTTGGGATCGTATGGACGGACACTACATGATGGAACTGACTGGAAGTCCATCAGAGCTCGTTACAATTTATGGAAAAATAAATTGTCCGTCTAAACCAAATCGAACGATAATTATCGTTAATTAACGATGATAGTCCAATGTGAGTAAATCTCACTAACTCTGAACAGTTTATAATTTCATGTTGTATTTTTAAAACTGTTAAATATTGGCTAATTGACAGTGTGTTGACTATTTGATTGAACTGCTAGTCAGTTAGTTGAATTTCTATATTGATTCCGTTTAACAGAATATATCATATGGAACTGAAAGTGATCTTACCTATATTGTTTAACATCTGTGATGCAGGGAAACAGGTTGGAGGAATCCAACTGGATTCCTCAATAGTTATTTTATTGTTTTTCATATATTGTGATATATGATGTGATATATAATTTGTTGTCGATTATATATGTGTTTGGACAAATTGATCATCGTGATTTGATATGTTGAATACCATAACATACCGGAATGTTGATAAGGGAATATTTTCAAAGTGATATTTGAAAAGAAGAAATATTTATAAATGGAATATTTATAAATAAGAAATATTTATAAATTGGAATATTTATAAATAGGAGATATTTAGAAAAGGGAAATTATAAAATCAAAGAATGGATTTGATAGGGAAATATTTGCAAACCATTTGCAAATAGAATAATAGAAAAGGGAAATTATAAAATCAAAGAATGGATTTGATGGGGAAATATTTGCAAACCATTTGCAAATAGAATAATAGAAAAGGATAGATTTGTAAATCATTTACAAATAGAATTGATAGGAAATATTTAGAAAATAAATAGAGTTAAAAAAGGAAATTTGTTTATAACTGAATAGGATGTAATAAAAAGGAAACCGTCATAAAAAGGAAAACGTTACTAAAAAAGGAAGTCATTTGTAAAGTGAAGAACCGTTACTAAAAGTAAATCTTTATAAATGAATAGTTTATTCGAATAGAAAGCAAAAGGAGTTAATCGATGTTAGTTTAATCGAAAGGAGTTAATCGATGTTAGTTTAATCGATTAGAGTTAAAGCAAATGAGTTAATTGAATATAGTTTATTCGAATAGAAATTAAAAGGAGTTAATCGAATATAGTTTATTCGAATAGAGTAAAAGGAGTTAATCGAATATATAGTTTAATCAAATAGAATTAAAAGAGTTATCGAATATAGTTTATTCGATAGGAGTTAAGTGAATAGAGTTAAAGTTAAATCAAAAGAGTTAAGTGAATAGAATAAATTGAATAGAGTTATCGAATATACCTTATCGAAGGAAAGAATTTATCAAATAGGAAAGATTTGAAAGAGAGTTACGTAAGGAAGTTTGTTAAAGAATTAGGAGGGTGAACTTTGTCTATTTCAAGGTTAGAAACGTTGTCCAGTTAAGGTCTGAGAGGTAGTATTACCCCAACTTGATTGACTTCATTTTTAACTAAGGAATGGTTAAGGTTCGATAGTAAAGTATGGTTAAGTGAATTTAGTAATTAAAGGAAATGGTTTGAGTTGGCATCGCGATGGTTTGTTTAAACATCTGTCTAAGTCCAATGACGAAGCTTTGGGAATGTTTTCCAAATAAGAAACCAGAAATGTTTTCTAATAAAGAAAACAAGAAATGGAAATGTTTTCCATTGTTAATAATGTATATTTTCCAAATTTAGAAAATAAGAAATATTGAATATAGTGAAACAGGAGATAAGTAAATTAATGAAACAAAGAGATAAATGTTGAATGATGTTTGATCGATATAAATTTCCATTTGGAAATAATATCGTTGTTTGCACACCTGTTTTTCCTCGATGGTTAAATCATAGACTATCGAAGTTTTGACCATTTTAATATTGTTAATATGGAGAGACCGGTTGGATTATTATCCAAAGAACCACTCTGTATTAGCATAAACGTTGCGAATCATATATGCCAAAGGAAATTGAAGACGGAGTTATGCAAGAGCTATCCTGTTTATAGAATAGTGCCTTCGGTTCATCCTGTTCCTGGATGACTTGTATGGACGGATGTCTGATAGAGTATTTCCAGACGATCACGTATATTGATTTCTCCAACCGTACCAAGAGTGGAAGCGGAGAAGGAAACTTCTTTTAGCTAACACATAATGTATGGTTGAGGACGCCAATCGATGATTTGATGGATTTGATGATGTGGCATTCAAAGTGAATCTGGTGTGATGATAAAGCGTAGCTTCTAGCCTCACATCCGGTAAATGACAGAAATCAGGCAGGCATCATGGCTAAGTCGGTCGCACCGAAGTAGGGCATATAATCACCTGATCTAGAGTTTCATTTACTTCTAAAAATCTATTGTTGATGCTGTCCCATTCGGGAAACGGTTGCTGATCCCAACCGTTGGTGATATACATTCGACACACTCAAGTGAAATGAGTGGTCGGTCATGTGTGGCCGGGTTGCAAGATGTTCTTGTTGAACCCAGTGTATTCCTCTCTAGAGGTACACGAGTGAAAGGTGGTTCCATACCTTGTTATAGTTGGAAATCCATTACCCAATACGTGGTTGCGGTTTGATTTTATACTGTATATGTAGAACGTGAGATGAAAGCGTTTCTGCTAAATGATTATTATAGTTGTGGTTGATAGACATTATTATAATATCAAAAGGCTTTTGATATAAAGATATAATGGATTCTCATAAGGGAGAAATTCGTTCTGTTATACGGCGTGGTCTTATGAGATATCATTTAACTGCTTAAACTGTTTTACTCATACCAGTCCCATGACTGACCCGGAGTTTATTTTGTTGTTTCCCCTAAACTCTTGGGTGCCTAATTTTGTACGGGCAGTCAAGTAGTCGGGATTTACAGATATATTGGAAGAGCTAGGAGCAGGAGGCTTCAGGATCATATAGCTATAGTTATTTCCGCTGTGTTGTAAGTGTTGTACTTTGATAATGATGTATATTCAAGTACAGATTTGTATTTCAAAGTTATGTTGTGAAATATTGTAATGACCCGTATTTTTGTGAGATAATAATTTTTTAATTTAATTATATAAATAGTGATTTAGAAAATTAAATGGTCGTTTAATTAAATTAATAGTGAATATTTAATTAAAATAATAATTAAATATTATATTTAATTCTAAAATAATCAGAATCAGTGAATTGGCAATATAATATGAACTGGGCAATTCAAAGTATATGCTTCAGTTTAGAGTTGAATTATAATAACGAATATATTATATAAATGAAGTTTGAACGTATAATTACATTGTAATTAAAATCGAGCTCGAAATGGCGCGGCAGTTCGCTATTTGGCGATTTGAACTTCAACTGAATGTACAAGGACCGTTTTAAGTCGGATTTCTATGAAACAAGAAACGTGTGGAGCTGGCGGAGTATATTTTTCTAGTGGAAGAGAAAAATCGGGATTTCGTCGTGTAGATTTTGATTTACGTCCAAATCAAATTTCAGAAAAGTCGCTGTGGAATTCCTTTATAATTCATAAAACTTTATTTACGTTATAAAAGGAATTTTAGTATAAAATTGAATACCGATTCAACCAGGACTTGGAATATCGAGAATATAATTATACTGAAGCTGTATGATATTCCTCGGTGAATATATACGGCAATGTATATTTATTTATATTTAATTCAATTATATTTAAATATATTTATATATTTAAAAGGGTCATCCAAAGCGTTAAAAATAGACAGTTTTGCAAACGACCTCAGAATTCGACGAAACTAATTTTGTTGGATCCGCAATGTCAAATTATTGTTAGATGTCAAGTTTCATGATTTTTAGAGTCACAGTGTGACCGTACGGATTTTTAGAGTGAAAAACAATTAGTATTTTAATGGTTAAAAATACGCTTTGTGAGCATACGAAGTCGAAATTCGACGAAGCCAGTTTCGTTGGGACCGTAATGTCGAACTGTAGCTGCGTTTCCCTTTTCGTGATTTTTGGATATCGTGTGTTATCACACGGATTTTTTTAAAAGGCATAAACGAATATAAAATGATAAATATCTCAAAATATCTAAACCAAAATATCTAAAATCTCTTCCCTATAAATAACCATTTACTTTTATTCCTTACGACCTAATTCACTTCTTTGTAAACTCAAACACAGTGGCCGCCACAAAACAAATAAGGAAAAACGTGAGTTTTCCTTCCTCATAAATTCAAGAACAAACCGAATTAAATCCCTAAAAATCTCGAACCAAGTCTCCTTGTAATCCTTATAGTCTTATTTTCCTTTCTGGGTACTTTTCACAAGTTTTGAACCATTTCAGGTTCGTTGGAAAATTTAGACGCGACCTAGGGTTGGGTTTGGTTTATCGATGGGTCATCGATGTGGAAATCTGGGTTGGTATTTGAGTTGAGTAGTGGATTTCGGGTTTGTGTGGAAGTTTTGGCTGAAATCGAGACCTTTTGGTGGCGATGGTTTCACGGCTGGACCAGAAGTCGCGGTCGGAATTGTGTGTGCGAGTTTGGAAGTGATGGGATGGGAGGATGGAGATCGGGGAGGAGAGCACAACGGTGGTGGTAGCGTTTGATTTCGTGGAGGGTCGGAGGGATTATGGGAGCCGTAAGGAAGCACGGTGATGCCATTTTCAATTTCCTGGAGTGTGTGATTTCATTTTTGAGGAAGAAGGCTTTGAATGGGTCGGTGCAGAAATCGTATGGGCCGAGAATTTATAAGGTTAAGGCCCATGTTTAAAAACAATTCAAGTTTATTTTAATAGTGTAAAACTTCGAATGTGTATAACTTTACCATACGATATCAGATTGACGAACCGTAAGTTGCGTTAGGACCGTATGGACGAGAGCTTCACAATGGAGCTGACTGGAAGTGGATTGGGGCTCGTATGAATTTATGGCGAAATAAATTGTTTGATTTAGATCAAATAACAGTTTATCGTTCTTTAACGATGAACTGCCAAAGTGAGTAAATCCCACTAACTCTGAACAGTTTATAATTTCATGTTGTATTTTTAGAACTGTTAGAAATTGTCTATTTGATTGTGTGTTGACTGTTTGATTGAACTGCTATTCAGCTAATGAAATATTATATATATAATATATATAAACAGTTCATATATTGATTCTGTTTATCAGAATAATTCATATTGAACTGAAAGTGATAACAATCATGTTGTGTAACATCTGTGGATGCAGGGAAACAGGTTGGAGGAATCCGACTGGATTCCTCAACAGTTATTTTATTGTTTTTCATATATTTTGATATATGATGTGAAATATAACCTGTTGTTGATTGTGTGTGTATGGACGATATTGGATATCGAAAATTGATATGTTAAATACCGTAACATACCGGAATGTTGATAAGGGAATTTTCAAAGTGATAGTGAAAATAAAATATTTATAAATGGAATATTTATAAATAAGAAATATTTATAAATTGGAATAATTATAAATAGAAGATATTTAGAAAGGAAATAAATTTCAAACCATTTTCTTTTTGAATGGAAAGGACTGTGTGGTGGGTTTGGGGATTTTCCCGATGCTTCCAGTACAAAGGAAGTTATGGCGAATTTTCCTGGGAATATAAGGAGTTGGAATATTTCTCAGAAATCAAAATGAAATAGAAATGTTTGTAAAACCTTTACAAATGAAATTGAAAAGGGGATATATTTGTTAATCAAATATAGAAGGAATTTATTTGTTAATCAAATATAAAGGAGATATATTTGAAATCAAATATAAAGGGATATATTTGAAATCAAATATAAAGGAAATATATTTGAAAGCAAATATAAATGAATATATTGGTAAAGCATAGATAAAGAGTTAAAAGAATTTATTTATTTAGGAAATAAATAAAAGTGAAAAGGGTTTATTTATTTAGGAAATAAATAAAGATTAAAGGAGACATTTATTTGTTAAATAAATAGAATTAAAAGGAGATATTTATTTGTCAGAATAAATAGGATTAAAAGAAGATATTTACTTGTTAGAATAAATAGAATAAAGGAGATATTTATTTGTTAAGTAAATAGGAGGTGTTAAATGAGATATTTATTTATAATTAGGACAGTTTAAGTGAATTATTTATTTGGTAAATAAATAAGATATTATAAAGGGATTATTTACTTAGGAAATAAATAGAAATGAAAAGGAAAACGTTATATAAAGAAAACCGCTATAAGAAGGGAAAACGTTATAAAAGGGAAATCATTTTTAAAGTGAAGAACCGTTACTAAAAGTAAATCTTTAAAAAAAGAATAAACGTTGTTAAAAAGGAAATTTTTATAAAGCGAAAGGAGTTATCGAATTCGTTATTCGAAAGTAGTTAAATCGAATATGGTATTCGGAAGGAGTTAAATCGAATATGGTAATCGAAAGGAGTTATCGAATCTAATTATTCGAATAGAGTTAAATAAATAAGAGTTATTCGAATCAGATATTCGAATAGAGTTAAACACATATGAGTTATCGAATTTGTCATTCGAAAGGAGTTATCGAATTTGTCATTCGAAAGGAGTTATCGATTATAGTTTAATCGAAAGGAGTTATCGATTATAATTCAATTGAAAGGAGTTATCGAATTTGTCATTTGAAAGGAGCATCGATTATAGTTATTCGAAGGAGTTATCGAATTTGTTATTCGATAGGAGTTAATCAAGTTGAGTTAAATAAGTTGAGTAATTCAAGTTAACCAGTTAGAGTTAAACAGTTAGAGTTAACCAGTTAGAGTTAAACCGATAGGGGTAATTAAATATAGTTAGTAGAATTTGCGTTAATCGAATATTAGTTTATTCGAATAGAGTTAAATAAAAGGAGTTATCAAATTCGTCATTCGAAAGGAGTTATCGAATTTGTCATTCGAAAGGAGTTATCGAATTTAGTTATTCGAAGGAGTTATCGAATTTAGTTATTCGGTGGAGTTAATCGATTTAAGTTAAATCAAAAGAGTTAATCAAATCTAGTTCATTCGAATAGAGTTAAAAGAGTTGGATTCGTAAATTATATCCAGAAGTCACGTAAGGAAGTGTTGAAGAGTTAAAAGATGAACTTACTCTATTTCAAGATTTGAAATGTTGTTCAGTTAAGGTCTGAGAGGTAGTTATACCCCAACTTGATTGACTTCGTTTTAAGTTTAGAAATGGTTAAGGTTCGAGAGTGAAAGTGGTTAAGTGAATTTAGTAAATAAGTATAGTGGTTTGAGTTGTCGTCGCGATGTTGATTTAAACATCTGTTTAAATCCAAGTAAGAAGATTTGGAAATGTTTTCCAAATAGAATCAGAAACGTAATCTAATATTGAAATTGGAAATATGGATTAGAAATGGAAATGTTTTCCAGTGTTAACGTATATTTTCTAAACATAGAAAATAAGGAAATATGAATATATATAGATATATATATATATATATATGACTGATGATTGATTGATAGAATTTCCCTTTGGAAATAATATCGTTGTTTGCACACGTGTTTTTCTTTGATAGTTAAATCACAGACTATCAAAGTTTTGACCATTTTAACGTTGTTAATATGGAGAGACCGGTTGGATTATTATCCAAAGAACCACTCTGTATTGGCATAAGCGTTGCGAATCATATATGCCAAAGATAATTGAAGACGGAGTAAAGTGCAAGGGCTATTTTATAAGTCTTAGATAACAGTGCCTAAGATGGATGTACTGAATAGTGCCTTCGGCTCATCCTGTTCCTGGATGACTTGTATGGACGGATGTCTGACAGAGTATTTCCAGACGATCACGTATATTGATTTCTCCAACCGTACCAAAAGTGAAAGCGGAGAAGGAAACTTCTTTTAGCTAACACATAATGTATTGTTGAGGACGTCAATCGGTGATTTGATGGATTTGATGATGTGGCATTCAAAGTGAATCTGGTGTGATGATAAAGCATAACTTCTAGCCTCATCATCCGGTAAATGACAAAAATCAGGCAGGCAGCATGGCTAAGTCGGTTGTACCGAAGTAGGGTGTATAATCACCTATCTAAAGAATATTCATTTGCTTCTTTAATCTATCAATGCGGTCTCATATATATATATACGGGAAATGGTTGCTGATCCCAACCGTTGGTGATATACATTCGATACACTCAAGCAAAATGAGTGGTCGGTCATGTGTGGCTGAGTTGCAAGATGTTCTTGTTGAACTCCAGTGTATCGTTCCTAGAGTACACGGATCGGAAGGTGGTTCCATACCTTGTCATAGTTGGAAATCCATTACCCAATACGTGCTTGCAGTTTTGATTGTATACTATATGTAGAACGTGAGATGAAAGCGTTTCTGCTAGATGGTTATTATATTGTGGTTGATAGACATTATTATAATATCAAAAGGTTTTTGATATAAAGATATTTTGGATTCTCATAAGGGAAAAACCCGTTCCGTTATACGGCGTGGTCTTATGAGATATCGTTTACTTGTTCAAACTGTTTAAACTGTTTTACTCATACCAGTCCCATGACTGACCCGGAGTTTATTTTGTTTTGTTCTACCTAAACTCTTGGGTGCCTAAATTTGTACGAACAGTCAAGTAGTTCAGGATTTTTCAGATCTATCTAAAGGAGCTTGGAGCAGGAGGCTTCAGCGTTAGTTATATAGAGTTTTGTTCCGCTATGTTGTAAGTGTTGTACTTTGATAAGTGCTATTGTATACATAACTGTTATATTTCAAAGTTATGTTATCTATTATATGTTATTCATTCCGCTGGGAGGTTCGTGTTACTCTGATGTTGTGTTCTTCTTCTTCTATTCTAAGTTTCTATCATTTCTATTCTCACCCTCTAATTCCTTTCATTAATTACCGGGATTTTTCGATGTTTTAGTTATCGACATCGTGCTTATGTCGATAACCAAAGTCGCCTAAAATCCGGGTCATTACAAATATATTTATTCGTTCCGCTGTGAGATTCGTGTTACTCTGATGTTGTGTTCTTCTTCTTCTTCTATTCTAATTTTCTATCTTATCTTTCCTCACCCACTAATTTCTTTCACTAATGACGGGTATTTTTCAATGTTTGGTTAGTCATCATTGAGTTTATGGCGATAACCAAAGTCGACAAAATCCCGGGTCATTACAGTTGGTATCAGAGCAAAGGTTTAGTTAATACCGTAGCTATGTGGCGTGACTCGGTAGAGATGAGGTTAGTAATGCCCTAGATTGAGTTTGAGTGTATATATACGAGTGAACGTATTTGTATTTGATATAAAAATTGTTTTATATTGTGGTGATTTATTGGTTGAGCTGTTTATGAGTTCTGGTCGATCAGTTTGATCCACTGTATCGGTAGGAGTTACTAAACACTCGCATACGATGGGTCGGCACGATATGTTTTGAAAGAGGGTAAATAAAAATAATTTTACCCAAAGTATATTTTGATACATATTGGATATATTGGTTGTTATTATAATCGAGTAAGATTATAAATTAAATGATTTTGTAAATAACCAATCGGAATTCATATAAGCGAAATACGTGAAATCAGATGAGTTAAATCTGAAACTTTAACCAAAAATTGAATTAAAATTCTGGAAAATTGGATAAGTGTTTGTAAATGGATTTGGAATAAAAATAAGGAAAATTTAAGATCCTGGGAGATTTTGAATTGTTTTACAAGCCGTGTGAATTATATTTTGAAATGAATTTCAAAGTGGAAATGTTTAGAAATTGTTTTATTGTATTGAACTCACTTCGATCACTAGAAAATAGATTCTAATGATGACAGCTGCATCATCAGTATTCATTTTCGAGTTGTAAGTGATGAATTACTACCAGAGATACTGTTTTGAATTTGTTTTGAGAAAGACAAGTTGTGTTGAATTTCAAAATGGGATTTATAAAATAGATTTGAATATAGAGTTTGAATAAAGAGAATTCAGATAGATTTGAATATAGAATTTGAATAAAGAGAATTCAAGTAGAAGTTGAATATAAAAATTCAAAGGGAATTTGAATATATGAAATTCAATGGAATTGAAATAGAATTTAAATAAGAAAATTCAAAGGGGATTTGAATATAGAAAATTCAAAGGGGATTTGAATATAGAAATTCAAATGAGATTTGAATAAAGAAGATTTGAATAATGGAAATTTGAATATAGAATTCAAATAGTTTGAAATGAAATTTGAATATAGAATTCAAATAGATTGAAATGGAATTTGAAAATAGAATTTCAAAATAGAACTTGAATATAGAATTCAAATAGAGTTGAAATAGGAATTTGAATATAGAATTCAAATAGAGTTGAAATGGGAATTGGAATATAGAATTCAAATGGAATTCAAATATAGGATTTGAATATATAGAATTTGAATATAGAAATTCAAAATGGGATTTATAATATAGAATTTGAATAATAGAAGTGAAATATATTTGAATAATAGAAGTGATGAAAAATTTGAATAGAAATTGAATAGAATTAACTAAGTCGAAGAGGAATTAGTTAATCGAGTTTTGAATTTGAAGTTGAACTTTGAAAGGTGAATTGGATTTGTAAGTGGATATTCTAAATCGAATATAGAACTAAAATTTTAAATTTTGATTCAAATTTGTTAATAAGCAAGTTAAAATATATTTGAACATGTCATGTTCAAATATAAAAGTGAAATAGACTAAAAAGTTAATTAACAAATTAATTAACGAATTGAGTTAAAACGATTAAGTATAGTTAAAATAGATTGCGCAGGTATAAATATACATGAGATAGGTATGGATAAGGTATGAAGGTATATAAATAGAATGCTCGATGAAAAGGTATGTATTCAATTCATATATGAAATTTTATGCGCCGTATCGGCTAGCCGCTTGGCTTTTTCTTTTTCTTTTGGATTGGTGAGGGCCATGGGAGGCTATTTGAAATATCCCGATGCTCCCGGTACAAAGGAGGTTATGGCGAATTTTTCCGGGGATTTAAGGATTTAGAATATTTTTAAGATAATTTGATAGTTAGAAATCAACGTATCGATATATATATAGAAGTCGATAAGGAAACGAACTTAGAAATAGAATAGTAAAATCGAAAAGGAAGACTAAGAATAAAATCTAGTAAGAATAGAAAGAGGAAGCATATACGTGGTTAAAAGTGAATAAGTGGTTGTATGGTATTGATTATTCGAGTAAGTAGTCATATCTGTTTTGACATTATAAATGTTATTCAGTCAAGGTCTGAGAGGTGGTTATACCCCAACTTGATTGATTTCATTATTAACAAATAAATAGTAAGATTTCAGGCTCGAAGATCAATGTTGAATAAAAGTTAGTGAATATAGTATTTGGGTTGTCGTAACAATGTTTTACACAACATTCGTTTTAACCCAAATAAGTGTAAGCTTGGAAATATAATAAAGAATATTTCCTAAGTATAGAAAAAAACGAGATCGGGAAAGAGATAAGTAATTGGAATATTTTCCTATTATAAATAGCAAATATTTTCTAAAAGTTTGGAAAATAAAGGAAGGCGATATTCGGAAATGTTTTCCAAATAACATAAAAGGCCAATATGGTTATTGAAAATACTTGGTTAACAAATACTGATAAAGAAATAGAGAAGTGATTTAACTAATGGAATATTAATTAAGGGCTCAGTGACATGTTCAAAAGGAAAATTTGATTTTTGAAAAGAGTAAACTGTTTAAAAACTCCCAGGGAATGACTGTTTGAATTAAAAACAAATTTAACAGAAATTTGTGAAAGAAAATTTGAATTAAAGTAAAGCCAGTAAAGTGGTAACGGAGATTGAATTAGAATGATATCAAGACAAAATTGGATTGTGAGATTCAAATTCGAAGTGTAATGTGATAATCAAGTTAAGAGTTGGGAATCGAGAAGAAACTCGAGTTGAAATGATATTTGGCTCGGATATAAGCGAATGGTTGTGTTGTGGATAAAAAGCAGATTGGAATTTGATTGGGATAACCCTTGTATCTGCTGAATTGATAACAGGTGGAAAGGATAAAATGATATGCCGACAAAAGGTACAAGTTTATATTTCAATTGGATATAAGATTTATGAGGCGAATTGGCAAGCTGCTTGGCTGTTTGATTTTCTTTTGTGTTGGAGATGGCCCAGAGAGGCAAGTTGGAGTTTGACCGATTGACCAGTACAAAGAAGGTGCTGGCGAAATTTTTCGAAGAGTTAAGGCGTTAGAAAATTTTCAGGATTTTTGAAAATTTTCGTTGATAAGAATTAATTAATATTTAATTAAAATTAAATTGGTTCAGTTGAAACCGAAGTAAAGAAATGAATAAATATGTTCTAACCAGTCGATAGGGTCGTCCTCTACCTTTTAGCAATTTAGAGGACGAAATTATTTTAAGTGGGAAAGATTGTAATGACCCGCATTGGCAGAGGTGTTTTAATTAATTTATTTAATTATATAAATGGTGGTTTAGTGAATTAAATGGTCATGGAATTAAATAATGATGAATATTTAATTAAAATAATAAATTAAATAATATATTTAATTCTAAAATTTTCAGAATTGGCCGAAATGACGATATGGTGTGAACTGGATCATCTGTGATATTTAATTCAGCTTGGAATTGAATTTGAATAACGAATATATTCAATCATCGACAGTTGAACATATAGTTTATAATATAATTATAAACGAGCTTGAAATGGCGCTGCAGTTCGTAAATTGGCGATTCGAACTTTAACTGAATGTACAGGATTCGTTTTAAACCGGATTTCTGTGAAACAAGAAACGTGTGGAGCTGGTAGACTATATCTTTCTAGTGGAAGGGAAAAATCGGGATTTCATCGTGTAGATTTTGATTCATGTCCAAATCAAATTTCAGAAAAGTCGATGTGGAATTCCTTTATAATTTATAAAGGCATTATTTATATTTTAAAAAGGAATTTCAATATAAATCGAGTATCGATTTAATCGGGATTTGAAATATCAAGCTGGAAATTCATATAGGAATATTCTAGAGCTGTATGGTATCCCACTGTGAATATAGACGATAATATTTACTTTTAAATATTTAAATATATTTAAATATATTTATATATTTAAATGGGTCATTCAAAGCTTTAAAAATAGCCACTTTTATAAACGAAGTCGGAATTCGACGAAACTAATTTTGTTGGATCCGCAATATCAAATAGTTGTTAGATTTCCAGTTTCGTGATTTTTAGAATCACTGTGTGGTCGTACGGATTTTTAGAGTGAGAAACAGTCAGTATTTTGACGGTTAAAAATACGCTTTGTGAGCATACGGAGTCGGAATTCGACGAAACCGGTTTCATTGGGATCGTAATGTTGAACTGTAGCTGCATGTCCAGTTTGGTGATTTTTGGGTATCGTATGCAATCACGAGAATTTTTAGGAAGCAAAATGAATATAGAAAATGAGAATATAACGGGAATATTCCATTCTATAAAATATCTAAAATATCTAAAATTCCTATATATACCCCCTTACAAATTCCTTAAGACCTAAAATATTTCTACAGCAAGAAAGGAAAAAAGGCTCCGCTGTTTTCCCTCTTCAGAAAAACATTTCGATCTTTCAAAAAATTCTAGAAATCAAAATAAAATCTCTAAATTCATGGAACTAGTTTGTGGGTATCAGCAAAGCCAGAGCTTCACATTGGTACCGATTTTGCGAAGCTCGGTGGAAGTTTGGGTTTGCTGGTTTTGCAATAGCGGAAGGTAGGGTTCGAGTAACCTTGAAATGCGAACGTTGTTCGAAGATTTGATGATTGGAATTGTGTTTACTAAGGAGTATAGCACTCATTGGGGTAATTTTGTGGGATTCGAACATAGTTTTGTTCGATCCATTTCTGTTGTCGTGGGTTTATAACCGGACATCGCAAGAGGAAAGGAGGGACCGAGTTGAGCAAAAATGGGTTGGAAGAAGAGAATTAGAAGAGGAGGTTGATGGTATATTTGGTTTTGAGATTTCATGAAGTGGTTGAACGGAAATTGGAGATGGGAGACGCGGAAATGGCCGTGTATTTTCCTGGGAGCTCGCGTATACTGATTTGGGGAAGAAGCATTCGGTGTTGGGTTTTGTTTTAAGGGTATGGGCCGGAAGGAAGTAAGGTGAAAGGCCCAATTAAGTTTATTATGTTTTTATTTTTTTAAATTAGATCAATCTTGTAACCCTTATATCTCGGTCATATGAAATCAGAATCACGAACCGTCAGTCACGTTGGGATCGTATGGACGGACATTACATGATGGAACTGACTGGAAGTCCATCAGAGCTCGTTACAATTTATGGAAAAATAAATTGTCCATTTGAACCAAATCGAACGACAATTATCCTTAATTAACGATGATAGTCCAATGTGAGTAAATCTCACTAACTCTGAACAGTTTATAATTTCATGTTGTATTTTTAAAACTGTTAAATATTGGTTGATTGACTGTGTGTTGACTATTTGATTGAACTGCTAGTGAGTTATTTGAATTTCTATATTGATTCTGTTTAACAGAATATATCATATGGAACTGAAAGTGATGTTATCTATATTGTTTAACATCTGTGATGCAGGGAAACAGGTTGGAGGAATCCAACTGGATTCCTCAATAGTTATTTTATTGTTTTTCATATATTGTGATATATGATGTGATATATAATCTGTTGTCAATTATATATGTGTTTGGACGATACTGATCATCGTGATTTGATATGTTGAATACCATAACATACCGGAATGTTGATAAGGGAATATTTTCAAAGTGATATTTGAAAAGAAGAAATATTTATAAATGGAATATTTATAAATAAGAAATATTTATAAATTGGAATATTTATAAATAGGAGATATTTAGAAAAGGGATTTATAAAATCAAAGAATGGATTTGATAGGGAAATATTTGCAAACCATTTGCAAATAGAATAATAGAAAAGGGAAATTATAAAATCAAAGAATGGATTTGATAGGGAAATATTTGCAAACCATTTGCAAATAGAATAATAGAAGAGGAAAGATTTGTAAATCATTTACAAATAGAATTGATAGGAAATATTTAGAAAATAAATAGAGTTAAAAAAGGAAATTTGTTTATAACTGAATAGGATGTTATAAAAAGGAAACCGTCATAAAAAGGAAAACGTTACTAAAAAAGGAAGTCATTTGTAAAGTGAAGAACCGTTACTAAAAGTAAATCTTTATAAATGAATAGTTTATTCGAATAGAAAGCAAAAGGAGTTAATCGATGTTAGTTTAATCGAAAGGAGTTAATCGATGTTATTTTAATCGATTAGAGTTAAAGCAAATGAGTTAATCGAATATAGTTTATTCGAATAGAAAGTAAAAGGAGTTAATCGAATATAGTTTATTAAAATAGAGTAAAAGGAGTTAATCGAATATATTGTTTATTCAAATAGAATTAAAAGAGTTATCGAATATAGTTTATTCGATAGGAGTTAAGTGAATAGAGTTAAAGTTAAATCAAAAGAGTTAAGTGAATAGAATAGATTGAATAGAGTTATCGAATATACCTTATGTAACACCCCACGCCCGCTATGGTCACTCACTAAGGGAATGCCATAGCATCGGTGGAGTATTTTAGTGAATATAGAACAGAAAAATCACAACAAGACAGATATAAATAGTACTTGAAATTTTTAAAACATCATCTCATAACAGCGGAAATAAACATGTCTGGTTACATCATAAAACCATGATAAAAGTCAAGTACAATATCCATCAAATATAAAGAAGTACATAATCCCACTCTCTCATACAATAGCCATAACAAAAGAAAAGATAACTGGAGCTTTACATCTACCCAAGCTCCTAAAGACTGGAACAGCAATCCGATCAAGCTCTACTACCGCTAGGATCCACCGTAGGACCTGAGGGTTGGGAAAAAGATAAAAACAACGGGGTCAGACATAAGTCTGAGTGAGTCCTATAACTTTAACAATACAATCATTAAAGTAACCAGAGAAGACATAAACTTGACCTACGGTAATATCTGGGGATGAATGGCTACACTAAGCAGCTTGGTAGACTTAGGATAAACTAAGATAACCGTCAGGACGCATCTACCCACCCAAGGATAATTACTAATTGCACCACACCAGTCATTCCTACTTAAAGGTTGATCCCTTCTAAGGACTTAGAAAATTTCCCCAGTAGTTTCGTGTACTCCTAGCCCACTACATAGGTGCCGTCTGCCCCTATCTCCACTAGGTGTACTCAGTGATTCTTGCCCAGTAGTTTCGTGTACCCCTACATAGGTGCCGTCTGCCCCTATCTCCACTAGGTGTACCCACTACTCCCCAAGCGATCGGCTCCCTACCGTAGATACCCGTGCTGGTCCCACAGTGGGGTGTATCACTCCCCTAAAGTGGCTACCCAATACTAACGGTGCACGGCTTTATATCTACACGATGCAACAACGGCTTATCTACCAGCCCGGGCCCACACACGCATATGAAACCCGTTGGACTTGCGTTGCCACCGCTAACCCGTTTTGGCCTCTTATAATCAAGCCCAATATGCGTGTCCCGTCACTCGACATGGGTCGAGCCCACAAAGATACGTTTGGGATATTGGTTGAAATGGGCCCCCACAAGCTACCCACTTAAGCTTGTCAAATATCTAGTGTATCCCACTTAACCCTTTAATCATGTGTAATTACATGTTTCCACTTGGTTAAGTATTCTAATCGTATTTTCTATTGCCACCCAAGGCAACCCACTAGATTTCACATGCCATCCAAGGCAACCACAAAATTTCCTCATGCCACCCAAGGCACCCACTTAACCCCTCATGTCCCACTACATGCTACTATGGTTAAGTGTTTCTTAATTAATTAAGACCGTGATCTCCCATAAAGACCTCCCACATTAGACTGGCTGTTATGACCGCCTGGTTAAGCCGGTAGAATCCGGGCAGTCTTACGTCATAACAGAGTCTAACCTCGTGTCTTTACCTTAATCACGTATTTAATTTATGGCTAAGACCTCTCACATTGGGCTGACATTTGTAGCAACTGGTTAAGCCGGTCGGGTCCGGGCAGTTTTACACTACAAATGAGTCCAACCTCGTGTCCTAGTCGATTAATTACACCTAATTAATCACCCCCATATTAATTATCCCTAATTAATATCAAGTTTTCCATAACATGGGTAGACCTAACTCAATAGGTAAATTCCCATGGGGTAGACCTAACTCAATAGGTAAATTCCCACTTATGGTAATTTATTTTTATGGTATGCTTAATCATACCCAATCATTCATTTATTAACATATTTACCAACCCCATCGTTCCCCACGTAGATCGTTCTCGTTACATGACATAATAAAGGGGAAGATCCATCACAAATATCATGGGTTTAGCATAAAACTTTGTCATGGGTTAAGAGGATGTCAACTTGCATATATGAGCATATATTAACCCAACTACATTTAACCCAAACTTGCATATTATCATACACATGATTTGCATAACATGTTGTATATGAGCTTGCATATTATCATACACATATCTTGCATAACATGTTGAACTTGCATATAGGCATTCTCATAACTTGCATAACATGTTAAACATGCATGTAAGCATACACATAACTTGCATAAGCATTCACATACTTGCATAAGCATCCACATACTTGCATAAGCATTCACATACTTGCATAAACATGCATAACTTGCATATCATGTCATTTAAGCATCTACATATCTTGCATAAGCATTCATATACTCGCATAAGCATGCATAACTTGCATATCACATAAATCTTGCATTTAAACATATACATGACTTGCATAAGCATCCATATACTTGCATAAGCATGCATAACTTGCATATCACATTAAACTTGCATTTAAACATATACTTAACTTGCATAACTCACTTTGTTAAACATGCATAATTCCACTCATTAAATATGCATAAATCCACTTGTTAAACATGCATAAACCAACTTGTTAAACATGCATAAATCAACTTATTAAGCATGCATAAACCAACTTGTCAAATATGCATAAACATAGAACAACATAGAGTAACATATCATTATAAATGATTCAAACTCACTAATCCGCATTTAAGACCATAAGTCTCATTACACCCAATCTACTTACTTTAACAATTGATGTTAAAGTGATAGAAACTCACCAAACTCAAGATTAGCAACCTTATGAAGTAGAATTAGTTGCTAACTATGAAGATAATGATGATTAAAGATTGATTAGAGAGTGATTAGCTTGCTACTTCCTTCATAAATTAGTGGAGGCTCCCCTTAGGATTTAATTTGGCGGCATGAGGCCATCATGAATATATTTGGTAAGGATTAAGGTAGGTTTAGGGTGTATTTATAGATTAGGAGAGTGTTTTAGGCCCTTAGATTAACCCTAGATTAGATTAGGACCCTTAGATTTAGGAAATCTCTAGAACCAGCCCTCCTAGCCAGCCTGAAACCCAACCTGGTGCAACCTGGTGCACCCAGGTTCAATGGACAGCGCGCCCCTGTCGACAGGCAAGTCGACACCCCTGTCGACAGGCCTGTCGACAGCCCTGTCGACATGGGTAGGGCGGGAATCTTCCCGCCTGACCCCGCCTGTTCCATTCCACAATCTGAAATTTTAAATTTTTAAATCTGTTTTAAGTTTTAATTTTTCTGCAAACTTCATTGGGCCATAACCGGGCCATACGGACTCCGATTCTCGAAAACTCGGACTCTATTTCGCGTATTTTTCCGAGACGAACACAATGACGCAGCCCGTTACCCCCAATTCCCTCATCTGAGATTATTTATCCTGTAATTAGTGAACTTTAGTATTAACTAAAATTCGGGGTGTTACATTCTCCCCTCCTTAAAGGATTTCGTCCCCGAAATCTCTAAGCTAAGGAGAATGCATATCCTACCATCCAAACAACCATCTACTCAAATCATCAACCACGGGCATCCATTGTCCTTAAACAGTTTCTAATGATGTATGAGCATATGCAAAAAGTGTGTGTATATGTTCCATATCTAATGTATGAACATATGCAAACCATGATAGTGCCATGCATCCATTATGTATGCGAGAGAACCCTATCGACACATACAATATCTACATGAGTGCACAATCATTCACCAAAATGCATCATCCATGTGATAACACAACCATTATACATCCATAAATATATTTTCCTACCCACAATTTTATGCAATATGCAATATGAAGTGACTGAGCCGATCTAGTGCCTAGAGTGTGTGTATATGCATCCACGAGCAACCACTAGCAAACACTTGCATCCACTTGCATCCATCAACCATAACATGTCTCAAACACATGTTTCAACCATAGGTTTACCCTATCTAAAGGTCAAAGGTACTAACGAGAGGACATACCAAAGATAAGATAAGATAAGTACTAGACAAGCGATAAAGGAGAAAGTGAAGACATACCCTCAAAAAGAAATGGGTACAATGAACGCATCTTCGCTTCCGTCTCCCAAGTTGCGTTGCTCTCATCTTCTCCCCATTGCACTTTGACTAGTTGAACCTCTCTGCTTCTCAACTTCCTAGTCTCCGACCCAAGGATGCGAGTAGGAGCTCGTCGAATAGTCGCATCACGCTCTATCTCTATATCTCTAAGCAAGCTTGGCTCTACCACCTCTGCGGTCTCATGTAAGCATTTCCTCAAATGTGATACATGGAATACATCATGTACACCACTAAGTCTATCGGGCAACTCTACTCTATATGCCATCCGTCCAATCCTTTCCTTAATAGGAAACGGCCCAACAAACCTCGGTGCTAACTTCCCAACGGATCCGAAGCGAACAACGTTTCTCAACGGAGATACCTTAACAAAAACCGTATCCCCAACCTCAAACTCAAGATCCGTCCTTCTCTTGTCCGCATAAGATTTTTGTCTATCCTGCGCTGCTTTCATCCTTCTTCGAATCAAGTCAATCTTCTCAGAAGTCTCCCTAACCATATCGGGCCCAAGCAAGATCTTATCCGTAGATTCCCACCAACATGTAGGTGATCGACAAGGCCTTCCATAGAGAGCTTCGAAAGGAGCCATACCAATACTGGACTGAAAGCTGTTATTATATGCGAACTCCACCAATGGAAGATGCTCTTCCCATGTACCTCCAAAATCTAGGATACAAAGCCTCAAAAGGTCTTCTAGAACACGATTCACCCTCTCAGTCTGGCCGTCCGTCTGAGGATGATATGCGGTGCTCAGACACAATTGAGTCCCCACTGCTTCTTGCAAACTTCTCCAGAACTCGCTAGTGAAGATAGGATCTCGATCACTTACTATACTAGAGGGTACCCCATGTAATCGAACTATCTCTCGAAGATATACTGAAGCTAGCCATGGAGCAGTCCTCTTACTCTTCACAGGTATGAAATGGGCGCTCTTAGTAAGTCTGTCTACCACCACCCAAATTCCTGTATTACCCTTCCTCGATCTGGGTAACCCGTCAATAAAATCCATCGATACGCTATCCCACTTCCATTGCGGAACCTCCAATGGGTGAAGCAACCCACCTGGTTTCCTTTGCTCCGCCTTCACTTGCTGGCACACCAAACATCGAGCGACATACTCGGCCACATCTTTCTTCATACCGGCCCAGAAGAAAACCCTCTTCATGTCTTGGTACATCTTGTCCCCACCGGGATGAATGGTCATCCTAGAACGGTGTGCGTCATCAAGAATAGCCTTCCTCAAACCCTCGTCTTGCGGTACACAAAGTCTACCGTCTCTACGCAAGTACCCCCTATCATCCAGGGTGTACCTACTCAAATGGCTGGACGACTCCCCCCTTATGAGCTTCTCTACTAACTCAACCAACTGTGGGTCGCCCCTCTGTGCTTCTCCTATCCGCCCCAAAAGAGTAGGTCTAACTTCCAAAGAAGCTAGCAAACCGGGTACATAGTCAACGGAAGGTCTGAAATCAAACATCGAGATAAATTCCAAGCTTTGTCGTTCCACGAACAATGGACTCAAGGACAACCTCTTCCTACTCAAGGCGTCCGCCACCACGTTACCCTTGCCAGGGGTATACGATATCTCGAAGTCATAGGATGCTAAGAACTCCATCCACCTTTGCTGTCTTAAGTTTAAATCCTTCTGAGAGAACAAGTACTTCAATGATTTATGGTCAGTGAACAACTCGAATCTCTCACCAAGAAGATAATGGCGCCAAATCTTAAGCGCAAAAACAATAGCGGCCAGCTCTAGATCATGGGTAGGGTAATTTTTCTCATGTGCCCTCAACTGCCTTCCACCATAGGCTATTACCCTTCCCTCTTGCATTAAGACTGCGCCAAGTCCTGTCCCACAGGCATCGGTATAGACAACAAATGGCTTGCTCCCATCTGGCAACACTAAAACTGGAGCGGTGGTTAAAGCTCTCTTTAACCGTCGGAACGCATCATCATAATCTACGTCCCATGTGAAAACAAGATTCTTCTTTGTTAAGCGGGTTAATGGGGCTGATATCTTTGCGAAGTCTTTGATAAACTTCCTATAATAACCCGCCAACCCCAAGAAACTTCTTACTTCGGTAGCATTCTTCGGAACCTTCCAATCCTGAATTGATACCACCTTCGCGGGATCCACAGCTATCCCTTCCTTGGAGACCATGTGCCCCAAGAATCGTACTTCTTTCCTCCAGAAGTGACATTTAGAGAATTTAGCCTTAAGGCTATGCGCTCGAAGAGTCTTCAACACTTCCCCAAGATGTAGGGCATGCTCTTCTTCACACTTAGAAAATACTAAGATATCATCCACAAAGACCACCACATATTTATTAAGGAACTCCCTGAACACCCTACTCATCAAATCAACAAAGTATGCAGGGGCGTTCGTCAACCCAAATGGCATCACCAGCCACTCATAGAAACCATCCAGAGTCCTAAAGGCAGTCTTGTCTATGCTATCCTCAGCCACTCTCAACTGATGAAACCCTGTGGCCAAGTCCAACTGAGAAAATACTGAAGCGCCAACCAACTGATCGAAAAGATCATCTATTCTCGGCAATGGGTGTCTATTCTTCTTTGTGAGCTTGTTGAGTTCTCTATAGTCTACACAAAGTCTGAGGGACCCATCCGCCTTCGTAGCAAATACTACTGGAGCACCCCACTCCGATATGCTCCGTCTTATGAACCCCTTCTCAAGCAACTCCCCTACTTGCTTATGGAGTTCCCTCCTCTCACGAGGAGCCATGTGGCGAACTGGTAAAGATACCGGTTTAGCATTATCCACCAAATATATTCGGAAGTCAATCTCCCGCTTCGGAGGTAAGCCCTTCACCTCCTCAAACACATCCGGATATTCCCGGACCACTCTAACAGATTGCAAACTCTCGACCGAAGCGTCAAGCGACTCAAGATAACTTAGCATAACAGAGTCCCTGGGGTTACAAGAAATCTCGAGAGTGTTACCCAAGCGGGTCATGAGCCTAACAACTCTCCTTTCGCAATCAAGAACGGCACCATTACTGGATAACCAGTCCATGCCCAAAATCAACCCATAGCCCGTGAAGCCCAATACAAAAGCATCACATCTAAACTCAATGCTAAGTATAGAAATCTTCAAACCCAAACATATCATGGACAAATAAGTGGAGCCCCCAATTGGGTTTGAAACAACCAAGGGATCATCTACCAGACTGGTGTCTAGGTGCAGTAACTCAACTAATGATGATGAGATAAACGAATGCGATGCGCCTGAATCAAACAATGTACGGACAGGATGGTCAAATAGAAAAACCAGACTTTCAACGGAAATAGTTCTACCTCTCTCCTGAATCGGTGGAACCGCGAGAGCCTGTACTTGCCCCCTAGCCTGACTCGGTGCCATAAGAGCTTGCACCTGTCCTCCTGAGGTAGATCCCGTCCTTTGCCCTTTCTTAGGGCAATCCTTTACTAAATGCCCTGCTTCGCCACAGTGGAAGCAGCCAGTCTTCTTCTTCTTGCGACAATCCTTGCTTAGGTGGCCAGGTGTCCCACAATTGAAACACTTCTTCTTCTTGCCTTTGCCACCGTTGCCTTTCCCACCTTTGCTTTGTTGTTGTTGCTGAGGTCTCTTTTGATCTCCCTTCTTCTCGGGTGCCTTATTAGCATTAGGACCCTTCTCTTCCTCATACATGAGTGCCATGTCAACCAGCTTCTCAAAGGTGGCCCCCATAGGGATGTGAGTCATAGCCAACCCATGCATCGGTTCATTCAAGCCTTTCACGAACCTCAAAGCCTTCTTCTCCGGTGTATTCACCATGTCTAGGCCAAACCTTGCCAATTGATTAAACTTGTTGACATATTCCTTCACCGAGAGATTTCCTTGCTTAAGAGTCAAGAATCTTTCCATATACAAGTTTTCCTCCGCCCTTGAGAGAAACTTTGCCACAAATCTTTGCCTAAAATCCGCCCAAGAGTCAACGGGGCGTTCTCCATTAGTGACCTCCCACCAGAATGAGGCCTCTCCCTTCATTAACCAAGCAGCCAACTTGACTTTCTTCCCTTATTCCATCTCAAAGATATCTATCAACTCTTCCACCTCCTTAAGCCAATCTCTAGCCTCCACAAAAGTTTCAGATCCTTGGAAAGGTTTCCCTCCCATAGCTTTAAATTCCTTGCAAGTCTTAGCAAAAGTATCCGTGCGAGGAGGAGGGGGAGGAGGAAGATCGGGTGCTACGGTTGGTGGAGGAACATTTGCTGGACCCGTAGTGGTGGCCCTAGCCTCCATCAATCTCCTATACCATACTGGTACCGTCACACCCTCCGGAAGATTAAGATTCTCGGCCATGCTGAAACGAAAAAGGAAAGATTCAAAACGGAGAATTTGAAGGATATAGATATAGCTATTGGGGATTATGCTTTTCTTTCAAAAACTTTTCTCTTAAAAGACATGTTTTTGAAAATATCTTTTCCAAAAATGTTTTAGAAAAATAGTTTTCTAAAAATTTTATCTGTTCCGGTAACCTTTGCTCTGATACCACGTGTAACACCCCACGCCCGCTATGGTCACTCACTAAGGGAATGCCATAGCATCGGTGGAGTATTTTAGTGAATATAGAACAGAAAAATCACAACAAGACAGATATAAATAGTACTTGAAATTTTTAAAACATCATCTCATAACAGCGGAAATAAACATGTCTGGTTACATCATAAAACCATGATAAAAGTCAAGTACAATATCCATCAAATATAAAGAAGTACATAATCCCACTCTCTCATACAATAGCCATAACAAAAGAAAAGATAACTGGAGCTTTACATCTACCCAAGCTCCTAAAGACTGGAACAGCAATCCGATCAAGCTCTACTACCGCTAGGATCCACCGTAGGACCTGAGGGTTGGGAAAAAGATAAAAACAACGGGGTCAGACATAAGTCTGAGTGAGTCCTATAACTTTAACAATACAATCATTAAAGTAACCAGAGAAGACATAAACTTGACCTACGGTAATATCTGGGGATGAATGGCTACACTAAGCAGCTTGGTAGACTTAGGATAAACTAAGATAACCGTCAGGACGCATCTACCCACCCAAGGATAATTACTAATTGCACCACACCAGTCATTCCTACTTAAAGGTTGATCCCTTCTAAGGACTTAGAAAATTTCCCCAGTAGTTTCGTGTACTCCTAGCCCACTACATAGGTGCCGTCTGCCCCTATCTCCACTAGGTGTACTCAGTGATTCTTGCCCAGTAGTTTCGTGTACCCCTACATAGGTGCCGTCTGCCCCTATCTCCACTAGGTGTACCCACTACTCCCCAAGCGATCGGCTCCCTACCGTAGATACCCGTGCTGGTCCCACAGTGGGGTGTATCACTCCCCTAAAGTGGCTACCCAATACTAACGGTGCACGGCTTTATATCTACACGATGCAACAACGGCTTATCTACCAGCCCGGGCCCACACACGCATATGAAACCCGTTGGACTTGCGTTGCCACCGCTAACCCGTTTTGGCCTCTTATAATCAAGCCTAATATGCGTGTCCCGTCACTCGACATGGGTCGAGCCCACAAAGATACGTTTGGGATATTGGTTGAAATGGGCCCCCACAAGCTACCCACTTAAGCTTGTCAAATATCTAGTGTATCCCACTTAACCCTTTAATCATGTTTAATTACATGTTTCCACTTGGTTAAGTATTCTAATCGTATTTTCTATTGCCACCCAAGGCAACCCACTAGATTTCACATGCCACCCAAGGCAACCACAAAATTTCCTCATGCCACCCAAGGCACCCACTTAACCCCTCATGTCCCACTACATGCTACTATGGTTAAGTGATTCTTAATTAATTAAGACCGTGATCTCCCATAAAGACCTCCCACATTAGACTGGCTGTTATGACCGCCTGGTTAAGCCGGTAGAATCCGGGCAGTCTTACGTCATAACAGAGTCTAACCTCGTGTCTTTACCTTAATCACGTATTTAATTTATGGCTAAGACCTCTCACATTGGGCTGACATTTGTAGCAACTGGTTAAGCCGGTCGGGTCCGGGCAGTTTTACACTACAAATGAGTCCAACCTCGTGTCCTAGTCGATTAATTACACCTAATTAATCACCCCCATATTAATTATCCCTAATTAATATCAAGTTTTCCATAACATGGGTAGACCTAACTCAATAGGTAAATTCCCATGGGGTAGACCTAACTCAATAGGTAAATTCCCACTTATGGTAATTTATTTTTATGGTATGCTTAATCATACCCAATCATTCATTTATTAACATATTTACCAACCCCATCGTTCCCCACGTAAATCGTTCTCGTTACATGACATAATAAAGGGGAAGATCCATCACAAATATCATGGGTTTAGCATAAAACTTTGTCATGGGTTAAGAGGATGTCAACTTGCATATATGAGCATATATTAACCCAACTACATTTAACCCAAACTTGCATATTATCATACACATGATTTGCATAACATGTTGTATATGAGCTTGCATATTATCATACACATATCTTGCATAACATGTTGAACTTGCATATAGGCATTCTCATAACTTGCATAACATGTTAAACATGCATGTAAGCATACACATAACTTGCATAAGCATTCACATACTTGCATAAGCATCCACATACTTGCATAAACATGCATAACTTGCATATCATGTCATTTAAGCATCTACATATCTTGCATAAGCATTCATATACTCGCATAAGCATGCATAACTTGCATATCACATAAATCTTGCATTTAAACATATACATGACTTGCATAAGCATCCATATACTTGCATAAGCATGCATAACTTGCATATCACATTAAACTTGCATTTAAACATATACTTAACTTGCATAACTCACTTTGTTAAACATGCATAATTCCACTCATTAAATATGCATAAATCCACATGTTAAACATGCATAAACCAACTTGTTAAACATGCATAAATCAACTTATTAAGCATGCATAAACCAACTTGTCAAATATGCATAAACATAGAACAACATAGAGTAACATATCATTATAAATGATTCAAACTCACTAATCCGCATTTAAGACCATAAGTCTCATTACACCCAATCTACTTACTTTAACAATTGATGTTAAAGTGATAGAAACTCACCAAACTCAAGATTAGCAACCTTATGAAGTAGAATTAGTTGCTAACTATGAAGATAATGATGATTAAAGATTGATTAGAGAGTGATTAGCTTGCTACTTCCTTCATAAATTAGTGGAGGCTCCCCTTAGGATTTAATTTGGCGGCATGAGGCCATCATGAATATATTTGGTAAGGATTAAGGTAGGTTTAGGGTGTATTTATAGATTAGGAGAGTGTTTTAGGCCCTTAGATTAACCCTAGATTAGATTAGGACCCTTAGATTTAGGAAATCTCTAGAACCAGCCCTCCTAGCCAGCCTGAAACCCAACCTGGTGCAACCTGGTGCACCCAGGTTCAATGGACGGCGTGCCCCTGTCGACAGGCAAGTCGACAGGCAAGTCGACACCCCTGTCGATAGGCCTGTCGACAGCCCTGTCGACATGGGTAGGGCGGGAATCTTCCCGCCTGACCCCGCCTGTTCCATTCCACAATCTGAAATTTTAAATTTTTAAATCTGTTTTAAGTTTTAATTTTTCTGCAAACTTCATTGGGCCATAACCGGGCCATACGGACTCCGATTCTCGAAAACTCGGACTCTATTTCGCGTATTTTTCCGAGACGAACGCAATGACGCAGCCTGTTACCCCCAATTCCCTCATCTGAGATTATTTATCCTGTAATTAGTGAACTTTAGTATTAACTAAAATTCGGGGTGTTACACCTTATCGAAGGAAAGATTTGAAAGAGAGTTACGTAAGGAAGTTTGTTAAAGAATTAGAAGGGTGAACTTTGTCTATTTCAAGGTTAGAAATGTTGTTCAGTTAAGATCTGAGAGGTAGTATTACCCCAACTTGATTGACTTCATTTTTAAATAAGGAATGGTTAAGGTTCGATAGTAAAGGATGGTTAAGTGAATTTAGTAATTAAAGGAAATGGTTTGAGTTGGCATCACGATGGTTTGTTTAAATATCTGTCTAAGTCCAATGAAGAAGCTTTGGAAATGTTTTCCAAATAAGAAACCAGAAATGTTTTCTAATAAAGAAAACAAGAAATGGAAATGTTTTCCATTGTTAATAATGTATATTTTCCAAATTTAGAAAATAAGAAATATTGAATATAGTGAAACAGGAGATAAGTAAATTAATGAAATAAAGAGATAAATGTTGAATGATGTTTGATCGATATAAATTTCCATTTGGAAATAATATCGTTGTTTGCACACATGTTTTTCCTCGATGGTTAAATCACAGACTATCGAAGTTTTGACCATTTTAACGTTGTTAATATGGGGAGACTGGTTGGATTATTATCCAAAGAACCACTCTGTATTGGCATAAATGTTGCGAATCATATATGCCAAAGGAAATTGAAGACGGAGTTATGCAAGGGCTATCCTGTTTACATAATAGTGCCTTCGGTTCATCCTGTTCCTGGATGACTTGTATGGACGGATGTTTGATAGAGTATTTCCAGACGATCACGTATATTGATTTCTCCAACCGTACCAAGAGTGGAAGCGGAGAAGGAAACTTCTTTTAGCTAACACATAATGTATGGTTGAGGACGCCAATCGGTGATTTGATGGATTTGATGATGTGGCATTCAAAGTGAATCTGGTGTGATGATAAAGCGTAGCTACTAGCCTCACATCCGGTAAATGACAAAAATAGGGCAGGCAGCATGGCTAAGTCGGTCGCACCGAAGTAGGGTGTATAATCAACTGATCTAGAGTTTTATTTACTTCTAAAAATCTATTGTTGATGCTGTCCCATTCGGGAAACGGTTGCAGATCCCAACCGTTGGTGATATACATTCGATACACTCAAGCGAAATGAGTGGTCGGTCATGCGTGGCCGGGTTGCAAGATGTTCTTGTTGAACCCAGTGTATTCCTCTCTAGAGGTACACGAGCGAAAGGTGGTTCCATACCTTGTCATAGTTGGAAATCCATTACCCAATACGTGCTTGTGGTTTGATTTTATACTATATATGTAGAACGTGAGATGAAAGCGTTTCTGCTAAATGATTATTATAGTTGTGGTTGATAGACATTATTATAATATCAAAAGGTTTTTGATATAAATATATAATGGATTCTCATAAGGGAAAAACCCGTTCCGTTATACGGCATGGTCTTATGAGATATCATTTAACTGCTTAAACTGTTTTACTCATACCAGTCCCATGATTGACCCGGAGTTTATTTTGTTGTTTCCCCTAAACTCTTGGGTGCCTAATTTTGCATGGGCAGTCAAGTAGTCGAGATTTACAGATATATTGGAAGAGCTAGGAGCAGGAGGCTTCAGGATCATATAGCTATAGTTATTTCCGCTGTGTTGTAAGTGTTGTACTTTGATAATGATGTATATTCAAGTACAGATTTGTATTTCAAAGTTATGTTATGAAATATATTTATTCGTTCCGCTGTGAGATTCGTGTTACTCTGATGTTGTGTTCTTCTTCTTCTTCTATTCTAATTTTCTATCTTATCTTTCCTTACCCTCTAACTTCTTTCACTAATGACGGGTATTTTTCGATGTTTGGTTAGTCATCATTGAGTTTATGGCGATAACCAAAGTCGACAAAATCCCGGGTCATTACAGAAAATATATCGGCTTATATTCAATATCAAATTCTGAAACCAACAAATATCGTATTGGAAATAACGATATAAATATATCTTTCAAATTTCCATAATAACATCTGTATAATCATGAAATCCAACATCGAACTATTCCGAAAATGATTTCTATTCAAATCCATTCCAATTCAATTATTGGAAATCCTGGTTATTCTCAAAACCATACCAAATCCAATTTATTTATTTTAAAAATAAATTATTATTCTAGTTCAAAACTAGTTCATTTCGATAAAAATCTATTTTTATCTTTTCAAATATGGAGTTTTTCATCCCAATTCTTCCCAAATCATTTCTTATGATTTTACACAAATTATCATTATTTTTAGTAATTTATCAAGGCCCGTACAGTCGGTTTCCATCAATGGCCATCAAACTGTACTTACAGCGACCATTTCCAAATTTGATTTGGACATAATTCCAAATCAACCGTTAGATTTCTAATTTCTAATACTCGTTAGAAAGCTCTTTTCGATACGAACCCAACGGTTCTGGTTTTAGGAGAATCTGATGGTCTGATCTTCCATAATATCCATTCGAAGTCAATGGTCGAAATTCGCGAACTGCCGCGGCGCGGCGCATTTTATTCAGGCCATTTAATATATATAATATATATATTATATATATTTCATCGATTTCCTCTTAAAATGTATTTTATAAATCGTTTTAAATTCGTTTTCAAAACGATTTCAACTTCATATTCAATTTCAAATCAAAATTGAATATTCCACATCATCGATATACAAATGATAATATTTTCAAAACGTTATATTTTGAAATCACTTCATTTTCTATAATCATTATAAAAACAAATATAATCGATATAAATATCATTCGCGTCAAAATGGCGCATATCTAACCAACTCGGCTTTATATACTTCAATAACTTCGTTATTCTATTCAACAAATGAATATTTTCTTCAACACATGAATATTTATTTTTCTATTCAACACATGAATTTATATTTCTATTCAACATATGAATATTTATTTTTCTATTCAACACATGAATATTATTTTATTCAACACATGAATTTATATTTCTTATTTTCCAAATTGGAATGAGGCCCAATCAATTACCATATAACGTTAATTATATGGATTCCCTACAACACATGTATATAACAGCAACGATAAATCATCAACCATCATCCAGAGTGCACCACACAACTGCATAAGCATTGAATATAAATAATTAACGCTTACACAGTCTGTCAACTAATCGATTGACATACAACTAAACAATCGGGATTAGTGTACGTCAAATATCATCCCAATACCCGTGTGGGTTTCAAATCAACAAACACAGATTTTATTTGTGCAGTTGGGCAATGTGTAAAATTTATCGTCCCAATCAATATCAGTCAAATAAGTGTATATAAACAAATCATCCGATTTGTTTATTACCATATTTTACTTCAACACACGAATATATATTTTATTTCAATACATGAATATATATTTTTATTCAACATATGAATATATATTTATTTCATATACACGTTAAAAATCATATTTTTAAATATAAAATATTTTCCACTATAAAATATTTTATTTCATTCCACATCACACAATCAAATTTCACAACACAGCAATCAAACAAACAAGTCATCCATGGTCTGTGGAGAACGGGTGTCGGATGCTGCTAAGCACCGTCTGCATCCTAGTATATATTTCTAACTAGAAAATAAATTAAAGTGAGAAGTTCTCACCTAGAAGCTAAACCAAACGCCACGACTCTTCATATGCAGAAAACCTTCGCCCTGCTCGCCTTTTATCACTTTTGTTGCCCGTAGCCACTACATATATAAAAGTCGCATTTTCACAATGTTGCTATGTAGATAAAAATCCTATTTTCACACTGCTATTATATAGATAAAAATCCTATTTTTATACTGCTACTATATAGATAAAAGTCCTATTTTTATACAGCAACTATATAGATAAAAATCCTATTTTTATACCGCTACTATATAGATAAAAATCCTATTTTTATTATGGTGTTCATATCATATATTTTTATCGCTTCTTTCTATATAAAAATTATTTTTTTATATTTCTACTTCCTTTATAAAGATCATATTTTTAATATGCCACTAGTATATAAATTATATTTTTATACCGCTACTATATATAAAAATCGAATTTTTATCGCTACTTCATATACATAAAAAAAAATCGAATTTTTATACCACTACTTTCTATATAAAAATTATATTTTTACATTGCTATTTATATATAAAACTCAAGCTATATATATTTTTATAAGTTATTCATATAAATAAAAATCAAATTTTTATATGCTTCTCATGTAAATAAAAATCAAAATTTTTATATGTTTCTCATGTAAATAAAAATCAATTTTTTTTATATGTTTCTCATGTAAATAAAAATCAAAAATTTTATATGTTTCTTTTTTAAAAAAAATCCTAACTTTAAATTAAATATTCTAACTTTATAGCAATGGTATGTATATCAAAAACTGTTGATTAAAACAACTCACTGTGTTCCATTGGAGGAGGGTGCTAGTTCGTCAGAGTTAGGGCACGGCCAGAGGTGGCGCAGGCTGTGGTGGAGGAGCGGATCCGATGGAGGAGGTTGCGAGTCTCATGAATTGGGGGGGCGCTAGGGTTTCTTTTCAGAAATGGGGGTGCTTGGATTTCGCGGCCCAATTAGAAGAGGGGGGAGTCGTGGCTGTGGCGGCGCGTCCTGGGGAGAGGCGTTGGAGGCTGGGGGAACGGAGGTCCAACATGCAGCGGCGTCGTAGGGAGGAGCGGTAGTCCCCCGCGATTTTTTTTTTTTGATTTCTGGCGGTGATGATAAGGAGGGCGCGGGTTTGACTAGGTAAGAGGGAAAAAGGGGTAGGGTTGACTAAGGGTTTTCCTATATATAATTATTTAATTATTAATTTATTCTCCCAAAAAGTAACTTTTTATTTCGACCTTGAAATTGAACCCACCGACTGTCGTCCATAGCTAATTACCCCCATACTGAACATAATGGGATAGGTATCGTAGGCTAATTCGATCGTTTCGATCAGTTTTCGTCAAAATCAAAATATAAATCTATATATTGAATTTGAACGCACCTTTCAATTTACCGGGGCCACATACTGACCCTAAAAATTCCCGAAAAGTTATTTCTAGCTTCGTATTAATGATACGGTCCTAACAAAACTAATTTCATCAAATTCTGAGACCGTTTGAAAAATGGTCATTTTCCAGTCGATTAAAATCAACTAAAAATGGTCCAACGCGTTTTCCATTGCCACGCTCACATATTGATTCAGAAAATTACGAATTTTGAAACCTAGGAATAACTTAACATCACGGATCCAACAAAAGTGGTTTCGTCGAAAAACGAGGTCGTTTGCAAAATTTCCATTTTTAAGGGCCAGAATTCCATAGCGACTATTCTGAATTTTCAACTGGACATAACTTTTGATTCCCGCTATGAAATTTTGATTTTTCGGATTCGTTGGAAAGATATTCTCAATTAGATTCTAATATTTTTGGTTTCACAAAAATCCGGTTTATTTTGAATCCTATACATTCATTTGAAATTTGAAATCGAATTTTCAAACTACCGCGCCATTTTCAATTCCTTTTATAATTATAAATAATTGTTTATATTCTAACGACGTTTCAAATAAATATATACGTTCTATTTCTATTAAAAATAATTTTCTCGTCGTTATTATTTAAAATAATTCATTTTAAATAATCAAAATTCGCTAAAATTGCCAAAATAAAAATTTTAAATTGGCTCGGGTTTCCGGGTTATTACATTACTCCTACGTCCAGTCCCACACAACGCTGGATTGCGTATAGTTTTATTAATACTAGTATCAATCTTACAACACTCTTGATTTCAGGGATACAAGGTTAACACCGATTCCACTCCTTTGATTTCACAGCTACAAGGTTCACACCAATTCAACACCCTTGAATTCACGGCTACAAGGTTCACACCGCTCCTTTTCCTTGATTTACAGGCTACAGGGAACAGACCCTTTCCTTTGCAATTACAAACAACCCTAGAACTCTTAAATAGCACTTCCAAATAGAGAGTATTTGATAGAGATTGAGAATTGAAAGAAAATGACATAATTTGTATTGAAAGCGGCGGAGTATAAATGTAGAAATCAAAAAAATGAAAGCAGAATAATGGTGGTAAGAGTAAGATTGAAGAAGGAGAAGATAAGTTGGTTCAAATTCGAAAATGACCCCTTTATATAGTTCCAAAGATTGCAACAGTTCTGAAACGTTTCAAATAATGAAGATAATTCCTTTGAAATTTAAAATTGTGACGGTTATATGTCGACATGTATAAATAAACATGTCGACATATGCATGCTTTTTGAAAATTTTAAACCATTTTTCAAGTGTTTAAACCAATATATATATTCTGGAAATTCCTGAATCAAAACTAGTTGTTTTAAAATAAAATTTCTTAAGTGTAAAAACCGTAGTAATATATAACTTAAATATCTAATATAAAACTTTATGTAATATAAAACTTCAATGATATAAAACTTGTATAAACACTTATATAATATAATTATAAACATACATAATGTAATAAATTATATAATAAATATATATATTTGAAAACATAATCAAAGTTCTTTACTAATTTGAAATCATTTAATAATTTGAAAACAATATTTGAAATAATTGGAAAACAAAATTTGAAAGTGCTAACCGGAGTTTTACGTATTAACTAGACTCTATTATTTTGATATTCTTGAACTCTTGAAATCTTGAAATTTTGATTCTGATGAGCCTTGAATCTTTTATCTTCTTTGAAATCTTGAATCTCTTAAACTGTACAGTCTTCTATATCACTTGATATAATTCCTGTATATATATCTAAATATATTCCGGATAAAAATGTTAGTATATATTTTATAATCCATAATGTTAATAATTTAAACAAGATTGTTGTCATCAAAATTCCATTCTCCAAAAATCTCCTCCTCTTTGATGATGACAATCTTGGTTTATAAAATATTTATACCTGATATACTTGATGATCTGATTCCTTGATTACTCCCCCTTTCACCATGAATTCCTTCTAACTCCCCCTTAAACTATGCCTACCTTATATATACATATCCTATTTTATAATTTCTCCCCCTTTGTCATCAACAAAAAAAAATTAAACTATACTATTCTCCCCCTAAATCTATGCCATAAATGAACCTAATGACTCATTCTAGATACATAACTTTCCTAAGACTATAATATAAAATCCAAATTAATGACTATCGTAATTCTATATAAACAATAGCATAACTAAGTAATTCAAACAATAATTCAATAAATATCAAACCAACCAATATACAAGCAATCAAGAAAATCAAGCATATTTACAAGCAATTCAAACAATATCAATTCGTATTTACATATAAAACGCACAATTTACGAAATCGTTAAACGTTTAGTTCTTTTAAACAATCGGGGATTTGTGAATTAGACAATGAGGATATTGAAGACAAAATTCCCCATTTTGTTCAATTACATTGCCATCCTTGTCAAAGCACACTTTGCCAACGCAAATGACGCTGTCGTCTTTATCCATATTTTCGTTTAACACTTCTTCTTCCTCTTATTCTTCCATGACTTCTTGCTCTTCTTTTTCTTCCTCTTCCTCTTCTTCCATTTGATTATCATCTTCGATAACGATTGGATTGGTTTGATTATCCATTACAAATTTTTGTAGATTTCTCATAATCTTCCCTTGCTTCTCTTGCTCTTTATTCGTCCTTACTTGTAAGACTTGAATTTCAATAACCATTTGCAGTACATCCCTCATTAATTCCTTCAATTTCATTACTCTAGCAAGTGTAGTTCGTTGAAATGGACCTTCGGATGGCCCGTAAACGAAATAAGGGTGTTTTGATTGATATTATAAGAGGAGGCCATTGTTTTATTTGTTTGAAATTTTTTCCAGAGAGAAAATGAAGAGATGAAGAAGAAATTTCGAAACAATGAGTTTAAATATCGGATATAACTAATTTTTGGTGGTAATTTATTTTAAAAATCTGGCAATTATATATTGACATGTATAAACATGTATGTCGACATATGTGTATAAACATGTATGTCGACATATGTGTGTGTGTGTGTATATATATATATATACACACATACATACATATATATATATATATGTATATTAATATATTTAATTATTCTATTTCACTCATGGAACAAATGCTTAATTATCTTCTAAATTTAGTAAATATTGCTTTGTTTAAAGGTTTGTTAATATATCGGCTATTTGTTTTTCTGTCTCTATGAAATCTAGTGAAATTTTCTCTTTACTTACGTTATGTCTTAGGAAATGATGTCTTATATCAATGTGTTAAGTTCTTGAATGATATGTTGTGTTTTTAGATATATTTATAGCGCTTGTATTATCACAATATATTGGTGATTTATTTATATTTAATCCAAAATCTTTTAGAGTTTGTTGCATATATATTACTTGTGAACAAGCCAAAGTAGCAAATATATATTCTGCTTCAGTTGTAGACAAGGATACTGTATTTTGCTTTTAACTAAACCAAGAGACTAGAGGATGACCTAAGAAGTGACACGTTCCACTAGTGCTTTTACGAACGGATTTATATCTTGCATAGTCAGCATCACAATAGGATAATAAATCAAACGAGTCATTTTTCGGATAAAACAATCCAAAATATAGTGTATGTTTTACATATCATAGAATATGTTTCACGGCTTACAAGTGAGTTTCTTTGGGTTGAGATTGATATCTCACACAGAGACGTACACTATGCATTATATCAGGTCTACCGACGGTTATATACAATAATGATCCTACCATTCCTCTATATAACTTTTGATCAACGTCTTTTGATGTATCGTCTTTACGTAGGGCTATATTAGTTGCCATAGGTATTGGTCTTCCATTGGTTGTAGTCAAATTATGTTTATTAATTAAATCTCTAGCATATTTTTCTTGATTAATAAATATTCCATTCTTTAGTTATCTTATTTGTAAGCCTATGAAAAATGTGAGTTCACCTATATGACTCATCTTGAATTCTCGGGTCATAATATTTGAGAACTCTTTATTCATTTGATTATTCGTTTCCAAAAATTACATCATCAACATATATTTATACTAATTGAATATCGTTTTTAATTCTCTTAATAAACAATGTATTATCTACTTTACCCGTTTCAAAGTTTGATTGTAATAAATACATTCTTAATCTATCATACCATACTCTAGGAGCTTGTTTTAATCCATATAATGCTTTCTTTAATTCATATACATGGTTCAGAAGTTTTTTGTCTTCCAAAAGAGGAGGTTGCTCTACGTATTCATCTTTTTTAACATATCCATTTAAAAAGGCACTTTTAACATCCATTTGAAATAATTTGAAATTGTTATGATTAGCGAAGGCTAGTAAAATCCTAATCACTTCTAGTCTTGCTGCAGGAGCGATGGTTCCATCATAATCTATTCCTTCTTCCTGACTATATCCTGATGCAACCAGTCAAGCTTTATTTCTTATGACCTCACCGAGTTCATTCAATTTATTTTTATAAACCCATTTAATTCCAATTACAGCTTTATCCTTTGGTCTAGGAACAAGTTCTCATACATCATTCCTGGTAAACTGGTTCAATTCCTCTTGCATAGCAGGGGTCAATGAATCATCAGATGATGTTTCCTTTGGACTCTTAGGTTCAATAATTGAAATGAACACTGAATTTCTCATATTATTTAATTGGTTTCTAGTCCTAATGATAGATTCAATATCTCCTAAGATTATTTCTATGGGGTGATCTCTTAGAAGTCTAATTCTTTTATTTGGTTGATGAACTTAATTATTTACTTCATCAATCTTATTTTCACATTCATCTTCATTATGTTGTGTTGTATTCTTATAATTCTCGTCAAAGGATACATTTAAAGTTTCTTCTATAGTATTATTTCTTAAATTAAAAACCTTATATTCCTTACTTCTCTTTGAATATCCAATAAATATTCCTTTATCAGATTTAGAGTCAAACTTGTCTAAATTTTCTTTGGTGTTAAGAATGAAGCATTTACTTCCAAATATTTTAAAATACGATACTTTTGGTTTCTTATTATATAAAAGTTCATATGGTGTTTTATGAGTTAAAGATCTTATTAAAATTCTATTTAATATATAACAAGCTGTTACAACTACTTTAGCCCAAAAATTTCTTGGTAAGTTACTATTTGATAACATGGTTCTCGCACTCTCTTGAATTTATCTATTTTTACGTTGAACTACTCCATTTTATTGAGGGGTTCTGAGGAAATAAAAATTATGAGTTATCCCATTTTTGTTACAAAAATTTTCATTTTCGAATTCTCCATCATGATCACTATGTATTATTTTAGTTTTTAAAGATAATAAATTTTGATTTCTTTTAGCAAAGGGTTTAAATTGATCAAAAGTTTCACTTTTATTTTTAAGAAACAAAATCCAAATAAATCTAGAAAAATCATCAACTATTACGTAAATATATCTATTGTGATTTATTGGTTGGATTTGGGATGGACCGAATAGATCCATGTGAATTAACTCTAATGGATTTCCCGTCTTTATATACTAGATTGTTCAGAAATTCTGTCTTTCCCGTCTTATGCCTTGAACAACCATTATCCAATGTCCATTTGTCCTTTTTGATTTTCATCATTTGACCATTAAGATTTGTGTTTTCAATAGCCATGTAACACACCTTTTCCCTGATAGAACAATAATTCAGTAGATCACTTGATCTTTCAACAAAATGTAATGCAAACTTATTTAATACTAATGCAATGCATTAATTTAAACTAGTGTTATAAATCGTTTCAAAATTTTCCATTTAATATGTCCAAAATTCAGAATATGAACTTTTGAAAATCTATGCTTTGATACCAATTTCTCGGAATGAGAATCACAGATCTTAAGGCAATTCTAACACTAGAGGGGGTGAAATAGTGTTTTGGAGAGATTATGGTAAACTTAAACAATTGTCGATTATTTAAACAACTATATGAATCACATAATGAATATCACAACACAAACAGTCACAAATGCAAATATAAATAGAAATAAAATGCAGAAAAGGAAAGAACACACCGGATTTTATACTGGTTCGGATTACTCCTACGTCCAGTCCCACACAACTCTGGATTGAGCAGAGTTTTATTAATGCTAGCAGAAATATTACAACACCCATGATTTCACGGCTATAAGGTTAACACTGATTCCACACCCTTGATTTCACAGCTATAAGGTTCACATCGATTCAACACCCTTGATTTCACGACTACAAGGTTCACACCACTCCTTTTCCTTGATTTACAGGCTACAAGAACACACACTTTCCTTAACAATCACAAAAGCCCTAGAACTCTTGAATAGCACTTCCAAACAGAGAGTATTTGATAGGGATTGAGAACAGAAAGAGAATGATATAATTTGTATTGAAATCGGTAGAGTATAAGTGTAGAAATAAATAAATGAAAGTAGAATAATGGTGGTAAGAGTAAGAACGAAGAAGGAGAAGATAAATTGGTTAAAAATACGAAAATGGCCGCTTTATGTAGGGTTCCAAAGGTTGCAACAGTTGTGAAACGTTTCAAATAATGAAAAGACACTTCCTTTGAGATTTAAAATTGTAACGGTTATTTGTCGACATGTATAAATGAGCATGTCGACATATGCATGCTTTTTTAATTTTTTAAACCATTTTTCAAGTGTTTAAACCAATATATATATATATATATATATATATATATATTCTGGTAATTCTTGAATCAAAACTAGTTGTTTTAAAATATAATTTCTTAAGTGGAAAAACATAGTAATATATAATTTAAATATATAATATAAACATTTATGTAATATAAAACTTTAATGGTATAAAAATTATATAAACACTTATATAATATAATTATAAATATACATAATGCAATAAATTATGTAATAAACACACACACACACACACACATATATATATATATATATGAAAGCATAAGTAAAAGCCTTTAATAATTTGAAATCATTTAATAATTTGAAAGCAATATTTGAAATAATTTGAAAACAGAATTTGAAAGTGCTACACGGAGTTTTACATATTAACTAGACTCTGTTATTTTGATATTCTTGAACTCTTGTAATCTTGGTATCTTGATTCTCATGAGTCATGAATCTTGTATCTTCTTTGAAATCTTGAATATCTCTAAATGTACAGTCTTCTATTTCACCTGATATAATTCCTTTATATGTACCTATATATATTATGGATAAAAATGTTACTATACATATTTTATAAACAATATTGTTAATAATTGAAACAAGGTTGTGGTCATCAAAATTCCGTTCTCCAACAAAAGAGGCAAAAAAGGGTTTTGGGTCGAAAGGGTTTCGAACTTGTTATATATACTTGATGTTTTGTCTGGGGAATCATTTCATCACTTTAAATGCTATATTTTGTCATTCGAATGTTGGAGAATTGATTTAAAGATTGTAGCGAATCAAGTTATGCTTTCACACATGTTTTAACACATAATGGATACTAATGTAAAGGGATAAATCAGCTAGACTTATAGGTTCTTAGTTATCTTAAGGTAAAACTATGGTATATGTATGGTGTTTCCCGGCATATCTTGACAAACAAAGTTTGAACATTAGTATGGTGCTGCCCATTTTGCATTAAAAGGTCCTGAGTTGTCCAATGGATAAAAATATGGAGCATGTATGGTGTTTACCAGTTTGTGTTGACACATTAAAATGTTCTTCTTCATTTTATGGATAAAACCATAACACATGCATGGCATTCCCCAGCATGTGTTAATAAATCGAAGGGTACATTCTTATGGTATTTCCTAGCATATGGCAATAGTGGTTAATAGTCATCCAAAGGATGAAACTACGTGGTGGGTTGGGGCAATCCACACTTTATTGCACTTTTACTCATCTATTATGTTATTCAAGCCATTGTAGTTAAAGGTTCGCAATGATGGTTAGGTTATGAATGACACTAGTGAGGGGAAACTCATTCCGCAAAACGACATGGTCTCGCTATATATCTATTTGAATCGGTTAAATAAATTACTTTTCGCATTCACACTATTTTGTTGACTGGTCCGAAGATTTTTACTTTTCCTTTAAGCACTCGAATACTCCTTTGAGTAGACTAAGAGAAAGGGTCTTTCATATTTCTCTTCCACGAATAAGCTTTCGAAAACATGCTGGAGGCAGTAGTTATTCTAAGAGTTTTTTATCTTTTGTTTTCTATATCATTTTTGGATGTATGTAAAGGCATATATTATTAGTGCCTATATATTTAACTCTAATCAACCAAGAGGGCATCTTCCTGTGTCTCTCTCTCTTAGAGATTTTATTTTGTTAATAATTATACATGATCAGTACTGGGATTTGCAAAAAGTAATGTAATAGATGATCAGTATTAGTGAAGATGTTATAAGTTCTTTCGCATTTCTGTGTTATCTGATGATCTAATTCAATAACAATGTGTTTACTATCACTAGAAGTTAATATTGTAGATGAATACAACTTCTGTAGCGCTTAGCTTTGGTCCTTAGAAATTAAGGTGCTATAACATGGTATTATAACATAGTTTATCAAAGTTAAAAATGTTTTCTAAAAAAAACTTTTCAAATTAAAAACCAAATATCACTAAAGTACTCGGGTATAGGATTACAATATTATAAATACTTGTATTTGTATTACATAAGCATATATATATATAACTCATAGTATTAGGGTCATCCTTTGGTATCTTACAAAATTTCCTTTACATATAAAAATTAAGATATGGAGAGAAGGAGTGAAACATAGAATCTCGACAGTGAAAGCACCATAACTATGGGAAGTCCCGACCTAATGTAGATCAAGGTCGTTAGGCTAATGAGACAGAAGGTGTTGCAAGCCCACCAATAAACTGTAAAGACCCGTAACTTCCCCGTAAAGGAAAGCGTCGGATAGTTCGAGAACAAACCACAGCAGAACGCATACAGAAGAACATTTCATTGCTAATTACAACAATGCATCAGATTACAAGAATATACAGAGTATAAATGAATATTACACAGAAATATCAGAGATTTAAATTACATTAAAATACATCGCAGCGGAAAGTAATAAAATACACAACTAGAAGAGATATACGGATACAAAGCTTTCCGGATACCGTTCCAGCTGTAAACCAGGATCCTGTGAATATAAATCTGCAAAACCAAAACTACTAGCTGCCCGTGTCAAAATAGGGGCACCCAGAGTTTAGGTTAAAACAATAAACTCCAGGTCAGTCATGTGACTGGTGTGAGAACTAAAACAGTTATTAATCTTTATTTTAAATCATTAGGTAAATCAAGGGACCACGCCGTATAACACGGAACGGGGTTCCTCCCAAGAATACCAGTGCATAAAACAAACAGCGCAATGCTAAATAAAGAAAAATGAAGCTGTTATAAGACCCAGGTCCTATCACACAATGCAACGCAAGCCGGGGGATAGGGTTTTCCCTTATAACAGCCAAAGAATGCTTGATACGTTTAAAACAAATCATTTGATACTATTATAAGTGCATAGTGTATAAAACAACTTCAAATCATAAGTATCAATCATAGGCGGCATGAATGGCCCATAACACTATGTCGCCATATATAAGTTTACAATCAAAACCGCAAGACGTCGTATTGGAAGTTGGGTTATCATTTATGGTATGAACCGAGGCTAGGGGCAAGATCCTCAACCAATTTTAGACAATCTAGCCCATGTCTAGGAACAGCCGCAACTGCCCCTTGGATCGTCAGGGCCGGTCCACCGATGTGGATTATAATGCCTGAACAATACGTTTCTCCGCCCTTTGGGGCGTAAGCCTGGCCCGTCAGCCGACCAGAAGCATCGGCCGAAACCGATATCACGAGGCGCCTCGCTTTTCAGCAAGTAATAATAAGCAACATCCACATGAGTCAAACTCGTCAGCCAGTTCAAGCACTGACGCCACTCCTAGCTAGAAAGAAAACGCATGTCCCCCCTGATGTCCGTCTCCCGTTTTTGATTCATACCGGGTGTGATACTCGCGAATCAACGTTACACAAAGCTACGCCACAAAGGCCGTGCTTCGATCATCAACCACAAGACTTTGCTTTTCAACAGAAGCCTTGATCATTTGCATCTTAGCATGCCACACAGGCAATTCACTCCATGCGATTGATATCCATCAATATATAACCCCTGAGCTCGTACGTCTCAGAGAAGGGCGTTAAGAAAGAGAATAAATTCTCCGCCGCCAAACAGATATATTTAATAGAGATCAATCACACGGACTAAAATCCAATGTCAGACACACAGTCCATTTACAAGTTCGTTCTGGGTCTGAACGAAACCGGAGGCACCTAGTACCCCGCATATCCATCGATCTCCAAGTACGTCTGGACGATCACTAACTGTTTCCATCTTCTTGGGTGTACAGCCCAATCAAGATCATCAGTTATCACCCAAACGACGTGAAGACCTCCGGTCTTCGACCATCGTCTTCATCTTCGACTTATCGTCGTATCAGTTATTCAGAATGGGATAAACCCGGTCTTTCCGAATAACTCGCGTATATTTTAAATAAGTGTTACACAAACACAACATACGCCTCATTCCAATTCATCAGTCCCTAACCGTAAATTAATCAAGAGAATAATTCCCCAAACATTAACCCCGAAGGCCGAAACCAACATCAGATCAATATTCAGAAAACCATTCTGCTTAGCTAACCGACAGTTAGTTTCTAATTTTCACATTCATAGGGAAAGGTTCCCATTAATTTTATCCAAGATAATTTCCTGAATTTATTCTTTTATCATCTTTTGAATTTCGATTCAACTAGTCGGGATTAACGAAACTTATCGAAGTAATCATTTGTTTTAATTCCCCAATCCCAACCTATTCATCCCATGAAGTAAAACTGGTAATACTTCATATCTAACACCACAGTGTTATCGGTAAATTCAATTACCATTTCACGTTCAAATCTAATTAAAGATTTAACTATCGCCTGGAGCAGAACTGGTGATACTCCATTTTCGATCATTTCAATCTAATTAAAGACTCATTAAAACTCCACTTAGTTTTAATCTTTAATTGGGTTAAAGAATCAGTGTCATTTAAAACACAGTTCACGATAAACCCAAAATCACATTCCATTAATTATCGGGTTAAAGAACAAGTGTTATTTAAAACACTGTTCACGATAAACCCAAAAATCAATACCAATTCAATTCCAATTAAATATCATTTAATTGGTACACTTCATTAAATCTAAATAAAAAGATTTAATCATTTCTCAACTGGGTTCAAGAACAGTGTTAGTGAAGACACCATTCACGACAAACCCAAATCACATTCGATATTCAATACAAGGCTCTGAATAGAAAATATATCGGCTTATATTCAATATCGAATTCTACGACTAACAAATGTCGTATTGGAAATAACGATATAAATATATATCTTTCAAATTTCCATAACAACATCTGTATAATCACGAATTCCAACATCGAAATATTCCGAAGATAATTTCGATTCAAATCCACTCCAATGCAATCATTGGATATTCTGGTTATTTTTAAAACCCTTTCTAATTCAGTTTATTTATTTAAAATTAAATAGAATTCTAATTCTAGTTCAAAAACTAGTTCATGTCGATGAAAATCTATTTTTATCTTTTCAAATATGGAGTTTTTCATCACAAATCTTCACAAATCATTTCTTATGATTTTACACAAATTATTACTATTTTTAATAATTTTATCAAGGCCCGTAGAGTCGATTTCCATCAATGGCCATCGAACTGCACTTACAGCGACCTTTTTCAAATTTGATTTGGACATAATTCCAAATCCAACCGTTAGATTTCAAATTTCTAACATTCGCTAGAAAGCTCTTTTCGATACGAACCCAACGGTTCCGATTTTAGGAGAATCCGACGGTCGGATCTCCCGTAATGTCCGTTTGAAATAAATGGTCGAAATTCACGAACTGCCGCGGCGCGGCGCGTTCTATTCAGGCCATTATATTATATATATAATATATATAATATATATATCGTCGATTTCTATTTAAAACGAATTATATAAATAGTTTTGAATTCGTTTCAAAAATCTATTTTAACTTCCATTTCAATTCAAAGCAAAATTGAATTCTTCTTTATAGATTCGTTTCAAAACTCATTTCTATTCAATTCAAATTTCAATTCAATTTGAATTCATTTCAATTCACTTTCAATTCAATTCGAAATCGTTTTCAATTCAATTCATTTCGAAATCGTTTTCAATTCAATTCATTTCGAAATCGTTTTCAATTCAATTCATTTCGAAATCGTTTTCAATTCAATTCATTTCGAAATCGTTTTCAATTCAATTCATTTCGAAATCGTTTTCAATTCAATTCATTTCGAAATCGTTTTCAATTCAATTCATTTCGAAATCGTTTTCAATTCAATTCATTTCGAAATCGTTTTCAATTCAATTCATTTCGAAATCGTTTTCAATTCAATTCATTTCGAAATCGTTTTCAATTCAATTCATTTCGAAATCGTTTTCAATTCAATTCATTTCGAAATCGTTTTCAATTCAATTCATTTCGAAATCGTTTTCAATTCAATTCATTTCGAAATCGTTTTCAATTCAATTCATTTCGAAATCGTTTTCAATTCAATTCATTTCGAAATCGTTTTCAATTCAATTCATTTCGAAATCGTTTTCAATTCAATTCATTTCGAAATCGTTTTCAATTCAATTCATTTCGAAATCGTTTTCAATTCAATTCATTTCGAAATCGTTTTCAATTCAATTCATTTCGAAATCGTTTTCAATTCAATTCATTTCGAAATCGTTTTCAATTCAATTCATTTCGAAATCGTTTTAAAATCGATTCAAATATCGTTCACGTCAAAATGGCGTCAATCTAATCAACTCGGCTTCATATATTCCTTTATTTTCAAATCTTCTATTTCAAATATTTCTTTTTCAAAATAGTCGTTATTATCAAAATATTTCGTTCAACACATGACCAATCTCAATGAATGAGTACTGTCAACACATGAACTTTTATTTTATAATGATAAAGATGTAAGTTTTATTACTAAAATATTTCGTTCAACACATGACCAATCTCAATGAATGAGTACTGTCAACACATGAACTTTTATTTTATAATATTCTTTATTTTTCAAATCGGAATGAGGCCCAATCAATTACCATATAAAGTTAATTATATGGATTTCCATACAACACATGTATATAATAGCATTGAAAAATAATCAACCATCAACCAAAGTGCACTACACTGTATAAGCATCAAATATAGATATTCAACGCTTATAACAGCCTGTCAATCAATCGATCGACATATTTAATCAATTAGGATGAGTGAACTACATATTTCATCCTAACACCCGTGTGGGGTTTCAAACAATCAAACAAATATTTTATTTGTGCAGTTGGGCGATGTGTAAAATTTATCGACCCAATCAATGTCCTTCAAATAGGTGTACATAAACAAACCGTCCGGTTTGTAAATGAATATTTTATTTCATTCACTTCACGTTAAAAATTGTATTTTTAACGATAAAACATTTTATTTCAACCTATGAATTTCTATTATTCATTTACATAATAAAATGATATTTTTATTTTCTAACATATTTTAGAAAATTTCGGCGGCATAACGGCACGATACTAGAAACGGGACGAGGCCTAGCCTTATCCCCGGTCTAGTGAAGGCCCACGCCATTCACACATCATCAAATCAATTCATTTCACCACACAATTCAATTTCAATCAAACAATCTCTAATCTATGCAACCAAACAAACAAGTCCATGGTCTGTGGACGGTTGTGTCGGGTGCTACTAAGCACCGTCTGCATCCTAGTATATATATAAAACTAGAAAAGAAATTGAAAGGTGAGAAATTCTCACCTTTAGCTATCCTAGCTCCACGGCACTTCAAATGCAGGAAATCTTCGCCATTCTCTCTCTTTGTCGCTTTCGTTGCCCGCTTTCACTACATATGTAAAAATCGAATTTTTACTTCGCTATTCAATATATAAAAATCATATTTTTATTTCGAAGTTCAACATATAAAAATCATATTTTTAATTCGAAGTTCAACATATAAAAATCATATTTTTAATTCGAAGTTCAACATATAAAAATCATATTTTTAATTCGAAGTTCAATATATAAAAACTATATTTTTATTTCGAAGTTCAATATATAAAAATCATATTTTTAATTCGAAGTTCAACATATAAAAATCATATTTTTATTTCGAAGTTCAATATATAAAAATCCCGCCTTTTACTATTTTTAAAATCTAATCTTTTAAAACCTTTAAAAAAATCAATTCAGTTGTTAATCTTTTAAAAATCAATTCAGTTTTTAATCTTTTAAAAATCAATTCAGTTTTTAATCTTTTAAAAATCAATTCAGTTTTTAATCTTTTAAAAATCAATTCAGTTTTTAATCTTTTTAAAAATCAATTCAGTTTTAATCTTTCAAATATAAACTGTTTTAATCTTTCAAATATAAACTGTTTTAATCTTTCAAATATAAACTGTTTTAATCCTAAAAAAAATCTGTTCGGTTTTAATCCTAAAAAAAATCTTAACTAAACATTGCGACGAACATAAAAAGAAAACAACCGAACTGTGTTATAAAATTTACATTTTATGATAAATTTAATTATTAACGCAAGTTTCAGAAATATACCAAGTCTTTGGCTCAGATTATAACTGACCAGTAAGGAGATAACTTAACCCAGACTTTGAACTTGTCCTCAGCATTTAATGGTCCCAAAACAGTACGTCTGTACCCTTACAGCAGCTTCTCAGGCATTTTCGCAAACAGTTGGAGTGCTGCCCTTAACTATGACGCCCTAATTATGTCTAACGCGCAGGAGAGTGGACAGAGTTCGGGGACACTGACCAGACGCTGGCGGTCACTGACAAGCTGCCTAAGGGTGGAGCTTCAACTGCCGACGTTCTCTCTCCTTTTTCAACAGTTCGAGGTTTGGATTTTTGAAGGGAAAAAAGTTCCCGACTGTTTGGAAGGAAAGCAGACGTCGTTCGAAGGTGGAGGAGATGCGGCTGCAATCCAGTGGCAAGTGGAGGAGGTCCGATAGCGAATTGAGGGAGCTTCGATTTCCCCTTCTCTGTCTTTTTCTTCGATTAGCATGAGAAGGGAAAGGAGTAGCGACAGTTAAACAAGGCCTGACCCATGCGATGGTGGCGGCGTCGCAAGTGACAGCGGAGGGAGGAGGAACAAATTTTTTTCTTTTTTCCAGAGGCCGACGGTGAAGAAGGAAGTGAGGGAGAGAGAAAAGGAAGTGGGGCCTTTTATATTTAATTATTTATTTTATTATTTTATATTTCTCCAAACCCTAATTGTTGACTTTTCATTTCAACTCAGAATCGAACCCACCGACTGTCGCCCCTAGCGTTTTACCCCCATTTCGAACACAATGGGATATGCCACGCAAGCTGATTCGGCTGTTACAATCAGTTTCCGTTTAAATTTACATTTAAATCACTATATTGAATTTTAAACGTACATTTCAAATTACCGGGGTCACATACTAACTCTAAAAATTCTCGAAAAATATTTTCTAGCTTCGTATTGACGATACGGTCCTAACAAAACTAGTTTCGTCGAATTCTGAGACCGTTTGAAAAATGGCCAATTTCCAGTCGATTTAAAATCAACTGAAACTGGTCAAACGCGTTTTCCTTTGCCACACTCACATATTGATTCGAAAAATTATGAAATTTGGAATCTAGCAATAACTTGACATCACGGACCCAACAAAAGTGGTTTCGTCGAAATCCGAGGTCATTTGCAAAATGTCCATTTTTAAGGGCCTTATATATATATATAAAAATATATATAAATTCCACAGCGACTATTTCTAATTTTAAACTGGACATATCTTATCATTTCTAAGATGAAATCTCAGTTTGTTAACTTCGTTACAAAGATATAGTTATACAGATTCAAATATTTCTTGTTTCGTTCAATTTTGACTTATATTGAATTCTGTATATTCATTTGAAATTAGAAATCGAATTTTCGAACTACCGCGCCATTTTCAATTCCTTTTATAATTATATATAATTATTTATATTCTAACGACGACGCGTATAATATATACGTTCTAATTCCATTCAAAATAATTTTCTTGTCGATATTATTTAAAATAATCCATTTTAAATATTCAAAATTCGCTATAATTGCCAAAATAAAAATTTTAAACTGGCCCAGATTTTCCGGGTTGTTACAATCTCCCCCACTTAAAACTTTTCGTCCCCGAAAAGGAACAAAGTCGAAAGTGGTTTGATTATTCAACTCTACGCTCGATCTGGCTTCCATTCTCCAACTCTTTAGTTTCTGAGAATTTTCAAATTTTCAAAAATTTGGCTAACACCCTAAATTTTCGAAAAAATTCGCCATAACCTCCCCTGCAATGGGAGCATCGGGGAATTTCAAATAGCTTCCCCGGTCCTTCAGATCTCAAAAAGAAAAAGAAAAAGCCAAGCGGCTAGCCAATAGGCTCACAAAATCATCATCACCCAAACAAAACAGGAAATTATGTAGTAAACATGTACCTATTTGTCAGGCAAACAAATTTTATTCTCTGGCTCTAGCCTCCTTGCTATGACCTGTTCAATGATATACATGTATATGCAAGCAAATGCGACCAAATTTCAATACAAGTCAATATTTGATTCAATTAGGCATAATGGCTCAAATTTTAATTATTCAAACAAATAAACAAACAACACAAACATCAATCAATTAGTGAATTAGAGTTTCAAATTCATAACTTTGATATATAGTCAAAAATCAGATTTTTGATGCCGAATCACAACAATAGGCCCTATCTAATTTTGGTTCTCACACCAGTCAATAGGAAATATATAGAAATCTCACTTTCGTCACTCGAATATAAATACTGATAATGTGATCACAATTATCAGCATCATCCCCGGGCGATTAGAGTGTAATTCTATATCTATCCAGTATATTAAAATTTCGAATACACGCGGATCAGACGTATACGCAAAATCTATATATACTGGATTGTCCATATCAATATAAATAGATAATCAAATACGAATAATTGATTTAAATTTTCAAAACAAAAATTTGTTTTCACTTTACAAATATACTCTTCACACTCGTTCTAGGATACTACTGATCCTATCTCTAACGAGTCATTCCCATTGGATATTACTAATCCAATATCTGATGAATTCTTTCGTAAGGTTCTAATGTGTCTTATTCTCTGCTTTGTAAACCAAAGCTCTGATACCAACTGTAAAGACCCGTAACTTCCCCGTAAAGGAAAGCGTCGGATAGTTCGAGAACAAACCACAGCAGAACGCATACAGAAGAACATTTCATTGCTAATTACAACAATGCATCAGATTACAAGAATATACAGAGTATAAATGAATATTACACAGAAATATCAGAGATTTAAATTACATTAAAATACATCGCAGCGGAAAGTAATAAAATACACAACTAGAAGAGATATACGGATACAAAGCTTTCCGGATACCGTTCCAGCTGTAAACCAGGATCCTGTGAATATAAATCTGCAAAACCAAAACTACTAGCTGCCCGTGTCAAAATAGGGGCACCCAGAGTTTAGGTTAAAACAATAAACTCCAGGTCAGTCATGTGACTGGTGTGAGAACTAAAACAGTTATTAATCTTTATTTTAAATCATTAGGTAAATCAAGGGACCACGCCGTATAACACGGAACGGGGTTCCTCCCAAGAATACCAGTGCATAAAACAAACAGCGCAATGCTAAATAAAGAAAAATGAAGCTGTTATAAGACCCAGGTCCTATCACACAATGCAACGCAAGCCGGGGGATAGGGTTTTCCCTTATAACAGCCAAAGAATGCTTGATACGTTTAAAACAAATCATTTGATACTATTATAAGTGCATAGTGTATAAAACAACTTCAAATCATAAGTATCAATCATAGGCGGCATGAATGGCCCATAACACTATGTCGCCATATATAAGTTTACAATCAAAACCGCAAGACGTCGTATTGGAAGTTGGGTTATCATTTATGGTATGAACCGAGGCTAGGGGCAAGATCCTCAACCAATTTTAGACAATCTAGCCCATGTCTAGGAACAGCCGCAACTGCCCCTTGGATCGTCAGGGCCGGTCCACCGATGTGGATTATAATGCCTGAACAATACGTTTCTCCGCCCTTTGGGGCGTAAGCCTGGCCCGTCAGCCGACCAGAAGCATCGGCCGAAACCGATATCACGAGGCGCCTCGCTTTTCAGCAAGTAATAATAAGCAACATCCACATGAGTCAAACTCGTCAGCCAGTTCAAGCACTGACGCCACTCCTAGCTAGAAAGAAAACGCATGTCCCCCCTGATGTCCGTCTCCCGTTTTTGATTCATACCGGGTGTGATACTCGCGAATCAACGTTACACAAAGCTACGCCACAAAGGCCGTGCTTCGATCATCAACCACAAGACTTTGTGTAACGACCCGCAAATCCGTGCTATCTGAGTTGACTAAATACACCACACGTCCAACCCAAATAACACAGAAATACGACTCATTATTAGAAAGAAGTTTGAGGATGAGAAATAGAAAGAAAGAAATATTAGAATAGAAGAAAAACGAAGATCACAACTCACAGCGGAACGAATAAAATATATTATATAACATAAGCTTTGAAATACAAATCTGTTTGGTACATATATACATACCATCATCAGAGTACACATAACCTTTGATTTAGCGGAAGTAACTCAAATAACTAATGTTGAAGCCTCCTGCTTCAAGCTCCTCCAAGTGTATCTGTAAAAGCCTGAAACACTTGACTGCCCGTACAAATTTGGGCACCCAAGAGTTTAGGGAAAACAAAACAAAATAAACTCTGGGTCAGTCATGGGACTGGTGTGAGTAAACTCCAACCACTTGTTTAACTTTTAAAACTCTTTTCGAAAGAAAAGATAATAGTAAGACCAGCTCACACATAAACACGGACGGTTTTTACCTTACTATAACCCAAAACACTTTGATACGAAAATCCAGTGATATTATAATAATGTCTACATCAAGTAAATAACCAAATAGCAGAACGCTTGCATCTCACGCTCCACACATATAGTATAAAATCAAAAACCGCATGGCGCTTATTGGAGATTGGATTTCCAACATGACAAGGTATGGGACCACCTTCCGACAGTGCATCTCTAGAGGCGAATACACCTGGGTTCAACAAGAACGTCTTGCAACCCGGCCCACACATGACCGACCACTCATTTCGCTTGAGTGTATCGAATGTATATCACCAACGGTTGGACTCAAACCACCGTTCCCGAATGGGCAGAATCGATAGATTTAGAAAACAAAAGGAATTTCTCTAGATAGGTGATTATACACCCTAATGGGTGCGACCCACATAGCCATGCTGCCTGCCCGATTTTTGTCCTTTCCCGGTTGTTGAGGCCTGAGGCTACGCATACTTACCATTCATTGATAGCACAATCACTTTGAATGCCACATTGTCAGATCCGTTAATCACTAGTTGAGTTTGCACAAATATTCTGGATATTATGCTAAGGGATAAATCCGTTGCAACCATATATATTCATACAGACCAACCCATTTGATCATTGGAAATACTCTGTCAGACATTCGTCCATTTACGTTCGTTCTGGGATTGAACGAAACCGAAGGCACTATTTCTATAAATAGAAAAGTCCTTGCACTTTACTCCGTCTTCAATATATTCAGCATACTTGGTTCGCAACGCTTATGCCGATACGGAGTGGTTCTTCGGATAATAATCCAACCGGTCTCTCCATATTGACAACGATGGTCAAAAACTTCGATAGTCTGTGATTTAACTATCGAATAAAAACAAGTGTTCATCCAAACATATCAAACAAATCACTGGGCTCTTTAATTAATATTTTATTAATTAAATCTCTTCTCCATTTCCTCTATCAATATTTGTTATCCCAATATTCCAATAACCATATTGGCCCTTTTACGCTATTTTTGATTTCATTTCCTTATCGAATTCTATATATATCGATATATAGATTTCTAATTTTCAAATTCCTTAAAAATATTCTATCTCCTTAAATTTCCGGAAAAATCCGCCATAACCTCCCCTGTATCGGGAGCATCGGGAAATTTCAAATAGCATCCCGGTATCTTCTAATCTCAAAAAGAAAAAGAAAAAAAAACCAAGCGGCTAGCCGATACGGCGCATAAAACCTCATATATGAATTAAACATGTACCTTTTTGTCGAGCACATTATTTATATACCTGCATTATCCTTGCCCCATACCTGTCTCCTGTATGTCTATACCTGTCGGATTTATTTCAACTTCACACACTCGTTTTGACTCAATTCGTTAAAGTAATTCTTTAACTAACTTTCTGCCTATCTCACTTGTATATTTGAATATAACACGTTTCGAATATATTTCCACTTACTTATCAATCAATTGAATTCAAATTTCAATTTAAGTTCTATATTCGATTTCGAATATATATTTACAATTCCAAATTTTACTTTTCAAAGTTCGACTTTAGTTCAAACTCGATTAACTAATTCTCCTTTGATTTAGTTAATTCTATTCAATAATCAAAAATAGGATTATTGTTTCAAAAATCATCTTCTTTACTTCACTTGAGTTCACATTTATTTTCTAACTCAAGTCTAGATTTTTAAATGGCAATCCGGATTTTTATTTGCTTAAAAATCCCAATATTTATATATAAAATCTATTATGGTTTATAATGGTTTCTGGCGCTGCTTTTCTAAAAATTTGATTTTGACATAACTCAAAATCTATACGACGAAATTCAGATTTTTCTCCTTCATTAGAAAACTATTATCAAATCGGCCCTGACGTTTCTTGTTTCAAAGAATTTCGACTTCAATTGGGTTCTGTATACTCGATTGAAGTTCGAATCGCTATTTTACGAACTGCAGCGCTGCGGCGAGTTCGTTTTAATTATATTTATAAATATAAACCTTTAAACTTCTTTAAAATGAATTCAACTCCATTTTAATATATATATTCATATATATTTCAAACTCCATTTGAATCTTTACATTTCAAATTCCATAGTTTTAAATCCTGCATTCAAATCCCAACTGAGATCCTTTATTCGAATTCCATTTCAAATTCTTTATTCGAATTCCATTTCAAATTCTTTATTCGAATTCCCATTTCAAATTCTTTATTCGAATTCCCATTTCAAATTCTTTATTCGAATTCTCATATTCAAATTTCTACTTGAATTTCTATATTCAATCCCATGTTCAAATTCAACACTTGAATTTCTATTTCAAATCTCAATTCAAATTTCATATTTAAACTCCATTCAAATCTCTATTCAAATTTCACATTTGAATTCTTCCTTGAAATACTATATTTCAAATTCTATTCAATTCTTCTTGAAATTCTATCTTTCAAATTTCTATTTGAATTTCTTATTCCAATTCCTTTGAATTCAAATTTTATTTTTTTAATTCCTTGAATTCAAATTCCATTTTTCCATTCTAATTTCGTCTATTCAAATTCTATTTGAACTTCAATTTGAATTTCTAATATTCAATCCCCTTTTAAAATTCAAATATTAAACTCCTTTTAAAATGCAAATGTTACACTCAAATTTCATTTGAGTTATATATTTAAAAATTTCATTTCATATCCTATTTTGAAATTCCATTTCAAATTCCCATTTCACGCTTGTATTTCTATTTCTGAATTATCAAATGATAATTCATTTCACTTCATTTATAACTTTGTTATAAAAGAACTATTTCTAAACTTCGTTTATAACGAGACTACTTGTTTTATTTTTCAAAACAAGTTTATATTTTTATTCCATTTAGAAACTCAAATTCTATTTAAAAATAGAATTTTTCCTTTTTAAATCTCCAATATCCTTTTTACGATATTTTTAAATATCATTACTTAAGCCCAGTGATAAAACACACAAAGCAACCAATTGTTTATTTTTCTAACACATCATATATAACAATATATATGCAAACAAATAAACAAACAGATAATATATTTTTGAGGAATCCAGTTGGATTCCTCCAACCTGTTTACCTGCATCCACAGATGTTAGCACATAAATAATACCAATTCTGCTTCGTGGCAGAATATCGCGGTATAGAAGGTCATCCACTAATCATAGCGTGGGGCGTATAGGGTAATCATCCGCTATGAAACTGCGGGCATCCGCTAATGAGACTGCGGGAATCCAACCAATCAATCAACCCAATATATATATATATAGCCTAAATAACTAATATATATAAAACAACCAGAAATCATTCGCACAAGCAACAAACAATTATTTTTAATAAAATAAAAATAATTCTAAAGGTGAGTGAGATTTACTCACCTGATTGTAATTCTCGATATCCTGTTTAAAATTCCAAACGTTGCAACTGCGAATCTACTCGAGTGGAAAATATATGTACCTATGATCATTTGATTTTATTAATTGACTATACTATCATTATTTTAGATTAACTTAACACATTAATAAATTGATTTTAAATTAAATAACAACTAACAAATTAAACAAATTCTTCTATGTATATATTTAAATTCCGGTAAAGCGTTTACCTTACTGCTCAGTTAATAACTCGATTAGTTTCCGAAATAAATCTTCGAACAGTTCTATGCTGAAACCAGCCCTAAAATACTGCTTTATTCCTTTTCGACATTCCAGCAAACACTTGGTAGACAGTTCCATTTCCTTCCCAGTAGAAACAGTTCGCATTTCCACCTGCGTCACACCCATCGGAAATCATCATCTGAGATCATCTCGACCACACTCCTCCTGCCCTAAATCGTGAACGTCGCCAGTATCAAATCGAGCTTCAGAGTCTTGTGACTTTCAAATTTTGCGATAACCAACTTCAAAGCTTACGGTATTCCCCTCGCAACCGAAGCAAAGACCCCTGCATCGCACCCCTTCCAGATCGAAATTCCCAAATTGACATCGCATCGCACCCCTTCTGACCGCCTTCACCTTCGACTGCTCGACAACCTCCCAACGCCTTCTCCTTCCCCCGTTGACATCGAAGTGGGCCAAGAACCATTTCGAGCTACAGGGATCCGTGGTTTCAACAAAACGAGTCACGATTTGGGTTTAAAATAGAAGTGAAGAGGTCGGCTATTTTTTTAATGGCTTGTGAAGCTTTCGGTTTCGATCTGTATTGAAATGGAAATGAGGTCACGGCCATTTTTATATATGCGAACTTAGGGAACATAACGTACACTCATTAATTTCTTGTTTCATTGATATCGTTTGAAAGAAACAATTTGTACACGGACTGATGGAGAAGAGGGCGTAGACAGGTCTGCGTTGTTTATATTTTTAGGGTGGCGAAAGTAAAAGAGTAGGTCGGCTGATGTTTTATATTTATTTTGATTTTAAAAATAGAAATTTCTTTATTTTATATTACTGGTAGGTTTCGAACTCTGTTTTTAGTGTAACAACCGTCATCCTTAAGGTTATACTACTATTCTACACACACCGGGAAATGTTTCGAAGACTAATTTGCTTGTCTCGAAAAGATACCAATTTAACTGACTATTTAAATTAAATCCAACTGATTAAACTATAAATTTATATCAACCAATTTAAATTCATCGATAATTAATCACCATTATCGTTCTAATTCAATGCAGGGTTAATATTTGTAAACTGAATTGTTTTGATTAAATTATTTCAGTTTTCTCGTATTTCGATTTTCTTTATCGATAACCCAAAAAAATACCATTTATATTATGAATTAAATATTTAAAACTATACTAAATATTTAAAATAAACTGTTCAAAATCTGGGTCGTTACATTCTTCCCCCCTTAAAATAATTTCGTCCTCGAAATTGCTAAGGTAGAAAAATACTATAAACCCATTAACTTTTCAAATCTTACTTATGTTGAAACTCAACTCCTCATATTTCTATGACTTTATTTTCAACCAAACTTTTGGTTTCCATTCATATGCATCCTAATTCATATTCATTTCAATTTCTTTCAAATTGATTCTAGTCAATTTATTCACCTCGAACCATTTAACTTGCTTCAGTTAAATTTTAATTCCAGAATCCAAATCACAGGGTTTTTATTTCAAATCCTTTGAAATACACAAATGTATACTTATATTTATTTTCATCTCAATTCAAAACATTTGAATTTTCAATCTACTTGTTTTTTTCCAAAACAAATTTCCATCAAAAACTTTCTAAGGTAGCCATTCGTCACTTAGAACTCGAAAATGAATACTGATGAAGTTGCAATCATCATCAGAATTATTTCCCAGCCACTGAAGTGAGTTCAGTGCTTTATTATTTCAAAATCCATCTAAAATGATTTTCTTTCAAATCCCTCTAAAACAAAGCTATATTATATTAATATACTTTGAAAAATATTTTTCAACTTCCCAGGATTTTGAATTCTTAATTCTAATTCTGAATCCAATTCTAATTCATCCCATTTGTATATTTAATTCATATACAAGTTCTATTTGGTTATATATAACCATTTCAATTTTATAATCTCGTTTGATTATAAAGTCAACATCCAACACATCCATATAATAATAATTCTAGAAAATTATTCTTTCTATATCAAAATAGAAATTTTGGGTAAAATTATTTCATTTACCCATTTAAAAACAATATCATGTCGATTCTTCTGTCCAAGTGTTTACAAACTCCTATCGACGTCGTGGCGTCCCACGATTCGACCAGAATTCATAAACCACTCAACAGACTAGCCAACACAATATAAAACAATTTTTATATCAATTTACAAATACGCTCTCTCGTATCTATACACTCAACTCATTCTAGGGTACTGCTGACCCTATCTCTAATGAGCACAACTCCACAAAGCCTAGGTATTCACTCAACCTATGCTCTGATACCAACTGTAACGACCCGCAAATCCGTGCTATCTGAGTTGACTAAATACACCACACGTCCAACCCAAATAACACAGAAATACGACTCATTATTAGAAAGAAGTTTGAGGATGAGAAATAGAAAGAAAGAAATATTAGAATAGAAGAAAAACGAAGATCACAACTCACAGCGGAACGAATAAAATATATTATATAACATAAGCTTTGAAATACAAATCTGTTTGGTACATATATACATACCATCATCAGAGTACACATAACCTTTGATTTAGCGGAAGTAACTCAAATAACTAATGTTGAAGCCTCCTGCTTCAAGCTCCTCCAAGTGTATCTGTAAAAGCCTGAAACACTTGACTGCCCGTACAAATTTGGGCACCCAAGAGTTTAGGGAAAACAAAACAAAATAAACTCTGGGTCAGTCATGGGACTGGTGTGAGTAAACTCCAACCACTTGTTTAACTTTTAAAACTCTTTTCGAAAGAAAAGATAATAGTAAGACCAGCTCACACATAAACACGGACGGTTTTTACCTTACTATAACCCAAAACACTTTGATACGAAAATCCAGTGATATTATAATAATGTCTACATCAAGTAAATAACCAAATAGCAGAACGCTTGCATCTCACGCTCCACACATATAGTATAAAATCAAAAACCGCATGGCGCTTATTGGAGATTGGATTTCCAACATGACAAGGTATGGGACCACCTTCCGACAGTGCATCTCTAGAGGCGAATACACCTGGGTTCAACAAGAACGTCTTGCAACCCGGCCCACACATGACCGACCACTCATTTCGCTTGAGTGTATCGAATGTATATCACCAACGGTTGGACTCAAACCACCGTTCCCGAATGGGCAGAATCGATAGATTTAGAAAACAAAAGGAATTTCTCTAGATAGGTGATTATACACCCTAATGGGTGCGACCCACATAGCCATGCTGCCTGCCCGATTTTTGTCCTTTCCCGGTTGTTGAGGCCTGAGGCTACGCATACTTACCATTCATTGATAGCACAATCACTTTGAATGCCACATTGTCAGATCCGTTAATCACTAGTTGAGTTTGCACAAATATTCTGGATATTATGCTAAGGGATAAATCCGTTGCAACCATATATATTCATACAGACCAACCCATTTGATCATTGGAAATACTCTGTCAGACATTCGTCCATTTACGTTCGTTCTGGGATTGAACGAAACCGAAGGCACTATTTCTATAAATAGAAAAGTCCTTGCACTTTACTCCGTCTTCAATATATTCAGCATACTTGGTTCGCAACGCTTATGCCGATACGGAGTGGTTCTTCGGATAATAATCCAACCGGTCTCTCCATATTGACAACGATGGTCAAAAACTTCGATAGTCTGTGATTTAACTATCGAATAAAAACAAGTGTTCATCCAAAACATATCAAACAAATCACTGGGCTCTTTAATTAATATTTTATTAATTAAATCTCTTCTCCATTTCCTCTATCAATATTTGTTATCCCAATATTCCAATAACCATATTGGCCCTTTTACGCTATTTTTGATTTCATTTCCTTATCGAATTCTATATATATCGATATATAGATTTCTAATTTTCAAATTCCTTAAAAATATTCTATCTCCTTAAATTTCCGGAAAAATCCGCCATAACCTCCCCTGTATCGGGAGCATCGGGAAATTTCAAATAGCATCCCGGTATCTTCTAATCTCAAAAAGAAAAAGAAAAAAAAACCAAGCGGCTAGCCGATACGGCGCATAAAACCTCATATATGAATTAAACATGTACCTTTTTGTCGAGCACATTATTTATATACCTGCATTATCCTTGCCCCATACCTGTCTCCTGTATGTCTATACCTGTCGGATTTATTTCAACTTCACACACTCGTTTTGACTCAATTCGTTAAAGTAATTCTTTAACTAACTTTCTGCCTATCTCACTTGTATATTTGAATATAACACGTTTCGAATATATTTCCACTTACTTATCAATCAATTGAATTCAAATTTCAATTTAAGTTCTATATTCGATTTCGAATATATATTTACAATTCCAAATTTTACTTTTCAAAGTTCGACTTTAGTTCAAACTCGATTAACTAATTCTCCTTTGATTTAGTTAATTCTATTCAATAATCAAAAATAGGATTATTGTTTCAAAAATCATCTTCTTTACTTCACTTGAGTTCACATTTATTTTCTAACTCAAGTCTAGATTTTTAAATGGCAATCCGGATTTTTATTTGCTTAAAAATCCCAATATTTATATATAAAATCTATTATGGTTTATAATGGTTTCTGGCGCTGCTTTTCTAAAAATTTGATTTTGACATAACTCAAAATCTATACGACGAAATTCAGATTTTTCTCCTTCATTAGAAAACTATTATCAAATCGGCCCTGACGTTTCTTGTTTCAAAGAATTTCGACTTCAATTGGGTTCTGTATACTCGATTGAAGTTCGAATCGCTATTTTTCGAACTGCAGCGCTGCGGCGAGTTCGTTTTAATTATATTTATAAATATAAACCTTTAAACTTCTTTAAAATGAATTCAACTCCATTTTAATATATATATTCATATATATTTCAAACTCCATTTGAATCTTTACATTTCAAATTCCATAGTTTTAAATCCTGCATTCAAATCCCAACTGAGATCCTTTATTCGAATTCCATTTCAAATTCTTTATTCGAATTCCATTTCAAATTCTTTATTCGAATTCCCATTTCAAATTCTTTATTCGAATTCCCATTTCAAATTCTTTATTCGAATTCTCATATTCAAATTTCTACTTGAATTTCTATATTCAATCCCATGTTCAAATTCAACACTTGAATTTCTATTTCAAATCTCAATTCAAATTTCATATTTAAACTCCATTCAAATCTCTATTCAAATTTCACATTTGAATTCTTCCTTGAAATACTATATTTCAAATTCTATTCAATTCTTCTTGAAATTCTATCTTTCAAATTTCTATTTGAATTTCTTATTCCAATTCCTTTGAATTCAAATTTTATTTTTTTAATTCCTTGAATTCAAATTCCATTTTTCCATTCTAATTTCGTCTATTCAAATTCTATTTGAACTTCAATTTGAATTTCTAATATTCAATCCCCTTTTAAAATTCAAATATTAAACTCCTTTTAAAATGCAAATGTTACACTCAAATTTCATTTGAGTTATATATTTAAAAATTTCATTTCATATCCTATTTTGAAATTCCATTTCAAATTCCCATTTCACGCTTGTATTTCTATTTCTGAATTATCAAATGATAATTCATTTCACTTCATTTATAACTTTGTTATAAAAGAACTATTTCTAAACTTCGTTTATAACGAGACTACTTGTTTTATTTTTCAAAACAAGTTTATATTTTTATTCCATTTAGAAACTCAAATTCTATTTAAAAATAGAATTTTTCCTTTTTAAATCTCCAATATCCTTTTTACGATATTTTTAAATATCATTACTTAAGCCCAGTGATAAAACACACAAAGCAACCAATTGTTTATTTTTCTAACACATCATATATAACAATATATATGCAAACAAATAAACAAACAGATAATATATTTTTGAGGAATCCAGTTGGATTCCTCCAACCTGTTTACCTGCATCCACAGATGTTAGCACATAAATAATACCAATTCTGCTTCGTGGCAGAATATCGCGGTATAGAAGGTCATCCACTAATCATAGCGTGGGGCGTATAGGGTAATCATCCGCTATGAAACTGCGGGCATCCGCTAATGAGACTGCGGGAATCCAACCAATCAATCAACCCAATATATATATATATATAGCCTAAATAACTAATATATATAAAACAACCAGAAATCATTCACACAAGCAACAAACAATTATTTTTAATAAAATAAAAATAATTCTAAAGGTGAGTGAGATTTACTCACCTGATTGTAATTCTCGATATCCTGTTTAAAATTCCAAACGTTGCAACTGCGAATCTACTCGAGTGGAAAATATATGTACCTATGATCATTTGATTTTATTAATTGACTATACTATCATTATTTTAGATTAACTTAACACATTAATAAATTGATTTTAAATTAAATAACAACTAACAAATTAAACAAATTCTTCTATGTATATATTTAAATTCCGGTAAAGCGTTTACCTTACTGCTCAGTTAATAACTCGATTAGTTTCCGAAATAAATCTTCGAACAGTTCTATGCTGAAACCAGCCCTAAAATACTGCTTTATTCCTTTTCGACATTCCAGCAAACACTTGGTAGACAGTTCCATTTCCTTCCCAGTAGAAACAGTTCGCATTTCCACCTGCGTCACACCCATCGGAAATCATCATCTGAGATCATCTCGACCACACTCCTCCTGCCCTAAATCGTGAACGTCGCCAGTATCAAATCGAGCTTCAGAGTCTTGTGACTTTCAAATTTTGCGATAACCAACTTCAAAGCTTACGGTATTCCCCTCGCAACCGAAGCAAAGACCCCTGCATCGCACCCCTTCCAGATCGAAATTCCCAAATTGACATCGCATCGCACCCCTTCTGACCGCCTTCACCTTCGACTGCTCGACAACCTCCCAACGCCTTCTCCTTCCCCCGTTGACATCGAAGTGGGCCAAGAACCATTTCGAGCTACAGGGATCCGTGGTTTCAACAAAACGAGTCACGATTTGGGTTTAAAATAGAAGTGAAGAGGTCGGCTATTTTTTTAATGGCTTGTGAAGCTTTCGGTTTCGATCTGTATTGAAATGGAAATGAGGTCACGGCCATTTTTATATATGCGAACTTAGGGAACATAACGTACACTCATTAATTTCTTGTTTCATTGATATCGTTTGAAAGAAACAATTTGTACACGGACTGATGGAGAAGAGGGCGTAGACAGGTCTGCGTTGTTTATATTTTTAGGGTGGCGAAAGTAAAAGAGTAGGTCGGCTGATGTTTTATATTTATTTTGATTTTAAAAATAGAAATTTCTTTATTTTATATTACTGGTAGGTTTCGAACTCTGTTTTTAGTGTAACAACCGTCATCCTTAAGGTTATACTACTATTCTACACACACCGGGAAATGTTTCGAAGACTAATTTGCTTGTCTCGAAAAGATACCAATTTAACTGACTATTTAAATTAAATCCAACTGATTAAACTATAAATTTATATCAACCAATTTAAATTCATCGATAATTAATCACCATTATCGTTCTAATTCAATGCAGGGTTAATATTTGTAAACTGAATTGTTTTGATTAAATTATTTCAGTTTTCTCGTATTTCGATTTTCTTTATCGATAACCCAAAAAAATACCATTTATATTATGAATTAAATATTTAAAACTATACTAAATATTTAAAATAAACTGTTCAAAATCTGGGTCGTTACACTTTGCTTTTCAACAGAAGCCTTGATCATTTGCATCTTAGCATGCCACACAGGCAATTCACTCCATGCGATTGATATCCATCAATATATAACCCCTGAGCTCGTACGTCTCAGAGAAGGGCGTTAAGAAAGAGAATAAATTCTCCGCCGCCAAACAGATATATTTAATAGAGATCAATCACACGGACTAAAATCCAATGTCAGACACACAGTCCATTTACAAGTTCGTTCTGGGTCTGAACGAAACCGGAGGCACCTAGTACCCCGCATATCCATCGATCTCCAAGTACGTCTGGACGATCACTAACTGTTTCCATCTTCTTGGGTGTACAGCCCAATCAAGATCATCAGTTATCACCCAAACGACGTGAAGACCTCCGGTCTTCGACCATCGTCTTCATCTTCGACTTATCGTCGTATCAGTTATTCAGAATGGGATAAACCCGGTCTTTCCGAATAACTCGCGTATATTTTAAATAAGTGTTACACAAACACAACATACGCCTCATTCCAATTCATCAGTCCCTAACCGTAAATTAATCAAGAGAATAATTCCCCAAACATTAACCCCGAAGGCCGAAACCAACATCAGATCAATATTCAGAAAACCATTCTGCTTAGCTAACCGACAGTTAGTTTCTAATTTTCACATTCATAGGGAAAGGTTCCCATTAATTTTATCCAAGATAATTTCCTGAATTTATTCTTTTATCATCTTTTGAATTTCGATTCAACTAGTCGGGATTAACGAAACTTATCGAAGTAATCATTTGTTTTAATTCCCCAATCCCAACCTATTCATCCCATGAAGTAAAACTGGTAATACTTCATATCTAACACCACAGTGTTATCGGTAAATTCAATTACCATTTCACGTTCAAATCTAATTAAAGATTTAACTATCGCCTGGAGCAGAACTGGTGATACTCCATTTTCGATCATTTCAATCTAATTAAAGACTCATTAAAACTCCACTTAGTTTTAATCTTTAATTGGGTTAAAGAATCAGTGTCATTTAAAACACAGTTCACGATAAACCCAAAATCACATTCCATTAATTATCGGGTTAAAGAACAAGTGTTATTTAAAACACTGTTCACGATAAACCCAAAAATCAATACCAATTCAATTCCAATTAAATATCATTTAATTGGTACACTTCATTAAATCTAAATAAAAAGATTTAATCATTTCTCAACTGGGTTCAAGAACAGTGTTAGTGAAGACACCATTCACGACAAACCCAAATCACATTCGATATTCAATACAAGGCTCTGAATAGAAAATATATCGGCTTATATTCAATATCGAATTCTACGACTAACAAATGTCGTATTGGAAATAACGATATAAATATATATCTTTCAAATTTCCATAACAACATCTGTATAATCACGAATTCCAACATCGAAATATTCCGAAGATAATTTCGATTCAAATCCACTCCAATGCAATCATTGGATATTCTGGTTATTTTTAAAACCCTTTCTAATTCAGTTTATTTATTTAAAATTAAATAGCATTCTAATTCTAGTTCAAAAACTAGTTCATGTCGATGAAAATCTATTTTTATCTTTTCAAATATGGAGTTTTTCATCACAAATCTTCACAAATCATTTCTTATGATTTTACACAAATTATTACTATTTTTAATAATTTTATCAAGGCCCGTACAGTCGATTTCCATCAATGGCCAACGAACTGCACTTACAGCGACCTTTTTCAAATTTGATTTGGACATAATTCCAAATCCAACCGTTAGATTTCAAATTTCTAACATTCGCTAGAAAGCTCTTTTCGATACGAACCCAACGGTTCCGATTTTAGGAGAATCCGACGGTCGGATCTCCCGTAATGTCCGTTTGAAATAAATGGTCGAAATTCACGAACTGCCGCGACGCGGCGCGTTCTATTCAGGCCATTATATTATATATATAATATATATATAATATATATATCGTCGATTTCTATTTAAAACGAATTATATAAATAGTTTTGAATTCGTTTCAAAAATCTATTTTAACTTCCATTTCAATTCAAAGCAAAATTGAATTCTTCTTTATAGATTCGTTTCAAAACTCATTTCTATTCAATTCAAATTTCAATTCAATTTGAATTCATTTCAATTCACTTTCAATTCAATTCGAAATCGTTTTCAATTCAATTCATTTCGAAATCGTTTTCAATTCAATTCATTTCGAAATCGTTTTCAATTCAATTCATTTCGAAATCGTTTTCAATTCAATTCATTTCGAAATCGTTTTCAATTCAATTCATTTCGAAATCGTTTTCAATTCAATTCATTTCGAAATCGTTTTCAATTCAATTCATTTCGAAATCGTTTTCAATTCAATTCATTTCGAAATCGTTTTCAATTCAATTCATTTCGAAATCGTTTTCAATTCAATTCATTTCGAAATCGTTTTCAATTCAATTCATTTCGAAATCGTTTTCAATTCAATTCATTTCGAAATCGTTTTCAATTCAATTCATTTCGAAATCGTTTTCAATTCAATTCATTTCGAAATCGTTTTCAATTCAATTCATTTCGAAATCGTTTTCAATTCAATTCATTTCGAAATCGTTTTCAATTCAATTCATTTCGAAATCGTTTTCAATTCAATTCATTTCGAAATCGTTTTCAATTCAATTCATTTCGAAATCGTTTTCAATTCAATTCATTTCGAAATCGTTTTCAATTCAATTCATTTCGAAATCGTTTTCAATTCAATTCATTTCGAAATCGTTTTCAATTCAATTCATTTCGAAATCATTTTAAAATCGATTCAAATATCGTTCACGTCAAAATGGCGTCAATCTAATCAACTCGGCTTCATATATTCCTTTATTTTCAAATCTTCTATTTCAAATATTTCTTTTTCAAAATAGTCGTTATTATCAAAATATTTCGTTCAACACATGACCAATCTCAATGAATGAGTACTGTCAACACATGAACTTTTATTTTATAATGATAAAGATGTAAGTTTTATTACTAAAATATTTCGTTCAACACATGACCAATCTCAATGAATGAGTACTGTCAACACATGAACTTTTATTTTATAATATTCTTTATTTTTCAAATCGGAATGAGGCCCAATCAATTACCATATAAAGTTAATTATATGGATTTCCATACAACACATGTATATAATAGCATTGAAAAATAATCAACCATCAACCAAAGTGCACTACACTGTATAAGCATCAAATATAGATATTCAACGCTTATAACAGCCTGTCAATCAATCGATCGACATATTTAATCAATTAGGATGAGTGAACTACATATTTCATCCTAACACCCGTGTGGGGTTTCAAACAATCAAACAAATATTTTATTTGTGCAGTTGGGCGATGTGTAAAATTTATCGACCCAATCAATGTCCTTCAAATAGGTGTACATAAACAAACCGTCCGGTTTGTAAATGAATATTTTATTTCATTCACTTCACGTTAAAAATTGTATTTTTAACGATAAAACATTTTATTTCAACCTATGAATTTCTATTATTCATTTACATAATAAAATGATATTTTTATTTTCTAACATATTTTAGAAAATTTCGGCGGCATAACGGCACGATACTAGAAACGGGACGAGGCCTAGCCTTATCCCCGGTCTAGTGAAGGCCCACGCCATTCACACATCATCAAATCAATTCATTTCACCACACAATTCAATTTCAATCAAACAATCTCTAATCTATGCAACCAAACAAACAAGTCCATGGTCTGTGGACGGTTGTGTCGGGTGCTACTAAGCACCGTCTGCATCCTAGTATATATATAAAACTAGAAAAGAAATTGAAAGGTGAGAAATTCTCACCTTTAGCTATCCTAGCTCCACGGCACTTCAAATGCAGGAAATCTTCGCAATTCTCTCTCTTTGTCGCTTTCGTTGCCCGCTTTCACTACATATGTAAAAATCGAATTTTTACTTCGCTATTCAATATATAAAAATCATATTTTTATTTCGAAGTTCAACATATAAAAATCATATTTTTAATTCGAAGTTCAACATATAAAAATCATATTTTTAATTCGAAGTTCAACATATAAAAATCATATTTTTAATTCGAAGTTCAACATATAAAAACTATATTTTTATTTCGAAGTTCAATATATAAAAATCATATTTTTAATTCGAAGTTCAACATATAAAAATCATATTTTTATTTCGAAGTTCAATATATAAAAATCCCGCCTTTTACTATTTTTAAAATCTAATCTTTTAAAACCTTTAAAAAAATCAATTCAGTTGTTAATCTTTTAAAAATCAATTCAGTTTTTAATCTTTTAAAAATCAATTCAGTTTTTAATCTTTTAAAAATCAATTCAGTTTTTAATCTTTTAAAAATCAATTCAGTTTTTAATCTTTTTAAAAATCAATTCAGTTTTAATCTTTCAAATATAAACTGTTTTAATCTTTCAAATATAAACTGTTTTAATCTTTCAAATATAAACTGTTTTAATCCTAAAAAAAATCTGTTCGGTTTTAATCCTAAAAAAAATCTTAACTAAACATTGCGACGAACATAAAAAGAAAACAACTGAACTGTGTTATAAAATTTACATTTTATGATAAATTTAATTATTAACGCAAGTTTCAGAAATATACCAAGTCTTTGGCTCAGATTATAACTGACCAGTAAGGAGATAACTTAACCCAGACTTTGAACTTGTCCTCAGCATTTAATGGTCCCAAAACAGTACGTCTGTACCCTTACAGCAGCTTCTCAGGCATTTTCGCAAACAGTTGGAGTGCTGCCCTTAACTATGACGCCCTAATTATGTCTAACGCGCAGGAGAGTGGACAGAGTTCGGGGACACTGACCAGACGCTGGCGGTCACTGACAAGCTGCCTAAGGGTGGAGCTTCAACTGCCGACGTTCTCTCTCCTTTTTCAACAGTTCGAGGTTTGGATTTTTGAAGGGAAAAAAGTTCCCGACTGTTTGGAAGGAAAGCAGACGTCGTTCGAAGGTGGAGGAGATGCGGCTGCAATCCAGTGGCAAGTGGAGGAGGTCCGATAGCGAATTGAGGGAGCTTCGATTTCCCCTTCTCTGTCTTTTTCTTCGATTAGCATGAGAAGGGAAAGGAGTAGCGACAGTTAAACAAGGCCTGACCCATGCGATGGTGGCGGCGTCGCAAGTGACAGCGGAGGGAGGAGGAACAAATTTTTTTCTTTTTTCCAGAGGCCGACGGTGAAGAAGGAAGTGAGGGAGAGAGAAAAGGAAGTGGGGCCTTTTATATTTAATTATTTATTTTATTATTTTATATTTCTCCAAACCCTAATTGTTGACTTTTCATTTCAACTCAGAATCGAACCCACCGACTGTCGCCCCTAGCGTTTTACCCCCATTTCGAACACAATGGGATATGCCACGCAAGCTGATTCGGCTGTTACAATCAGTTTCCGTTTAAATTTACATTTAAATCACTATATTGAATTTTAAACGTACATTTCAAATTACCGGGGTCACATACTAACTCTAAAAATTCTCGAAAAATATTTTCTAGCTTCGTATTGACGATACGGTCCTAACAAAACTAGTTTCGTCGAATTCTGAGACCGTTTGAAAAATGGCCAATTTCCAGTCGATTTAAAATCAACTGAAACTGGTCAAACGCGTTTTCCTTTGCCACGCTCACATATTGATTCGAAAAATTATGAAATTTGGAATCTAGCAATAACTTGACATCACGGACCCAACAAAAGTGGTTTCGTCGAAATCCGAGGTCATTTGCAAAATGTCCATTTTTAAGGGCCTTATATATATATATAAAAATATATATAAATTCCACAGCGACTATTTCTAATTTTAAACTGGACATATCTTATCATTTCTAAGATGAAATCTCAGTTTGTTAACTTCGTTACAAAGATATAGTTATGCAGATTCAAATATTTCTTGTTTCGTTCAATTTTGACTTATATTGAATTCTGTATATTCATTTGAAATTAGAAATCGAATTTTCGAACTACCGCGCCATTTTCAATTCCTTTTATAATTATATATAATTATTTATATTCTAACGACGACGCGTATAATATATACGTTCTAATTCCATTCAAAATAATTTTCTTGTCGATATTATTTAAAATAATCCATTTTAAATATTCAAAATTCGCTAAAATTGCCAAAATAAAAATTTTAAATTGGCCCAGATTTTCCGGGTTGTTACATAAATATAAGGAAAATGTATCAGTTCTTTGTCCATATGATGCAAGCTAGAGTTGTTACTGCTAGAGAAACTAACCCTATGAAATAAGGTAGATACAACTACAACAAGATAAGTAGGGATTACACAAGTCTTAGTAGGAAACCTTTTCTTAGAACAGAAGAGGCTAACATAGTAGAGACATGATTGTTACACCGTGAAAGGATTTTCGATGACTAGGGCTTGGATGATGCGTAGAAGGGGAGGCTGGCTTCTAGGAAACTGCATGGGAATGTGTTGAACTAATGGAATGGTATCATTGATAACACTCCGAAGGAGGAGGTAACATGGGCTGAATTCTAGGAAAGTCCTAAAGCTAGATTTGTCTCGGAAGCTTCTCATTCCAAGTTGCTTAGAAAGTTCGCTGAATTGGAGAAATGCCACTAGATTTGATGAGTTTTATCGTTATGCTGGTTGGAAAACTGATATTGTCATCAGAGTGAGAAGTTCATTAAGGGATTGAGACCTAATATTGCTAAGGAAAATATGCCCTATTTGAGAGTCCCAAAGTGACGTAGTTTTAGAAATAGCTATCTGTAATAAGGAGTTGATTGTTTACATTGGGAAACCCTCTAAGAGTAAGGGCATCCAAGAAAAGAAGAGGAAGCTCTTCAAAGGAAAGAAAGCTCAGAAGGGTGGTAAGGAAAAGAGGAGCAATGAGGATGTTGCTTGCTTCAAATGCGATAAGAAGGGGCATTACACTAACAAATGTCGGACTAGTAAGTTCAAAGTTGATGCCGCAAAGAACGTGAGATGCAATAACTGCAATCAACTAAGGGGCTTAAAGAAGAAGTATCCAGAAGCAGTTAAAGGGAATGTGCTTGCTTTGAAAACTTCATCGTCTAGACCAACTGCGCAGAGAAAGGAAAATCCATTTTGGAAGGCACTTTTTTTTATTTATAACATACCTATTGGAGTGTTGTTTGACAATGGTGCATCACACTCATTTGTCTATAAATGTTTGATAGATGAGTTATCACTAGAAAATATCATACCTTATCACTTCCTTTAGGGTAGCTAATCCTATAGAGGGATATACTACACTAAGAACGAGATGCAATGACCTAGAAATTCAACTACTAGGTTACACCTTTGCTTATGATTTATACGTGTTTGATTTTGAAGGTGTTGGAATCATTTTATGTATGGATAAGTTATATTGTTATTATTCTAGGATATTCTGCCATGATAGGGTAATATCATTAAAACACCCCAGTTGTTCTTATCAGACCATACATTTGGTGGTGAATACAATTTCGCAAGTGTTTTCTTCATTGGGTGAGGTTGAGTTAGTTAATGAAGTAAGTCAAGTTACTATAGTTAAGGAATTTGTAGATGTTTTTGAGCCGGATATAGGATTACCACCAAAGAGAGCTATCAAGCTTAGGATTGATCCTGTACATGGAGTTGAACCTATAAGTAGATCACCTAGATGAATAAAACCCATAAAATGAGAGAACTGAAGGTGTGGCTAGTGGATTTAGAGGAAAAGAGTTTCATCCACCCAAGTAGTTCAATATGGGTTGTAGCTGCAGTGTTCGTGAAAAATCCGGATGGATCATTGAGAATGTGTATCGACTATCGTAAAATCAATGATATGATGGTAAAGAATAAGTATCCTTTGTCGAGAATTGTTGATTTGTTTGATTAGTTGAGCATAGCCAAAGTATTTACTTAATTGGACTTGTCTACTAGTTTTCATCAACTATGGGTAGTGGAAGAGAGTATCCCATTGATGGTATTTTAGATAATATATGCATCTTATGAGTGGATGACTATGCCATTCTTACTAATAAATGTTATAGCTTTCTTCGTGGAATTGATGAACTGAGTTTTTCCAAGAGCATTTGGATAGGTTTTCACTAATCTTCATAGATGAGATTTGATGTATTACAAGAATGAGAGGATTATGAGACTCACCTTTGAATTGTACTTGATACTTTAAGGAAGCACCAACTGAAGGCTATGTTATCAAAATATAACTTTTGGGAGAAAGAAGTGAAGTTCTTTGGCTATGTGGTTTCAGGGGAAGAATTGTTCATGGATTTAGCTAAAATTAAGGTTATTAGTAGTTGGAAGAGGCAACGAATGTCATCAAGATAAGAAGTTTTCTTAGACTGTTCAAGTAATACCAAAAATTTGTCAAAGATTTCTCATGGTTAGCAGCACCTCTTCCCAAGATGACCAAGAATGAAGTTAAGTTTTCTTGGTCCATAAGTGTGAGAAAGCATTTCAAGAAGTGGAGAATTTATTGACCAATGCTCGTATATTTGCAGTACCAGTTGGTAACCAGGGCTTGATGGTATATGTCAGTGCATGTGGAAATAGATTGCGATCTATTCTTGTGCAGGAAGGAAGAGTTTTCTCATATACTTCTATACATCTTCAACCACATGAGGTTAGATACCCAAATCACAATCTTGAATTAGCTACTGTTGTCATCGCTATGAAGAATTAAAGGAACTACCACGTAGGAGAGAGATTAGAGTTGTTCATGGATCATAAGTCCTTCAAATATCTTTTCGATCGAAGACAGTTAAATATGAGGCAACATAGATGGAGTGAGTTCTTGGCCACTTATGATTTTGGAATTGAATTTAGACGGGGAAAGGGAATAAGGTTGCTGACGCCTTATCAAGAAACATCAAAATATGGTGTTTGTATGTTGGCAGAATGGAAGGATTTAGAAGCATTGACTATATGTGATGTTCAAATCAAGTCATCATCTAGTTCTAATATGTTTAGAGGTTCGACCAGTTATGACCGAGAGAATAGATTTATGGAGGAAGAGGATTACGTATTGGCTGAAATGATCATTGGACTTAGAGCTAGGGTAGAAGTCGATGATTTAAAGGATTTTGGTCCTAACCATATTGATTAGTTGAGAATGAAAGGAAGATTGTGCATCCCAAACATTGGTGATCTCTGGAAGGAAATCCTTAAAGAATGTCATCGCTCTAAGTTCATAATTTATCCTAGGGGTGCAAGGTGTATCAGGACACGAAGAGGAGATTCTTTTGGGAAGGAATGAAGAAATAAGTCGGCTTATGAGAGAAGCAATGTATGAACTGCTTATAATTAAAAGTTGAGCATCAAAAGCCTAGCATTTTGTTTCAACCGTTAGATATTCCAGTGTAGAAGTGTGATTCTGTATCCATGGATTCCATCGACGGATTACCAAGACCAAGAAGAAGGAACGAGAATATATGGGCTGTCGTGGACCAATTGACTAAGAGTGCTCATTTTATTCATGTTAAGACAACTATGACAACCCCTATGTTGGCAGAATTGTCTACGAAGAAAATAGGTAGACTTCATGGCATTCCTAGTAGCATTGTGAGCGATGGAGATCCATTTCTTACTAGCGAGTTCTGGAACACTCTATAGAATGCTCTGGCAGTCAAGTTCAAGATAGTACTGCTTATCACCTTAAATGAGTGTGCAGACTGAAAAAGTCAACAAGGTACTCGAGGGTTTTTGAGAGGATGTGTTTCTAGATGTCAGTGGCTGAGGGGAAGATCATTTTCATTTGGTTGAGTTCTCCTATAATAATAGATATGGAACTACTACACAAATAACACCATTTGAACTTCGAAACATTGTATGGAACATCGTGCAAAACGCCATCGGCTGGTTAGAAACCAAAGACATATTACTTTTTGGTCCATATTTGTTGAAGGACGCTATATAGAAGGTTTAGTTTATCTAAGGCTAGATGAAGGAACCTCTATCAATGTAAAAGATTTACGCTGAGAAGAGACGTAAGGATATCGAGTGCTCTGTCAAAGACTGAATCTTTCTTAAAGTATTACCGATAGTGGGTGTAGTCCATTTTGGAAAGTGGGGGAAACTAACATTGAGATTTGTTGGATCCTCCACTATCTTAGAGAGAATTGGGAAAATCGCGTATCGAGTGGAGCTACATGATTATTTGGAGGCTATTTATAATGTGTTTAATATCTCACATATACAGGAGTATATGCATAACCCAAATGCTACCTTTAATCCAAGGATACTGGAAGAGTTGGTGGTGGAACCAGACTTGACTTTTGTGTGACAACCTATTCAGGTTGCAGCCAGAGCTGAGAAGAAGTCGAGCAATAAGACGGTAGAACTGGTGAAATCCCAGTGAAGAGATAATGCAAAAAACTGTAGTTAAGAAACTAGAGACAAGATTAGGGGTACTTTTCCTAATTTTCTTAGTGGTATGCTCTGCATTGTTTAATAGACTTGGTAACTGGTGAGTTACACTGGTATATCTAGCATTATTTGCGTGGTTACTATGTTTTTTTTTAGTCCTTGACAGAATTTTGAGGATGGAATTCTATTAAGGAGGAGAGGAGTTAACATCTACTATTTAAGTAAACATTATCCAGGATATTTAATTGGTTAAACTAGATAAGAATAATGTAGTTAGATTGTTAATCTGAGATTTGTTCATACAAATAGGCAGTGAGTTGGCCTTAGGAGCTAAATGATATAAATTAAACATAAGTAGGAATATGTGTGGGACAAAGTGGGAAACACTTGGCCTCATATATAAACTCATTTCTTATACATGTGCCCTCATTATGTCATTTTCATGGACCGTAAAAGAAACACTAGAGAAGCTGACCATTAGAGATTTCAAGGAAAAGAGAAAACTAAAAGAAAGTTTAGGAAGATTAGAGCTTTGAATCCTAAAACAAAATTATCAACATCTCCACGCTAATCAAGGTTAATAATGATTCATACCCTTGTTATTTTTGGTATTAGTATATGCTCGTATTTGTTTTATGATGATATAAGTGTTTTCATATTTGTTATAATGTTATTGGCTTGTTTTGCCAGAACAACATTCGAATGGCTTAACATGCTTCATTTGCGTTGGTTTTTGGTAGATTTTGGGGAGACCTGTATTTAATCATCTCCAATTGGCTTAAAACTATTATACGATGTTAATAATATGTTTTGGGAGATGGTTTTTAACTTTGTAATTCTCTAAGCTTGTATGAATTTTTAAGTCTAAATAAAAGCTAATTACGAGAAAAAATAAGTAAGGGGATTAATTAATGAACTTGGAATTAATATTTTTATGAATGATAAAAGAGGATATTTTCTTAAATCTATGGATTTTTTAGAATTTGACCACGCACGGATTTGTTGATATGAATTTTGTAAGTTTGCTAAACTTAGGGTGAAATTTGCATTAATTAGGGTATTATTGTTATAATTAATAATTCCTATTTTTGAAAAATATAGGATACCGAAAAAGTTTGATTTCGATCAGTACCCCTTTATGTAAATCAATAAGATTTCAAGTATTATGTTGGAGTTAGTTAAAAATATACCTGTATAAGGAAATAAAAAAAATTCCTTATATTTACTGTAAGTGGTATTGCCCTTATTGGGGAACCATCCTTTGTATCCTTCAGAACAGTCAAAAGCACCTGATACTTCTTCTTATAAGCTTAGGATGCTTGTAATGTCACAATTGGCATATAAGTGTTCGGGCCTTTACCTCTGTCTTTCGTTTGAGATCTTGTCCTCTGACTTATATTTTGAAAGTAACCACTCAAGCTGGGCCTATTGCCTTCGTACATGGGCTTCGGTCTTTGCGTTACGTCAATAGGATTTTTTCTAAACTATACTGCAGGACATTTGACTTTGTTTACTTAAAGACTTCGGGGTTCCGTCTCAACACCCTTCGAAAGAACCAAATGGGTAATTTTATAAACTTGGTTTTGTAAAGATAGAGGCCTATTTCCTCCGAACCTTTTGACTACGTCGGAAGGATCCACTTTGGAACTTCAATTTAATAAAGAGGCTCCACCTCCTCATCACTTGACCATGTCCAAGAGGTTTAATTTCGGGGCCTTGATTTGCAATGAAAAGGGGTTATCTCCTATATTTTAATAATCCATGAGGCTGCAGCCTTAATGCCCATTGATGGTATCGAACAGGCTTGTTTTGCTTGAAACTTAATTTTATAAAGTATGAGTGGTTGTCACCTCGCTTCCTTTTGATTGATCGAAGGGGTTGTTTCTAAAACAATGATTTCAAAGAATAAGAGGCTATTTCCTCAAGACCTTTCAGCGGAACCAAAAGAGTGAATTAAAATGAAAGCGCTAACCTATTAAACATTTGATTGTTGAATGTTTACCAAGGCTTGTTTGTATGCCTAGGTTTTTACTTGCACTTTTTTTTATGGGATTATACCATGTTTCCTTAGACACTTGGAAAAGGATTCTAAATGGGTTTTTGGCTCGAAGGGGTTTCGAATATGTTATATATGCATGATGCTTTCGGTAGAGAACCATTTTATCACTTTAAATGTTATATTTTGCCAGTCGAAAGCCAGGAATTAATTTAAAGATGGTAGGGAACCAAGTTATGCTTTCGCACACATTTGAACACATCGGGGGTACCAACGAGAAATGCTAAATTGGTAGATTTATAGGTTCTTAGTCGTCTTAAGTTAAAACTATGAAATACGTATGGTGTTCCCCAGTATGTGACGGAGACTGAAGTACGAACATTACTATAGTGTTACTCAGCTTTTGCCAAAAGGTCCATATTCATCCAATAGATAAAACTATGGCACAATTATGGTGTTTCCCAACATTGTTGACACATGTAATTGTTCTTATTCATTATATGGATAAAACTATGACACATGTATGGTGTTCCCTAACACTTGTTAGTGTATTAAAGGATACATGTGTATGGCTTTTCTCAATATATGGTGATAGGGTTCATTGTTATGCAGTTGATACCCCACTAATGCCCCAATATATCTCCGTTGTATCCCATAACAAATTTCTGCCACCACGATTTTCCCAAATAGCATTCCCAGTTTAAGCCACACTATATTATGCTATTCCTGATATAACCTGTTATTTTTGCGACATTCTGTTATTCCCTTATATCTTCTATAAAGAAAATGAATTGAAAATGACATTTATACATTATAAAATTACGAAATTAGCTCCTCAATTGAATTTGTTGACATATAGTTTTAGAAATAATAATACTCTAATATTCCATTAAATTAATTAAGTTAAACAAAAGTTTACGTTAATTCACAGATATTTACATATGTTTTTCTTTAAAATCAAGAATGTACTAATAAAAACTAAACTGAATGATAAATTTTCTTTTAATGATCATTTATATATTTGTAAAAACATCAAGTACAAGTTTTACATGTTATTTTAGAGTTATAAGCTATATCCTCATGATTTCCTCACTTTATCCCCGATATGACTTTTTATACCTCCACCACATTGATACCGCTAAATGCTTTAACTACATGAGTTCATAGTCATCCAAAGGATAAAACTATGGAGTGGTTTAGGGTAATCCACACTTTGTTGTACTTTTGCATATCTATTATGTGATTCAAAGCATTGTGGGTGCAAGGTCATAAGGATAGTTACATTCTGAAAGAAACTAGCAACCCGTTTTGCTAAGCGGAGCAGTCTCACTGGATATCTGTTTGAATCAAGCAGGTAAATTATTATTCACACCTGTTGGTTGACTGGCTCAAGCCTTTCGTTTTACCCTAGAACTCTTGGTACTTATTCGAGTAGGATGAGAGAAAAAGTCTTTCAGGTTTCTCTTCCAGAATAAGTTCTAAAGGCATGTAGGAAGCAATAGTTATTCTAGTAGTTCTTTTCCACTATTTTCTATATCATTTTTGGATGTATGTAAAGGCATAGATATTAGTACCTATATATTTAACTCTGATCAACCAAGGGGACATCTTCAAGTGCCGCTCTTGAATTTTTTATTTTGAAATAATTATATGTGATCTGACAAGGGTTTTGCGAAAGGGAATGTAATGAATGATTGGTATCAATAAAGGTGTTTTAAATTCTTTCATATTTCTATGATATCCTAATGATCTGATTTTATAACAACCTTTTTCCTATCGCTTGAATTTAATACTATAGATGACTGCATCATCTATAACACTTAGCATTGGGGTTTAAAAAATGGGGTTTTACAAGGAAAGTCAAAAAGGTAATTGGGGTTTGTTGAGAGCTTGTGCTCTAGATTTGAGGCATTATATGGAAGGCCAAGTAAGTCATCTCTTGTTGATTAGAGGTAGGAGACAGATTGGTCCTTGGTCCAAAATTGGTGAAAGAAGCTGCAAAGAAGATTGAGTTGATCCGAGGTCCGATGAAGAAAGCTCAATAGAGGAAGAAGAATTACGCAGATAAGAGATGTAATGATCTTGAGTGCTCCGTCGGAGACCTTGTTTTCATTAAGGTGTCAACAGTTTAGGATGCACTAAATTTTGGAAAATCTGGGAAACTGGCAACGACATTTGAAGGATCCTTTCCTATTGTAGAAAGGATCTGTAAGCTCGCGTATCGAATGGAGTTACCAAGTATTTTTTTTTGAAACAGGATAAAAATAAAATTTGGCCCAAGGCCCAAATGAAACCCACAACATATCATAAGAGAATAGGGTTATAAAACCCTAGCCGACACAAACATAACTCCTATAATCTCTCAAAAACACTCAGAAACGGCGTCTCCACTGTGGAAAATTAAATCTGATGTCTTCATGACGACTTCCACACCATCTCTTCGTTGGTATCCTTGCTTTGTTTGCTCGGATCTAGTTTACGATTGGCTTTATAGTGTCTCAGCAGCATAAAATGCTTTCTCGAAGGCAAATCTGGAAGCTCGATGTGAGTTGTTGAGTTTGTATCTTTAAGATCTGAACTTTCTATGCTTCCAATGCTTCTCTTCAGTCCAAACAGATCTCTATTGTTGTTCCCCGAGATGTTAATGCTGCTCTCTCCTTCAGTCCAAACCGATAAGTGATAAATCTGGTTGTTCAACTTGCTCTTGTAGTGATTATCCCCAATTCTGTGTAAAAATCTGAGCTTTCCATTTAATTTCTTCTTATCCAGATGCTTTACGAGATCTGGATCACTACTGGAGGAACTACGCTCTGCCACAGGTAACAACATTTGATTACTATCTGTACTGCTCAAATAATCACACACACTAGAATCAGTAATTTGTCTACATCCCTTTCTGAGATTAGAGTTAAATGCAGAGTTAGTGGAAGCCCCAGTGAGGATGTCAGATCTAATCAAAGCATCTTTGTTGGTGAGAAGATGTTCTTTATTTCCTGCAATAGGTAAGGACAAAGTATTCTTGTTCCTATTATTTAAATTAGGAGGATTACTATCAATAATGTTGTGGTTCCTCCCTTTACAGTGTTGAAAACTATTGGTGTGGCAATGTCTTCTTTCACCAGTGTGGAGACTTGTGAGCTTTTTGTTGGAGAGCTGATTGCCATTTAGTAAAAATTCTTCAACTTGTTTATCTTCATCTTCATTATCTTTATGTGACATAAGATTATGCATGTTATCATTTCCAAATCTGTTAACTTTTTTCATGATAATTTCACTGTCATGAAGAATAGTTTTCCAGATTTGGATGCAATTAGTTTCCTTACCAGTATGAAGCCTCTGGTTTCTTTCTCTCCAAATATAATAAACAGAAGCAGTGAGTAATATGCAAGCTCTATTAAATTTGTAGGACTTGGGCTTAATATTTTTTAAAATATACTCAATACTATCCTTGATGCTCGAAGTATCATATGCATGACTGAAACCCAAAGTGCATTTGGCATTAAACCAGATGTACTGGGCGAAATTACAGTCAAAAAATAAGTGATTGGAGCTTTCAACCTCTTTATTACATAAAAGACAAATATTTTCAGAACTCTTATACCATTTACAACATTTTTCTTTGGTTGGAAGTTTATTTAAAATAGCAAAATAAATACAGTGAGCCATTTTGGGACTATTTGCTTTGCACCAAATAATTTTGTGCCAGTTAACCTCAACTTCATCCCCTTGTAAAACTCCCACACTTTTTTGAAAGAGAATTTATCCTTTGAACACAAGTTCCAAGTCCAATGATCCTTATAACAGTCCTGATCAATATGAATACCCAAAATTGAATTTTTAAATATACTAGCAGCAGGGTTTTTAAGAAAGCTCCAACAGTTATTTAATATAATATTCTGCACTCTGTCATTAACCCCCCCTAGAATATATAGGTTATTCCAACCCAGAAGGTTGATTAGTGAATTACCACTAATCCATGGGTCAAACCATAAACTGGTTTGACTTCCATCTTTTAACTTTCTGAGTAGAAATTTCCTACCTATATCTCTGCAATCCAAAATGTTTTTCCAAACATATGAATGGTGCATCTCTTTTCTAGCAATCCAGAAATTCTTATTGTTTTTTAACTATTTTTCTCTCATCCATCTGGACCAAAGAGATTTACCATCCAGGAATTTCCAAAAAAGCTTAAAATTACTAACTTCAGCAATATCTTTAATTTTTCTAAGCCTAAGCCCACCAAATTTTTTTGACTTGCACACTATGTCCCATGCCACTTTATGATAATTACCTTTCCAAATAAAATTGGAGCACATTTTTTCAATTTTTCTAATAACACTATTAGGGATGTTGTGAGACTGGACCCAGTAGATAACCATTGCAGTGATGACTGTGTGTGTTAACTCCATTCTGCCTTCTAATGAAAGTAACTTGCCAGACCACCCCTCAAGTTTTTTCTGTATCATGTCTAATCATCTAAGCATGTCCCTGCCATTAACTTGATTAATACTTAATGGCAGCCCTAAGTATTTGACAGGGAGAATACCCTCTTTGAATTTCAGAAGATTCAGAATCTCATCCTTAACAAGAGCATCTTTGCTGAAATACACCTTGCTTTTATTTAAATTAACAGCTAAACCAGTGTATTTTTCCATATTGTCTAATATTTTTTGAACAGCAATAGCACTACTTTTATCAGCTTTTAAAAACAGAAGCATATCATCAGCATATAATAGGTGAGTAATGTAAGGCTTAACTCTATTTATAGGTTTGATGTTTCCCTTAAGAACTTCTAACTCCATTTGCATGGAGAAGTATTCCATAACAATAGAGAATAAGTATGGTGACAAAGGGTCACCCTGCCTTATTACTCTATTGCTATTGATGAAGCCTTTAGGGGAACCATTTATCATTATAGAGTAGGTCACATTACATATACATTCTTTAATCAAATCACAAAATTTATCATCAAAGCCCATTTTCTGCATAGCATAAATGATAAAATTTCTATTTATTTTATCAAAAGCTTTATGAAGATCAATTTTAATGCACATGAGATTTCTGTTTTTCATATTAAAATTCCTGATTAACTCATGAGCTAATAAGGAATTTTCAGAGATTAATCTACCAGGAATGAAAGCAATCTGATTTTCAGAAATAATGAACTTTAAAAAACATTTTAACCTATTACACAAAAGAGAAGAAATGATTTTATGAATAAAATTGCAACAGCTATAGGCCTATACTCATCAAGTCCTGAAGGATTTTCTACTTTTGGGATTAAGGTGATAAAAGTGTGGTTAGATTTCTTCAAAATATTACCAGAATAAAAAAAATCCTTAATTGCATCTCATCCCAATGTGTTCTGTAAAATTTTGCACCAAACCGATCAGGACCTGGACTCTTATCATTGTTAGCATTAAAAACAATATTTTTGATCTCCTCTTGTCTAATAGGAGCAAGCAGAATATCAGTGCTATTGTTATTAACAAATATTTAAACTCAATATCAGGAAAATTATTGGTAAGATTATCAGAGTTGTATAGAGAGGAAAAATAATTAATCGCTTCCTTCTCAATGATGGAGGCTTCATTAACTATTTTTTCCTTTACTATCAATTATCTTACCAATATTATTCCTATTTTTCCTACTGGACATTCTAGAGTAAAGGAATTTACTAGCTTCATCCCCAGCTGTAAGCCAGTCAACTTTTGCTTTTTGTTTGAGATTGACAGAACTAATATGAAGAGCATTAATTAATTTAGCTTGAGTAATATAAAATTCCTCAGCCTTCTTCAAGTCTGAGCAATTGTTATCTAATTCATCCTGTAATTTATCACATTCATCCCTAATAGAATAGATGTCCTTTTTGTTTCTGGAAAAATTCCAATTTTTCAGGTTAGTCTTAACCAACTGTAAGGTTTTATTGAACATAAACTGAGTAGTCCCATAGAAATTGTTACTAAAGCAATTGGAAACAATATCTTTGTAATCCTTTTCATACACCCATCCATTGACAAATCTGAAAGGAGAGTTACCAACTTTATCTTTATTTGAGCTGAGAGTGACTAGGATAGGTGTATGATTACTAGTATTTTGGGGTAAAGTACAATAGTAAATGTTAGGAAAAAAGTCCGTGAATTGCTGATTAAATAGAACCCTGCCTAGCTTGCAGTGAATATTTCTAAACTCCCCTGACTTCCAAGTGAATTTATTGCCAGCAATTTGGGGTTCTATTAATCCAGTTTTCAACATAAAGCAGGCAATTTTACTTAATTTAGCAAAAGGTATAGGATTTCCTCCTTTTTTTCACAATTGTGAAAAACAGTGTTGAAACCCCCTATTAGCATCCAAGGACTTCTAATAACATTACTAAACTGTTCAATATGCTTCCAAAGCATAATTCTATCATTTTCAAAGTTAGAAGCATAAATAAAAGTGATTTTTAGAGATAAACCACCCTTATTATTAAAAATGTAATGAATATATTGCATATCAATGAAATAACTGATGAGTGACCAGATGGTAGGATTATAGAGGACCATGATCCTTCCATCACCACCCATCAAGTTATTATTGATAATGCTCCAATTTGAAAAGATTTTAAACTGCAAATCATTGATCTTTTGATCATTGAGTTTATGTTCAATTAAACCTATAATACTGGGTTTGTACTTACCTAAAAAATTAGCTAAATCAAGCTGTCTTTCAGGGGAATTTAGACCCCTTAAATTCCAGGCTATGATATCCATTAAATAAAAGGATAAGGATTATAAAAGAGAAAAGAAACAAAGTACCTAAGGGGGACCACTGTTCCTTTTGTTATCCACTTTAACTCCCACTTGTTTACCACTTTTTTTGTAACTGCTTTTGTCCTTAGGCTTGAGCTGTATATCCCATTTAGCATTTCTACTAATGTATTTGGTTTTGAAGTCATGATCTTTATCATCTTCAGTTTCTTCTGATAATGCTATGTCTGTTAGGCTTTTGGTTCTGCCTTTTTTCTTTTTGCTTGCAGGAGGAGCAGGCTTTGAAGGCTTGGCTGCAACAATAGATTGATTTACAGCCTCCTGGATGTTTTCAATGGCAATGTTAAATTTGGAGGGAGCTAGATCATCAGCCAGTAATGAGGAATTAGTGTAAATGGGGTCTGCATCAAGGAGCTCACTATTGTTTTCCAAATAGTCTTGTTTTGAGTTATTTGTTGTATCTGTAATAATATTTGAGTCCTTCGAGAGGGAGAGGGTCTCTAAGGTCTGTATAGCGTCGGATCCCTCTGATACTTTCTCCTTTGAGATATCTGATATTGATTTATCCACCGTATATGTGGGAATTTCAGAGTTTATTCCCACTGTATGGACTGGATCATGTGAAGTCTGCAATTTTCCATTGGAGATTGCAAACTTTGAAAGATATTTAGCCATATTTTTTTGACTGCTAAGTCCTTGAATCGAGTGAAACGATGGTGCATCAATATTCATCTCATCCTGATCATTTGCCTTGTGAGCAACTTCATGTTCAGGGCGATTGGCCAGCGATGTTGAGTTAATTCCAGTTATACTGATTTCTGTGTTAAAGAAATCTGAAAAGATTTCAGATTCTTTACCATTGGAATTAAAGTCATGAAATACATCATCTTTTGACTGATTTTGCTGATCATTATTGGTCGAACATATATCAACAGAATGTCCAAAACACTTGCAGTATTTACATCTATCTGGTATTGTCTCATACGTGATTGACTGAGAGATAACCTTCCTATCGTGCGTGTAGATAGAAACCACATTAGGTAGATCAACATCTGCATTAATTTCAACAAGTATTCTCGCATAACTCAGCCTAGTTTCCTTAGCGGTTTGTTCATCCATCTTTAATGGAGTTCCAACTAGACTTCCAATTGCACTAAAAATCTCTTTATCCCATAAACATAAATTCATCTCTGGTAATCGAATCCATATTGGCATAGTACTCAGTAAGTCTCGATCAAGAACTACTTTCTTGGACCATTTCTTTAATATAATCAGTTTTCCGTTTATAAAATATGGCCCTCCGTTCAGAAGCTTTTCGCAATCTTCAGCATTTGTGAATCTGAGAATGAAGAACCCATTTTCTCTAGTAAATATCTCGAAAGAACCACTAGGGTTCCATGTTCTTATCACAAAATTCCTGAAATAATGATATGGAGGTCTTTTTCCGAAGACATATGCTACAATTGAGAGTTCCCATTTACTTTCAGTACGGTTGCACACTTCTTCAGATGCCATAACTATTTTTTCTTCCCCAATCGTTTCTATTGGATCAATAAACCTCAGATCAAATTTCGATTCTTGATTATTTTTCTTTACAAGATCCGCCCATTAAGATGCTTTTAAATCTTTGATTGAGTTAACTTTTAATGCCTTAATTGATTCTTGAGCCGACCTACTCGGATTTCTTGATTGGTATCGTGCTCCATTAGAGGAGGGGTAAGGCTTCTGCTTAGGTTTAGGTGGGACTTCATTGGAGAATTCAACAGCTTTTCTCGAATGAGTAGAATTTTAAGGAAAGAATATAGGTTTTGGACCTTTCTTGTGGTTAACAACTCTAGTAAAGCCGTCCTCATCCACTAAAAAATTAGGAGAAGGATGAGGAGAATTATGAGAGAGCTTAGAATGATAAAGGGAGGAAGAAGGACCCTCATTAGAGGCTGGGTTGTCCTCGAAAATCGGGTTCTTGAATGAACCAGGGGCAGCCATGGCTGCTATTACTTCTTGGAGGAGAGCTCAGTTTTTTTCAATTTGGAGTTACCAAGTATATTGACATGAGTCTCTAATGATTTTCATATTTCTTATCTTCATAAATATGCACACGTTCTAGAGGCTACTATAGATTTGAAGGTACTAGAAGACTTAGTGGTAAAGCCAAATCTGGATTTTGCGAGACAACTAATTATAATTATGGATAGAGATGAAACTGGGATAAGGAAGAAGGCAATTAAACTAGTGAAAGTCCAATGGAGGGATAGTGAGAAGGATTGTACTTAAGAGACCGAGGACATGATTATGGATACTCATCCTAGTTTGCTTCATGTTATGTAATGACCCGCATTGGCAGAGGTATTATAATTAATTTATTTAATTATATAAATAGTGATATAGTGAAACACCCCACCTCCGTTAGGGTCACTCTCAAAGGGAATGCCCTAATTTTGGTGGAGGTTTATAAGTACAAGTCACAGAAGTATAAGACAGATATAAGAACACATATTTGTAAACAGCGGAAGAACAACAAACTTTATTTCATAAAGTCAAATACGTGTTACAACAACATCCTTTCCAAAAACACAACATAACACTTTCATAATCTGTCTTGAGTACATTATTTAAAGAAGCATAAAAAAACATAGATAAACTGCAAAAGCCCCATAGTGGATTGTCCAAAGCCATAGTTCAAAACAGGAAAGTCCAAGCAATACATTTCTCTTCTTCAAGCTGGATGTTGAGGTAGGTCAAGCTGCTGTGTTCCCTCCCTGAGGACCTGGGGGGGAAACGGAAGAAAGAAGACAAAAGAAAAGTAGAGTCAGACATAAAGCCTGAGTAAGTCTAGTACTATTTTGTCTATGAATAAAGAACTGGGTATGATAAGTAATAACAAGAAGTGGGCAAACACTATAACTTGGTTAAGTTGTCTAGGGTCGAATATACTATCGTACCCCATGTTAATCTCTGAACCCATATACTAGTTTCCAATTTGCACCCCATAATCAGGGTGATGTGATCCATTCCATGATGATCGGCTCCTACTCGCGTAGTTACATGTGTCTTACGGCCCCCGATGTCTGTAGTTACCTATGCTGGTCCCACCATGGGGTGTATCAAGTCCCATAGTGGCAACCCGACACAACCTTAGAGTGCACAGGTATGCTACTGGTGTCCAGTGCCTTATTTTTCTGCGTCGGAGTGTGTGCACGTCCGCACTCCGTTAGAACCTACACTGCTACACCACCGCCGTCGATTTGACCTCTTACAATCAGCCCAGTAATCGTGCCCCACCCTGCCTAGTTTCAGGGTATCCTGATACACCTTTTAGGGTTACTGCTGAAAAGGGTCCCCCGTTACTAGGTTTTCTATCTCCAGCCAACATGCTAAGTTGGTTAAGTGTTTCCTAACCTAACCCCACCAGTCCGTTTAGTTTAGCATGTTCCATTTTGATTAAGTCTTTAGTCCACTTAATCCTAACAATCCTGACTCAGCCTTAATTGTCTTATTAAGGCCCTGACCTCTCACATTAGACAGGTATTGTTGTGGCTGCCTGTTGCCGGTTGGTTCCGGGGAGTCTTACGCCACAACTCAGTCTAACCTCGGGTCCTTATTGGGCTCCATGTTTAACCTCCCACATTGGATAGGTATTGTTGTGACTACTGGACAGCCGGGCGGTTCCGGGCAGGTTTACATCACAACTCAATCCAACCTCGGGTTAAACACATCGTATGTTCTACATTTACATATTTTGTCATTCTTCTTTATTTCTTATATGTAAATATTTGCGGCCCATTATTAAGTTAATGGTGTAAAGGTTACACCAATCATGGGCCCAACCCATACTTGAATTTGGGCCCTTCTATTTTATATTTTCATTCATTAATTAATTTTAACCCAACGTTATTTTCCCCCGTTTTACACGTCCGTTTATATACATTGGGCTTAGCCTTTTAAAGCCCAATTTAGCCATGCGAAAAGGGGAGGCTTATGGCGTATACACAAAGAGGGGAAAGTGAGCGCATGAACTTGCAATACGACGTTGGAAATACAAAATAGAAATTGGTGTACTTGCATAGTAGTGACTTATACTTTTGGTCATAAAACATAGGTGACATAAATCAAGGCATGTAAACTTGCATAGGTTTAACTACAACATGAACCTATATTCTTATTTAGGCATAATGTCAAACATAAGCATGTCATAAATATTTCTAGCATAAGCATAGCATAATGTCAAACATAAGCATGGCATAAATACTTTTAGCATAAACATGGCATGAACATAAACAAGTCATGTTCATAAGGTTTCTATATGTTTACAAAGGGGATACTTAGTTACTAACACAAAAACATAGATCAACTTAATTATGGTTTAAGTCTAATCATATAACGATAGTATAAATATACTTATGCATAAATATTCCTAATCATGGTGTTTGCTTTACACTTGCAAAAAGGGATTTTTGAGTCTAACCTAGCCATGTCTCACATATGTCATCATATAATCCTTGTTAACAACATTGAACTAATCATGGATTTCAATTATGCCAAATATCATTCATAGCCTAGCCATATTCATAAGTTTGCAAAAGCATGACTTAATACATGGATTATGGTGTCAAAATTCCAACATAGTTTCATATGAACTATAACAACCAAACTTGTTTCAATTACTTGCAAAATGATTTATGCACCAAAAATATACATCATGACGACATAATAACAAAGCCCCAAACTTGCATGAATTTCAATCAACTACATACATGTAGCTTCCCCATAGATTACATAATTTGCGCAATATTCCAAACGTATACTTGCATAGAACTACCGCATGTAGTTCTTTATAATGAATAACATAATTCAAGAATATCCAAACGTATATAAATTGATAAGAACGCACAAATATGAATTACTTCCATTGCCACAATTCAAGCATACACATCAACACAGTTGTTTATTTATACCAAAGTAATACTCTACTTACAATGGTTGTGGCGAATCCTCTAATTAAGAGATACGATTCCTTTGTTGAATTGATTGGCTTTAGGTTGCTTGAATTGCTTTAGGCTTAGAACTTTCTTCCTAATTCTCTCTCTAGTTGGCGGCTACTCTTAGTCGTTCCTCAGCAACATGGCGGCTATGTTCTTAATTTGAATGAATAGATTAGGGTTTAGTCTAGGGTTGTTTATATAGAGGTTAGGAATTGATTAGGACCATTGATGTTGCTAGGATAGATCGTAGCCATTCATTAGGAAGAGAGACCAATAAAAACCCGCCACCTAGCCCTAATGACAAAGCAGACCACAGAAATTCGACCAAACACAGACCTGGCCAGCCAGGTTGACTGGGCTCGACCAGGTCGACACCCCTGTCGACAGGGCTGTCGACAGCCCTGTCGACATGGGTAGCCCAGGTCGACAGCCCAGTCGACCTGGGTGGCCTAGGCGGGTGTTTATCCGCCCTGGCCCACTGGGCCCGAATTTTAATTATTTTATTCTGTTTGAATTTTAAATTTAATTCAAAACTTCCGAAGGCCATATCTTCTTCATACGGACTCCGTTTTTCGAAAACTCGGACTCTATTTCGCGTATTTTTCCGAGACGAACGCAATGGCGTATCCCGTTTCCCTTGGTTCTTTGATTTCAAATTAATTATACTTTAATTTGTTAATTTCACAGTTATAGAATTTTCGGGGTGTTACATTCTCCCCCACTTAAAAGGATTTCGTCCCCGAAATCTTCAAGTTAGGAGGAATGTATATCCTAACATCCAATCATCCATCTACTCATCCATCAAACACGAGCATCCATTGTCCTTAAAAGACTTCTAATGCTTCATGATCATATGCGAAGTGTGTGTGTACATGTACTTATCTAATGCAAAATCAGGCGGTCTACTGATTCAGTTGACCTCCTTAATGCGAATTATGTAAGTGCCATGAATCCATTATGTATGCAAATTTTCCTATTCATGATTCTACATGAGTGCACAATCATTCAATACAAATGCAACATCCACATGACAACACTTTAAAGTTCAACCACATATGAAAGCAAACATATATGCATATGCAATATGAAGTGACTGAGCCGATCTAAAACCTAGATTGTGTGTGTATATGCAACCACGAGCAACCACTAGCAATCACTTGCAACCACTTGCAACCATCATCCATAACATGTTTCAACTACATGTTTTCATCCAAAAAGATTCTACCTAAAGGATAAGGTCGAGGAAATATACCTAAAAAGATAGATAAAAGCGCAACTTAAGGAAAGAGAAAGATCAAGGATGTACCCTCGAACAGAAAAGGGTAGGCAGTACGTATTCTAGCTTCAGTTTCCCAAGTCGCGTCTCCCTCGGCGTCGCTCCACTGGACTTTGACGAGCTTGACTTCGCGGTTGCGTAGCTTCTTCACTTCCGTTCCTAAGATGCGGGTTGGAACTTTTCTTATGGTTGCTTCGCGTTCCACTTCGGCCTCTTCGAGGATATTTGGCTCTACCACTTCAGCGGACTCATGAAGACATTTTCGGAGATGTGAAACGTGAAAGACGTTGTGGACTCCAGCCAACTTCTCGGGTAGCTCTAATCTATAGGCCATTTTCCCAATTTTCTCGATGATAGGGAATGGCCCTACGAATCTTGGCGCTAGCTTTCCTGTGGTTCCTAAAAGAACAACGTTTCTTAGCGGTGATACCTTGAGAAAAACTCTGTCTCCAACCTCAAATTCAAGGTCGGTCCTCCTCTTGTCGGCATAAGACTTTTGTCTGTCTTGGGCCGTCTTCATCCTTCTTCGTATTAAGTCTACTTTCTCTGAGGTCTCTCGGATCATATCTGGTCCAAGTATAAGCTTATCAGTAGACTCCCACCAACAAGTGGGCGATCGGCACGGTCTTCCATATAAAGCTTCGAAGGGCGCCATTCCGATGGTTGCTTGATAACTGTTGTTGTAGGCAAATTCCACCAAAGGAAGGTGGTCTTCCCATGTCCCTCCGAAGTCAAGGACGCATAGCCTTAAAAGGTCTTCCAGAACTCTGTTCACTCTCTTTGTTTGGCCGTCGGTTTGGGGATGATAGGCTGTGCTCAAGCATAACTGCGTTCCTACTGCTTCTTGCAGACTCCGCCAAAACTCGCTGGTGAAGATGGGGTCTCGGTCACTAACAATGCTAGATGGTATTCCATGGAGTCGAACGATTTCCTTAAGGTAAAGTGATGCTAGGGATGAGGCAGTTCTTTTACTTTTGACAGGTAAAAAGTGGGCGCTTTTAGTAAGCCTATCCACTATTACCCAAATACTAGTGTTGCCTCTCCTAGACCTAGGCAGCCCATCGATGAAGTCCATTGAGATGCTATCCCACTTCCACTGCGGGACCTCCAGAGGATGTAGTAGTCCGCCAGGCTTTTACCGTTCCGCCTTAACCTGTTGGCACACCATACATTTAGAAACGAATTCTGCCACGTCCTTTTTCATGCCGTTCCAGAAGAAAGTCCTTTTTATGTCCTTGTACATTTTATCCCCGCCTGGGTGTATCGTCATCTTGGAGTGATGTGCTTCCTCGAGAACCTTCTTTATTAAATCGTTTGTCTGTGGGACGCATAGTCTTCCGTCTCGCCTTAGCAAACCCTTATCGTCAATGGAGTATCTGTTGAGGTGACTTGAAGTCTCACCCCTAATTAGCCTATCTATTATTTCCACAAGTTGAGGGTCTTCGCGTTGTGCTGTCCCTACCGAATCCACTAAAGTTGGGCGCACTTCGAGAGATGCTAGCAAGCCTGGTACGAAATCGGAGGAGGGCCTAAAGTCGAAGCTGGCTATAAACTCTAGGCTTTGTCTTTCAACAAACAATGGGCTTAGGGTCAATTTCTTTCGGCTCAACGCGTCTGCCACTACGTTGCCTTTGCCCGGAGTGTAGGAGATTTCGAAATCGTACGAGGCAAGAAACTCCATCCATCTTTGTTGCCTCAAGTTAAGATCCTTCTGCGAGAAAAGATATTTCAACGATTTATGGTCAGTGTAAAGTTCGAACTTCTCACCTAGGAGATAGTGTCGCCAAGACTTGAGTGCAAAGACGATGGCGGCTAACTCAAGATCGTGGGTTGGGTAGTTCTTTTCATGCACCTTCAACTGCCTCCCGCCATAAGCTACTACCCTTCCTTCTTGCATTAAGACGACGCCTAACCCTGTCCCACATGCATCCGTATAAACAGTGAACATCTTGCTCCCATCTGGCAGCGTCAAAACTGGGGCTGTTGTAAGAGCCCTTTTTAGTCGTTGGAAAGCAAACTCGCAATCCAAGTCCCAATTGAACACTAGATTCTTCTTAGTCAATTTCGTGAGCGGAGCTGAGATTTTCGCAAAATCCCTTATAAATTTTCGATAGAAACCTGCTAGTCCTAGAAAGCTTCGGACCTCAGTTGCATTCCTTGGTGTCTTCCAATCCTGTACCGCCACTACCTTCGCAGGGTCCACCGCTAACCCTTGTTTGGATACTATGTGCCCAAGGAACCTCACCTCTTCTCTCCAAAAGTGGCATTTGGAGAATTTGGCTTTTAGTTGATGGACTCGCAAAGTTTCCATGATTGCCCTTAAGTGTTGAGCATGTTCCTCTTCACTTTTTGAGAAGATAAGGATATCATCTACGAAGACCACTACGAATTTGTTGAGGAAATCTCTAAATACCCTACTCATCAGGTCCACGAAGTAAGCAGGTGCATTTGTCAAGCCGAAAGGCATGACAAGCCATTCAAAGAAGCCGTCTGGGGTTCTGAACGCCGTTTTATCGATGCTATCTTCAGCCACCCTTAGCTGATGAAAACCGGTTGCTAAATCGAGTTGGGAGAAAACAGACGCTCCTACAAGCTGGTCAAATAAATCGTCAATTCTAGGGAGAGGGTGCCTATTCTTTTTCGTTAGCTTGTTGAGCTCCCTATAGTCAACACATAGACGGAGTGAACCATCCGCCTTTGTAGCGAACACCACTGGAGCGCCCCATTCTGAAATGCTCCTCCTAATGAACCCCTTTTCTAGAAGCTCTTTAATCTGTTTACTGAGCTCTTTCCTTTCTCGTGGAGCCATATGTCTAACGGGCAATGCAACGGGCTTTGCATTATCTACAAGATATATGCGGAAGTCTATTTCCCGCTTCGGAGGCAAGCCCTTCACCTCTTCGAAGACATCCGGATATTCCCGGACCACTCTAACTGATTTCAAATTTTCAACAGAGGCATCTAGCGATTCAAGATAACTAAGCATAACCGCATACGAGGGATTACAAGAAATTTCCAAAGTATTACCGAGCTGGGTTAGGAGCCTAACAACCCTTTTCTCACAATCAAGGATGGCCCCATTACGGGATAGCCAATCCATACCCAAAATCAAACCATACCCCGAAAAGCCCAAAACAAAGGCACTACATTGAAATTCAACACTTAGAATAGAAATTTTCAATCCCACACAGATCATAGACAAATGAGCTGGGCCCCCTATTGGGTTTGAAACAATTAAGGGGTCCTCTACCATACTAGTTTTTAGGTGCAGAGATTCTACTAAAGCAGACGAGATAAAGGAGTGTGATGCGCCGGAATCAAATAAAGTGCGAACGGGGTGATCATAAAGATAAATTACGCTTTCTACAGAAGTATTTATACCTCGCTGTTGCAATGGTGGCGCTTCTAGCACATGAACCTGTGCCCCTGGGGTGGATCCAGCGCCCTGCCCCTGTCCTCGTTTCTTTGGGCAGTCCTTAGCCCTGTGGCCTGTCTGACCGCATGAAAAGCACCCACCATTCTCCTTGGCCTTCTTTTTCCGGCAGTCCTTTACTAAGTGCCCCACTTTGCCACAGAAATTGCACTTCCTTTTCTCTTTGTTGCCTTTTCCGCCTTTCTTAAAGTCCGCCTTCTTAGGCTGCAAACCCTCTTTCTTCTTGCCCTTATCCTCTTCATTCAGCAATGCCATTTGCACCAATCTTTCATACGTGGCCCCCATGGGTATATGGGTCATGGCCAAACTGTGTAATGGCTCATTTAACCCTTTGACGAAACGGAGAGCCTTCTTGTGCGGGGTGTTGACTAGGTCAAGCCCAAACCTAGCCAGCTCATCGAACTGATTCACATATTCTCTGACAGTCTTGTCTCCTTGCTTAAGAAATAAGAATTTTTCCAACTGCAAACTTCTTTCCGCATCTGAGAGAAATTTGGTCTCAAACCTTGCCCTAAAGTCCTCCCATGTCTCCACTGGTCTTTCAGCATTAGTGACTTCCCACTAGTAGGAAGCCTCGCCCTTCAATAGCCACACTGCCAACTGTACTTTTTGTCTATCTTCTACCTCAAAGATGATGAATAGGTCCTCCGTTTCTTTCAGCCAATTTCTAGCTGCTACGAAGGACTCAGTTCCATGGAAATCCCTTCCTCCCATAGCTTTAAAATCTTTACATATCTTAGCAAAAGTGTTTCCCCGAGGAGGAGGTGGAGGAAAAGGTGCTGCTGCAGCTGGATGATTTCCTTCAGCTGGGGGAGGAGGAACGGTAGGACCTGGCTGAGTGGCCCTTGCTTCTAAGAACCGTCTAAACCAACCAGGTATTGGCACCCCTTCAGGCAAGTTAAGATCTTGGGACATGCTGAAACAAAAAGGATAGATTCAAAACGAAGGATAAGAGATAGTACCTATGGCTTTGGGGAGTGGACTTTGCCTTAAAATAAAATAAAATAATATTTTTCTTTTAAAAATGCTTCTTTAAATTTTCTTTTTGAAAATAATTTTTCAAAACTTTTTATCTTATCTGGTAAACCTATGCTCTGATACCAAGTGAAACACCCCACCTCCGTTAGGGTCACTCTCAAAGGGAATGCCCTAATTTTGGTGGAGGTTTATAAGTACAAGTCACAGAAGTACAAGACAGATATAAGAACACATATTTGTAAACAGCGGAAGAACAACAAACTTTATTTCATAAAGTCAAATACGTGTTACAACAACATCCTTTCCAAAAACACAACATAACACTTTCATAATCTGTCTTGAGTACATTATTTAAAGAAGCATAAAAAAACATAGATAAACTGCAAAAGCCCCATAGTGGATTGTCCAAAGCCATAGTTCAAAACAGGAAAGTCCAAGCAATACATTTCTCTTCTTCAAGCTGGATGTTGAGGTAGGTCAAGCTGCTGTGTTCCCTCCCTGAGGACCTTGGGGGGGGGAAACAGAAGAAAGAAGACGAAAGAAAAGTAGAGTCAGACATAAAGCCTGAGTAAGTCTAGTACTATTTTGTCTATGAATAAAGAACTGGGTATGATAAGTAATAACAAGAAGTGGGCAAACACTATAACTTGGTTAAGTTGTCTAGGGTCGAATATACTATCGTACCCCATGTTAATCTCTGAACCCATATACTAGTTTCCAATTTGCACCCCATAATCAGGGTGATGTGATCCATTCCATGATGATCGGCTCCTACTCGCGTAGTTACATGTGTCTTACGGCCCCCGATGTCTGTAGTTACCTATGCTGGTCCCACCATGGGGTGTATCAAGTCCCATAGTGGCAACCCGACACAACCTTAGAGTGCACAGGTATGCTACTGGTGTCCAGTGCCTTATTTTTCTGCGCCGGAGTGTGTGCACGCCCGCACTCCGTTAGAACCTACACTGCTACACCACCGCCGTCGATTTGACCTCTTACAATCAGCCCAGTAATCGTGCCCCACCCTGCCTAGTTTCAGGGTATCCTGATACACCTTTTAGGGTTACTGCTGAAAAGGGTCCCCCGTTACTAGGTTTTCTATCTCCAGCCAACATGCTAAGTTGGTTAAGTGTTTCCTAACCTAACCCCACCAGTCCGTTTAGTTTAGCATGTTCCATTTTGATTAAGTCTTTAGTCCACTTAATCCTAACAATCCTGACTCAGCCTTAATTGTCTTATTAAGGCCCTGACCTCTCACATTAGACAGGTATTGTTGTGGCTGCCTGTTGCCGGTTGGTTCCGGGCAGTCTTACGCCACAACTCAGTCTAACCTCGGGTCCTTATTGGGCTCCATGTTTAACCTCCCACATTGGATAGGTATTGTTGTGACTACTGGACAGCCGGGCGGTTCCGGGCAGGTTTACATCACAACTCAATCCAACCTCGGGTTAAACACATCGTATGTTCTACATTTACATATTTTGTCATTCTTCTTTATTTCTTATATGTAAATATTTGCGGCCCATTATTAAGTTAATGGTGTAAAGGTTACACCAATCATGGGCCCAACCCATACTTGAATTTGGGCCCTTCTATTTTATATTTTCATTCATTAATTAATTTTAACCCAACGTTATTTTCCCCCGTTTTACACGTCCGTTTATATACATTGGGCTTAGCCTTTTAAAGCCCAATTTAGCCATGCGAAAAGGGGAGGCTTATGGCGTATACACAAAGAGGGGAAAGTGAGCGCATGAACTTGCAATACGACGTTGGAAATACAAAATAGAAATTGGTGTACTTGCATAGTAGTGACTTATACTTTTGGTCATAAAACATAGGTGACATAAATCAAGGCATGTAAACTTGCATAGGTTTAACTACAACATGAACCTATATTCTTATTTAGGCATAATGTCAAACATAAGCATGTCATAAATATTTCTAGCATAAGCATAGCATAATGTCAAACATAAGCATGACATAAATACTTTTAGCATAAACATGGCATGAACATAAACAAGTCATGTTCATAAGGTTTCTATATGTTTACAAAGGGGATACTTAGTTACTAATACAAAAACATAGATCAACTTAATTATGGTTTAAGTCTAATCATATAACGATAGTATAAATATACTTATGCATAAATATTCCTAATCATGGTGTTTGCTTTACACTTGCAAAAAGGGATTTTTGAGTCTAACCTAGCCATGTCTCACATATGTCATCATATAATCCTTGTTAACAACATTGAACTAATCATGGATTTCAATTATGCCAAATATCATTCATAGCCTAGCCATATTCATAAGTTTGCAAAAGCATGACTTAATACATGGATTATGGTGTCAAAATTCCAACATAGTTTCATATGAACTATAACAACCAAACTTGTTTCAATTACTTGCAAAATGATTTATGCACCAAAAATATACATCATGACGACATAATAACAAAGCCCCAAACTTGCATGAATTTCAATCAACTACATACATGTAGCTTCCCCATAGATTACATAATTTGCGCAATATTCCAAACGTATACTTGCATAGAACTACCGCATGTAGTTCTTTATAATGAATAACATAATTCAAGAATATCCAAACGTATATAAATTGATAAGAACGCACAAATATGAATTACTTCCATTGCCACAATTCAAGCATACACATCAACACAGTTGTTTATTTATACCAAAGTAATACTCTACTTACAATGGTTGCGGCGAATCCTCTAATTAAGAGATACGATTCCTTTGTTGAATTGATTGGCTTTAGGTTGCTTGAATTGCTTTAGGCTTAGAACTTTCTTCCTAATTCTCTCTCTAGTTGGCGGCTACTCTTAGTCGTTCCTCAGCAACATGGCGGCTATGTTCTTAATTTGAATGAATAGATTAGGGTTTAGTCTAGGGTTGTTTATATAGAGGTTAGGAATTGATTAGGACCATTGATGTTGCTAGGATAGATCGTAGCCATTCATTAGGAAGAGAGACCAATAAAAACCCGCCACCTAGCCCTAATGACAAAGCAGACCACAGAAATTCGACCAAACACAGACCTGGCCAGCCAGGTTGACTGGGCTCGACCAGGTCGACACCCCTGTCGACAGGGCTGTCGACAGCCCTGTCGACATGGGTAGCCCAGGTCGACAGCCCAGTCGACCTGGGTGGCCTAGGCGGGTGTTTATCCGCCCTGGCCCACTGGGCCCGAATTTTAATTATTTTATTTTGTTTGAATTTTAAATTTAATTCAAAACTTCCGAAGGCCATATCTTCTTCATACGGACTCCGTTTTTCGAAAACTCGGACTCTATTTCGCGTATTTTTCCGAGACGAACGCAATGGCGTATCCCGTTTCCCTTGGTTCTTTGATTTCAAATTAATTATACTTTAATTTGTTAATTTCACAGTTATAGAATTTTCGGGGTGTTACATATAGTGAATTAAATGGTCGTGGAATTAAATAATGGTGAATATTTAAATAAATAATAAATTAAATAATATATTTAATTCTGAAATAATCAGAATTGGCTGGAATGGCAATATGATGTGAACTGGATCATCTGTGATATTTAATTCAGTTAAAATTGAATTTGAATAACAAATGTATTTAAATAACGGCATTTTGAATGTAGAATTATATTATAATTAAAAACGAGCTTGAAATGACGCTGCAGTTCGTAAATTGGTGATTTGAACTTCAATTGAATGTACAGGACTCGTTTTTAGCCGGATTTCTGTGAAACAAGAAATGTGTGGAGCAGGTGGAGTATATCTTTCTAGTGGAAGAGAAAAATCGGCATTTCGTCGTGTAGATTTTGAGTTACGTCCAAATCAAATTTTAGAAAAGATGCTGTGGAATTCCTTTATAATTTATAAAGGAATTATTTTTATTTTAAAAAGGAATTTCATTTTAAATCGAATATCGATTTAATCGGGATTTGAAATATCGAGTTATAAATTCATATAGGAAAATTCTAGAGCTGTATGGTATTCCACTGTGAATATATATACGATAATATTTATTTATAAATATTTAATTTAATTATATTTAAATATTTAAATGGGTCATCCAAGGCTTTAAAAATAGCCACTTTTGCAAACGAAGTCGGAATTCGACGAAACTAATTTTGTTGGATCCGCAATATTAAATTATTGCTAGATTTCAATTTCCGTGATTTTTGAAGTCAATATGTGGCCGTACGGATTTTTAGAGTGAAAAACAATCAGTATTTTTACCTTTAAAAATACGCTGTGTGAGCAAACAAAGTTGGAATTCGACGAAACCAGTTTTGTTGGGACCGTAATGTCGAACTCTAGTAGTATGTCCAGTTTCTTGATTTTTGGGTATCGTGTGCGATCATAGGAATTTGTAGAAGACGAAAAAAGGAGCGTTGACTAAAATAAAATATCTAAATAAAATATCTAGATATTTATGCCTCCTATAAATACCCTTAACAACTTCCCTTAAGACCTAATTTCATTTCCCTCTGGTCAAATTAATTCCGCCATTGTTTTGCTTACACAGAAAGAAAAATGGCAAACAAAAATTCAAAATAAAATACAAATAAAATCCCTAAAATGTTAAAGCTTATATATTTGAAGTCCCCTAGCCTTGCTCTCCGTCGCAGTACCAATTCTGAAGCGTTCGAACATCCTTCGAGTTCACTGAAAATCCAAAGGCAGTGCCTAGGGTTCGTTGTAGCAAGAAATATGGAGAGCTATTCGAGTTTTTTGAGGGCGTATTTGAGTTTGTGGCGTTGTATAGCTTGAGTTTATATTGATTGGTGGGGTTCCGTTCGAAAATTTGTCGCACTGTACTAGGCATTCAGCGGAGCTGGTGAAAGTCGCGACAGGATATGAATGTCGAGTGTTTCAAAATGGGTATGGGGAGGTGGAGAACGAGATGAGGAGAAGCAGGGTGGTGTTGATTTTGAGTTTCACTGAGAAACGAAGTGGCAAGGTTGGAAGAAGGATTCGGTAATGGAGTGTTGAGGAGTAGTGGCTCGGTGGCTGTCATCGTGGAAGAAAGGGGAGAGTATTCGGGTATTGGGTTTTCATGTAGGGGCGGTGGGCTTTTTGATAGGAAGTTGAGCCGGTGATAAATGGTTAAGCCCTATTTGAAATTAAACCTTTGTTTTGTTTTTATTTAAACTAGTGTTAACTTTAAAAATATGTAACTAAGTCATACGATATCAGAATCAGATGAAACAAGATCTGTTGGGATCGTATGGACGGTGGCTACACCATGGAGCTGACTAGGAGTGAATCCGAGCTCGTTACAATTTATGGTAAAATAAATTGTCCGTCTGAATCAAGCGATGGTTATCGTTATTAACGATGATCGTCCAATGTGAGTAAATCTCACTGACTCTGAACAGTTTATAATTTCATGTTGTATTTTTAGAACTGTTAGATATTGGCTGATTGACTATGTGTTGACTGTTTGATTGAACTGCTAGTCAGTTAGTTGAATTTCTATATTGATTCTATTTAACAGAATATATCATATGGAACTGAAAGTGATGTTGATTTTATTGTGTAACATCTGTGGATGCAGGGAGACAGGTTGGAGGAATCCGACTGGATCCCTCAATAGTTATTTTATTGTTTCCATATATTGTGATATATGATGGATTTTATAATCTGTGGTTGATTTTATGTGTTTGGACGATATTGGACATCGTGATTTGATATGTTGAATACCATAACATACCGAAATGTTAATAAGGGAATATTTTCAAAGTGATATTTGAAAATAAAATATTTATAAATGAAATATTTATAAATAAGAAATATTTATAAATTGGAATATTTATAAATAGGAGATATTTAGAAAAAGGGAAAACGTTATAAAAAGGAAACTGTTATAAGAAGGAAATCATTTTAAAGTGGAGAATCGTTACTAAAAGTAAATCTTTAAAAATGAATAAACGTTGTTAAAAGGGAAATCTTTATAAAGTGAATAAAGGAGTTAAATCGAATGTGGTATTCGAAAGGAGTTAAATCGAATATGGTATTCGAAAGGAGTTAAATCGAATATGGTATTCGAAAGTTAGTAAATCGAATTAGTTATTCGAAAGGGGTTAGTCGAGTCAAGTTAGTTGAATAGAGACAATCGAATATTTGTTATTCGAATACGAGTTAACCAGTTGGAGTTAATCAATTAGAGTTAACCAGTTAGAGTTAACCAGTTAGAGTTAATCAATTAAAGATAACCAGTTAGAGTTAAACCAGTTAGAGTTAATCAGTTAGAGTAAATCGAACTAGAGTTATTCAAATGAAGTTATCGAATATTAGTGATTCGAATAAAGTAAAAGGAGTTATCGAATATTAGTGATTCGAATAAAGTAAAAGGAGTTATCGAATATTAGTGATTCGAATAAAGTAAAAGGAGTTATCGAATATAGTTTATTCGAATAGAATTAAAGGGGTAAATCGAATATGGTTTATTCGAGTAGAGTTAAAAGGGTTATCGAATATAGTTTATTCGAAAGGAGTTAAGTGAAAAGAGTTAAATCGATTAGAGTAAATCAAACAGAGTTAATCAAACAGAGTTAATCGATAGAGTTGAATCGAATAGGAGTAAATAAATTAGTTGTTGTTATATTATTCGAGTTAGGAAATAAAAGTCATATTAAGGATAATGTATTTCGGATGTAGGAGATTATAACACCATTGTTATAATCACGTAAACTTGCAAAAGAAGGGGGTTCGTAAATAGAATCTGAGGGTTCGTAGGAAGTTTGTTAAAGAGTTAAAAGGTGAACTTTGTCTATTTCAAGGTTAGAAACGTGGTTCAGTTAAGGTCTGAGAGGTAGTATTACCCCAACTTGATTGACTTCATTTTTAACTAAGGAATGGTTAAGGTTCGATAGTGAAGGTGGGTTAAAGGAATTTAGTTAATAAGCGAAATGGTTTGAGTTGGCATAGCGATGTTTTATCTAAACATCTGTCTAAGTCCAATGAAGGAGTTTTGAAATGTTTTCCAAATAAGAACCAGAAATGTTTTCTGATATAGAAAACAAGAAATGGAAATGTTTTCCAATGGTAATAACATATATTTTATAAATTTAGAAAATAAGAAATGTTGAATATAGGGAAACAGGAGATGAAAAATGAACTAAGGAGATAAATGTTAAATGATGTTTGATCGATATAAATTTCTGTCTGGAAATAATATCGTTGTTTGCACACCTGTTTTTCTTTGATAGTTAAATCACAGAATATCGAAGTTTTGACCATTTTAATGTTGTTAATATGGAGAGACCGGTTGGATTATTATCCAAAGAACCACTCTGTATTGGCGTAAGCGTTGCGAATCATATATGCCAAAGATGATTGAAGACAGAGTAAAGTGCAAGGGCTATTGTATAAATCTTAGATAACAGTGCCTAAGATGTATATACTGAATAGTGCCTTCGGTTCATCCTGTTCCTGGATGACTTGTATGGATGAATGTCTGATAAAGCATTTCCAGAAAGGTCACGTACATTGATTTCTTCAACCGTACCAAGAGTGGAAGCGGAGAAGGAAACTTCTTTAGCTAACACGTAATGTACTATTGTAGACGTCAATTAGTGATTTTCGATGGATCTGACAATGTGGCATTTAAAGTGAATCTGGTGTGATGATAAAGCGTAGCTTCTAGCCTCACATCCGGTAAATGACAGAAATCGGGCAAGTAGCATGGCTATGTAGGTCGCACCTATTAGGGTGTATAATCACGTGATCTAGAGTTTCATTTACTTATAAAAATCTATTGTTGATGTTGTCCCATTCGGGAAACGATTGCTGATCCCAACCGTTGGTGATATACATTCGATACACTCAAGCGAAATGAGTGGTCGGTCATGTGTGGCCGGGTTGCAAGATGTTCTTGTTGAATCCAGCGTATTCCTTTCTAGAGGTACACTAGCAAAAGGTGGTTCCATACCTTGTCATAGTTGGAAATCCATTACCCAATACGTGCTTGCGGTTTTGATTGTATATTATATATGTAGAACGTGAGATGAAAGCGTTTCTGCTAGATGATTATCATATTATGGTTGATAGACATTATTATAATATTAAAAGGTTTTTGATATAAAGATATTTGGATTCTCATAAGGGAAAAACCCGTTCCGTTATACGACGTGGTCTTATGAGATATCGTTTACTTGTTCAACCTGTTTTATACTGTTTTACTCATACCAGTCCCATGACTGACCCGGAGTTTATTTTGTTGTTTTCCCTAAACTCTTGGGTTCCCAATTTTGTACGGGCAGTCAAGTAGTCGGGATTAACAGATACTTGAAGTGCTGGAGCAGAAGGCTTCAAGATCATATAGCTATAGTTTATTTCGGCTGTGTTGTAAGTGCTGTACTTTAAAAATGATGTATATTCAAGTACAAAGTTATATTTCAAAGTTATGTTATATATTATATGTTATTCGTTCCACTGTGAGATTCGTTTTACTCTGATGTTGTGTTGTTCTTCTTCTATTCTAAGTTTTCTATCTTATCTTTGCTCACCTTCTGTTTTCTTTCTATTAATTTCCTGATTTTCAGTTTAATTTGGGGTTGGACTTGTGTTTTTGGTCAGCTCAGATTGGACCGGAATTTTGGGTCATTACAGTTGGTATCAGAGCTTAAGTTAAGCGAATTACCTTGGCTCTGTGGCGTGACTCAGTAGAGACAGGGTTAGTAATACTCTAGATTGAGTTGAGTGTATATATACGAGTGAACGTATTTGTTATTGATATAAAAATTTGTTTTATATTGTGAAGATTTATTGGTTGAGTTGTTTATGGGTTCTGGTCGATCAGTTTGATCCACTGTATCGGTAGGAGTTACTAAACACTCGAATACGATGGGCCGTCACGATATGTTTTGAAAGGTGGGTAAATTAAAATAAGTTTACCCAAGGTATATCTTGATATAGAGAAGATATATACATCAAAATTATAATATAATGGATATATTGGTTGTTATTATAATCGAGTAAGATTATAAATTAAATGGTTATGTAAATAACCAAATCAGAATTCATATAAGTGAAATACGTGAATCAGAGGAGTTAAATCTGAAATTTAAGCCAGAAATCGAATTAAAATTCTGGAAAATTGGATAAGTGTTTGTAAATGGATTTGGATTAAAAGAATAAGGAAAATTTAAGATACTAGGAGATTTTAAATTGTTTTACAAGCAGTCTGAATTATATTTGGAAATAAATTTCAAAGTGGAAATGTTTAGAAATGGTTTTATAGTATTGAACTCACTTCGATCGCTGGAAAATAGATTCCGATGATGACAGCTGCATCATCAGTATTCATTTTCGAGTTGTAAGTGACAAATTACTACCAGAGATACTATTTTGAATTTGTTTTGGGAAAGACAAGTTGTGTTGAATTTCAAAATGGGATTTATAATAAAGAATGAATAAAGAAAGTTTGAATATATAGAATTTGAATATAGAAATTCAAATGGGGTTTGAATATAGAATTCAAATGGAATTCAAATATAGGATTTGAATATATAGAATTTGAATATAGAATTCAAATGGAATTTAAACTATAGAATTTGAATATATAGAATTTGAATAGAATTTGAATAGAAGTTGATAATAGAATTTGAATAATAGAAGCGATATAAAATTTGAATAGAAATTGAATAAAATTAACTACGTAAAAGAGGAATTAGTTAATCGAGTTTTGAATTTGAAGTTGAACTTTGAAAGGTGAATTGGATTTGTAAATGGATATTCGAAATCGAATATAGAACTTAAATTTGAAATTTGGATTCAAATTAGTTAATAAGAAAGTTAAAATATATTTGACCATGTCATGTTCAAATATAAAAGTGAAATAGACTAAAGAGTTAATTAACAAATTAATTAATGAATTGAGTTAAAACGATCATGTATAGCTAAAATAGATTGAGCAGGTATAAATATACATGAGATAGGTATGGATAAGGTATGAAGGTATATAAATAGAATGCTCAACGAAAAGGTATGTATTTAATTCATATATGAGATTTTATGCGTCGTATCGGCTACCCACTTGAATTTTTCTTTTTCTTTTGGATTGGTGAGGGCCATGGGAGGCTATTTGAAATATCCTGATGCTCCTAGTACAAAGGAGGTTATGACGAATTTTTCTGGGAATTTAATGAGTTTTTAAGATAATTTGATAGTTAGAAATCAACGTATCGGTATATATATAGAAGTCGATAAGGAAACGAACATAGAAATAGAATAGTAAAATCAAAAAGGAAGGCTAAGAATAAAATCTAGTAAGAACAGAAAGAGGAAGCGTATACGGGTTTAAAAGTGAATAAGTAGTTGTATGGTATTGATTATTCGAGTAAATAGTCATATCTGTTTTGACGTTATAAATGTTATTCAGTCAAGGTCTGAGAGGTAGTTATACCCCAACTTGATTAATTTCATTATTAACAAATAAATAGTAAGATTTCAGGCTCGAAGATCAATGTTGAATAAGGGTTAGTTGAATATAGTATTTGGGTTGTCGTAACGATATTTTACACAACATCCGTTTTAACCCAAATAAGTGTAAGCTTGGAAATATAATAAAGAATATTTCCTAAGTATAGGAATAAACGAGATCAGAAAAGAGATAAGTAATTGGAATATTTTCCAATTATAAGTAGCATATATTTTCTAAAGTTTAGAAAATAAAGGAAGACGATATTCAGAAATGTTTTCCAAATAACGTAAAAGGCCAATATGGTTATTGAAAATATTTGGTTAACAAATGTTGATAAAGAAATAGAGAAGTGATTTAAATAATGGAATATTAATTAAGGGCTCAGTGACATGTTCAAAAAGGAAAATTTGATTTTGAAAAGAGTAAACTGTTTAAAAACTCCCAGGGAAAGGCTGTTTGAATTAAAAACAAATTTAACAGAAATTTGTGAAAGCAAATTTGAATTAAAGTAAAGCCAGTAAAGTGGTAACTGAGGTTGAATTAGAATGATATCAAGACAAATTGGATCGTGAGATTCAGATTTGAAGTGTAATGTGATAATCAAGTTAAGAGTTGGGAATCGAGAAGAAACTCGAGTTGAAATGATATTTGGCTCGGACATAAACGGATGGTTGTGTTGTAGATAAAAGCAGATTGGAATTTGACTGGGATAACAATGGTATATGCTGAGTTGATAGCATATGGAAGTGATAGAGTTGATATGCCCAACAAAAAGGTACAAGTTTATATTTCTATTGGATATATGATTTATGAGCCGAATTGGGAAGCCGCCTGGCTGTTTGATTTTCTTTTGGGTTGGAGAAGGCCCAGAGAGGCGAGTTGGAGTTGGATCTATTGACCAGTACAAAGGAGGTGCTGGCGAAATTTTTCCAAAAATTAAGGCATTAGAAAATTTTCAGGATTTTTGAAAATTTTCGTTGATAAGAATTAATAATTTAACTGAAATTAAATTTGTTCAGTTGAAACGGAAGTTAAGATGTGAACAAATATGTTCTAACTAGTCGATAGGGTCGTTCTCTACCTTAGCAATTTCGAGGACGGAATTATTTTAAGTGGGGAAGATTGTAATGACCCGCATTGGTAGAGGTATTATAATTAATTAATTTAATTATATAAATAGTGATATAGTGAATTAAATGGTCGTGGAATTAAATAATGGTGAATATTTAATTAAAATAATAAATTAAATAATATATTTAAATCTGAAATAATCTGAATTGGCTGGAATGGCGATATGATGTGAACGGGATCATCTGTGATATTTAATTCAGTTTAAAATTGAATTTGAATAACGAATATATTTAAATAACAGCAGTTTGAACATAGAATTATATAATAATTAAAAACGAGCTTGAAATGGCGCTGCAGTTCGTAAATTGGCGATTTGAACTTCAACTGAATGTACAGGATTCGTTTTTAGCCGGATTTCTGTGAAATAAGAAACGTGTGGAGCTCGTGGAGTATATCTTTCTAGTGGAAGAGAAAAATCGGGATTTCGTCGTGTAGATTTTGAGTTACATCCAAATCAAATTTTAGAAAAGTCATTGTGGAATTCCTTTATAATTTATAAAGGAATTATTTATATTTTAAAAAGGAATTTCATTTTAAATCGAATATCGATTTATTCGGGATTTGAAATGTCGAGTTATAAATTCATATAGGAATATTCTAGAGCTGTATGGTATTCCACTGTGAATATATATACGATAATATTTATTTATAAATATTTAATTTAATTATATTTAAATATATTTATATATTTAAATGGGTCATCTAGGGCTTTAAAAATAGCCATTTTTGCAAACGAAGTCGGAATTCGACGAAACTAATTTTGTTGGATCCGCAATATTAAATTATTGCTAGATTTCAATTTCCGTGATTTTTGAAGTCAGTATGTGGCTGTATGGATTTTTGAGTGAAAAACAGTCAGGATTTTTACCTTTAAAAATACGCTGTGTGAGCAAACAGAGTCGGAATTCGACGAAACCAATTTTGTTGGGACCGTAATGTCAAACTCTAGCAGTTTGTCCAGTTTCTTGATTTTTGGGTATCGTGTGCGATCATAGGAATTTGTAGAAGATGAAAAAGGAGCGTTGACAAAAATAAAGTATCTAAATAAAATATCTAGATATTTATGCGTCCTATAAATACCCTTAACAACTTCCCTTAAGACCTCCCTCTGGTCAAATTAATTCCGCCGTTGTTTTGCTTACACAGAAAGAAAAATGGCAAACAAAAATTCAAAAGAAAATACAAATAAAATCCCTAAAATGTTAAAGCTTATATATTCGAAGTCCCCTAGCCTTGCTCTCCGTCGCAGTACCAATTCTGAAGCGTTCGAGCATCCTTCGAGTTCACTGAAAATCCAAAGGCAGTGCCTAGGGTTCGTTGTAGCAAGAAATAGGGAGAGTTATTCGAGTTTTTTGAGGGCGTCTTTGAGTTTGTGGCGTTGTATAGCTCGAGTTTATATTGATTGGTGGGGTTCCGTTCGAAAAAAATTCGCACTGTACTATGCTTTCAGCGGAGCTGGTGAAAGTCGCGACAGGAGATGAATGTCGAGTGTTTCGAAATAGTTATGGGGAGGTGAAGAACGAGATGAGGAGAAGCAGGGTGGTGTCGGTTTTGAGTTTCACTGAGAAATGGAAGAAATGGAGAACGAGATGAGGAAGAAGGATTCGGTAATGGAGTGTTGAGGAGTAGTGGCTGTCATCGTGGAAGAAAGGGGACCGTATTCGGGTATTGGGTTTTCATGTAGGGGCGGTGGGCTTTTTGATAGGAAGTTGGGCCGGTGATAAATGGTTAAGCCCTATTTGAAATTAAACCTTTGTTTTATTTTTATTTAAACTAGTGTTAACTTTAAAAATATGTAACTAAGTCATACAATATCAGAATCAGACGAAACAAGATCCGTTGGGATCGTATGGACGACGGCTACACCATGGAGCTGACTGGGAGTGAATCCGAGCTCGTTACAATATATGGCAAAATAAATTGTCCGTCTGAATCAAGCGATGGTTATCGTTATTAACAATGATCGTCCAATGTGAGTAAATCGAACTAACTCTGAAAAGTTTATAATTTCATGTTGCATTTTTAGAACTGTTAGATATTGGCTGATTGACTGTCTGTTGACTGTTTGATTGAACTGCTAGTCGGTTAGTTGAATTTCTATATTGATTCTGTTTAACAGAATATATCATATGGAACTGAAAGTGATGTTGATTTTATTGTGTAACATCTGTGGATGCAGGGAGATAGGTTGGAGGAATCCGACTGGATTCCTCAATAGTTATTTTTATTGTTTTCATATATTGTGATATATGATGTAATTTATAATCTGTGGTTGATTTTATGTGTTTGGACGATATTGGACATCGTGATTTGATATGTTGAATACCATAACATACCGAAATGTTAATAAGGGAATATTTTTGAAGTGATATTTGAAAATAAAATATTTATAAATGAAATATTTATAAATAAGAAATATTTATAAATTGGAATATTTATAAATAGGAGATATTTAGAAAAAGGGAAAATGTTATAAAAAGGAAACTGTTATAAGAAGGAAATCATTTTAAAGTGGAGAATCGTTACTAAAAGTAAATCTTTAAAAATGAATAAACGTTGTTAAAAGGGAAATCTTTATAAAGCGAATAAAGGAGTTAAATCGAATATGGTATTCGAAAGGAGCTAAATCGAATATGGTATTCGTAAGGAGATAAATCGAAATGGTATTCGAAAGTTAGTAAATCGAATTAGTTATTCGAAAGGGGTTAGTCGAGTCAAGTTAGTTGAATAGAGACAATCGAATATTTGTTATTCGAATACGAGTTAACCAGTTGGAGTTAATCAATTAGAGTTAACCAGTTAGAGTTAATCAATTAAAGATAACCAGTTAGAGTTAAACCAGTTAGAGTTAAACCAATTAGAGTTAATCAGTTAGAGTAAATCGAACTAGAGTTATTCAAATGGAGTTATCGAATATTAGTGATTTGAATAAAGTAAAAGGAGTTATCGAATATTAGTGATTCGAATAAAGTAAAAGGAGTTATCGAATATTAGTGATTCGAATAAAGTAAAAGGAGTTATCGAATATAGTTTATTCGAATAGAATTAAAGGGGTAAATCGAATATGGTTTATTCGAGTAGAGTTAAAAGGGTTATCGAATATAGTTTATTCGAAAGGAGTTAAGTCAAAAGAGTTAAATCGATGAGAGTTAATCAAATAGAGTTAATCGATAGAGTTGAATCGAATAGGAGTAAGTAAATTAGTTGTCGTTATATTATTCGAGTTAGGAAATAAAAGTCATATTAAGGATAATGTATTTCGGATGCAGGAGATTAAAACACCATTGTTATAATCACGTAAACTTGCAAAAGAAGGGGGTTTGTAAATAGAATTTGAGGGTTCGTAGGAAGTTTGTTAAAGAGTTAAAAGGTGAACTTTGTCTATTTCAAGGTTAGAAACGTGGTTCAGTTAAGGTCTGAGAGGTAGTATTACCCCAACTTGATTTACTTCATTTTTAACTAAGGAATGGTTAAGGTTCGATAGTGAAGGTGGGTTAAAGGAATTTAGTTAATAAGCGAAATGGTTTGAGTTGGCATAGCGATGTTTTATCTAAACATCTGTCTAAGTCCAATGAAGGAGTTTTGAAGTGTTTTCCAAATAAGAACCAGAAATGTTTTCTGATATAGAAAACAAGAAATGGAAATGTTTTCCAATGGTAATAACATATATTTTATAAATTTAGAAAATAAGAAATGTTGAATATAGGGAAACAGGAGATGAAAAATGAACTAAGGAGATAAATGTTAAATGATGTTTGATCGATATAAATTTCCATCTGGAAATAATATCGTTGTTTGCACACCTATTTTTCTTTGAAAGTTAAATCACAGACTATCGAAGTTTTGACCATTTTTACGCTGTTAATATGGAGAGACCGGTTGGATTATTATCCAAAGAACCACTCTGTATTGGCATAAGCGTTGTGAATCATATATGCCAAAGATGATTGAAGACGGAGTAAAGTGCAAGGGCTATTGTATAATTCTTAGATAACAGTGCCTAAGATGGATATACCGAATAGTGCCTTCGGTTCATCCTGTTCCTGGATGACTTGTATGGGTGAATGTCTAACAGAGTATTTCCAGAAAGGTCACGTACATTGATTTCTTCAACCGTACCAAGAGTGGAAGCGAAGAAGGAAAATTCTTTAGCTAACACGTAATGTACTGTTGTAGACGTCAATTAGTGATTTTCGATGGATCTGACAATGTGGCATTTAAAGTGAATCTAGTGTGATGATAAAGCGTAGCTTCTAGCCTCACATCCGGTAAATGACAGAAATCGGGCAGGCAGCATGGCTAAAGTCGGTCGCTCCGAAGTAGGGTGTATAATCACCTGATCTAGAGTTTCATTTACTTCTAAAAATCTATTGTTGATGTTGTCCCATTCGGGAAATGGTTGCTGATCCCAACCGTTGGTGATATACATTCGATACACTCAAGCGAAATGAGTGGTCGGTCATGTGTGGCCGGGTTGCAAGATGTTCTTGTTGAATCCAGTGTATTCCTTTCTAGAGGTACACTAGCGAAAGGTGGTTCCATACCTTGTCATAGTTGGAAATCCATTACCCAATACGTGCTTGCAGTTTTGATTGTATACTATATATGTAGAACGTGAGATGAAAGCGTTTCTGCTAGATGATTATTATATTATGGTTGATAGACATTATTATAATATCAAAAGGTTTTTGATATAAAGATATTTGGATTCTCATAAGGGAAAAACCCGTTCCGTTATACGGCGTTGTCTTATGAGATATCGTTTACTTGTTCAAACTGTTTTAAACTGTTTTACTCATACCAGTCCCATGACTGACCTAGAGTTTATTTTGTTGTTTTCCCTAAACTCTTGGGTGCCCAATTTTGTACGGGCAGTCAAGTAGTCGGGATTTACAGATACTTGAAGAGCTGGACCAGGAGGCTTCAGGATCATATAGCTATAATTATTTTCCGCTGTGTTGTAAGTGCTGTACTTTGAAAATGATGTATATTCAAGTACAAAGTTATATTTCAAAGTTATTTTATATATTATATGTTATTCGTTCCGCTGTGAGATTCGTGTTACTCTGATGTTGTGTTGTTCTTCTTCTTCCATTCTAAGTTTTCTATCTTATCTTTCCTCACCCTCTGTTTTCTTTCTATTAATTTCCTGATTTTCAGTTTAATTTGGGGTTGGACTTGTGTTTTTGGTCAGCTCAAATTGGACCGGAATTTTGGGTCATTACATGTTATATTATATATTGCTATATATATAGACTCGATATTAGTGAGTTACACTAGTGTGGTAGCATTTTTTGTAGATTGTTATGTTTGTTTTAGTCCTTGATGGAATTTTGAAGGACGAAATTCTTTCAAGGACGCGGGATGTAATACCTCTATTTTTAGCAAACATTATTCAAGAGATTTAATAAGATAGATTAAATGACAATAAAGTAGTAAAATATTGAGAAGATATCTGTGATTAATAAAATTGGATTGGCTTAGCAACTAACCAATGCAATAAGGCATAAGAAGATGGTTTATGAGAGGGAAAAAGTTGGAAACATATAACCTCATAATAAACATAACCTTACACTCTTTTGCTCATCCATTTTATTTCTAAAAACTGTAACACCCTACACTTTTCTAAGCCCGAATTTCGACAAAAATCGAAACTCCGACTCAACCAAGTACGGAGAGTATAAATATGGCACCTACAAATAGTGAGCATGAGCATAATCAGATTAAAATTAAACTAACTCATAGCGAAGGCAAAATAAGACAACTAATTCCAACTAAGGCGACCACTTTAAAGCATATCGCCACATCGATATCGAGCATAAGAGAACGAGACCCGAAAACCGAACTAAACACCTGTTAAGACCTGTCTACCCTAAGATAAACTTAAGAATTGTTATGAGGAAGGGGGTCAAAAAAACAAGTCCTAGTAAGTAGAATATGTATAACATTGTCTACAATTTACAAATGTATTCCTTTTGGTAAGAACCAAAATATTTGTCCTACAAGGCTATTAATTCTAACTAAACCTTGTAAAGTTTTGATGCATGAAGACAAACTAACATACCCTAAAGGTAGTATCCCTAAACATAATGATATCGCAATACTGAGATAGAACATTTATGCATAAGTATAAAGCATTTAAACTACCATTCAACCAATTACCAAAGACTAAGAGGTGGGGTCCCAACTACTCACTCTATTGTAAGGAAGTTAATTATTTCTATGCAGCCACTTAAGACCTCACTATCAATATAAGATAAGGGTGGATCCTTCCGACCACTTAAGACCCAAAGCGGACCTATCAATCACTTAATGCCTTACTCGGTGGTTTACTCTACACTAATATAAATTTTAGGACACTAGCTACTAAGTCCTACTAATTTAAGGCTTCCATCATTCACGCATATACCCAAAAACCCGCATAAGGCGAAAGATGGTAACCGACCGCTTATTACTTATAGGATAAGTTGACGACATCTCGTCAGTTACGACCTTCCCCCGGTGGACCTTTATGTTACTATATAGCTGATCTTATTGCATAACCCCCTAGCTACTTAATACTTCTCGTAGGATAGGCAGACTTATGGTACCTCTGTAGCGGTCATTTAATACCTAATCCCAAGATGGACTCTCACCCTTGTCACTTACTACCTAAAGGAAGCGGATCTACGCAGGGATTAGCAAACTCGTACCCAAAATCCATTTAATACTACTTATTTACGGGGAGGCGAGCTACACGATCACTTAAAACCCTTTTAGGGGTGGATCTAACTACTTAATACCTTAAATCCCGAAGCAGGTTACGCTCACGAATCATTCCCTTAATGGTTACTTCTTTTGGAGAACCTATTTTAGGAAATAATTCTTGCTATGAAATTAACTATCGTTCCGAGTTCCTACGGCTAATGATATCTCACATTAGTTATACATATATCCGACTATTGGAAAGTGTAGACTTCTATCGAATAAGGCAACTGACCTCGCACCATTACCCTACTAAGGCCAATTCTTATTTCTAACTATATCAATTCTCTTTAACTAGAATAGAATAAGGAAAACTATAACTTCCTAATCTAGGATGTTTAATTATTTGATTCCTTATTGGAGTTAGCATTTATTACGGCAATCAATTTTCATTAATCCCCTTTAATTCTATTTATTACTATTATTTATATTACCTCCCATGAATGACCCTAATGGTCATATTTCCTAAGGCATCAATTAACCTATTTAATGCCATGTATATCAATCCCATTAATATGATATTTTAATTATTGTAACTCTCAAATACTACTATAAATTTAATTTTGTTTAATTCTTATTTTAACATATGTGTATAAGTTTAGTAATTACTTGAGAGGACCCAAACTCACCCTTACGGGAAAGCCCGAATTGAATTGAGAACACAACAAATCAGAACACAAATAGAAGAACATTTCATTGCTTATTAGAACAATTTACATCAGAGTACAGGAATATATCAGAGTATGAATGAATATTACATAGAAATATATCAGAGATTTAAAATACAAAGCAGCGGAAATAAAATGTATAAATACAATGCGTAGCGGAAAAAAACAACTGACACAACTAAAAGGCATATACGGATACAAAGCTTTCTGAATATAGCTCTAGCTGTAATCCAGGATCCTGGAAAGAGAAATCTGCAAAACCAAAACTCCTAACTGCCCGTACAGAAAATATAGGCACCCAAAGTTTAGGTTAAAACAATAAACTCCAAGTCAGTCATGGGACTGGTGTGAAAACTAAAAAAGTTATTTAAAACTTTACTTTTAAAACAGGGTAAATCAAGGGACCACGCCGTATAACATGGAACAAGTTTACCCCCAAGAATACTAGTGTCTAAAACAAACAGCGCAATGCTAAATAAAGAAAAATGAAGCTATTATCAGACTCAGGTCCCATCATACAATGAACGCAGTCGAGGATAGAGTTTTACCTTATAATAGCAAAATATGCTTGGTACATTTTAAAACAAATTTTTTACTATTACTATAAGTGAAGAAATCAACTTCAAATATAATTGTATCAATCATAGACGGCATGAGCGCCCTATCCCACTATGTCGCCATATATAGTATACAACTAAAACCGTAAAATGTCGTACTGGAAATTTGGATTTCCATACTTGTGGCTCTTGATTCGAAAGATCTATCACGTAGTGCAATACCCAATAGTTTACGTCGCATGCATGCGAAAACACCATAATGCACATCCGCACTATCCAGGAAACAAGTTATTGCGGCTTACGTCTAAGCATTGGAAAACACTGCTAACTCTATCCATCTAGGAATCGGGGGTGTACCCTATCCCTACTGGTGTGGGGCGACCACACCCAGTATCACCTCGGTCGACCGAATCCATGACAACCCGTAGGATGTCTATCCTCATCTCTAAAGTATACTAATCTAACCATCAGTTTACCACCATACCGGTGTGTGAGGCTTGCGAATTAACGTTACACAAAGTTGTGCTATTTCAAGTTGTGCTTTGATCATCGTCCACCAAGCTTTGCTTTTCAACAAAAGTTTGGCACTGCATCTCAGCATGCCACACTATCAATCCATACCGTACCACTGATTTCTGCCGATATATAACCTCTGAGCTCGTATGTCTCAGAGAAGGGTGTTAAGCAAGAGAATAAATTCTCCGCCACCAAACAGATATATATTTAGCAGAGATCAACGAATACAGTATAATGGAATACAATGTCAGACGTACCATCCATATACAAGTTCGTTCTGGGTCTGAACGAAACCGTAGGCACCTTATTCCTTATCCCGTATGTCCAATACAGGAGAGAGGCCCTCGCATACCCGAATAATCAACAAGTACGTCCGGACAGCTACCACTGTATCCCCTTCAAGGTAGCTACTCCAATCATGGGCATCAATAGCAACCCATCCATTCGATGTGAAGAACGTCGGTCTTGCACCGTCTTCAATCTCTTCGACTTTTCGTCGTATCAATTATTCAGAATGGGTTAAACCTGGTCTTTCCGAATAACTCGCGTATCTTATAATCAAGTGCTATAACAACACATCATACACCTCATTCCAATCCAGAATATTCTTTTATTCAAATATTATTTTCACAATTTAAACCAGTTTATGGTTTTCCAAATTAGTCGGGATTAGCGGACCTTACCGAAGTAATCATTTGTTTATTTTCCCAATCCTAACCTATTCATCTCATGGAGCGAAACTGGTAATACTCCATATCTAACCCCACGGTGTTATCGGTGAGATTAATTACCATTTCACATTCAAATCTAATTAAATATTTAACTATCGCTTGGAGAAAAACAGGTGATACTCCATTTTCGATCATTTTCTTGAATTGATAATTTTAATTATCACATTCACTTTTCAATCCAATTAAGATACAATAAAACTTCACTTAGTTTTAATCTTCCTAAAAATGAATATTAATGATTATTTAACTTTGGGAAATCAAACATGCCGCATCGACAATCTACACCGTACCATTGATTTATGCCGATATATAACCTCTAAGCTCGTACATCTCAGAGAGGAGTGTTAAGCAAGAGAATAAATTCTCTTCCACCAAACAGATATATATCTAGCGGAGATCAACGAATACAGTTCGAAATACAATGTTAGACATGTAATCTTGTCTTTAACTGGGTTAAAGAACCAGTGTCAGTTAAAATACAGTTCACAATAAACCCAAAATCACATTCCATTCATTATGGAACCTTCACAGAAAACAGATCAATATATATAATCGATATCAATTTCCGTATCCGACTAATATTAACGACAAAGCCTTTTAAATTCCATACGTATTAACAGTCTTCCTCCATAGAAGCTCACCTCGATCATTACCAAATCGAATTCCATTCAATTCCAATTTAATATATTAAATTGGAAATCTTTACTTTGGAAAATTCCATTAATCTTAATTAAAAGATTATAAATTCGAAATCATATTCTTCACTGTTAATTGGGTTAAAGAACAATTGTTATTTAAAACACCGTTCACTATAAACCCAAAAATCCAATTCTTTTATTCAACTCCAATTAAATATTAATTAATTGGAAAACTTCACTAAATCTGAATTTAAAGATTTATTCTTTTCTCAACTGGGTTTAAGAATAGTGTTAATGAAGACACCGTTCACGACAAACCAAACATCTAATTTCAATCTAATTAAATATTAATTAATTGGTAAAATTCCCTAAATCTTAATTAAAAGATTTAGTCTTTTCTCAACTGGGTTTAAGAAAATTGTTATTAAGGAAACCATTCACGACAAACCCAAAATCCAATTTGATATCAAATACAAGGCTCTGAATTGAAATTATATCGGCTTATATTCAATATCAAATTCTAAAACCAACAAATATCGTATTGGAAAGAACGACATATATATATATATATCTTCCAAATTCCTCAACAATATCCATATAATCATGAAATCCAACATCGAAAATATTCCAAAGATTATTTCCATTCTGAATCCATTCCAATTTATTCTTTGAAAATTTTTGGTTATTTTAAAACCATTTCAAATCCGATTTATTTATTTCTAAAAATAATTGGATTATTATTCTGGTTAATAACTAGTTCATTTTGATAAAAATATATTTTTATCTTTTCAAAACTGTAATTTTTCATCCAAAATCTTTCCAAATCATTTATTATGATTTTACATAATTTTTCCATATTTTTAATAATTTTATTATCGCCCGTACAGTCGGTTTCCAATAACGGCCACCGAACTGCATTCGTAGCGACCTTTTCTGAAATTGGTTTGGACATATTTCCAAATCCATCCTTTATATTTCAATATCTTATATTCATTGGAAAGCTCTTTTCGATACGAACCCAACGGTTCTGGGTTTAGGAGAATCCGGCGGTTGGATCTCCGTAACATCAATTTGAAGTTAATGGTCGAAATTCGCGAACGGTTGTTGCGCGACACGTTCTATTCAGGCCATTATAATATAGTGGAAAATAGGCATACAGACAAACTTTGAAACAAAAAATAGTCTGGAGGACGTCAAGTTTTATTTTTAGGCTGAAGGACAAACCTTGAAAAAAAATTAGGCGGAAGGACAATGCTAAATATAATTAGCATTTTCTGCAGTGTAAAACTGAATATTGCTAGTTAAAACTAGCATTTTCGTGTAGTGTAAAAAACTGAATATAATGCTGATTACATTTAGCATTTTCCTTCAGCTTAATTTTGGTTCATAGTTTGTCCTTCGGACTAAAAATAAAACTTGGTATCCTTCAGTCTAATTTTTCGGTAAAGTTTGTCCTTCTCGCTAATTACCTCTATAATTAATATATATATAATATATCATCGATTTCCATTTAAAAAGAATTTTATAAATCGTTTTAAATTCATTTTAAAAACGATTTCCACTTCCAATTCAATTTCAAATCAAAACCGAATATTCCTTTATAAATTCATTTCAAATTCATTTTTTAAATCAAAATTGAATATTCCATTATAAATTCATTTTAAATTCATTTTAAAATGATTTCAATTTGATTTTCAAATTTAAATCAAAATTGAATATTCCTATATAAATTCATTTTAAAACTATTTCCATTTCATTTTCAAATTAAAATCAAATTTGAATATTCCATATCATTATAATATTATGATAATATTTTCAAAATATCATATTTTGAAATCACTTTTCAATACTCATTATAAAATGAATAAAATCGACAAAAAAATCCCGTTCATGTTAAAATGGAGTTTAACCACTTAACACGGCTTCACATTTCAATATTTACTGAATATTATTTTAAAATATTCGTTAATTCTAAACTGGAATCAGACTCAATCAATTACCATATAATTTCAGTTATATGGATTTCATACATTGCATGTATACAACAATAATGATAAACAATCATTAAAAATTCATATAACATCCAGAGTGCATTCTACAACTGAATAAGCATTAAAATAAATAAATAACTCTTATATAGTCTGTCAACCCATCGATTGACATACCACTAATTATTGGGATCAGTGTATGTCAAATATCATCCCAATACCCATGTGGGATTTTCAAACAACAAATACTGTTTATTATTTGTGCAGTCAGGCGATGTGTAAAAATGATCGTCCCAATCAATATCGGATAAATAAGTGTACATAAACAAACCGTCCAGTTTGTAAATGAATATTTATTTTATTTTCATTGTAATATATATATATATGTTATATAAATAATTTTGATATACAACAACATCAGTACATGACAATCCAAATACAATCCAAACAAACAATCAACTGGTCTGTACAATAAATAGTGTCGGGGGCTTCTAAGCCCCGTTTGCAACCTAGTATATAATAACTGTAAATTAAATTGAGTGTGAGAGAGTTCTCACTTTCGTTTCCACTCTGTCATTTTTAATTTCTGAACTTCTGAACTGTTCGGATTTTAATTTGCCTGAAATTCTGATTAGCTTCGTTTTGGACCCGGTAAGTTTCGTTGTGAAGATCTCGTCCCCACGATCGCAACGGATCCTGTTTCATGTGATTTGGAGTTCGTATGAGAAAGATACGAATTTATAACGGTTGATAACATTTTAAAGATAATAAATAAATAAAAACCTTCTTCTTCCTTATAATCTTCGGCCGTCGTTCTTCTTCAACCCTTCAAAACATGGGTTGGCTTTTGCTCCACTAACGTTCGACTTGATGACGATCCGCCTGTCCCCCAAGATGCGCCGCCATGAGAACCTGTAACGACCTAGAAAATTTAAGATTTAAATATATATTAAATAGAAATTTAACACAAATTAAATATTTATATTTGGGATTTTATATATTTTGACAAAACTTAAGTAAATTTTGGTCATATGAACACTGTAAAAAAAGATTTGCATTTGAGACCGATTTCAACCTTTAACGTTAGAGTCCCTCGGTTGAATGAACAAGGAAGATAAATATATATATATATATATATATTTGAAATGCAAAAGAGAATTTAGGCTTTTAGTATGAGTGTAGTATTCAATTTTAAACGAAAGTTCATTGTAAACCAACATTTTTCCAAATTTGGGTTGTGACAAGATAGTAAAACAAAATCAACTGTAAATAAAATTTGTCATTTTGTTAAGAAACAAATTAATGATTGGAATGAAGAATTTAGTTGCAACATAAAAATCATTGAGATTTAATTTATTTCAAATCAAATCATTAGACAAATGGTGAAGTAAAACTTTAGAATTCCTTTGTTATTTGTGAAACAAGAATTATCACGTAGTTAGTCTGTTTTAATTAAGAAATGAATTTAATACTAATTTTGTGATTCGGTTAAGAAGGGAAATATATGTTTATATTTTGAACATAGTATTCACATGAAATTGCATTTGCAAATAAAATCTCAATTTTAACTCTCTACTAGAAATAACAAAAAAAAACATTTGTGTTGAAATGTAACGGTGAAATAAATGTCAATAAAGCATGCAATTTAATTATTTATCGTGACCAAGGAATTTATTGTGTAGTAAAATATCGTCAAATCATAAGTATAAATGGTACTATAAATGTTAAATTCATTTCCAAATATTAGTTTTATTTTTAATTGGTCATTTATTTTGTTTCGAACAAACCTCTGAAAAGATGCTATATATAAAACAATGCATAATAAAAGGAAACGAATAAATTTGTTACCAACTGAATTTAATTCACGGCGTTTAACGCTTGAATTAACAACGTTGTTCGTTAGTTCGTATTTTAGCCTTACATACCGTTAATGGGCAATAAGCGGGTTACTTACTTTTTTATGTGATAGTGCACACCACAATATCTGAGAAAAATCTTATCTAAGATATGACAGCAGACCAAAATCTGGCAATATCAGTATAAATATTTGGTAACAGTACCTAAAGATTTAGGACTATTCATGTACAGGGAATCAGTACTGTTCGTTTGTCCTCTTCTGTCTGTTGTTTTATACGTGATGATTCTTCTGCTCTTTTTCCTGCCGATTATAAAAGGATGTATATCCTTCCGTTGGTCATTCACAAACCTTCTCTCTTCATGAATGAAAAATGAAAGCCAAGATTTAAAGCTCCTCTTCCTTCACACTGTGCCAAACCGCACTTCACTCTCCTTCTCCATCGCGCTCTACGGCTTCCACTTTCTCTGCTTCACTTTACCACTTCCATGACCCTCCTCCACTGCTCACAACAATCACTACCTCCTTCCATTCAGCAATACCTTCCCAACCACTGTCACTAACTCCGATCCAGCCTTCACCTTGCCCCAACAAATCCCGAAGCCACCACCAGTGTTTTCCCGTGCCTCCTCTTTCCAGTAAACATCACCGCCTTTCCCTTAAAATAGCACTATTTCCTCCTCCATTAAAACGGGCACCACTATCTCCTTTAACTGCTTGTGCCTCACCACAATTCGAACACCACTTACCTCCGATACCCGCCTGCCTTGCTGACCTTCAACCACCCAGCTCCGCTTGCCCCTTCTCTTTACACGGACAACATTTCCGTTTACCTACTCTACCACCCGCTAGCGTCCGCCACTACTTCAGCACGCAAGCATCTCCCGTCAGCCTCACTCACCATCTTGCTCCACTCTGGCACCACCATCAGCATCACTCGTTGTCCCAATCCTTTCTCTGAAAATAGTCTCTCCCCTTTCCCTCTTGAACACATGTCGTTCCTTCGTACTCCAATCCACCGCATTGCAACTACCACCTTCTCTTCTACCTATAGTACTTAATGACTTCACCGCATGCAAACTACCCTCGACCTCACACCGAATCCCCTTCGTCCAGGTTGGAAGTTTTAGGCTTTTCGGGTGTTGAACGTAAGTATAGAACATTGCAGGAATATATACTTATATAGAAGCGTTAGTTGTTGAGAAGCCATGCCGACGAGATCAAACGAGACTCGAACACGTTCTCTCGGGGTATATTGGTGGCCGATACGATGTTTTGAGTGTAAAGGATTGGAAAGCATGACTGGTGAGAATATTTATTTAAAAATTTTATTTTGTGAAATAGTGACTCATGAAAAGTGCTTAGTTATAATCATTTGATGTTGAAATGGCTGCTATTGTTTTTGATGGATGGTTGTAGCAAGATTACACCAAACACAGAGCGTTATTCAATGTGACGCTTTTGCACAAATTTGTTGGTTGTTGAATTTTGATAAATGGACTAGTATTCATATGAATTGTTTTGTTGTATCACACACCGTAGTGTGGAATATATGAGTAGTCGATTTAAATCTCCTCCTTGTGTGAATAGAAATTTTAATTGAATAAATGAAATTTAAAATGTTAATTCTTGAAAAAGAAAAGAAAAACTAAGTCATGAATAGTTAAACCATTTTTCATAAGTATGAAACGATTTTGGCTATATTTTAAATTTGTTTGAATCTTTAAAATTGTAAACAAGTTTTGAATCTAACTAAAGTTGGATTTTTGAGTTGCATGTAAATGTTTAGTTTCATGACTATTTTTAAGCCTTTAAAATTTGATTTTTTTTTAGTTATAATTGTTTATGTGAATGATTAGCTATAAAAAAAGCTATTTGGTTAAAGAAAACTTAATTTAAGCATGTAAGTAAACAAGTTTATTTAATACATTGGTTCCATAAATTTATTTAATACATTGGTTTCATAAATTTTAAAGTAAACAAGTTCAGTACATGGGTTTCATTAACTTTTAAAGTAAATAAGTTTCATACATTGGTTGCAAAGAAAACAAGTTTAATACATTGGTTTCATTATTTTAAAGACCATCAGTAAGTTTAAATGATTAAAAAAAATTGGGTAGCGTTACATTAAGCTTCCAAGGAAATTTAAATAATTGTTTTAATGAAATTATGTGAACTTTAATATGACTTTAGGGAAGATTTAACAATTTATGTTTAAACAATTATCGAATATATATATATATATATACGAATAACATTTCTTTTAATAATATATACATATATACACCAGAACTTTCTAGGGTGACAGAGAAGATAGTGTCGAAGGCTTGGGTTTGGAAATATAGTTTTCTTCTCTCCCTGACTATCCCTAACTGATCCGATGAACATGATGGTTATTTCAGAGTCTAATTTGGAATTTAATTACAACCCCTTGAATTTAGAACCAAGTCGAAATTTTACCAAGCGATACTCATCATTTAAAGATTTAAGTAAAAGATTTAAACCGTTAAATGATTTTAACCAATTTGGTTTATATAATTATTCTATGGTACTTATGTAACGTTACATGAAAATGATTTAATTGAAATTTTAGGATTTGGAGAACAATTATTTAAAACCGAAAAGGGTTGTGAAATGTTTGAAAGGTTTTAAAGAAATTATGAAAGTGATAATTAATATAAAGAAATTATGTTTTAAAATTTAAGGTTGGTAATGAATATCGGATTTGTAAAGTGTAACGTCCTGGATTTTTCATCAATTTATAACGAACATTTAAATTTGTTTTAAATGTTAAAATAGAAATATAAATGAATTATATATATATATATATATATTTTTATCGATATATGATTTAATATCAGATATGTCAAAATATCGTAATATGAAAAGAAAAAGAAATCGGATTCTGAGTCATAACTGAATTAATCAATTCAGTGGTTCAATATAAAATTTATATTGAATTTGAAGAATAATTATTATTTATTTTTGATGAATTTAATTATTTGAAACCATTTGTATTTTAATCGAATTTAATATCAGAATCTGTACCGTTGAAGTCAGAATAGCATTATAATCTGAATACGCCCATCGTTAAAATGGTGGTTCGGGACTTCGAATTGAGGGACCCCGAGATATTTTCGTTATGTAAAATAAAATCAAATAGGAAAAAAGTGGCAGTAGTACTAAAGTCCTTCATTTCAGAAATGCCACCCTAAACATGTACCCAAGCCGACTTCTCCTATCGCAGACCTATACTTCATTTAACGCAAACCTAACCTATTTTCTTGAGCTGAATTTATTGTTTCCTCCTTGTCTTGAAAGCAAAACACGAATTTAATGAAATAGGTACTTCTGTCTCCTTTCTTTCGACTATAAATACATCACACCCTCTCCGTTAATTCACAAAATAAAAGCTTCATTGTTTTCCTCCACAAGCCACAGAAGAACGAAATCAAAATTTCCTCTTCTTTCAAAAATCAAAAAATCATTCACCGGAAAAAAAAAAAAGGAATCGAGACAACCGCCATTTGAAGCCGTCGGTCACCTGAACCTCAATAGAGGAGCTCGCGTTGAGAAAATGGAGTTCAAAGTGATGTTCGGTCATGAGTTGCCGCTGAGTTCAAAAGGGGATATCGACCTAGGTGAGCGGATTTGGAAAGGAGCGACTGTACTAGTGCGATTTGGGATTGTCTGATGTTGAGCGACGTCACCAAGTTGGAAATTAGGGGGGCGACGCTGGTACGGGGGTGCAGTTCCATGGGGTTCGAAGGGGTATCAGGGTGTTGTAAACCGATGCAGTGGAGACTGATGCGGGTTTGAGTACATGTAGGGGGAGCGTGATTTACTGATGTTGATTCATGGTGAGTGGAGTTCGATAGTTTGGAAATTGAGGGAGTTGTTGTTTGAGAAGGGATGGAGTTTGTCTGTATGATATAACATAGTAAGCTGATGGTGATTTTTTTTGGAGCTATTTGGGGTTTGGCAGTGTGAATTGGAGGTTCCGTTCTGTGATTTTGGGACTGGAGTAATGAACTATGGTTGAGAGGTTAAGCAGTGTGATCGGGGGAATGTTAACGAGGTGTTCGATGGAATGCCGAATAGGATGGAGCGGAGTTTTTGGACTGATTTGCAGCAAGTATGATTGCTGATTCGGGAAGAATTACTCCGTAGTTGATCGACGTGTGTTGAGTTGGCTTCGTAGTAGTTCAAGCATTGAGGTATACGTCTTTTTCAAAATTTAAATTACTTAGAATAATTTATGTAAATGGGTAATTTAAATGAATAAGAGCTTAATCGATATTAATAATTTTTAATCGATAAATTAAATCAAACAACTATAGGTACAAGGCATATTCAACTCGAGTAGTTCGTAGCCGATATGGAAATTAGATGGATATTCAGCAAAGGGAAATTAAGGTGAGTAAATCTCACTCACCTTTAGAATTATTTTTATTTCGTTAAAAATAATTGTCTGTTGCTTGTGTGAATGTTTTATGGTTGTTTTATATATATTAGTTATTTAGGCTATTATATATATATATTGGGTTGATTGATTGGTTGAATTCCCGCAGTCTCATTAGCGGATGCCCGCAGTTTCATAGCGGATGATTACCCTATACGCCCCACGCTATGATTAGTGGATGACCTTCTATACCGCGATATTCTGCCACGAAGCAGAATTGGTATTATTTATGTGCTAACATCTGTGGATGCAGGAAAACAGGTTGGAGGAATCCAACTGGATTCCTCAAAAATATATTATCTATTTGTTTGTTTGTTCTGTTTGATTTCATATTCATATATGATGTGTTAAAATCAAATGATTGGAAATTGATTGATTTGGTTGTTTAAACTATCACTGGGCCGAAGTGTAAATTTATATAAATATCATGAAAGGATCGTGGAGATTTAAAAAGGAAAAATTCTATTTTTAAATAGAATTTGAATTTTTAATGAATTAAAATATAAACTTGTTTTTGAAAAATAAAACAAGTAGTTCTTTATAAACGAAGTTTATAAATAGTTCTTTTATAACGAAGTTATAAATGAAGTGAAAAGAATTATCATTTGATAATTCAGAAATAGAAATACAAGCGTGAAATTGGGATTTGAAATGAAATTTCAAAATAGGTTTTGAAATGAAATTTTTAAAAATATAACTCAAATGAAATTTGAGTATAACATTTGAATTTTAAAAGGGAATTTAAATATTTGAATTTTAAGAGGAGATGGAATTTTAGAAATTCAAATGGAAGTTCAAATAGAATTTGAATAGACGAAATTAGAATAGAATTTGAATTCAAGGAATTAAATAAGATTTGAATTCAAAGGAATTCGAATAAAGAAATTCAAATGGAGATTTGAATGTAGAATTTCAAAATAGAGTTTGAAATATAAAATTTCAAAGAAGAATTTAAATAGAATTTGAAATATAGTATTTCAAAGAAGAATTCAAATATGAAATTTGAATAGAGATTTCAAAGAAGAATTCAAATATGAAATTTGAATAGAGATTTGAAATAGAAATACAAGTATTGAGTTTGAACTTGGAATTGAGTATAGAAATTCAAGTAGAAATTTGAATATGAGATTTCAAAATAGAATTTGAAATAAACTTTGAAAATAAGATTTCAAAGTAGAATTGGAAATAGAATTTCAAATAGGGTTTCAAAATAGGAAATCCAAATGATTTTGAAATGGAATTTGAATTCAAGGGAATTTAAATGGATTTGAAATGATGAAATTCAAATGGGGTTGGAGATGAATTTGAATACTAGAATTCAAATGGAAACGGAAAATGGAATTTGAATATAAGAAATTCAAATTGAATTCAAATAAGATTTAATCTATGGGATTTGAATATGAAATTCAAATGGAATTTTAAAACTATGGAATTTTGAATATAGAATTTAAAAAGGAGTTTGAATATTTGAATTTCAATAGAATTCAAATATAGAAATTTGAATATAGAAGTTCCAATGGAATTTAAGTATAAAGTTTGAATAAAAGAATTCAAATGAATTCAAGTATCGAATTTGAATATAGGGAATTCAAATAGAAATTCAAATATTGAATTTGAATATCTAATAGAAAAGGAATTGAAATTTGAATATGGAATTCAAAGTGAGATGGGAATTTGAATCAAGGAATTCAAATGGAGTTAAATGAAGTTGAATTCATTTTAAAGAAGTTTAACGTTTATATTTATAAATATAATTAAAAACGAACTCGCCGCAGCGCTGCAGTTCGTAAAATAGCGATTCGAACTTCAATTGAATATACAGAACTCAATTGAAGTCGGAATTCTTCGAAACAAGAAACGTCAGGACCGGTTTGATAATAGTTTTCTAATGAAGGAGAAAAATCTGGATTTCGTCGTATAGATTTTGAGTTATGTCAAAATCAAATTTTCAGAAAAGCAGCGCCAGAATCGTTTTAAAACCATAATGGTTTATTTAATATTATAAAGGGATTTTAAGCAAATAAAATCCGAAGTTCTATTTAGAAAATTTCAGAGTTGAGTTGTAAAATAGATGCGAATTCAAGTTGTGTAAATGAATATGATTTTTGAAACAGAAACCGAATTTTGATTTATTGAATAGAATTAACTAAATTGAATAGAAATTAGTTAATGAGTTTTTGAAGGGATATTGGGGTTCGGATAAGTATATTCGATTTAAAAATTTTTATTCGAAATCAAAAAGGAAACTAGAATTAAAATCGAAGTTCAATTTAGTTATGAACGAGTTAAATATTTTGTTTGAACATGTTATGTTCAAACAAAGAAGTGAAATAGGTAAATTGGCCGATTTAAAGAACAAATGGGTGAAACTGAATTCAAATGATTAGATGATATTGAATTGAATTGGAAACAGGTGAACAGGTTTAGACAGGTATGGGATGAGGTATATGAAGTTTATAAATGTAATGCCCGACAAAAAGGTACATGTTTAATTCATATATGAGGTTTTATGCGCCGTATCGGCAAGCCGCTTGGCTTTTTCTTTTTCTTTTTGAAATGAGAAGGTACCGGGAAGCTATTTGAAATTTCCCGATGCTCCCGATACAGGGGAGGTTATGGCGAAATTTTCCGGGAATTTAAGGAGTTAGAATATTTTTAAAGAAAATTTGACAATTAGAAATCTATATATCGATATATATAGAATTCGATAAAGAAACGAAATCAAGAATAGCGTAAAGGGCCAAGATTGATTATTGAAATATTTGGGGTAACAAATATTGATGAGAAAATGTAGAAGAGGTTTAATTAATAAAATATTAATTAAAGAGCCCAGTGATTTGTTTGATATGTTGGATGAACACTTGTTTTTATTCGATAGTTAAATCACAGACTATCGAAGTTTTTGACCATCGTTGTCAATATGGAGAGACCGGTTGGATTATTATCCGAAGAACCACTCCGTATCGGCATTAGCGTTGCGAACCAAGTATGCTGAATATATTGAAGACGGAGTAAAGTGCAAGGGCTTTTCTAGAAATAGAAATAGTGCCTTCGGTTTCGTTCAATCCCAGAACGAACGTATATGGACGAATGTCTGACAGAGTATTTCCAATGATCAAATGGGTTGGTCTGTATGGATATATATGGTTGCAACGGATTTATTCCCTTAGCATAATATCCAGAATATTTGTGCAAACTCAACTAGTGATTAACGGATCTGACGATGTGGCATTCAAAGTGATTTGTTATCGAGGAATGGTAAGTATGCGTAGCCTCAGGCCTCAACAACCGGGAAAGGACAAAAATCGGGCAGGCAGCATGGCTATGTGGGTCGCACCCATTAGGGTGTATAATTACCTATCTAGAGAAATTCCTTTTGTTTCTAAATCTATCGATTCTGCCCATTCGGGAAACGGTGGTTTGAGTCCAACCGTTGGTGATATACATTCGATACACTCAAGCGAAATGAGTGGTCGGTCATGTGTGGGCCGGGTTACAAGATGTTCTTGTTGAACCCAGGTGTATTCGTCTCTAGAGATGCACTGTCGGAAGGTGGTCCCATACCTTGTCATGTTGGAAATCCAATCTCCAATAAGCGACATGCGGTTTTTGATTTTATACTATATATGTGGAGCGTGAGATGCAAGCGTTCTGCTATTTGGTTATTTACTTGATGTAGACATTATTATAATATCACTAGATTTTTGATATCAAAGTGTTTTGGGTTATAGTAAGGTAAAAGCCGTCCATGTTTATGTGTGGACTGGTCTTACTATTATCTTTTCTTTCGAAAAGGATTGTTAAAGTTAAACAAGTGGTTGGAGTTTACTCACACCAGTCCCATGACTGACCCAGAGTTTGTTTTGTTTTGTTTTTCCTAAACTCTTGGGTGCCCAAATTTGTACGGGCAGTCAAGTGTTTCAGGCTTTTACAGATACACTTGGAGGAGCTTGAAGCAGGAGGCTTCAACGTTAGTTATTTAGAGTTACTTCCGCTGAATCAAAATGTTATGTGTACTCTGATGATGGTATGTATGTATGTACAAAACAGATTTGTATTTCGAAGCTTATGTTATATAACATATTTTATTCGTTCCGCTGTGAGTTTTGTGATCTTCGTTTTTCTTCTATTCTAAGTTTTCTATCTTATCTATTCTCACCCTCTATCTTCTTTCTATTGATGGTTCGTATTTCTGTGTTATTTGGGTTGGACGTGTGGTGTATTTAGTCAACTCAGCTAGCACGGATTTGCGGGTCGTTACAGTTGGTATCAGAGCTTAGGTTGAGCGAACACCTAGGCTTGTGTGGCATATGCTCATTAGAGATAGGGTCAGTAGTACCCTAGAATGAGTTGAGTGTATATATATACGAGAGAGCGTATTTGTTAGTTGATATAAAAATTGTTTTATGTTGTGTTGGCTTGTCTGTTGGGTAGTTTATGAATTCTGGTCGAATCGTGGGACGCCACGACATCGATAGGAGTTTCTAAACACTTGAACAGAAGAATTGACATAATATTGTTTTAAAGTGGGTAAATGAAATAACTTTACCCAAAACTATATTTTGATATAGAAAGAATAAATTTCTGAAATTATTATATTTTGGATGTGTTGTTCTTATAATCAAATGAGAGTATAAAGATTGAAATGGTTATTTATAACCAAATAGAATTTGTATAGGAATTAAATATACAAATGAGATGAATTAGAATTAAATTCAAAACCGGAATTTGGAATTTAAATCCTGGGAAGTTGAAAAATATTTTTCAAAGTATATTAAAATAATGTGACTTTGTTTTGGGAGGATTTGAAAGAAAATTGTTTTAGATGGATTTTAGAAGTGATAAAGCACTGAACTCACTTCAGTGGCTGGAAAATAATCCTGATGATGAGTCGACCATCATCAGTATTCATTTTCGAGTTTCTAAGTGATGGATTGCTACCTTAGAAAAGTTGTTAATGGAAATTTGTTTGATAGAAAACAAGTTGTGGGAAAAATTCAAACGTTTTGGATTTAAAAATAGAAATAAATATATGTATATATGTTTATGTGACTTCAGAAGGATTTGAAATAAAATCTGGGGATTTGAATTCTGAAATCTAAATTTAACTTAAGCAAGTAAAATAAATCGAAATGGTGAAAATCAGTTAAATAAACTGAAATAGAATATTGCCATGAAACCTTGAGGTTGTATCGGACTAGAGTTATAGAATTCGAAGTACTGAGTTATAACAAAGTGGACTTTTGAAAAGTTAATGGGTCTGTAGCATTTCTTCGACCTTAGTAATTTCGGGGACGAAATTCTTTTAAGGGGGAAGGAATGTAACGTCCTGGATTTTTTCATCAATTTATAACGAACATTTAAATTTGTTTTAAATGTTAAAATAGAAATATAAATGAATTATATATATATATATATATATATATTTTTATCGATATATGATTTAATATCAGATATGTCAAAATATCGTAATATGAAAAGAAAAAGAAATCGGATTCTGAGTCATAACTGAATTAATCAATTCAGTGGTTCAATATAAAATTTATATTGAATTTGAAGAATAATTATTATTTATTTTTGATGAATTTAATTATTTGAAACCATTTGTATTTTAATCGAATTTAATATCAGAATCTGTACCGTTGAAGTCAGAATAGCATTATAATCTGAATACGCCCATCGTTAAAATGGTGGTTCGGGACTTCGAATTGAGGGACCCCGAGATATTTTCGTTATGTAAAATAAAATCAAATAGGAAAAAAGTGGCAGTAGTACTAAAGTCCTTCATTTCAGAAATGCCACCCTAAACATGTACCCAAGCCGACTTCTCCTCCTATCGCAGACCTATACTTCATTTAACGCAAACCTAACCTATTTTCTTGAGCTGAATTTATTGTTTCCTCCTTGTCTTGAAAGCAAAACACGAATTTAATGAAATAGGTACTTCTGTCTCCTTTCTTTCGACTATAAATACATCACACCCTCTCCGTTAATTCACAAAATAAAAGCTTCATTGTTTTCCTCCACAAGCCACAGAAGAACGAAATCAAAATTTCCTCTTCTTTCAAAAATCAAAAAATCATTCACCGGAAAAAAAAAAAAGGAATCGAGACAACCGCCATTTGAAGCCGTCGGTCACCTGAACCTCAATAGAGGAGCTCGCGTTGAGAAAATGGAGTTCAAAGTGATGTTCGGTCATGAGTTGCCGCTGAGTTCAAAAGGGGATATCGACCTAGGTGAGCGGATTTGGAAAGGAGCGACTGTACTAGTGCGATTTGGGATTGTCTGATGTTGAGCGACGTCACCAAGTTGGAAATTAGGGGGGCGACGCTGGTACGGGGGTGCAGTTCCATGGGGTTCGAAGGGGTATCAGGGTGTTGTAAACCGATGCAGTGGAGACTGATGCGGGTTTGAGTACATGTAGGGGGAGCGTGATTTACTGATGTTGATTCATGGTGAGTGGAGTTCGACAGTTTGGAAATTGAGGGAGTTGTTGTTTGAGAAGGGATGGAGTTTGTCTGTATGATATAACATAGTAAGCTGATGGTGATTTTTTTTGGAGCTATTTGGGGTTTGGCAGTGTGAATTGGAGGTTCCGTTCTGTGATTTTGGGACTGGAGTAATGAACTATGGTTGAGAGGTTAAGCAGTGTGATCGGGGGAATGTTAACGAGGTGTTCGATGGAATGCCGAATAGGATGGAGCGGAGTTTTTGGACTGATTTGCAGCAAGTATGATTGCTGATTCGGGAAGAATTACTCCATAGTTGATCGACGTGTGTTGAGTTGGCTTCGTAGTAGTTCAAGCATTGAGGTATACGTCTTTTTCAAAATTTAAATTACTTAGAATAATTTATGTAAATGGGTAATTTAAATGAATAAGAGCTTAATCGATATTAATAATTTTTAATCGATAAATTAAATCAAACAACTATAGGTACAAGGCATATTCAACTCGAGTAGTTCGTAGCCGATATGGAAATTAGATGGATATTCAGCAAAGGGAAATTAAGGTGAGTAAATCTCACTCACCTTTAGAATTATTTTTATTTCGTTAAAAATAATTGTCTGTTGCTTGTGTGAATGTTTTATGGTTGTTTTATATATATTAGTTATTTAGGCTATTATATATATATATATTGGGTTGATTGATTGGTTGAATTCCCGCAGTCTCATTAGCGGATGCCCGCAGTTTCATAGCGGATGATTACCCTATACGCCCCACGCTATGATTAGTGGATGACCTTCTATACCGCGATATTCTGCCACGAAGCAGAATTGGTATTATTTATGTGCTAACATCTGTGGATGCAGGAAAACAGGTTGGAGGAATCCAACTGGATTCCTCAAAAATATATTATCTATTTGTTTGTTTGTTCTGTTTGATTTCATATTCATATATGATGTGTTAAAATCAAATGATTGGAAATTGATTGATTTGGTTGTTTAAACTATCACTGGGCCGAAGTGTAAATTTATATAAATATCATGAAAGGATCGTGGAGATTTAAAAAGGAAAAATTCTATTTTTAAATAGAATTTGAATTTTTAATGAATTAAAATATAAACTTGTTTTTGAAAAATAAAACAAGTAGTTCTTTATAAACGAAGTTTATAAATAGTTCTTTTATAACGAAGTTATAAATGAAGTGAAAAGAATTATCATTTGATAATTCAGAAATAGAAATACAAGCGTGAAATTGGGATTTGAAATGAAATTTCAAAATAGGTTTTGAAATGAAATTTTTAAAAATATAACTCAAATGAAATTTGAGTATAACATTTGAATTTTAAAAGGGAATTTAAATATTTGAATTTTAAGAGGAGATGGAATTTTAGAAATTCAAATGGAAGTTCAAATAGAATTTGAATAGACGAAATTAGAATAGAATTTGAATTCAAGGAATTAAATAAGATTTGAATTCAAAGGAATTCGAATAAAGAAATTCAAATGGAGATTTGAATGTAGAATTTCAAAATAGAGTTTGAAATATAAAATTTCAAAGAAGAATTTAAATAGAATTTGAAATATAGTATTTCAAAGAAGAATTCAAATATGAAATTTGAATAGAGATTTCAAAGAAGAATTCAAATATGAAATTTGAATAGAGATTTGAAATAGAAATACAAGTATTGAGTTTGAACTTGGAATTGAGTATAGAAATTCAAGTAGAAATTTGAATATGAGATTTCAAAATAGAATTTGAAATAAACTTTGAAAATAAGATTTCAAAGTAGAATTGGAAATAGAATTTCAAATAGGGTTTCAAAATAGGAAATCCAAATGATTTTGAAATGGAATTTGAATTCAAGGGAATTTAAATGGATTTGAAATGATGAAATTCAAATGGGGTTGGAGATGAATTTGAATACTAGAATTCAAATGGAAACGGAAAATGGAATTTGAATATAAGAAATTCAAATTGAATTCAAATAAGATTTAATCTATGGGATTTGAATATGAAATTCAAATGGAATTTTAAAACTATGGAATTTTGAATATAGAATTTAAAAAGGAGTTTGAATATTTGAATTTCAATAGAATTCAAATATAGAAATTTGAATATAGAAGTTCCAATGGAATTTAAGTATAAAGTTTGAATAAAAGAATTCAAATGAATTCAAGTATCGAATTTGAATATAGGGAATTCAAATAGAAATTCAAATATTGAATTTGAATATCTAATAGAAAAGGAATTGAAATTTGAATATGGAATTCAAAGTGAGATGGGAATTTGAATCAAGGAATTCAAATGGAGTTAAATGAAGTTGAATTCATTTTAAAGAAGTTTAACGTTTATATTTATAAATATAATTAAAAACGAACTCGCCGCAGCGCTGCAGTTCGTAAAATAGCGATTCGAACTTCAATTGAATATACAGAACTCAATTGAAGTCGGAATTCTTCGAAACAAGAAACGTCAGGACCGGTTTGATAATAGTTTTCTAATGAAGGAGAAAAATCTGGATTTCGTCGTATAGATTTTGAGTTATGTCAAAATCAAATTTTCAGAAAAGCAGCGCCAGAATCGTTTTAAAACCATAATGGTTTATTTAATATTATAAAGGGATTTTAAGCAAATAAAATCCGAAGTTCTATTTAGAAAATTTCAGAGTTGAGTTGTAAAATAGATGCGAATTCAAGTTGTGTAAATGAATATGATTTTTGAAACAGAAACCGAATTTTGATTTATTGAATAGAATTAACTAAATTGAATAGAAATTAGTTAATGAGTTTTTGAAGGGATATTGGGGTTCGGATAAGTATATTCGATTTAAAAATTTTTATTCGAAATCAAAAAGGAAACTAGAATTAAAATCGAAGTTCAATTTAGTTATGAACGAGTTAAATATTTTGTTTGAACATGTTATGTTCAAACAAAGAAGTGAAATAGGTAAATTGGCCGATTTAAAGAACAAATGGGTGAAACTGAATTCAAATGATTAGATGATATTGAATTGAATTGGAAACAGGTGAACAGGTTTAGACAGGTATGGGATGAGGTATATGAAGTTTATAAATGTAATGCCCGACAAAAAGGTACATGTTTAATTCATATATGAGGTTTTATGCGCCGTATCGGCAAGCCGCTTGGCTTTTTCTTTTTCTTTTTGAAATGAGAAGGTACCGGGAAGCTATTTGAAATTTCCCGATGCTCCCGATACAGGGGAGGTTATGGCGAAATTTTCCGGGAATTTAAGGAGTTAGAATATTTTTAAAGAAAATTTGACAATTAGAGATCTATATATCGATATATATATAATTCGATAAAGAAACGAAATCAAGAATAGCGTAAAGGGCCAAGATTGATTATTGAAATATTTGGGGTAACAAATATTGATGAGAAAATGTAGAAGAGGTTTAATTAATAAAATATTAATTAAAGAGCCCAGTGATTTGTTTGATATGTTGGATGAACACTTGTTTTTATTCGATAGTTAAATCACAGACTATCGAAGTTTTTGACCATCGTTGTCAATATGGAGAGACCGGTTGGATTATTATCCGAAGAACCACTCCGTATCGGCATTAGCGTTGCGAACCAAGTATGCTGAATATATTGAAGACGGAGTAAAGTGCAAGGGCTTTTCTAGAAATAGAAATAGTGCCTTCGGTTTCGTTCAATCCCAGAACGAACGTATATGGACGAATGTCTGACAGAGTATTTCCAATGATCAAATGGGTTGGTCTGTATGGATATATATGGTTGCAACGGATTTATTCCCTTAGCATAATATCCATAATATTTGTGCAAACTCAACTAGTGATTAACGGATCTGACGATGTGGCATTCAAAGTGATTTGTTATCGAGGAATGGTAAGTATGCGTAGCCTCAGGCCTCAACAACCGGGAAAGGACAAAAATCGGGCAGGCAGCATGGCTATGTGGGTCGCACCCATTAGGGTGTATAATTACCTATCTAGAGAAATTCCTTTTGTTTCTAAATCTATTGATTCTGCCCATTCGGGAAACGGTGGTTTGAGTCCAACCGTTGGTGATATACATTCGATACACTCAAGCGAAATGAGTGGTCGGTCATGTGTGGGCCGGGTTACAAGATGTTCTTGTTGAACCCAGGTGTATTCGTCTCTAGAGATGCACTGTCGGAAGGTGGTCCCATACCTTGTCATGTTGGAAATCCAATCTCCAATAAGCGACATGCGGTTTTTGATTTTATACTATATATGTGGAGCGTGAGATGCAAGCGTTCTGCTATTTGGTTATTTACTTGATGTAGACATTATTATAATATCACTAGATTTTTGATATCATAGTGTTTTGGGTTATAGTAAGGTAAAAGCCGTCCATGTTTATGTGTGGACTGGTCTTACTATTATCTTTTCTTTCGAAAAGGATTGTTAAAGTTAAACAAGTGGTTGGAGTTTACTCACACCAGTCCCATGACTGACCCAGAGTTTGTTTTGTTTTGTTTTTCCTAAACTCTTGGGTGCCCAAATTTGTACGGGCAGTCAAGTGTTTCAGGCTTTTACAGATACACTTGGAGGAGCTTGAAGCAGGAGGCTTCAACGTTAGTTATTTAGAGTTACTTCCGCTGAATCAAAATGTTATGTGTACTCTGATGATGGTATGTATGTATGTACAAAACAGATTTGTATTTCGAAGCTTATGTTATATAACATATTTTATTCGTTCCGCTGTGAGTTTTGTGATCTTCGTTTTTCTTCTATTCTAAGTTTTCTATCTTATCTATTCTCACCCTCTATCTTCTTTCTATTGATGGTTCGTATTTCTGTGTTATTTGGGTTGGACGTGTGGTGTATTTAGTCAACTCAGCTAGCACGGATTTGCGGGTCGTTACATAAAGGGTTAAGATGTTAACAGGACTAAAGGAATTTGAAATAAGTCCAACCTTATACTAAAATGAATTAACAAACATTGCAAGGAGATTTGGATTGAAACCGGTATACCTCATAGCTTGTTTTTAAAATACGCTTATTATTTGGAAAGACCGGGATCAGATTTTGGTCCGAAAACCATTCCAAGTAATAATACGATGCTATAAAGCAGATTAAAAACTTGGAAGTGACATATGAAGACCGAGAATCTTTGGATTTATTTGGATTGAATGTTGATGTCTCGAATCGGGATGTACAACTGAAACGAGGTTATAAGTGGCACGAGGTCTGAATATATTTGAGGATTTTCGGATTTTGTTCCGTTCAGACCCAGAATGGACTGGTATGGATTGTTTGTCTAAAATTGTAATTGACCACGTAGCACTGATTCCTGTGAATATATATTGGATTTGTGGCAATTGATTTTTCCATCTCTAAGTTACGTCCTTAGAGGTTATGCATTGATTTGAATCAGTGACATGTGGAAAACCAACAATGTGGCATACTCAAGTTATGGAATGAGCTAATGATGATCAAAGCACGACTTATTTAAGTGAAGCTTTGTGTATACCGCGACAACGACAAGCCTCACACCCCGGATGATGAGAAACTGGCGGTTAGGTTGTTGAGATATACACATGATTTTGTGATTGATAGCTGCGGCGAAGGTACCTCTTTTGAATTTGGGAATAGGGTATGTTCGGGGGTCCGTGTCTGGACGAAAACCGTTGATCTACCTCGCGATTTGTAGTTGGTGTCCGTGTCTGGATGAAAAAACCGTGTTACACTTTGTTTGTATTCCGATTAATCTTTCGTGCCAGGAATCATCACATTGGAAACCCAATCTCCAATACGCGCCCACGGTTTTGTTTGTATATATATATATATAGCGACATAGTATTATGGGGTACTATACCATCTAAGATTAATAAATTTACTTTTGAAATTGTTTTCACATTATGCACTAATAATAATATGAAAGAGGATTTTTCGTATGAAAGCATGTTTGGTTATCATAAGGTAAGCCTCGCCTATCTGGTGTGCGCTTGCATTGTGTGATGTGGGACGAGCTTATGATAGCTTCATTTTTCAAAAGTCATTGCGATTTTATATGCACGGGCATTCACATGGAGTAAACCCGTTCCGCATTAGCGGCATAGACCGGTGAATTTCCCAACTTTAAAATAAACCCCAACGAAAATAACTGTTTTATGTTCTCACACCAGTCCCATGACTGACCTGGAGTTTATTGTTCCTTCCTAAACTCTGGGTGCCCATTAATTTTCACACGGGCAGCTAGTAGTTTAATTTTACAGTTATGGATCATGGACTCGTCGTGCTTTCTAAGTTGGAGTCAATGCTAGAGTTTGGAGCTTACGCTATGTAGTATTGCTTCTTCCGCTAAGAGTGTATTAATTTCTTCCGCTGTATACATTGTAACTCTGATATTCCTTGTAACTCTGATGTAATATTGTATTGTGATATGAAAAGTTCTGTTATTTTGTTCAATATATGTCAGTACCCATAACAATCCGCCTTTATGAACAGTTTAAGTTGGTTTAATCACCGGCGAGAACCGGGCAAAAAGACGGGTCATTACATTTGTGGTATTAGAGCTTTGGTTATATAAAGCTGCGGGGTACAACATGTGTTGAACAAAAGATAGAACTCATTAGAGTTATAATATCTCATTAGAGATAGGGTTAGAAACGCCCTAGAATGAGATTGCGAAATATCTCGTTGAGAGAGCGTATTTTGGATCTAAGTAAAAGGTTGAAAAACATAACTATTTTGAAATACAATTTTGGTAAGAATCCTTGAGTATTTTACTCGACGTTGCGATTGGACTATTGGAATATATGAAGATTTCAAATATATGCATGGCCAGCGTATATATGAAGTCTTATATGTACTAAATAGATATAGAATCGCACTATAGTCGCTCGCGGATGATTCTAATGATTGATGCATCATCATTGGTATTTATTTTCGAGTTTTGAAAGTGGGATGACTATATAATTCTGGTCAAAACGTCAAAGAATACTTAAAATCATATAGATAAGTATTTTATAAACTAATATAGGAATTTAATTTGAAAATGAACTAAAATAAAAATCTTGTACAAATAGGTATCTTGAAATAAGGAGTGAAATTAAAATAGCCTAAATTGTAAAATTTATAAGCTTTGAATATGTTAATACTTGGAAAATTTTATAAATTAGCTAGTTGATAAATTTGGGAAACAAGAAAAACGATATAACTATTTTGAAAATGTTAGGTTGCCACTTAAAGCAAAATGGAATTTTGGTTGACACTGAAGCAAGCAAAAAGAGCACTAGCTCGAAAAGAAGAAGAAAAGGCCGAAACGTTTAGAAAACTCAATGAGAATCAGTGTTGTAGATGTTTCAGAAATGGTCATTATGCAGTCTGCTGCCCAGATAAATCTAAAAAGAAGAAGAGAGTCATTCGAAAGAATATACGTTGTTTCAAGTGTAAGAGATTTGAACATTTCATGAATAAATGCCCTGGGAGAAAGATAGAAATCAAGAACCCTGCAACCAAAAAGAGGTGTCATTGGTGCAGGCTGAAAGGACATGTAGTTCGAGACTGCCCAGTGAAGAAGGGAGAAAGACCAGCTTGAGAAGCAGCACTGTCTTCGTCAAAAGTAGCGCAAGAAGGAAAATCACTCAATCCCTAGGATTAACTGTAAGAATAGTACAAGACCAAGAAACGAATGTATTAGGATTAAGAAACCAATGTGTAATGAGCTAAGAAGGAACGTACGAATGCTTGTGTTAATCAAATTGGTTGTTAATTTACTTCCCTAAAAATTAATTCGTCAAAATGGAAACTAGAAGTAAAGGCCCTAAATTCAAAAGTGAAAGAAGAAATAGGTGAAACATGCGCACACTAAATTAGAATAGCACAGCGAAAGCGTGATGGTAATTTGGAAGGAATGTTTCAAAAGGTTCTCGCTTGACTTGTTGAAAATATCTGGAACAAGAATAAACAAAATTCATACATTTCGGAGTTCAAAGGAATTCAAGAAGAATGGTTATTCGATTTTACTCTTAACAATATTATGAGAATGTGGAAATCAGGAAAATCTTGAATGGTTTGAAACAACATTGAAAGCATGAATTGGCACAAGATCGAAAAAAATTATGGTAGTATGAGTTGAAAAAAATCAACTTGAATATTATTGAAAGATGATTTGAACAAACTGAAGTACATATGATTTGAAAGACTTGAAATGATTCGACAAATTGAATCCCGACACTTTGAAATATTTAGAAACAACAAAATTTTGGTTAAAATATTTGTAAATTATGGATTGCGAAATGATTAACAACTTCGGGATATGAAATGATTTGGTTTGTTCGAGTAACCCATGACAAAACTAAGGTAAGATTTGATTATATGTAAGGGGTGATACTTAGTAGCCCGTCATGTAGGAAAGCTTCTCGAATAGTATACAGTTGATTCGTATTCATATTTGAAAATTTTGTTTTGAAATCCCGGAGTGAAGTATGATTTCTATATGAAAGAAAATATGTAGTATTTCAATGGTTTGAAATAAAATGGGATTCTAAGTTGGAGAGATCAATTTAAGGCTTTCCAATGTTTTGAATAAAAGTAATTTATATAACACCTTAATTTAACTTGTCTAGTCGTCTCGCTAAACTACTATATTGTGTAATTGCACTTATGTTTACCTATTTCAAGTTCTTTTACATATTAACCTTCTACTATATTATGTTTTATTTAACCAAGTTACTAATACTTTACTATTTTCTTTCAATTTTTAAAGACTACCTTATGTTAAACCTTGGAATTTTTTTGAAACCTATTTTAACCAAAACGACTTAACTTTATCATTTGAATTGTTTGTACATAGGTTATTTTCTATATATATATAAATACATAAAGCAAGTTCCTTATTTAAATTTTGTGCAATAATTTAAGTTTTTCTTAAATAATAATTTGATATGAGAAGTTTTAACCAATTTAATTGTATAGCAAATTTGGTGTTAATTTATTTGGAACCTTTTTTCAAGCTTAGTAAAAGTTGTAAAAGTATTTTGATTTAGTAAAGTTGGCCTTAATAAATTTTATAAATGAGATTTATTTTACTTAAGCAAATTCTACAACTCTCCTTTTCGAGGACGAAAAGCTTTAAGTGGGGGAGGCTGTAACGACCTAGAAAATTTGAGATTTAAAATATATATTAAATTGAAATTTAACACAAATTAAATATTTATATTTGGGATTTTATCTATTTTGACAAAATTTAAGTAAATTTTGGTCATATAAACACTATAAAAAAAGATTTGCATTTGAGACCGATTTCAACCTTTAACGTTAGAGTCCCTCGGTTGAATGAACAAGGAAGATAAATACATATACATATATATATATATATATATTTGAAAGGCAAAAGAGAATTTAGGCTTTTAGTATGAGTGTAGTATTCAATTTTAAACGAAAGTGCATTGTAAACCAACATTTTTCCAAATTTGGGTTGTGACAAGATGGTAAAACAAAATCAACTTTAAATAAATTTTGTCATTTTGTTAAGAAACAAATTAGTGATTGGAACGAAGAATTTAGTTGCAATATAAAACATCATTGAGATTTAATTTATTTCAAATCAAATCATTAAACAAACGGTGAAGTAAAACGTTGGAATTCCTTTGTTATTTGTGAAACAAGAATTATCACGTAGTTAGTCTATTTTAATTAAGAAATGAATTTAATACTAATTTTGTGATTTGGTTAATAAGGGAAATATATGTTTATATTTTGAACATAGTATTCACATTAAATTGCATTTGCAAATAAAATCTCAATTTAAACTCTCTGCTAGAGATAACAAAAAAAACATTTGTGTTGAAATGTAACGGTGAAATAAATGTCAATAAAGCATGAAATTTAATTATTTATCGTGACCAAGGAATTTATTGTATAGTAAAATATCGTCAAATCATAAGTATAAATGGTACCATAAATTTTAAATTCATTTCCAAATATAAGTTTTATTTTTAATTGGTCATTTATTTTGTTTCAAACAAACCTCTGAAAAGATGCTATATATAATACAATGCATAATAGAAGGACACGAATAAATTTGTTACCAACTGAATTTAATTCATGGTGTTTAACGCTTGAATTAACAACGTTATTCGTTAATTTGTATTTTAGCCTTACATACCGTTAACGGGCAATAAGCGGGTTACTTCCTTTTTTATGTGACAGTGCACACCACAATATCTGAGAAAAATCTTATCTAAGATAAGGCAGCAGACCAAAATCTGGCCATATCAGTATAAATATTTGGTAATAGTACCCAAAGATTTAGGACTATTCATGTACAGGGAATCAGTACTATTCATTTATCCTCTTCTGTCTGTTGTTTCATATGTGATGATTCGTCTGCTCTTTTTCATGCCGATTATAAAAGGATGTATATCCTTTCGTTGGTCATTCACAAACCTTCTCTCTTCATCACTGAAAAATGAAAGCCAAGATTTAAAGCTCCTCTTCCTTCACACTATGCCAAACCGCACTTCACTCTCCTTCTCCATCGCGCTCTACGGCTTCCACTTTCTCTGCTTCACTTTACCACTTCCATGACCCTCCTCCACTGCTCACAACAATCACTGCCTCCTTCCCTTCAGCAATACCTTCCCAACAACCGTCACTAACTCCGATCCAGACTTCCCCTTGCCCCAACAAATCCCGAAGCCGCCACCAGTGTTTTCCCGTGCCTCCTCTTTCCAGTAAACATCACTGCCTTTCCCATAAAATAGCACTATTTCCCCCTCCATTAAAACGGGCACCCCTATCTCCTTTAACTGCTTGTGCCTCACCGCAATTCGAACACCACTTACCTCCGATACCCGCCTGCCTTGCTGACCTTCAACCACCCAGCTCCTCTTGCCCCTTCTCTTTACACGGACAACATTTCCTTTTACCTACTCTGCCATCCGCTAGCGTCCGCCACTGCTTCACAACGAAAGCATCTCCCATTTGCCTCACTCGCCATCTTACTCCACTCCGGCACCACCATCACCATCACTCGTTGTCCCCATCCTTTCTTTGAAAATAGTCTCTCCCCTTTCCCTCTTGAACACATGTCATTCCTTCATACTCCAGTCCGCTGCATTGCAACTGCCACCTTCTCTTCTACCCACAGTACTTAATGACTTCACCGCATGAAAGCTACCCTCGACCTCACACCAAATCCCCTTCATCCAGTGTTGGAAGTTTTAGGCTTTTCGGGTGTTGAACGTAAGTATAGAATATCGCCGGAGTATATACTTATATAGAAGCGTTAGTTGTTGAGAAGCCGTGCCGACGAGATCAACCGAGACTCGAACATGTTCTCTCGGGGTATATTGGTAGCTGATACGAAGTTTTGAGTGTAAAGGATTGGAAAGCATGACTGGTGAGAATATTTATTTAAAAATTTTATTTTGTGAAATAGTTACTCATGACAAATACTTAGTTATAATCATTTGATGTCGAAATGGCTGCTATTGTTTGTGATGGATGGTTCTAGCTAGATTACGCCAAACACAAAGCATTATTCAATGTGACGCTTGTACACAAATTCGTTGGTTGTTGAATTTTGATAAATGGACTAATATTCATATGAATTGTTTTGTTGTATCATACACCGTAGTGTGGAATATATGAGTAGTCGATTTAAATCTCCTCCTTGTGTGAATAGAAATTTTAATTGAATAAATGAAATTTAAAATGTTAATTCTTGAAAAAGAAAAAAAAACTAAGTCATGAATAGTTAAACCATTTTTCATAAGTATGAAATGATTTTGGCAATATTTTAAATTTGTTTGTATCTTTAAAATTGTAAACAAGTTTTGAATCTAACTAAAGTTGGATTTTTGAGTTGCATGTAAATGTTTAGTTTCATGACTATTTTTAAGCCTTTAAAATTTGATTTTTTTTTTTGAGTTATAATTGTTTATGTGAATGATTAGCTATAAAAAAAAGCTGTTTGGTTAAAGAAAACTTAATTTAAGCATGTAAGTAAACAAGTTTATTTAATACATTGGTTCCATAAATTTATTTAATACATTGGTTTCATAAATTTTAAAGTAAACAAGTTCAGTACACGGGTTTCATTAACTTTTAAAGTAAATAAGTTTCATACATTGGTTGCAAAGAAAACAAGTTTAATACATTGGTTTCATTATTTTAAAGACCATCAGTAAGTTTAAATGATTAAATAAATAAATAAATTGGGTAGCGTTACATTAAGCTTCCAAGGAAATTTAAATAATTGTTTTAATGAAATTATGTGAACATTAATATGACTTTAAGGAAGATTTAACAATTTATGTTTAAACCATTATCGAACATATATACGAACAACATTTCTTTAAATAATATAAACATATATACACCAGAACTTTCTAGGGTGACAGAGAGGATAGTGTCGAAGGCTTGGGTTTGGAAAATATAGTATTCTGCTCTCCCCAGCTGATCCGACGAACATGATGATTATTTCAGAGTCTAATTTGGAATTTAATTACCACCCCTTGAATTTAGAACCAAGTCGAAATTTTACCAAGCGATACTCATCATTTAAAGATTTAAGTAAAAGATTTAAACCGTTAAATGATTTTAACCAATTTGGTTTAAATAATTATTCTATGGTACTTATGTAACGTTACATGAAAATGATTTAATTGAAATTTTAGGATTTTGAGAACAATTATTTAAAACCGAAAAGGGTTGTGAAATGTTTGAAAGGTTTTAAAGAAATTATGAAAGTGATAATTAACATAAAGAAATTATGTTTTAAAATTTAAGGTTGGTAATGAATATCGGATTTGTAAAGGGGTTAAGATGTTAACAGGACTAAAGGTATTTGAAATAAGTCCAACCTTATACTAAAATGAATTAACAAACATTGGAAGGAGATTTGGATTGAAACCGGTATAGTCCATAGCTTGTTTTTAAAATACGCTTATTATTTGGAAAGACCGAGATCGGATTTTGGTTCGAAAACCATTCCAAGTAATAATACGACGCTATGAAGCAGATTAAAAACTTGGAAGTGACAAATGAAGACCGAGAATCTTTGGATTTATTTGGATTGAATGTTGATGTCTTGAATCGGGATGTACACCTGAAACGAGGTTATAAGTGGCACGAGGTCTGAATATATTTGAGGATTTTCAGATTTTGTTCCGTTCAGACCCAGAATGGACTAGTATGGATTGTTTGTCTAACATTGTAATTGACCACGTAGCACTGATTCCTGTGAATATATATCGGATTTGTGGCAATTGATTTTTCCATCTCTAAGTTACGTCCTTAGAGGCTATGTATTGATTTGAATTAGTGACATGTGGAAAATCAACAATGTGGCATACTCAAGTTATGGAATGAGCTAATGATGATCAAAGCATGACTTATTTAAGTGAAGCTTTGTGTATACCGCGACATCGACAAGCCTCACACCCCGGATGATGAAAAACTGGCGGTTAGGTTATTGACATATATACATGCTTTTATGATTGATAGCTGCGGCGGAGGTACCTCTTTTGAATTTGGGAATAGGGTATGTTCGGGGGTCCGTGTCTGGACGAAAACCGTTGATCTACCTCGCGATTTGTAGTTGGTGTCCGTGTCTGGATGAAAAAGCTGTGTTACACTTCGTTTGTATTCCGATTGATCTTTCATGCCAAGAATCATCAAGTTGGAAACCCAATCTCCAATACGCGCCCACGGTTTTGTTTGTATATATATATATATATATATATATATATATATGGCTACATAGTATTATGGGGTACTATGCCATCTAAGATTAATACATTTACTTTTGAAATTGTTTTCACATTATGCACAAATAATAATATGAAAGAGGATTTTCGCATATGAAAGCATGTTTGGTTATCATAAGGTAAACCTCGCCCATCTGGTGTGCGCTTGCATTGTGTGATGTGGGACGAGCTTATGATAGCTTCATTTTTCAAAATTCATTGCGATTTTATATGCACGGGCATTCACATGGAGTAAACCCGTTCCGCATTAGCGGCATAGACCGGTGAATTTCCCAACTTCAAAATAAACCCTAATGAAAATAACTGTTTTATGTTCTCACACCAGTCCCATGACTGACCTGGAGTTTATTGTTCCTTCCTAAACTCTGGGTGCCCACTAGTTTTCACACGGGCAGCTAGTAGTTTAGTTTTACAGTTATAGATCATGGACTCGATGCGCTTTCTGAGTTGGAGCCAATGCTAGAGTTTGGATCTTACGTTATGTAGTACTGCTTCTTCTGCTGAGAGTGTATTTATTTCTTCCGCTGTATATGTTGTAACTCTGATATTCCTTGTAACTCTGATGTAATATTGTATTGTGATATGAAAAGTTCTGTTATTTTGTTCAATATATGTTAGTACCCATAACAATCCGCCTTTATGAACGGTTTAAGTTGGTTTAATTACTGGCGAGAACCGGGCAAAAAGACGGGTCATTACAGAACCTCCTACCGCCGGAGTTCAGGCGAGCTCGCACATCCCCAGGTGCCAGGAATCTCGTTCGAACTTCACGCTTTGGAGCTTTGATTGCTCTTGAATCCCAACACTAAAATTTATGATACAGGCATGGTTTTGAAGAGTGAAAAGAGCTCTACAAATTTCCCTTTAGAATTACTGTTAGAATCGAAAGTGGTTGGGAGAAATTAAATTCGATCATTAAAAATAAGGATCGGCGGCTCCAGATATGGGTTGACCGCGAGTGGAAGTTTCCAAGGGTTTTGACCAGTCCAATTATATATAATATATTATTTAATTTAATTTAATTCCAATAATCCTTGTTTTTCAACCTGAGCTCCAAATCAAACCCAACGACTGTCGCTCCTAGCTAATTGCCCCCATTCTGAACACAATGGGATATGTTTTGTAAGCCAATTCGACTGTTTCGAACAGTTTTTATTTAAGTTAAAATATAAATCATTCAATATTAAATTTGAACGTACATTTTAATTTACCGGAGCCACACACTAACTCCAAAAATTCCCGAAAAATAAATCTAGCTATTTTTGACGATACGGTCCTAACAAAACTAATTTTGTCGAATTTGGAGACCGTTTGAAAAATGGTCAATTTCTGGTCAATCCAATTCAAATTTAAATTACAAAACACATTTAAATTTACTACGCTCACATATTAATTCCAAAAATTATGAAATTTGAAACCTAGCAATAATTTGACATTCCGGATCTAAAAAAGTGGTTTCATCGAAAACGGAGGTCGTTTGCAAAATGGCTATTTATTATATTATATTAAATTCCATAGGGACTATTTTAAATTTTAAACTGGACATAACTTTCAATTCCCGTTATGAAATTTCGATTTTTCACATTCGTTGGAAAGATAATTTCAAGCAGATTCAAATATTTCTTGTTTTACTGAAATCCGATTTATTTTGAATCCTGTACATTCATTTGAAATTTGGAATCGAATTTTCAAACTACCGCGCCATTTTAAACTCTATTTATAATTATATTAAATTCATTCATTCTAACTTCGATTTAAATAAATTTTAGTCAATATTATTTAAAATAAATCATTTTAAATATTCAAAATCCGTCAAAATAGCTAAAATAAAAATTTTAAATTGGTTCTGAAAATCCGGGTTGTTACATTACTTATTTTCCTAGTTTGGAGTTACAATCTCTATTCCTAAACACCATTCTAATTGTAACCATTTAGGCATATTTATCCTGTTCAATACATTTCTCCAAACAAATATGGTTACAATACTCATTACCTTAATTATGACCATTTATTACAGCAATAAATTCCATGTTGACTGCTACAACAGTCACAAACGTTTAATTTTCAATTATTATGGGAGTTATTACCATAACAACCCTGAGCTCAAAAAACATCTCACCTTAGAATGTAATAAGAATGTAATATATCTTTGTCTTTTCTACATGATACCAGACAAGTCAACTTGAGTTTTAATAGATTGGATTTTCGGAAAAAAAAATCGGTTTGTCAGAATTCGGGCTGTTACAATTACCATACATTATGAAAACACTTTAAATTCGAACAAAAAGTAGCAAACAAACACGAGATAATTTCTTAAGAATTTATTTAGAGTGTTTAGTGGTGTTATTACTACTAAACACTCAATGGTGCTTTCTATCGTTAAATATATGAGATAATTTCTTGTTTTCAGTGTGCTGGCACTTCAAACCAGTTTTGAGTTTTGGGCCTGTGTAGACTCTATCTCTATTCTCTTTTTCTAATAAAATGTGGCACAGTCCACTATAAAAGCCGGTTTGCATTGCAAAATAACAAACAAACATTTATTTGATATAATGGCATCATTTACGTAGATATGGACGAATAAGATTAATATATATTGATATTTATAATTTAAACGCGGTGTTAACGTAGTCACAAATTAATACTTTAATAAATGTTCGGTCTAAACTAGCGAACAAAACAATCCTTTCTGTGCTTGATATTGTTTTAAGATTCAAAACCTTATGAAAGGTTATTTACTGTAATTATTGTAAATTTTTCCCAAACTATTTGAAAGAGGAAAATCGACATTACTTCAAATCCAAAGGAAATGAGTTAATATTTTATTTAGAATAGATGTTGCTACATTCAAAAAATACTTAATTTGCACATCTCTTCTTATTTGGTTTATTTATGTTTCATGTGGATTTAAAATAATTCCTTTTAATGCAAAAGGAAACAAAAAGGACAAAATTACAACCATCAAGTAAAACCACAAACAGTACCAAACACAATAGAATTATTATTATTTTAACCAAAATTGTATAAACTACAAATCAACGCCTAATCCTATGAATTTGGAATAAAACTATACATCTAATAATGGTTTTGGGACTGATTTCTAGATCCAATGTGTTTATAATAACCACAAACAAATCTAAAAACAACTATAGGTAGTATGATGACATATTATTAGAAAGGCCTATAATTTGCATTTAATCAATATTCATAATATTTCGGATTTGACAAAATAAACAAATCTGATAACTTTTAGGCATATAATTCAGATTCACCACAAACTAAGTATATAAGTTATTATAAACAATGTAATAAATTCTCACTCATCTGAAAGCTATCCAAATCTGAATCTGACATAGCTTTTAGGTATAAAATTCCCAAAAACTACATATCTACAATTTATTTCCAAAAGAAGTTTACAAACATACATTTTGATTTATAGATCTGAAAGAAGAATAGGATAAGAAGAAGGAAATTCAATAACATAAATTACCTAAGCGAAGAACCACATCTTTTTCATAAATCAGAATCTAATTTCTCCAATCTTGTTAATCTGATTTGTATATGTTCATAATTTATGTTTTAGGAGAAATTAGTGGATTGGAAATGGCAGAGCTTTGTTGCTACCTACAGAAAATATGAATAAGAGAATAGGGGTCTAGCCCGTTATTTTTATTTATAGGCGTAGAAATGATCCTAGACCGTTATATTTAATTTTATAAAGATCTGTCTATTTATAGAAAACTTTATAATAATACAAATGCCCTCGAAACCTAGTCATCAGTGGCAGTTTTCGACCAGAAGGGTCAACCCCTGTTAATCCTAGGGTCGGCCGCTTTGAGTCAAAAACGCCCAGTAAGGGCGAGTTATAAATGATATTTATTAATTATAGATTCTTATATAATTATTTTTCATCGATTTCAGTATTTTGTCCATAACTTTTTCATACGGACTCTATTCGCGAAGTTCCCAACATCAAAGTTGATCAGAATTCCCACACAAATGCAACGTTGCATGTTTCGTGGTTAAGTTCCATCATAATTGAAAATTCCATTTTTAGAATCTAATTGATAACTAAATTAATTATTGTTAAAATTCCGGGTTGTTACATTCTCTCCTCCTTTAAAGAAATTTCATACTAAAATTTTACTAATGACAGTTATGGCATTGTCGCCTAATTATCCTAAACTACGACCAGTTAATATACATACAATTTTGAAACCAGTGTGCACATGTGCACAGTGTACATAATGGTTTGCAACCACAAAATTTGCATGCATAATGATTCTATATTGGATCCTCCTATATGTATGCATTTTATTTTGTGTAAACACCTTTGAAAGCATGATGCAAACATCATTGACAATTCTATATGAATGCAAAATTTGAAAACATTTTTCATACATAACCCTCACATGACTACGAATAGAAGTGCGAAGCAACCAAATTTGCATCCAATCCCTACCATCCAACACGTCAACGCATCTAAATCGTTTCCTATTAATTTCTCCTAAAACCAGAAAAAGGAAAACCGAAGAAATTTAATGTTCTTTCCGCTTATAAACGTTCCAATTTCCGTCCTACAGTGGGATTTTACCTCAATAGCCCTAAAATACTCCGAAAATTTCCATGTATATACCGGCAATGAGGCTTAAGACAAACTCTAAAATGTAAAACGAGTTAATTAGTAACTCGTGCGCATCGTCGATAAGGTATGAAAACAACGCTAAAACCTTTCCTTTGTTAACATTAATATCTTTTTGCATCATCGTCCCTAATGCACCGCTAAAACGCGCAAACAAAACATCAAAAATCTTCCTTAAGCTTTACATGTTACTGTAAAATCGAAATTTTCCATAAAGGTAAATCTCCGCTTATAAAATTCTTATGTAATTTTTAAAATTCATTTTTGATACCATTCTATCAGATTTTTCATAAAACTAAATTTTTGGTAACATGCATTTTACCGCATTTAAACCATCTATTTTTATATAAAACAGATACTTAAACATGCGTAAAACTACCATACCTAAGTTTGCAGTTTGATATAAATCGGATCAAACGAAATTAATCATAATTTTTTTTTAAATTTTTTTGTTTAAAACAACATTTGAAAAAAGTTTCAAAATTATAATTTGCGAAAACTTAAATGATACAAGTCACATGTCGATGTAGTAGGAAGTCGGTCATGCGAAAAATGCAAAAACTGAAATCATACACAAACTAAAAAATAAATTTTAGCTCAAAAGGGAACAGGTGACAAATAGTAAATATACTCGTGACGAAGCAACGCGAAAACATGTCCTTCGCTAAAATTTATCCACCACAAATTCTATACTTTCCAGCTTCAAAACAATTGTTAGTTAGATAAGAAAATGAGATTTCATATTAGTTCAAATACAACGAAGCGTGAAAGACAAGCACATATGAAATCCCATTACATCGTCTACAATTTACAGAAACAACAATACTAAAAGTAACAAGCACAAACTACCAATAAGTCCATAAATATTTGCTGGAAAGCGAAAAGAACAAAGAAAACAACAACACTGAAACTTTAAAACATTGCCTATAACCAATGAGGCGTCTTGCCTTACGGCTGGAGCTTGAACTGTTTCCATGGCCTTTGACTAGTCAGATCATCATGGCAAAATGCACAATCTCGTATTGTAACCATTTCTACTGTTGTTAGAGGTTCCTAGATCACCATTTCTTATTAGAGAGAATCTGCAATGACAAAATAAACCTACCACAAAACTGGCTCTCACGGAAATTCACCTAACATTCCATAATGACAAAAGTGGATATGTGAAAATACAGAAAGTAACTTTGTGAAACGTCACACAAGAACAACAAGTTAAATCAAACATGATGCGGTACTAAATGATGGTTACGCCACCGATCGAAGAAAAGGTTGATTCCAGCATTATAAGACAAATCTAGTTGTAACTTCCCATGTTAGGAATAATATGCTAGATGAATCAGACATCTATATGGGTAGTTCGAATCATAGATTTCCGAACTCAAAAACCGACGTTAAGGAAAATGAGATCTGCTGCAAAATCTTCGAAGCCAATCAAACCAAAGATTTGTAAAATACGGATGCTTCTAAAAATCTCATCGAGATTCTTCTTAGAAAAATCATCCAAAGACAGCTCAACCTTCACCTCCGAAACGACGGTTGCTTTCGTCAAAATCTATTCCAACAAGATAAGAAAGGCAGATGCAGCACAAACAACAACCCTACTCAAAAACTACGAAGAAAAGGACCGGTGCAAGTCCAACTGCCACAACTATTTCTCTTAGCCCTAAAGAGATGAAACCTTATGTTCAATCCGATCCAACAAAATGGTCTCTCTCCCCAAGAATGAGACTTAAATGACAGAAGAAATATCAGATAGTGCAAGTAGGTATTATCGGTTAAAATTAATCGGAGAGAAGAAATAGATCTTGGAGTAATAGTGGAGCGAGATCCAATGCGCAAATTAGCGCAGGAAGAGGAGGAGACGATGCAACAACAAATAAGAGAAAAAAATAAAGGTGTTGTTTGATTAGATGAGGAAGGAAGGACAAAATGAAGAAGTTTAAGGAGGAAAATTTGGGTGCAACTATTACGGTTGAGTCCTACGTTCAAGTTGTACCAAAACTCATCAACTAGTTGACCGCTCTAGGTATAACGCTAAACAGTCAAATGTTAAATGGGCTTTGAACAATGGTTGAACCTTACTATAGGGTCGGATTTAAATATTAATCGTCCTACGTTATCTCTTAAAATTTGACGTGAATCCGTAAAATACTTGTCCACATCATGGCAGTATCATAGACCGTAGTCAATCTCCGAACCGTCTCCAAAGATTCATAGTAGTCTCAGCAAAAGGCTGCAACCACACAACAAATGAATGAATTCTCAAAAAGAAATCTCAGCTAAAAAATCTAAAACAAAATAAAGCAAAATTTCCCCTTACGGAGCTGACAAGCGACTCAAACGATTTACGAAATCAAATACCCTAAGCTGAATAGAAATTTCCTTAGTCTCTTTTCCAAGAGATTTTTTTTAAAACTTTTCGATATTAAAATTTTATTTTAGCTGAGCATCTCATAATATATATCTATATTTAAAATTTATATTTTAGTTTATACTACGGGCTGGAATAACCTTTTCATGTTATGGATTGTCAAGATTTTAAATCTCTGAAAAGGTTATTTGTGATAATTTCCCTAAATGGTCCAAAACATTTGAAAAGTGAAATATTAAAATCACAAGGAATGAGTAATTATAGTTTCTGAATTTCGTGGCTTATTCCTGGTTAATTTAAAATTCCTTCATTTTACCAAATGGATTATTTATTAAAATTACATAAAATCCAACGATCCGAAACATGGTTAGATTTAAATTTCTAAGATTAATTTTATTTACTCAAATTTTTTTGAAACCCCTTTCTTATTACAAAAGCAGTTTCAAAAACTGAAATCTCTCCGAATATATGACTAAGTACTCAAACAAATAATTCTATCAAAAGAATATCTGTACTATAACAACACAATAACGTGAATTTCCTGATTAAGACCAAGAAAAGGTCACCGAATGGAACTCCCAACGAAACCAAAAACAAAAAAACACGGCCATCTCAGTTGTAGCTAGCTTTTTGTCATGTCACTAAGGTCAAATCCATGGGATTCACCATATGTCGTCCTCATACTTTTCAAAACAAAATCACCAAATGCACCATGAGGTAAATCGGGGTTGGCTGAATACTCGAACCCAAAATACTTCTAATTCTCAGTCGTTTAAAACCTATCTTAATTAAATAGGCCCACGACTATCTCATCGTCGAAATAATTTAAAGTCGAGTAAGAAAGACAAATGGAAACAGAAAAGAAATTCGAGTACATTCTCTCACTAATCCTAATTTATTAATTCCTCTGATCCTCTAAACCTAAGCTCTGATGTAACGCCCCACACTGTTTTAAGCCCAAATTTCGACAAAAATCAAAACTTAGATCAATCTAAATATGGAGAGTATAAACTAGGTAGCAACAAATAATCAACATGAACCGAATAAGAGTAAAATAAAATTAACTCATAGTGGAGACAAAATAAGGTAACTATTACCGACTAAGGCGACTACCTTAAAGAATATTGCCATATCGATATCGAGAATGAGAGAACAAGAACCGAAAACCAAACTGAACACATTCTAAGACCTGTCTACCTTGAATAAACATGAAAATTTATAAGAAGGGGGGTCAAAACAAAAAGTCCTAGAGAGTAAAAAATGTACAACAATGTCTACAATATACAAATATATCCCGTTTAGTAAGAACCAAAACATATGTCTAACAAGGCTATTAATTCTAACCAAACCTTGTAAAGATTTTACGCTCGACTATAAACTACCACACCCAAGGTAGTATCCTTAAAGATAACTATATCACAATACTGAGATAGAACATTTATGCGTAAGTATGAAGCCTTTAAACCACTATTCAACCAATTACCAAAGGCTAAGAGGCAGACTCCCAACTACTCACTCTACTACAAGGAGGTTAATTATATCTATGTAGACACTTAAGACCTCACTATAAATATAAAATAAGGGTTGATCCTTCTGATCACTTAAGACCAAAGGTGGACCCATCGATCAATTAATGCATTACTCGGTGGTTTACTCTACACTAATATAAATTTTAGGACACTAGCTACTAAGTTTTACTATTTTAAGGCTTCCATCATTCATGCGTTTACCCAAAACCCCACATAAGGCAAGAGATAGTAACAAACCACTTATTATCTACAGGATAGGTAGACGACATCTCGTCATTTATGACCTTCCCCCAACATACCCCCATTTTATAATCCAGTTGACCTTATTAGATAATCCCCTAACCATTAATACTTCCTATTGGATAGGCAAATCTACGATACCTCCGTAGCGGTCATTTAATATCTAATCCCAACCAGACTCTCACCCCATTCACTTACTACCTAGAGGAAGCGGACCTACGCGAGGATTACTAAACTCGTACCCAATAGCTAATTAATACTTCTTATTTATGGGGATGTAACTAATGCGATCACTTAATACCCTTTTAAGGATGTTTCTAACTACTTAATACCTCAAATTCCGAAGCAGGATACACTCATGAACTATTCTCGTGATTGTTTCATCTTTTGGATAACCTATTTTAGGAAATATTTCTCACTATGCAATTGACTATCGTCGAGTTCCTATGGTTAATGATACCTCACATCAATTGTACATATATCCGACTATTGGAAAGTGCAGACTTTTATCAAATAAGGCAACTGACCTTGCACTATTAACCTACTAAGTCTAATTCTTATTTCTAACTATATTGATTCTAGATTAACTAGAATAGAATAAAGAAAACTATAACTTCTAATCCTAGGATGTTTAATTATTTAATTCCTTATTGGACTTAGCATTTACTACAAATATCAATTCCCATTATCCCCTTTAATTGTACTTATTATTATTTTTTAGATTACCTGCCATTAATGACACTAATGATCATATTTCCTAAGGCATCAGTTAGCCTACTTAATGCCATTTATATCAATCCCATTTAAATTATAAATCAACTAGATATGGTTTAGTTCTTTCGATCTCCATCTTTTTTTACCATCATTGTGACCTATTGTCCAAAACTTCTAATAATTTTAACTCACAAATACTGCTATAAATTTAATTCCATTTAATTCTTATTTGAATATATGTATATAAGTTTAGTATTTACTTATTTACTTTCCTAGTTGGAGTTACAATCTCTATTCCTAAACACCAATTTAATTGTAATCATTTAGGCATATTTATCTTATTCAACACATTCCCCTAAACAAAAATGGTAATAATACTCATAAACTTATTTATGACCTTTTATTACAACAACAAATTCCATGCTGATTGCTACAATGGTCACAAACTTTTAATTTTCAATTATTATGGGAGTTATTGCCATACATTCATTCCTATAAAATGAAAACACTTTAAATTCAAACATACGATAGCAAACAAACATTTAATTAATATGATGGCATCATTTATGTGATTTGGACAGATGAAATTAATATATATTTATATTTGTAATTTAAACGCGGAGCTAACGTAGTTACTAATTTATACTTTATTATTATTTATTAATTATGTTCCGGTCTAAACTAGCGACCAAAACAAATCCTTTTTGTGTTTAATCTTGTTTTAAGATTTAAAATCCTATAAAAGTTTATTTACTGTAATTATTATAAATTTTGCCCAAATAATTTAAAGAGGAAAATTGACATTACTTCAAATCCTAAGGGAATAAGTTAATATTTTATTTATAATAGATGTTGCAAACTATGTTAAAAAATACGTTAATTGTCACATCTCCTCTTATTTGATTTATTTATGTTCCTTGTGGATTTCAAATAATGCCTTTTAATACAAAAAAGGACAAAATTACAATAATTAAGTAAAGCCACAAATAATACCATACACAATAGGATTATTATTATTTTAACCAAAACTGTATAAACTACAAATCAACACTAAATCCTATGAATCTAGAATAAAACTATACATCTAATAATGGGTTTGGAACTGATTTCCAGATCCAAGGTGTTTACAATAACCACAAACATATCTATGAACATTTGGAGACAATATGATGACATATTATTAAAAAAATCCTATAATTCACATTTAATCAATATTCGTAATATTTCAGATTTGACAAAATAAACAAATCTGATACCTTTTAGGCATATAATTCAAATTCAATGCAAAAGAACTAAATAAGTTATTATGAACAACGTATATAATTTCTCACTCACCTAAAGCTATCTGAATCTGACACAGCTTTTAGGTTTAAAATTCCCAAATCCTACAGATCAACAATTTAATTCAAAGGGGATTTAGAAACACAGATTTATATTTGTATATCTGAAAGAAGAATAGGAAAACAAGAAGGTAATTTAATAATATAAATTACCTAAGCGAAGAACCACCTCTTTTTCATAAATCTGAATCCGATCTTTCCAATCTTGTTAATTTGATTTATATATGTTCATAATTTATGTTATAGAAGAAATTAGAGGATTGGAAATGGCAGAGCTTCGCTGCTGCCTCCAGAAAATATGAATAAGAGAATATGGGTCTAGTCCTTTATTTATAGGCGTAGAAATGACCCTAGACTGTTAGATTTAATTTTACGAAGATCCGTCAGTTTGTATAAAACTTTATAATAAAAACGCCCTCGAAAATCTAGTCGTCACTGATAGTTTTCGACTAGAGAGTTCGACCCTTCAGTTGATCACCCTGGTCGACCCCTTTGGGTCGAAACATCCAGTGAAGGCGGGTTATAAATGGTAGTTATTAATTATAGATTATTATATGTTTATTTTTCGTTCGTTTTCGTATATCGTCCGTGACTTTTTCATACGTACTCCGTTCACGAAGTACCCAACACAAACACAATGATGCATGTTTCGTTGTGAAATTCCATCATTTGCGAAATTCCTTTTTTGGAATTTAATTAAATAACTAAATTAATTATCGCCAAAATTCTAGGTTGTTACAAAAACCCTACATTAAAGCTCTAGGAAATAAAGAGAAAACTTACGGAAAGGTAAGGAAAATTTGAACTGAGGATTCTACATTTATGAATCTCAACTTTCCATCCAAAAACTTGGGTGAACATGATTTTATATCGTGTATGATTCCATTATGGTTTTACCCAAATTGCTTATGTAATTTCATGACTTCTTTCGCGATGTTTTGAAGTTATTCATTGTTTTGGTGGAACAATGTATGCATATGCTTGTTTTGCATAGATCTGAATATGTTTTTGATAGAAAAATATAGTTTTACATCTCCACTTGATTCAAAATTTTGATATGATGTTTATAACATGTTTCTAGAGATAGGTTTTAAGCTTCATAGTTTTCTAAGCATTAGGGACTTTTCTATACCTAAGATAGATTATGTGTTAATTATGATGTCTAATTGCTAAAAATAATCAAAATAAGAATTTTCATCCAAAATTTCTTTCTAAAACAGAAGAGACAACACTCGGTCACTTGTGAATTTTTGGGATTTTCTCATGATTCTAAAATTTACTATGATTTTCCTAAGTTTGATAGACTTAGGTGATTAAGGCACTAATTAATGATTTTTTAATGTTTTAAACTTTAAAAAAACGAAACTTTTGGGTTCTTGCTCAAATCAAACTTTTCATTATCTAATAACGTTTTACTAACTAATGTAGAGTAGATGAAAACATATTACTTATTTTAGAAAGAAAACAATTTTCACGTTATTTAAATGTCATGTCAGGTCAAGTCTATCGACCTAGTTGATAAGGCCTTATTGACCATGTCGTATCAATGAATTCGAAAAGTTCTGGATACTTGAAATATCAAGCTATTTAGTATATGATGATCATAGCTTATCACATCGCCTTTATTGCTTATCAAAAGAGGTTCTTATCTCTTGAACCTATACTAATGTTTAAAAACTCTACTACTCCACAAAGGTTTGTCGCCTTTGTATATAAGTAATAAGCTTATCGTTATAATACTTGGGTGATAAGGTAACTTTCTTGTTTTAAAACCTTATAGAAGTTGTTGCCTATGTGTGACGGCCCGCCCCGCACCAACCGACATTTACTCCAAAGGTGCGTTGTACACATGCCCAGTTAGCACGGAACGGGTCGTCAGAAGGAAAAGGAAGAAGGAAACGAACTAACAAGGAACCTGTAGAATGTCTCACAGCGCATAGAACAAAATATAATAATAACATATTTGACATAAAACAGGAGAGACAGTGCATAAGCTGAAAACCAAAACTAAACATCATAGCAGCGGAAATCCAAAATACAGCTTATTACAACTTTCAAACTGTCTCAAAGCAAAAGTAAGATAAAGGAGGTACACTACTAATGCCCAAGTAGCGACCACCAATGACACAGGGAGAATGTGTATATATATATCATACGTGGAAGCCTCCTGCCCGCCTCCGAATCAGCTACTCGCGCATCACCAGCTAACCTGTCACTAGTCTGCTCGTGTGAGCACCAAGAGTAATAAGAGGAGACATAAAACTCTAGGTCAGACATAAAGCCTGGTATGAGCGATAAGCATCTAAAGTGAACAATAACAGGTAGACTAAAACATACCTGAACCTGGACCTGCAACCAAAGAGTTAGCACTACATACTGTACAACACTCTAAGGTGTCATATCAAACAGTGTAAAGATACGGAGGTGGGGGAGGTGTGCATGTCATAGTGGTGGCAAACAATCAAACATAGCATCCATCCTCACATCTCTCACTCAGTGCGTAAAGCATACGATATTCACCACTTCGATCACCCATCCTTGCTACGATCACTTTGCCCCATGAAGTCATAAATGGCTCCACTGCACTGATAACGTAGCCACTAGTCCTTTGCTATGTCCACTTGCCCCATGGAGTTATTCACCCCATCTGCGCTGGCTCATAGCCTTACCAATCCTTACTATGTCCACTTGCCCCATGGAGTTATTCACCCCATCTGCGCTGGCTCATAGTCTTACCAATCCTTTACTATGTCCACTTGCCCCATGGGGTTATTCACCCCATCTGCGCTGGCTCATAGTCTTACCACGCATCACCTTGCCCCTCGAGTCGTAATGACTCTACTGCACTGATAACATAGTCTTGCTACCATCACCTTGCCCTTCGAGTCATAATGACTCTACTGCACTGATAAGTAGCCCATCATCCATTTTTTAGTGGTGAATCGAAGTTATGAACGTCGACAACTCCTTAGCACACGTCCCGCAGCAAAGCCCAACCATGAAGTGAACTCATTGGTTCCCAACTGGATCCTGAGTTCTAACTTCCCATATTGGACTGCCTTTGCATCTCGGGTTTTGGTCAATACTGGGTCGGGTCGGGTGTCTCTTCAAGCCGTCGGTTCGGGTCGGGTCCACTGCATCGCATTGGTTCGAGTCTTCTTCTGGTACGGTTCACTTCGGGTCGGGTCGGGTGTCTTACTTCGGGTCGGGTCGGGTGTCCTCCTCCAGTTCGTGCTTCCGCTCCGATCCGCTGCCTCATTCTTCACGTGCTCCGATCCGATCCCTCCTTCTTTATTCGATCCGATCGCTTCTCCTTTATCCGATCCGATCCCAGTTCAGTTATCGTGACCTTCCTTTTTGCCAATTTTCTCAAGTGTCAGGTTCCGATCCGATCGAATCCCTTGCCCAGTTCAACATATCCGATCTGAGCCCCCATATCCGATCTGATCCGAAACCTGCACTGTTTCCTTAAGCTTTTCCAGCAAGTGTTTACGCCATTCAACGACGTTTTCGACCATTCTAACTATTGAAATCAATCACAAAGCATATCATACAGTCATAGCAACATGCATAATCAACCACCAACATCAAAACATCAACATGATAGGTTAAAATGGATCAAACATACCCAAAACCCCATATTTCCCCTTAAGCATGTTTAGGTGAAACTAATGATGGGATTAGCAATACTTAACCAAATTAACCCAAATTCATATCAGAGGTCTAAAACATCATTTAAGGTTTTATGAACATTTTCCCCGAATTTTATCATGTTTAAATTCGCTAATTAACACTAATTACCCTTAATTAGCCATAATTAGTGCAAAACTATGCAAATCACTCACCTTAGCCACAAATAAACTAAGATCTGAAATAAATTTCTGATTTGATGCAAATCCCAATGCTAAACAGCAGCTCCAATGTTGATTTGGTGTAGATCTCCCTTGATTAGATGTTGCTAAGCTTAATCCTTGATCAAAAGATGATTTGGAGGTGATTTAGAGGTTGGAGGCCATTTTTAGGGTTCCTTGGTGATAAGTGGAGGCTAGAAAACTGAAATGGAATGATTCTCTATCTCATTTCAGCCTCCCCATAACCCTAATCCCGAAATGGGTTATGGGCCCATTCACTAATCACCCTATTTGGTCCGGTTAAGCAGTTATTCACCCTCCAAACTTTATTTCAGCCATATCTCCCAAACGGTAAGTCCGTTTGGCTATTATGACCACTCTACGGAAAGATAAACCATCAAACGAATTTAATGGAAGTGGTTTCAGGTAAAAATTCCTTTCCAATCAAAAGTTATGGCCAAAACAAGATCAACTAGGGGCAAAATGATCCTTTAGAAATCGACAAAAATCATGAACATGGGAAATGACTCTAATGGATGTTTCCCAAAGTTACATGACCATACGACTTCATATGGAAAAGAAATAAATATTCTACGATCCTCCGATGCGTAGAATGCGGGTGTTACATTCTCCCCCCCTTAAGAAATTTCGCCCCCGAAATTCCCTAACCAAAACACACAAAAGGGTCCCGCATGCCTATCAACCATAAAACAACCATCAAACATGCAAAACAAGTAAAATAAGTCTATCCTAGCATGCGGAATAACTAAATCGCAAAGTAAATCTTACCAGACAAAGAGTTCTGGATACGCCTTCCTAATGCTCTCCTCTGTCTCCCAAGTACAATCATCCTCGTTCTCGCCCCACTGAACCTTGACTAGCTTCACCGCCTTCCTTCGAAGTTGCTTCGTATCGTGCCCCACAATACGAATCGGCTTGCGGTTCCCAACCGCTTCGGGTTCTACTTCGAAGTCCTCTAACTGATCAGGTGAAATAGTCATATCTGAGTCATGAACGAACTTCCTTAGTTGGGAAACATGAAATACATTGTGAACTCCGCCATCTTCTCTGATAAGCCAACTCTATACGCCAAATTCCCGACTAATTCAAGAACAGGGAATGGGCCAACAAATCTTGGTGCCAATTTGCCTCTCCTGCCAAATTGAATCACGCTCTTTAACGGAGAGATCTTGACAAACACCAAGTCACCAACGGAGAATTTCAAGTCTCTTCTCCTCTTATCAGCATAACTCTTCTGCCTATCTTGGGCAGCTTTCATTCATTGTTGAATGATCTTAATCTTATCTGAAGTTTCTCTCACCACATCTGGTCCAAGCATAAACTTCTCGCCAGTCGCTATCCAACATGATGGTGAGTTGCACGGTCTTCCGTACAAAGCTTCATATGGAGCCATACCGATACTGGATTGGTAGCTATTATTATATGCAAACTCTACTAGATGCAAATGGTCATCCCATGATCCACCAAAATACAATATACAAGCTCTCAGGAGGTCTTCCAGTATACGATTCACCCTCTCCGTCTGACCGTCGGTCTGAGGATGATATGCGGTACTGAGATGTAATCCTGACCCTAGAGCCTCTTGTAAGCTCTTCCAAAACCCACTAGTGAACAACGGGTCTCGGTCACTCACAATGCTTTTGGGTACTCCATGAAATCTCACTACCCACTTCATATACAATTCTGCCAACTTGGCTGCCGTTCTGGTCGATTTGACTGGTATAAATCTTGCGCTCTTAGTCAATCGATCCACAATTACCCAAATGCTATCATATCCCGATCAAGTCCTTGGTAAGCCATCGATGAAATCCATCGAGACTTGCTCCCATTTCCATTCGGGAATCTCTAATGGTTGCAACAACCCACTAGGCTTCTTTTGCTCGGCCTTAACTAGCTGGCAATTCATGCATTTGGATATAAACTTCTCAATGTCTCTTTTCATCCCTTCCCAGTGGTAAGTCTGTTTCATGTCTCGATACATCTTATTACCACCGGGATGTATAGTCAGTTTTGAGTGATGACATTCTCTAAGCACTTCATCCCTCAAACCATTTACGTTGGGCACAACTAGTCTTCCATTCTTTCGAAGCCATCCATCTCGATCAAGCCCATACACATTCATCTCCTCACCATCGATGTTCATCTCTAACTTGGAGATGATTTCCAATAGATTAGGATCGTCCCTCTGCCTGGAACCAATCCGCTCTATCAAAGTGGGTCTGATCGTCAAACTAGCTAGCATAACTGGATCCAATTCGCACTGTGGTCTGAAATCAAACCCCACGATATACTCCAGTTGCTTCCATTCAAGAAACATTGCCCCTAAGCTGGCATGTCTCCTACTCAAGGCATCGGCTACCGCATTACCTTACCCAGGTGTATATGCGATATCAAAATCATATGAAGCCAAGAACTCTAACCATCTTTGCTGACGAAGATTCAGATCTTTCTGAGAGAAGAGATACTTTAACGATTTATGATTGGTAAATAACTCAAATCTTTCTCCCAAGAGATAGTGTCTCCACATCTTCAGCGCAAACACGATCACTGCTAATTCCAAATCATGGGTAGGATACATCTTCTCATGCGGCTTTAGCTGTCGATTAGCATAAGCTACAACCCTATCTCCTTGCATCAATACAACACCCAGTCCGGTACCACAAGCATCCGTGTATACCGTCATCTCTTCATTCCCCTTAGGAATGACTAACACTGGCGCACGCGTCAACTTCTCTTTTAGACTCTTGAATGCATTCTCACACACTCCGTCCTAGACGAAGGACTAATTCTTCTTAGTCAACTGAGTCAACGGTGCTGCTATCTTGGAGAAGTCCTGGATAAACTTACGATAATATCCAGCTAATCCCAAGAAACTTCTTACATCTGTTGCATTCTTGGGCGTAGGCCAATCCTGTACCGTAGCTACCTTCGCAGGGTCCACGGCAATACCACTCTCTGAAACAACATGACCCAAGAATCTCACTTCCCTTCTCCAAAAATGACACTTAGAGAATTTCGCTTTCAATTGGTGTTTCCTCAACACCTCCATTACTATCCTCAAGTGTCCCTTGTGTTCCTCCTCTGTCCTTGAATAAACAAGGATATCATCCACGAACACAAGAACAAACTTATTCAACTGATCTCTGAATACTCGATTCATAAGATCCACAAAGTAGGCTGGTGCATTGGTTAACCCAAATGGCATGACCAACCACTCATAAAATCCAGATGGCGTCCTAAATGCCGTTTTCGGAACACTCTCATCCGCTACTCGGAGCTGATGAAATTCTGTCACGAGGTCCAACTGGGAGAACACTCTTGCTCCTTCCAGTTGATCAAACAAATCATCTATCCGCAGTAGAGGATACTTATTCTTCCTCGTTACCTTATTCAACTCGCGATAGTCCACACACAAGCGAAGGGAACCATCTGCCTTAGTGGCAAACACAACTGGTGCCCCCCACTCGGAGACACTCCTTCTAATAAGTCCCTTCTTCAAAAGATTGCTGACTTGCACCCCGAGCTCTCGCTGCTCCCTTGGTGCCATACGACGAAGTGGCATCACTATAGGTCTGGCATCTTTCACTAAATCAATACGGAACTCAATCTCTCGGTGTGGTGGAAGCCCGGTCACCTCCTCGAAGACGTCCGGATACTGGCCAACCACGGGCACATCTGACAACTCATCCTGCGGGATGTCGAGGGAATTTACAAAACTAGCCATAACCCCATCACTAGGTAGACTACCAAACACTACCCTCCGCCCATCATCCGACCTCACTGTCACCAAAAAGCCCTCACAGTCTACCACCACCCCGTATCTTTGGAGCCAATCGACTCCCAATATAATGCCATACCCAGTAAAGCCCAAAACAAAGCAATCACATACAAACATACATCCATGACTCGATAAGACCAAATTTCTGCAAATCATACTAAGGCTAGTCGAACCACCAATCGGGTTCGTCACAACCAATGGTCTATCGACTATCTCGGGTTTCAGTCCCAACCTATCGACTATCTCAGGTTTCAGTCTCATCGATGTGGTTGATAAGCCTTTCCCCCAAGTATCCATCCAAACCAGCAAAGAACTTCTCATTCTTCTTCTCAGGAGTGTCGATAAGAGATAGTCCATACTTCGACAAGGTGTCGAACTCAGCAATATAGTCAGAAATTGCCCTTCCGTTCTGCTTGAGTTCCAAGAACCTCTTGAACAACACTGACTTCTGGGCCGCTGGAATAAACTTCTCGCTAAAGTGAGCCTTGAACTGAACCCAAGTAACCTGATCCTCTGGAGTAGCTGTTCTAATGGCATTCCACCAATTCATCGCTCGCCCTTGCAGCTGACGAGACGCTAGCCTTCTCTTCATCGCATCCTCAAGACCCAAGTCATCGAAGATACGATCACAGCTATCCATCCAATCTTGAACATCTGTGGCCGACTCCATCCCGCGGAACGGCTTCCCACCAAGGTTAGTGTAATCCTTGCACAACTTGGCGAAATCGACCCTAGGCGCCTGCACTACTGGGCCAACACCAACTCCGGGATTGGGAACTGCCCCTTGCACTTCTCTAAGCATGTCTCTCATGAGGTTAGTAAACATCGCCCTCATGTCAGCGACATTCCCATGGTTGGTCCCTCTACCAGCACCCCTCCTGTCTCTACTCATCGTTCAATCTGTAAAGAGAAAACGATTTACGAACTCATAGTGGTGCTAGTGCAGTACAACTTCATCTTTATACTACTAATAGTATATATATATATATATAACTTTGAAAACCAAAGTAATCACAAATACGCTCTCTCATATACGTACAATCTCTCCCTAGTGTCTTTCCCTAGGTTAACTACGCAACCTAGAGCTCTGATACCAAGTGTGACGGCCCGCCCCGCACCAACCGACATTTACTCCAAAGGTGCGCTGTACACATGCCCAGTTAGCACGGAACGGGTCGTCAGAAGGAAAAGGAAGAAGGAAACGAACTAACAAGGAACCTGTAGAATGTCTCACAGCGCATAGAACAAAATATAATAATAACATATTTGACATAAAACAGGAGAGACAGTGCATAAGCTGAAAACCAAAACTAAACATCATAGCAGCGGAAATCCAAAATACAGCTTATTACAACTTTCAAACTGTCTCAAAGCAAAAGTAAGATAAAGGAGGTACACTACTAATGCCCAAGTAGCGACCACCAACGACACAGGGAGAATGTGTATATATATATCATACGTGGAAGCCTCCTGCCCGCCCCCGAATCAGCTACTCGCGCATCACCAGCTAACCTGTCTCTAGTCTGCTCGTCTGAGCACCCAGAGTAATAAGAGGAGACATAAAACTCTGGGTCAGACATAAATCCTGGTATGAGCGATAAGCATCTAAAGTGAACAATAATAGGTAGACTAAAACATACCTGAACCTGGACCTGCAACCAAAGAGTTAGCACTACATACTGTACAACACTCTAAGGTGCCATATCAAACAGTGTAAAGATACGGAGGTGGGGGAGGTGTGCATGTCATAGTGGTGGAAAACAATCAAACATAGCATCCATCCTCACATCTCTCACTCAGTGCGTAAAGCATACGATATTCACCACTTCGATCGCCCATCCTTGCTACGATCACTTTGCCCCATGAAGTCATAAATGGCTCCACTGCACTGATAACGTAGCCACTAGTCCTTTGCTATGTCCACTTGCCCCATGGAGTTATTCACCCCATCTGCGCTGGCTCATAGCCTTACCAATCCTTACTATGTCCACTTGCCCCATGGAGTTATTCACCCCATCTGCGCTGGCTCATAGTCTTACCAATCCTTTACTATGTCCACTTGCCCTATGGGGTTATTCACCCCTTCTGCGCTGGCTCATAGTCTTACCACGCATCACCTTGCCCCTCGAGTCGTAATGACTCTACTGCACTGATAACGTAGTCTTGCTACCATCACCTTGCCCCTCGAGTCATAATGACTCTACTGCACTGATAAGTAGCCCATCATCCATTTTTTAGTGGTGAATCGAAGTTATGAATGTCGACAACTCCTTAGCACACGTCCCGCAGCAAAGCCCAACCATGAAGTGAACTCATTGGTTCCCAACTGGATCCTGAGCTCTAACTTCCCATATTGGACTGCCTTTGCATCTCGGGTTATTGGTCAATACTGGGTCGGGTCGGGTGTCTCTTTAAGCCGTCGGTTCGGGTCGGGTCCACTGCATCGCGTCGGTTCGGGTCTTCTTCTGGTACGGTTCACTTCGGGTCGGGTCGGGTGTCTTACTTCGGGTCGGGTCGGGTGTCCTCCTCCAGTTCGTGCTTCCGCTCCGATCCGCTCCCTCATTCTTCACGTGCTCCGATCCGATCCCTCCTTCTTTATTCGATCCGATCGCTTCTCCTTTATCCGATCCGATCCCAGTTCAGTTAGCGTAACCTTCCTTTTTGCCAATTTTCTCAAGTGTCAGGTTCCTATCCGATCGAATCCCTTGCCCAGTTCAACATATCCGATCCAAGACCCCATATCCAATCCGATCCGAAACCTGCACTGTTTCGTTAAGCTTTTCCAGCAAGTGTTTACGCCATTCGACGACGTTTTCGACCATTCTAACTATTGAAATCAATCACAAAGCATATCATACAGTCATAGCAACATGCATAATCAACCACCAACATCAAAACATCAACATGATAGGTTAAAATGGATCAAACATACCCAAAACCCTATATTTCCCCTTAAGCATGTTTAGGTGAAACTAATGATGGGATTAACAAAACTTAACCAAATTAACCCAAATTCATATCAGATGTCTAAAACATCATTTAAGGTCTTATGAACATTTTTCCCGAATTTTATCATGTTTAAATTCGCTAATTAACACTAATTACTCTTAATTAGCCATAATTAGTGCAAAACTATGCAAATCACTCACCTTAGCCACAAATAAACTAAGATCTGAAATAAATTTCTGATTTAATGCAAATCCCAATGCTAAACAGCAGCTCCAATGTTGATTTGGTGTAGATCTCCCTTGATTAGATGTTGCTAAGCTTAATCCTTGATCAAAAGATGATTTGGAGGTGATTTAGAGGTTGGAGGCCATTTTTAGGGTTCCTTGGTGATAAGTGGAGGCTAGAAAACTGAAATGGAATGATTCTCTATCTCATTTCAGCCTCCCCATAACCCTAATCCCGAAATGGGTTATGAGCCCATTCACTAATCAACCTATTTGGCCCGGTTAAGCAGTTTTTCACCCTCCAAACCTTATTTCAGCCATATCTCCCAAACGGTAAGTCCGTTTGGCTATTATGACCACTCTACGGAAATGTAAACCATCAAACGAATTTAATGGAAGTGGTTTCAGGTCAAAATTCCTTTCCAATCAAAAGTTATGGCCAAAACAAGATCAACCAGGGGCAAAATGGTCCTTTAGAAATCGACAAAAATCATGAACATGGGAAATAACCCTAATGGATGTTTCCCAAAGTTACATGACCATACGACTTCATATGGAAAAGAAATAAATATTCTACGATCCTCCGATGCGTAGAATGCGGGTTGTTACACTATGTGCCTTATCTACAAGTTTTTCTTCTCGAATAGTTTTCGAAATGTCTTCAAGGCTCATTACCCGTACTATCCTGTCGATTGGGTCAGCAAGACCTATTACTAATTTGTTTTATAAACCTTAAGGCTTATTGCCTCCGTATTTGTCGTCACTATCTGTGGTTGATAAGGCTTATTTTCACACCAATTTTCTAAAGCTTTGACGCTATCACATCTAAATCCATGGCGGCGACGCTCATGTCAAAAAATTTCAATTTTACCTTGTTTAAAAACATTTTGAGGTTGTCTCCTCTGTTCCTTATCATTTCGACTCAGTTGAAAGTATATGTTTCTAAACCATTTTTTTAAAAGACCTTGAGGCTATCGTCTCTAGGCTTGTCGCTAATAGACAGTGTCGACAAAGTTACTTTTAAACCTTGTTTTCAATTGTTGTAAACCCATAGGTTGTTAGCCTATGCAGTAGACAAACTTCAATTCTAACTTGTTTTTAAAACCTTTTGAGGTCATTGCCTCTGCTCCTTGTCATTCTAACTCAGTTGAAAGGATATGTTTCTAAACCATTTTTTAAAAGACTTTGAGGCTATCGCCTCTACGTTTGTCACTCATAGACCATGTCGATAAGGTTACTTTTAAACATTGTTTTCAAATTGTTTTAAACACATAAGATATTAGCTTATGTATAGAGTCGATAGGCCTTCGACCATCGACTTAGTAACTTTCCTCAAGTATTGACACCTTGCTAGGGAGTTGATAAGATTAAGGTCAACATGCTTGTCAAGCCTGTTGATTTTGTATGTTATCAGTAGTAAAAAAAATATCTTTTTCACATGTTATTGAATTGATCGACATGAAATGTTATCCATTTCTGGTTATGGAAGTTAACCATATTCTTTCATCTTATAACATTAGTTTAGCTAATGTTTGTTTTGAAGCACACGATTTGCATATATATTGAAGACACCAATGAGGGTTAAAATAATCATGTTTACGTTTGGGATACAAATGGGGCTTATAATCATGTTTGCATTAGGGTACCAATGTGATGGAATTATTATGGCTACCAACATGTTTAAATATTCCGAGGTTACTGGATTAAACATATTTGCAAGTTCATAATCATCTAGATAAAACTACGACATATGCAAGGTTGTTTCCTTACATGTATTGATGAGTCCATAGTCATCATACAGATGAAACTATATGGTGGGTGTTTTATGGCCCCTATCTAAAGAGGGGTTACCTCATAAACTTTTACCTTTAAACATGTATACCAGGATGGTTGTTGCCTAATTAGTTAGTTGCAATTTAGTAATCCTGATATATGGGATTGGGATGGGTAATCTCAAAGTGAATAAGCATATAACTTTTAAACAATTAGGTAATTTGTTAATATGACAACTGATTAAAACACTATTAAGAAAACTAGTCAAGGGAACGAGGGATGAGCAATCCTCGCTATGTTGCACGTTTGATCATTATTAATATCGTTGTTCCAACCTATGTAGTTAAAACCCTGCTAATGCCCTGCAAAATCTGCGTTATAACCCTCAGCGCTCTCTGGCCGCCACGCTATTTCAATTTAGCGCTGATGAACAGTAGTTTCGCTTTAATCCCCGCTATTTTCCATTGCACCCATTAAACCAACATTATTTAGCACCCGCTTTAGCAATATTAATATACGAAGGATGATTTGACTAGTTCTCTTTTAAAATAAATCAGAAAAGTTAATGTAAAGAGCTAATTTTAAGTCATGTGTCGTATATAAGACAGAAATCTGTAGTAATCCTCGAATCTAGTGTGCATAATGATGATATTCTTCAAATTTGTTATATAATATTAATTAATTTTCGTTTCTTCTACACATATGATGCGAGAATGATAATTAATTAATTTTAATTACATATATAATTAACATTTTTGCACCTGCGCTATATCTTCGCTATTTTCCCACTTTATTCCCGCTATAGCATTTTACACCTCTACAAATATAGAACCACTAAACGCTTTAACTACACATATTTCAACCATTGTGAGTGTATGAGCACATAATTGGTTATAATATAGCTTGATACTGGTGGAAGGGAAATCAATTCCATTAAGAAGTGTGATCTCACTAGATATCCACTAGTTTCGGAATGTTATGTATTCATCACATGAAATTGTGTTGACTGATCCGAAGTTTTTATTTTCTTTTAAAGTTATCGAATACTCATTTGAGTAGGTTTAAAGTTAAGATTTTCAGGTTCTTTTTCGAATAAACTTTCGAACACGTGCAGGAGGCAGTTAGTTATTTAGGAACTTTTTTCGTTGTGTGTTTTCATCTCTTTGGATGTATGTAAAGGCAAATATTTATTGCATATATATTTGACTACGATCAACCAAGCATACATCTTCATATGTCGCCTTTGAAGTACTACTTTATAATAAATATATTTTGATTTGAATGTGAGTTTTGTGACTGAAATTGTAATAAATTAATATTAATGAATGTGTTTTGAAAATTTTTCATATTCCATGTTCTCTGATGTTATGTTGAATTAACATGTTTGTTTTTTATCACTGAAAGTTAATATTATAGATGACTGCAATATCTGTACTATTCAACATTTGATTTTAGAGAATGAGGTATTACATCATCCGAGTTTACTGGCTAGTTTCAACCGTATAACAAGTGCAGAGGGGTTTAAACTCTGCATCTCCTTCACTCCTACATCCTCCCCTAAACATTCTAAAAACTCCATCGTAAATCATAAATCTGAAATTCACTAGATTATGGTCGGTTCAGATGGAGTTTGTTTTAATACGTAGATAGAACAAGCAGTGAAAAAAATTGAAGTGGATGTAGGTTAAAAATTAGTCGAACCACTATAAAAGTGCTTGTGTGTTCTTCTTTTTTAGTTTTGCTTTTGGTTTTTGTTTTTGTTTTATTTTTGCTTGTTTGATTTTGAATTATCTACTTTGGAAGTATTCATGTCCTTTTTTGTGCAAACAATTATATTAAAGCCCATATAAGCCCGTCTGTGAAACAAATAAAATAAGCCCATTATAGGTGAGCGCATGACGTAAATAAACTCATCTGTAACAGTTGGCCAGTAATGACCGTCAACTATTTGCAAGTACAAGCTACATAGCCCACTCATTTTTCAAGTGATTAACCGACCATATTAAAAAAGAACAAAATAATGGCTTCCTTGCTCCCTATCAACTCTTCACTGATTCCGAATTCTAACTTAAAAGCTAACAATGGCGGCAGTATGCTGAAGGCAATTACAATCAAAGGCAATCCTCCGAGTTTTGTGTCTACACAAGGGCGCAGGATAGTTGCTGGTTAATTTTTACTTATCTTTTCCTTTTTGTCGATGTTTTAAATGTTGATGGATGTTTAAAACTGAAATTTTATGTTGAACTGTAGTCGGGGACTTACATGGGGATCTTTCACAAACGAGATGCGCCTTGGAAATAGCTGGAGTTCTGAGCTCAGACGGTCAAGATACGTGGACTGGTGGAGAAACTGTAAGCTTGAACTTCATATTTTTTTTAGTGTATTGCTAAGGGCACCAGGCTGGTTGCTAGGGGCTACAAGTCCAGTGTCTGGTTGGCGGTTGTCCACCAAACCGAGCCGTTCGGCAAACAACCGCCGACCAGACACAGGACTGGTAGGCCCTAACAACCTGTTCGGTGCCCTTGGCAACACACTTTTTTTATTGCTTCAGTAATACAAGAGATTTGGAACTTTTGCTAAAAACACCCTTCTCAAAGTTTCAAAATATACGGTCCTCCCTTGGAAAAATTATAAAAAAACTCATTGAGTGCAATGTTTAAAACTAAACATTCAGCCTCAAAATGTCCAGTAAATAAATTATCGCTTCATACTACTACTCCATTCATATTACCATTGGAGATTTGAAATTAGGTAACACGGTCAATTGTCCGAGTGTTATTCACTTTGTTATACGGATGAGACATTAATTGCCTATGGTGTGTGTGTGTATATGTATATATATATATATATATATATGTATGTGTGTGTGTGTGTGTGTATATATATATATATATATATATATATATATATATATATATATAAGTTCAATAGCACCCAAAAAATGGAGCACCCCTTTGGCCCTCCTGTTTTCCACCTCTCATTTATATTAATTTAAGTTAGCGAGAGGTGAGAGAGTTAGTGAAAGGAGAGAGGGAGGAAATGTGTGGTGGAAAAGTGGTAGGCTTAAGGGGTGCCATTGGACCTGTCTCTCTCTCTCTCTCTCTCTATATATATATATATATATATATATATATATATACATATATATGTGTGTGTGTGTGCGTGTGTGTGCGCGCGCGCGAGGACCACATTAGTTATATAGTTATAAAGAGTATGAACTAAAAAAAGCCTAGTTAGACCCTGTACCTGTGTTGGAGCCCGTGCTCGTGGATGAATGAGCGTTTGAAGCGTATTGTTAGATAACGAACCACCTAGTTTCATTGAAGATGCTTTTGAAGACGTACCATCTGTCAAACTTTGCTTATCAGAATGTTGTTGACTGAAAAATTGTGTTGTATGTTGAAATTAATTTTTTAATGCATAGATTAAAACATTATAACGTGATGGCTGATATGTATTTTTGAATATTTTATAGTATAATAGTCATGTATATTTAAAAATAAAAAATAACATGAAATAATATTACTTTTTCATCTATCAGTTAAAGTCCTAAATAACATGTATTCATGATATTATTTTGAGAATGCACAGAGTAATACACTTTTATAAACAGTATAATTGAACTATAAAAAGTGCAAAATAAAAATAAAAAATAAAAAATAAAAAATAAAATCTATGCATTTTATTTTCATTATAATTTCCCTTAAAGATGCAACTTTAAAGGCTACTTGATGGTGTAGTAAATTGATATATTAACGACATTATTGAATTAAAACAAATTAAGTTATTGCTTACCAATTTCACTTTCGAACATTTCATTCAGTCTTTCGCTATATCTATTTTTACACCCATTAATTTTCTCATACATATACATAATTACCTCTCATTAAATTTCATGCTAATAATAACAAACATTGATTTTCATTATGCATATGTATAACATAATATAAAGTGAAATTTCATTTATCATGACGACATTCTAGTATCGTATCTTCATCCATGTATAATTCATTCATGAGTAATGATTATCTCATTGATATAATCAGAATTAACTAATTAAATCATTTTCAATATTGTAAAACCATTTCCATTTTGACATTTGTATCATTTATTCACATTTTAATGCATAACATTGGAATTCATAAATCTCTAAGTATGATATACAATATACCATCAATATATATTTATTTATTTAAATTAATGAATCAAAATCAACTAAATAAATTTTTTCAACATTGTAAAACCATTCTCATTTTGATATTTGTGTCATTTTCTCACAACTTATTTGAAATTCATAAATTTCTAGGTATGGTATACTCTCTCTCTCTCTCTCTCTCTCTCTATATATATATATATATATATATATTCATTTATTGAAATTAGTTAATCAAAATCAACTAATAAAATCGTTTCCAACATGGTAATCATTTATTCATAGTTTAATGCATAACCTTAAAATTCATATATATAGTATACAATAAATCAAGATATATTTATCTGTTTAAATTGATTATACGTTAACATTTTTTTTCATGTTTATATAAATGACAATTTTGAAAGTTCGCGGTAGGATTAAAAGTTTATGCTTCCAATCCAACCATTAATACAAATAATCAAACATGCGAATTGGTAGATCTACCTCTAGGATGCTCGCCTATAATGTGAATAAAAACCATTAGAATGCTGATAGTTACTGCTTTCATACTGAAATTAGAAATGAAGATAAGATATGTAAATTGATAAAAAAAATATTTGGACTTAAACAGGCACCAAAACAATGATAGGAAAATTTCAATGGAATAACGGTATCAAATGGATTTCACATAAATAAATGTGGTAAATGCATTTATACAAAAATCATATACAAATGTTATGATATTATGTGTCTATATGTATACGATCTGTTTATACGGCCAAGCGATTGAGAGATAATAAAATCAACAAAAAAAATATGCTCTTTGCCAGGTTCGATATGAAAGATCTGGAAATTGCTGATGTAATCCTTGGAATAAGAGTACATAAAACTCCACAATGATATGTATTATCTCAGTTACACTACATTGAGAATATACTCAAAAAAATCATGTAGCATAATATAATTGTTGCAAAATCAGTTGTAGGCTCAAATCAGAATTGTGTCAAAAATAGCGGTGATAACATTTATTAACTTGAATATTCTCGTATACTAGGCCATATTATGCATCAAACGAACTATATTAGAGCAGATATAAGTTATATTGTAAGCAAAATTAGCCGATATACAAACAACACAAGAAAAATCATTAAAAACTGGAAAACCATAATTTGAGTGTTATGATGCATAAGAATTAAAATACACTTAGAATTGTTATTCTAGATGTACATCTACAACAAAAGGATATTGTAATGCAGACTGGATAACTAGATCGACATACATAAAATCCACAAACGAGATATGTATTCAATGGTGCAGTATCATAAAAATCATTCAAACAGACTTGCATTGCAAGATCTACAATGGAATCAAAATTCATAGCATTGGACAAAGCCATATAAGAAGCAGAGTGATTTCGGTGCTTCCTAGAAGATATTTCAAGTTGGAAAAAATCGGTCTCACCAATAAACATACATTGTGATAGTCAATCTGCTATTTGAAGAGTTGTTGTAAACTCTACAGTGGAAGTTAGTAAATATAAGACTATCAAACAACGTTTGTCTAATGATGCTATCGCTGTTGACCATGTAAGATCAAATGATAATATTGCGGATTTACTAACAAAAGACTTACTTATAGAGAAAGGAAAAAACTTATAGATGAAAATAAGCTTAAGGCTGATAGCATAAGACAAGTTTCCCTTGATGAAAACCTATCCTAATTGACTGAATAACTCAAGATCTAGGTTCAGAGAGAAAGCCAAATCTTGGATAAACTTCGCAGTATTGGTAATGTTCAAAACATTCTCATGATAAGTCAATGCCCAACCACCGGAGAATAGGGTAAGGTTAGCTTTTAATGATGTATATGCTAAGTAATAAAAAAAGGCAAGTGATGAAATGTGGGATACATCCTATAGAATCATCTGACTGAGTATGAAGGCGCCGCTTCAAAGAAAATTGTAATGTTAAATTCTCTAAGCACTCATGAGACCAAATAGTTGTTCATGGCGAAAACGAACACACAAAGAGTGAAGAAAAATAAGAATTGTGTGATGTTTACAGGTAAGATTTACACCAAAAGACTTACAGTTCAAAGGCCACAAAGTCTACTGATTCGTTGGTATGTCAAAATGGGCATTTGCTAGCAAAGTTCATGGTCTCATGCTACTTCAACCAAAGCAATAATGTTTCGTTGAATTAAACATACGGAGTAAATGCTCATTCGTCCGGGGGACTGGTATCTGGTAGAAAATAATGGATGATGCATTAATTGCCTAGGAAAAATGAACAGTCTCATATCTTGTTATAAATATTACTCCCTCCGTCTGTTTCTAAATATTAGAAGTTTTAAGAAGTTTGGTGTGTTTCAAAATATAAGACGTTTAAGGTTTTAATGCTATCTTTATCCATTATTCATAATAAATGATGAGACTTTTTATGCATTTATTCATGTTTCAATCAATAGATGTGCATGCAAAGAAGCTAATTCAAGAGAGAGACTTAATTTGAGTATGGATTCAAGCACCGTTAATTGGTTCCTTAATTCTTGTAGAAACAATTAAAACATCTTATATTTAAAAATAGAGAGAGAGTATATTATTATACACACACACACACACATGTGTGTGTGTGTGTGTGTGTGTGTGTGTATCAACATGTGAGGATCACATTAGTTATATATTTACCAAGGGTTTGAACTAAGAGAGAGCTTACTTAGCAGGTGACGCAACACACTACTTGCGAGCTCATGTCCATGGATGAATGGGTGTTTGATGTGTTTTGTGGCACTTAACATTTGCAGATGTCAGATTTGTTGTTTGAAACATCAATACAAGATTTTTAATTTTTTTTGCCAATGGACAAATGTTGTGTCTTTTCAAACCAGTAGATTTATTTCGGTAGTCAAAAGACGGTTAAAGGGTTGCAATATTTCTTAAAAGACATTGCAGTTGAAATACCAGCAATACTGTATATAACACAGATTTTTGCATAGGATATTACAAAGTTTAATCTATCAAGTTTTGCTACAACTCCTCTTCCTCTATTGTTCTTAATTCATATATTCTCATGCATTTGTCGTCGCTCTACACTTGTAAGCACTGCTTGGCTGAGTTGATATGTTTTATCTTGAAAAGCAGATTGCTTAACAGCCTTTAGTGCAGTAGAGGGAATAACAATATTGTTTCAAGGAAAAAACACTCTGCTGGACTTGGACATTCCTACATGTTTGACGGATTATCAACGCGGTTGGTAGTTTTTAACCCTTTACAATGCATTTTAATACTCTTGACCTACACGCTTTCGAGTATAAATATATGTAACATGGAGATGCCTTTGACAAGAAGTTAGCAATTACCTCTGTAGCAAGTAGAGTTTGGGATTTTGCCTACTCGGTCTTTCGTACCTCTGTGATTGATTTTACTGTTCTTCTTTACACTAACTGGCTTGACCAATCTTTTATTATCTTTTTATATACACCACACTGCCAATTATTTGTTCCCTAGATGGCTTTGAAGGATCTTCCAAAGCTTCATTCAGTTTTGCAGCTTTTATTCTTGCTTTGAACCCTCATCTTATCTTGAATTTTACCTTTTAATTTCTTGAATCCCGTAGGGCAACCTCCTGTGGAGACCACTAAACTTCATCAAGGTTACACTCATCATAATGTTGCATTAGCATGTTGCAAAATCAGAACTTCTCCATCCTTTTCGCTCATCAACTTACGTCCAAAAATTGCAGTTTTTTTTTAAATTTATTTAATTCTGAGTTTGCTACAAGAAACAACCTGGTGAACCGAAACATCAGAATAACATAAATGACTAACAATTGACCTGCATATCCAAAATCTTTCAGGCATTGACACAAATCCAAGTTTATGTTGTGGTAGCATGTTATAGACATATGTTGTTTATGCATTACATCCAAAGTCTTCTTGGAACTTTCGTGCCATGTAAGAAATTTTGATAGAACTGCAAAAAATAGTCCTCAACAAACAGAGAAGATTTTTAGAAAAATAGAGTGAAGAAAAGTTATCAATGAAGAAATTTAAGCCACATGACTAAGTGATGCTTGAGAATAGCCTAAGGGAAATAACATGCTAAAGTGTGCACAAGTTAAAAATAAGGGCTGATGGATCACCTTAAAGATACAAAGCTCGGCTTAATTGTACCATAGTTAAGTATAGAACATAATACATGTTAGTGACTTTAGCAGCACAAGAATGATCATGACTAATCCAGCTTATGAAAGGCCTTTACCAACGAGTTGACCATGCTGTTAAGCATGCATTGTGGAAACCTATCAACGGTGTTTAGCAAAAATCCAATCTTTCAAGAAAGAATAGAACATATAGAGGTTTAATACCATTTTACTCAAGAGAAATGTACACTAAGTTGGCACTGAGATGAAACATGCATAATCTAAAAACCAAGTTGTAGATGTAGTCACAAAAAGCTCGACGGAGCTAAGTTCGTGTAGTTCATATTTGAGCTTGAAAGCATAATAACAATAAAAGTGAGAACTGAGAGTCCGACATTGAAATATCGACTCCTATATATATATATATATATATTAATATATCAATTGTTGTATAGTGTTATCATCTTTTAAAATAAAAATAAAAAATGTAACCTCTCTAAATATAAAATATGTATTATTATTTTGAAAGAGTTTGAGCTCTTTTAATTTAGTAAAAGAATACAGTCAATCACTCCACACTTCAGAATATATGTTTGTCATGAAAGTAAAATAAATAAAGCAATTTAGAAGGTTCATGTGTTTAATTTGGTGATACAAAATCACAAATAGGTAGAAACAAATATGCAAAATGGAAAGTAAATATTTTTAGTATGGAAATGCATAAATTATTGATTGTATTTGCATGAGATGGAAAAGAAATAAATGCAGGGTTATTTTCTTTCATCTTTGCTGAGGAAATGAATTAGTGATTTACTTGCTATGTTTGCGCCATTTGTTACCTTATAATTTACCTTCATTATTTATTCCCGTTGAGACAAGTCCCACATCGAGGAATTTATAAAATAAATTATGTATAAATATTAAGAGTCCAATCTTCACATTGCCAATTTGTTTTGTGATAATTCGGTGTTCTCTAACATGACATCAGAGCGAGGTTTAATTCGTGTACACATAACTGCCATGCTTGTCCATGTCACTCAATAATATCCACGTGTTAGGCTCAAGATATGCCACACGTGCGGGGGCGTGTTGAGACAAGTCCCACATCGGGGAATTTATAAAATAAATTCTGTATAAATATTAAAAGTTCAGCATTGGTTTTGTAATAATTCGAGGTTCCCTAACAATTACCATGTCTTGGTAATTTTATTGATGACTCACATATATTTCACTGACTATATATTAAGGGTATACTTTATTTTATTGTAAACTCATCCTGACATGTAGCCAGTGATCCCCAAATGGAGTGTCATTTCTTGTTAAGCCTAATTTGAACTGGACGTACACTATCTTAATGATAGTAGAATCAGAATAAATATTGTGTGTCTCTTCATAGAATAATTGCTATCGGTTAGATTGATGTTCAATTGGCAAATCCAAATCATGTTTATTGTTCTTCCGTATTTGTACAACATTAATTTTCGCACAATGTCATCTTTGTCTAGATGAATTTCATGATGATATAAGAAAAAGCATCACCTTGTTAGAGGAGTAGAAATTAGAGGAAGAGTGCTTAATTTAAGATGAAGAACTTCTTTTTAATTTCTTACTCTTAACTTACAAAATGACCACATATTTATAGTGGTTTACATAACCATTCACCCAATAGACATGTCTTTACAACAACCAATAGACATGCCTTTTCAATATTCTAGATACACGATTACAATGCAAATATTAATTATCTAATAAGTCAACATTTCAAATTATATTTCCAACACTCCCTCCTAATTTGAAATTTCCTTTCTTACTTCAAGCATAGCTCTCATTCTTCGAAAATCTTCAATCTTCAATGACTTGGAAAAAATATCTGCAACTTGATCTTGATTTTTCACATATTTCAGCTCCACTTCATTGTTGGCAATGCATTCCCGAATAAAATGATATCTCGTGTCGATATGTTTGCTTCGATCATGAAATATCGGGTTCTTTGCAAGTGCTTGTGCTGATTTATTATCAATGCAGATTTCAGTAGCTCCTTTTTGCGGCAAATGAAGTTCTTTTAACAACTTTCTTAACCATAAAGCATGACATGTACTTGAACTTGCAGCAACATATTCAGACTCACAGGTTGATAACGTGACAATAGATTGCTTCTTTGATAACCAAGAAATAACACAATCACCCAAGAAGAATACATACCCCGTAGTACTCTTTCTATCATCGATGTCGCCAGCAAAATCACTATCGCAAAATCCATGCAGCAGAAGATCATTGGATGAGGAATAAAATATTCCAAAACCAAGCATTCCTTTAATGTAACGAAGAATTCGCTTAGCTGCAATCATATGGACAGAAGTAGGAGTCTCCATGAAACGACTTATCACTCCAACGGCATAAAGTATGTCGGGCCTTGTACTTGTCAAATATCTCAAACTTCCCACAAGACTTTTGTAAAGAGTAGGATCTACCTTTTCTCCATCTTCAAACTTGGACAATTTCATTCCAGCTTCCATGGGTGTGTTCACAGGATTGCAATCGATCATCTTAAACCTTTTCAACACTTTCTTTGTGTAACGACCCGTGTTTTTGGCACTCGAATATGTAATTTAATTTATTTATTTTAAATATTATATTGGGAATATTTATGAAATTTAATATTTACTTCGTTATTTAGAACGAAGTTGAACGTTATATATTTATATAATATAATTCGAGCTCGAAAATGGCGTGCAGTTCGTAAATTTGAGTTTTGAACTTCAACTGAGAATACAGGATTCGATATAAGTCGGATTTCTGTGAAACAGGACACGTTGGGACCGTATTGACGATAATTTTCATATGAAAGAGAAAATCCAGATTTCGTGTTATAGTTTGATATTTATGGCCAAATCAAATTTTGAAATAGTCGCTATGGAAATCGTTATTTAATTATAGGCCTTTAAAGTAGCCGTTTTGCAAACGGACTCTGTTTTCGACGAAACCAGTTCCGTTGAGTTCGTATCGTCGATTTGAGTCAGGATAGGTATATAGTTTGTTATTTTTAGAGATCGAGAAATTTGGCGTTAAAAGGGGTAGGGCGGTTCGCGGTAAAAACAGCCTACCGGGGCAACAATCTCAGAATGCGACGAAATTAATACCGTTGGGTTCGTATCGAAAAGTTATTGTCGATGTTCGCAGTTTCAAGTGGATCTGATTTATCTGGTGACCATGGAAAAATTAAATATGTGTTCATTTCCGGTTTCATAAAGGAAATTTTTCCAAACGACCTCGGATTGCGACGAAACTTGTCTTATTGGATCCGGAATATCTTTTTACACCAAGATTAGGGTTTTTATCAGTAGACAGAAGTCAATTCAGGTTACGGGTTTCCATTTTGTAAACAAAGAGTATGGTAATATAGTCTTTTTCAACTCCTACCTGCGCTACTCTATATGCTACTGCCGTCACCTTCATTTGACAACTGCATGAGACGTTCCCAGCTATCATACTCCCCTTCTTCCGTCTCCTCAAATTAGCCACACCATGAAATGAAAAGTCGCACAGACAATACACATGCTTACTGCAGACCTATGCGTTAGCTATCCAGATTTTTGCACATGGCTACTGTACTGAAGGCAAAAGCACACTGCAGATATTCATGAAAACTGCACCCATACAGATACGCACATACCAATATCATAGTATCTAGGATTTGAAATAATGCTGCGAACCTATTGTTACGGCTATCACCATTTCACATCTCGCCAACCCAGCTAGTAGCACAGCCGACCAATCTATACACCTACGTCGTACCAATCGACACGACTTCCTTCTTATCCCCGTTCTTTTCTTCTCTATAAATACGGCCATCTCCCTTCTGTTCAACAAAACACACTGGCTCCTCTTCGCTATATATATATAAAAAAAAAAAAACTTTGCTGAAGCTTTAATGCGAAGGAAAATGAAATACACGAAAGAAAAAAAAAAGGGAAGCAACGTAACTGGAAGGACAAGAGAGGGGCGAGCAGCATGCGTTTGTGGGAACCATGCTGTAGATGATGCGTGAAACCAATGGGAAGGGGGAGTGCGTTCCAAAGAGAAGGAGCAGAGTTGTGTGAAGATGTATATACGTTGGAGCGGGTAGCAACGATGGAGTGGATCGGTGGGTGGTGAGTTCCTGAAGGTTGAAGCGAAGGCTACAGGGTGGGTTTGGTTCAAACGAGAAATCCTGGACGATAAAGATGGAAAGTCGGCCTCAAACTCTTCTAACTGTGTATTGCGTTAACACTTTATTTAGTTAATTAATCAACTAATTATTATGCTAATTAAAGGAGTATTAACTTAAAAAGGGAAATCATGCAGGCTATTGGGGTATGAGGCTGTAGCAAGCATGGAAGTGGGTGAGGAACCAATATAATCAGCTGAGATTTTTAACCACGTAATTCATGAATTTTAATTAGAATTTAATAACCTCTAATTAGTTAATTAACATATATAATAAAGAATGAATTTGTGAAAGGTGACAGGGGGTTGAATCATGGCATTGTGGGATGAACAGCGTGTTGAAAGGGATACTATCATAACCGACACTGGATTTTTCAACAGAAAGGAAGACTTGGGAGTGGATAATTTGTAGATCAGCCAATTCTTTTAAACCGCATGCAGCATGAAGGATGTTGGACGAACCGAGTATCAGGAATAATCGGCACAAATATACCTAATTCAAGTAATTAAAATTAGTTTAATAATATTTTTAATCAAAGAATTAATAATAATTTATATCGTATAGATTATAATTTGTGTAACTCATGCCTATGTGATCAGAATTGGACCAAACAAATCACGTTAGGACAATATCGCTGAACGCTACATTCTGGAACTGTTTGGGTAGTGCAGGAGATAGCTGGAATCTACGGTTAAATTAAACGTTGTTTAATTTAACTGTAGCAACATCGTTCAACGAATCAACTCAAGGTGAGTTAAACTCACTCAGTCACCCTTTTTATATTTTATATAAATTGGGTGTTTTTATTTTGTGTGCTCTGCTTGCCAATGGTTGACTATTTTGCTAGTTATACATTGATCTGTTGATATAACCGATGAAATTAAACTGTGTTTAATTTCAGTGAAATACCAAATCGTTATTTTAACGGTTGGTTCCAATAAAGGCAACTCACCTTGGTTGGTCACGTTTATTTATAAACGTGTTTAAATGGTTGGATTGTTTAAATTGCTTATGGTTAATGTTAAATGGTCGTTATTTAGTGTTATTCAGTTAAACAAAACTGAACCGTCTGATTTGAGATAACCATTTGAATACAGGGAAGAACAGGTTGGAGGGATCCAACCGGATTCCTCAAATGTATTATTTATTTTCATATATGAACTGATCTGTTTGTGTGATTGATTTGATGGTTGATTATTAATTGAATATTCAACCTCTGTTTGGTTTGAACAAATGGGCGATATTAGTTAAGTGTTTGGCAGAGTATGGTCTTTTAAAAAAAAATCAATCGGGTTATAAATATGGATTCACCGTTAGGTGAATCGATAAAAGTGAAGTTATAAAGTTTATTTTATAACTGGACTCAGATCTTGAATTATATTATTTAAATAAAGTATAAAGGGAATTAAATAAATATTTTATTAAGACCTTGATTTATGGTTGGTTTATTTTATAAAGTATATGCTGATGTTAATCAGATTTTCAAGTATGAAGATAAGAAATGAATCGAAAGGTTTAAACTTTGATCATTGCTGGGTAAAGAGAACAATTAATGGAATTTATTTAAATTAATTATATTTTTAATTAATTTAAAGCGAGGATTGTTGAAATCGGTTAATGAGATAATCAAGTTTTTGAGTTAATTAAATCGACCGTTTGGAATTAGAATTGTTTATCAAGTTAATGTGTTTTGGCTAAAATAGTTAAATGAATATTGTTTGAATTCAAATAAGGATTTAAAAAGGGATTTAATATTTAATTTAGTTAATAAAGGGATTAACTACTAAAGTAGTTAATGTTTGAAATAAGTTAATATTTTAATTAATGATGAATTTGGGAAAATATTTTTAAATGGGAATTCATTTAAAAAGTTACCGAATGTGAGATGCAAGCCAATTGAATGGTGAAAGGAAATAAACGTACTCAATTATATGAATTAAGTGAAAGGAGATTACGATAAAAAGGGTTTATTATAAACCAGAGGTTTTAAGTAAGTTTCAAAGTGTTAAGACGTTAATTTTACATTAACGTTATTTGAAAACGAGATCTAGTAAAAAGGAGAATTTTAAATGAGATTTCAAAATGGGAAATTGAATATAGTTATTCGAGATAGAATTAGCCAACATAATTATTGGGCTAAGTTGCCATTTCGTACGACTGCTAGCGTAATTCGCAGGGCTGCAGATAGCCTACGGCGGTCGGATGTTTCCTGAGGGAATCGGGCGTAACCATTGTGATCGCTGTGATCTAGAGTCAAGCGAATGGAGTTAAGACGAATGTTAAGTAATCAATTAGAGTTATTCAAATATCATATTTTTGGAATATTAAAAGAATTGGAATTTTCAATTTAACAAAAAGGAAACTAGTTTGTCAAAGGCCAAGTGATGCTGAATACTGAACTCATTGGAGTGTCATGTTTGAAACACTGTTTATTTTGATAGTTAAAACACCGACTATCAAATCTGACCAATACGATTGTTGGTATGGAAAGACCGGGATCGAATTTATATTCGAAAACCATTCCAACCAACAAATACGTGAAGATATCAGAAGATGATCGAAATGGTGCTGTGAAGACCGTTGATCTTCATAAACGGAAGAACCACTAATGTTCTCTGCCTGGCAAGCAGAGATAAGCTGTGATTCTGTCGTGGTTGGAATCGACGGGTTGCAAGGACTACTCGCTACTGATCCATGGGGTGATTCCTATATTGGATGCGGTAGGAGAGTGCCTTCGGTTCATCCTGTTCCTGGATGACATATATGGACGGATGTCTGACAGAGTATTTCCAAAGGGTCACGTATGTTGATTTCTTCAAACGTACGATAGTTGTTGGCAGGGAATTGCCATTCTCTAGCTTTCAGCTAGAGTATTTTTGTGGACGGCAATTAGTGATATCTGACGGATCTGACGATGTGGCATTCAAAGTGAATGGTGACCAGATGATCAGAAGTTAATTCTGGCCTCAAGCCTCATCAACCGGGAAATGACAAAAATCGGGCAGGCAGCATGGCTATGTGGGTCGCTCCCATTAGGGTGTATGATCACCTATCTAGAGGAAGTCCTATTTGTTTCTTAAATCTATGTTTCGATGCTGTCCCTTGTCGGGAGACGGTTGCTGATCCCAACCGTCGGTGATATACATTCGATACACTCAAGCGAAATGAGTGGTCGGTCATGTGAGGGCCGGGTTGCAAGAAGTTCTTGTTGAACCCAGTGTATTCGTCTCTAGAGATACACTATCGGAAGGTGGACCCATACCTTGTCAAGTTGGAATCCAATCTCCAATAAGCGCCCGCGGTTTTTGATTGTATACTATATATGTAGAGCGTGAGATGCAAGCGTTCTACTAGATTGCTATTTACTTGTATTTAGACATTATCATAATATCAGACAAGATATTGGTTTCAAAACTGTTTTGGGTTATCGTAAGGTAAAAACCGTCCGTATTTATGTGTGGATTTGGTCTTACGATTATCCTTTTCTTTTGAAAGATTTTGAACTTTAAAATCATGATTGGATGGTTCACCCTTATTACTGTGCGAGTTTATCTCACTCTGGTTCACCAGACTGACCCGGTGTTTTGTAAATGCTCGGGTTAGACCGGGTTGTACAGGTTCAGGTTATCGACTGCTGTGAAGAGACGAGTTGGAAAAGTCCAGACGTATGATATTGCTATTCCGCTGTGTGTTATATGAGGACAGATTATTATCACTGTCCAGATGTGTACTCTGATATTGTAAGTATTGCAAAAGTTTTCAATAAAGGTTATTTCTGTATTATATTTTGTTCCGCTGCGATGTGAGACTCTGTGTGGTGTTTCTTCTTCTTCTTCTATTCCAATATTTCTTTCTTTCTTATCTCACCCTCTAAATTCTTTCTATAAATGATCTGGAATGTTCGATGTCTGAATGGTCAACATGGTAGTTTGATGTTGATTTTCGGAGTCGAAAATCCCGGTTCGTTACAGTGGTATCAGAGCTGAAGGTTAAGTGATTACCTTGGCTCTGTGGTGTGACTCAGTAGAGATGGGGTTAGCAATACCCTAGACTGAGTTTGAGTGTATATATACGAGTGAACGTATTTGTAGATTTTATAAAATTTGTTTTGTATTGTGGGGATTTATTTGGTTTGAGTTGTTTGTGAACTCTGGTCGATCAGTTTGATCCACTGTATCGATAGGGGTTTCTAAACACCCAAATACGATAAACCGACACAGTATGTTTTGAAAGAGGATAAATGAAATAATTTACCCAAATTATATTTTGATATAAAGGAAATATATGTATTGGAAATATTATGGTATATTGGATGTGTTGGTTGATTATAATTGAAATGGTTATATAAATAACCAATTAGAATTCGTATAATATGGAATCAGATGAATTAAATCTGAAATCTAAATCAGAATTGGAATTAAAATTCCTTAAAGTGGGATAAATGATTGCAAATGAACTTGAAGTGAATATATGAGAATTTTAAGATCCTGGGAGATTTTAAATTTGTTTCACGAGCATTGTGTTTAGTATTTTGAAATAGATTTCAAAAGGAAAGTATTTAAAACTGGAATTTTGAAATGTTACAGTATTGAACTCACTTGATAGCTGGGGAATAACTCTGAGGATGCTGGCCACATCATCAGTGTTCATTTCCGAGTTCTAAGTGACGGATTACTACCAAAGGTTTTGTTTTGAATTGCTTTGAGAAAAACAAGTTGTTTTGAATCCCGAAAGGGAGTAATTTATTTTAGAAAAACTAAACTGTTTAAAACTCCCAGGAGAGATAGCAGGAATTAAACAAATTAAAGGAATTTGTGAAAACAAATATGAATTGAATTGGAACCAATTAACTGGAAATTGAATCGAGATATATTATATCGAGCAGAACCAGATTTTGAATGGCGAGACAGGAATCTGAAATGGTGTTGGACTGATAAGTTAAGAGATGAAATTGATAATGGATGAGGATTGAGCTAAGAATGGGATTTGGTTTGGATGTGTGAAGAATGTGGTTTTGAGGATAAAATTGGAATTTGGTTGGAGAATGCATTTGTATAAGCTGACAGCATAGCAGAGGAAAATGATATAATGATATGCCCGACAAAAAAAGTACACGTTTATTTTTATATGGATTTGGAGATTTGTGAGCCAATTTGGCAAGCCACTTGGCTGTTTTATTTTCTTTTGAATTGGAGAAGGCCCAGAAAGGCGAGTTGGAGTTGTACCGATTGAGCCGTACAAAGGAGGTGTTGACGAAATTTTTCGGAAATTTAAGGTGTTAGAAAATTTTCGATATTTTTGAAAATATTCATATACGATATTAAATCGGTTTTGGATTTAATATAAAATTAGATTTGAAATTAATGGATTTATAACGTTCTTTCTTACCTTAGCAATTTCGAGGACGAAATTATTTTAAGGGGGGAAGAATGTAACGACCCGTGTTTTTGGCACTCGAATATGTAATTTAATTTATTTATTTTAAATATTATATTGGGAATATTTATGAAATTTAATATTTACTTCGTTATTTAGAACGAAGTTGAACGTTATATATTTATATAATATAATTCGAGCTCGAAAATGGCGTGCAGTTCGTAAATTTGAGTTTTGAACTTCAACTGAGAATACAGGATTCGATATAAGTCGGATTTCTGTGAAACAGGACACGTTGGGACCGTATTGACGATAATTTTCATATGAAAGAGAAAATCCAGATTTCGTGTTATAGTTTGATATTTATGGCCAAATCAAATTTTGAAATAGTCGCTATGGAAATCGTTATTTAATTATAGGCCTTTAAAGTAGCCGTTTTGCAAACGGACTCTGTTTTCGACGAAACCAGTTCCGTTGAGTTCGTATCGTCGATTTGAGTCAGGATAGGTATATAGTTTGTTATTTTTAGAGATCGAGAAATTTGGCGTTAAAAGGGGTAGGGCGGTTCGCGGTAAAAACAGCCTACCGGGGCAACAATCTCAGAATGCGACGAAATTAATACCGTTGGGTTCGTATCGAAAAGTTATTGTCGATGTTCGCAGTTTCAAGTGGATCTGATTTATCTGGTGACCATGGAAAAATTAAATATGTGTTCATTTCCGGTTTCATAAAGGAAATTTTTCCAAACGACCTCGGATTGCGACGAAACTTGTCTTATTGGATCCGGAATATCTTTTTACACCAAGATTAGGGTTTTTATCAGTAGACAGAAGTCAATTCAGGTTACGGGTTTCCATTTTGTAAACAAAGAGTATGGTAATATAGTCTTTTTCAACTCCTACCTGCGCTACTCTATATGCTACTGCCGTCACCTTCATTTGACAACTGCATGAGACGTTCCCAGCTATCATACTCCCCTTCTTCCGTCTCCTCAAATTAGCCACACCATGAAATGAAAAGTCGCACAGACAATACACATGCTTACTGCAGACCTATGCGTTAGCTATCCAGATTTTTGCACATGGCTACTGTACTGAAGGCAAAAGCACACTGCAGATATTCATGAAAACTGCACCCATACAGATACGCACATACCAATATCATAGTATCTAGGATTTGAAATAATGCTGCGAACCTATTGTTACGGCTATCACCATTTCACATCTCGCCAACCCAGCTAGTAGCACAGCCGACCAATCTATACACCTACGTCGTACCAATCGACACGACTTCCTTCTTATCCCCGTTCTTTTCTTCTCTATAAATACGGCCATCTCCCTTCTGTTCAACAAAACACACTGGCTCCTCTTCGCTATATATATATATAAAAAAAAAAAACTTTGCTGAAGCTTTAATGCGAAGGAAAATGAAATACACGAAAGAAAAAAAAAAAGGGAAGCAACGTAACTGGAAGGACAAGAGAGGGGCGAGCAGCATGCGTTTGTGGGAACCATGCTGTAGATGATGCGTGAAACCAATGGGAAGGGGGAGTGCGTTCCAAAGAGAAGGAGCAGAGTTGTGTGAAGATGTATATACGTTGGAGCGGGTAGCAACGATGGAGTGGATCGGTGGGTGGTGAGTTCCTGAAGGTTGAAGCGAAGGCTACAGGGTGGGTTTGGTTCAAACGAGAAATCCTGGACGATAAAGATGGAAAGTCGGCCTCAAACTCTTCTAACTGTGTATTGCGTTAACACTTTATTTAGTTAATTAATCAACTAATTATTATGCTAATTAAAGGAGTATTAACTTAAAAAGGGAAATCATGCAGGCTATTGGGGTATGAGGCTGTAGCAAGCATGGAAGTGGGTGAGGAACCAATATAATCAGCTGAGATTTTTAACCACGTAATTCATGAATTTTAATTAGAATTTAATAACCTCTAATTAGTTAATTAACATATATAATAAAGAATGAATTTGTGAAAGGTGACAGGGGGTTGAATCATGGCATTGTGGGATGAACAGCGTGTTGAAAGGGATACTATCATAACCGACACTGGATTTTTCAACAGAAAGGAAGACTTGGGAGTGGATAATTTGTAGATCAGCCAATTCTTTTAAACCGCATGCAGCATGAAGGATGTTGGACGAACCGAGTATCAGGAATAATCGGCACAAATATACCTAATTCAAGTAATTAAAATTAGTTTAATAATATTTTTAATCAAAGAATTAATAATAATTTATATCGTATAGATTATAATTTGTGTAACTCATGCCTATGTGATCAGAATTGGACCAAACAAATCACGTTAGGACAATATCGCTGAACGCTACATTCTGGAACTGTTTGGGTAGTGCAGGAGATAGCTGGAATCTACGGTTAAATTAAACGTTGTTTAATTTAACTGTAGCAACATCGTTCAACGAATCAACTCAAGGTGAGTTAAACTCACTCAGTCACCCTTTTTATATTTTATATAAATTGGGTGTTTTTATTTTGTGTGCTCTGCTTGCCAATGGTTGACTATTTTGCTAGTTATACATTGATCTGTTGATATAACCGATGAAATTAAACTGTGTTTAATTTCAGTGAAATACCAAATCGTTATTTTAACGGTTGGTTCCAATAAAGGCAACTCACCTTGGTTGGTCACGTTTATTTATAAACGTGTTTAAATGGTTGGATTGTTTAAATTGCTTATGGTTAATGTTAAATGGTCGTTATTTAGTGTTATTCAGTTAAACAAAACTGAACCGTCTGATTTGAGATAACCATTTGAATACAGGGAAGAACAGGTTGGAGGGATCCAACCGGATTCCTCAAATGTATTATTTATTTTCATATATGAACTGATCTGTTTGTGTGATTGATTTGATGGTTGATTATTAATTGAATATTCAACCTCTGTTTGGTTTGAACAAATGGGCGATATTAGTTAAGTGTTTGGCAGAGTATGGTCTTTTAAAAAAAAAATCAATCGGGTTATAAATATGGATTCACCGTTAGGTGAATCGATAAAAGTGAAGTTATAAAGTTTATTTTATAACTGGACTCAGATCTTGAATTATATTATTTAAATAAAGTATAAAGGGAATTAAATAAATATTTTATTAAGACCTTGATTTATGGTTGGTTTATTTTATAAAGTATATGCTGATGTTAATCAGATTTTCAAGTATGAAGATAAGAAATGAATCGAAAGGTTTAAACTTTGATCATTGCTGGGTAAAGAGAACAATTAATGGAATTTATTTAAATTAATTATATTTTTAATTAATTTAAAGCGAGGATTGTTGAAATCGGTTAATGAGATAATCAAGTTTTTGAGTTAATTAAATCGACCGTTTGGAATTAGAATTGTTTATCAAGTTAATGTGTTTTGGCTAAAATAGTTAAATGAATATTGTTTGAATTCAAATAAGGATTTAAAAAGGGATTTAATATTTAATTTAGTTAATAAAGGGATTAACTACTAAAGTAGTTAATGTTTGAAATAAGTTAATATTTTAATTAATGATGAATTTGGGAAAATATTTTTAAATGGGAATTCATTTAAAAAGTTACCGAATGTGAGATGCAAGCCAATTGAATGGTGAAAGGAAATAAACGTACTCAATTATATGAATTAAGTGAAAGGAGATTACGATAAAAAGGGTTTATTATAAACCAGAGGTTTTAAGTAAGTTTCAAAGTGTTAAGACGTTAATTTTACATTAACGTTATTTGAAAACGAGATCTAGTAAAAAGGAGAATTTTAAATGAGATTTCAAAATGGGAAATTGAATATAGTTATTCGAGATAGAATTAGCCAACATAATTATTGGGCTAAGTTGCCATTTCGTACGACTGCTAGCGTAATTCGCAGGGCTGCAGATAGCCTACGGCGGTCGGATGTTTCCTGAGGGAATCGGGCGTAACCATTGTGATCGCTGTGATCTAGAGTCAAGCGAATGGAGTTAAGACGAATGTTAAGTAATCAATTAGAGTTATTCAAATATCATATTTTTGGAATATTAAAAGAATTGGAATTTTCAATTTAACAAAAAGGAAATTAGTTTGTCAAAGGCCAAGTGATGCTGAATACTGAACCAGTGAACTCATTGGAGTGTCATGTTTGAAACACTGTTTATTTTGATAGTTAAAACACCGACTATCAAATCTGACCAATACGATTGTTGGTATGGAAAGACCGGGATCGAATTTATATTCGAAAACCATTCCAACCAACAAATACGTGAAGATATCAGAAGATGATCGAAATGGTGCTGTGAAGACCGTTGATCTTCATAAACGGAAGAACCACTAATGTTCTCTGCCTGGCAAGCAGAGATAAGCTGTGATTCTGTCGTGGTTGGAATCGACGGGTTGCAAGGACTACTCGCTACTGATCCATGGGGTGATTCCTATATTGGATGCGGTAGGAGAGTGCCTTCGGTTCATCCTGTTCCTGGATGACATATATGGACGGATGTCTGACAGAGTATTTCCAAAGGGTCACGTATGTTGATTTCTTCAAACGTACGATAGTTGTTGGCAGGGAATTGCCATTCTCTAGCTTTCAGCTAGAGTATTTTTGTGGACGGCAATTAGTGATATCTGACGGATCTGACGATGTGGCATTCAAAGTGAATGGTGACCAGATGATCAGAAGTTAATTCTGGCCTCAAGCCTCATCAACCGGGAAATGACAAAAATCGGGCAGGCAGCATGGCTATGTGGGTCGCTCCCATTAGGGTGTATGATCACCTATCTAGAGGAAGTCCTATTTGTTTCTTAAATCTATGTTTCGATGCTGTCCCTTGTCGGGAGACGGTTGCTGATCCCAACCGTCGGTGATATACATTCGATACACTCAAGCGAAATGAGTGGTCGGTCATGTGAGGGCCGGGTTGCAAGAAGTTCTTGTTGAACCCAGTGTATTCGTCTCTAGAGATACACTATCGGAAGGTGGACCCATACCTTGTCAAGTTGGAATCCAATCTCCAATAAGCGCCCGCGGTTTTTGATTGTATACTATATATGTAGAGCGTGAGATGCAAGCGTTCTACTAGATTGCTATTTACTTGTATTTAGACATTATCATAATATCAGACAAGATATTGGTTTCAAAACTGTTTTGGGTTATCGTAAGGTAAAAACCGTCCGTATTTATGTGTGGATTTGGTCTTACGATTATCCTTTTCTTTTGAAAGATTTTGAACTTTAAAATCATGATTGGATGGTTCACCCTTATTACTGTGCGAGTTTATCTCACTCTGGTTCACCAGACTGACCCGGTGTTTTGTAAATGCTCGGGTTAGACCGGGTTGTACAGGTTCAGGTTATCGACTGCTGTGAAGAGACGAGTTGGAAAAGTCCAGACGTATGATATTGCTATTCCGCTGTGTGTTATATGAGGACAGATTATTATCACTGTCCAAATGTGTACTCTGATATTGTAAGTATTGCAAAAGTTTTCAATAAAGGTTATTTCTGTATTATATTTTGTTCCGCTGCGATGTGAGACTCTGTGTGGTGTTTCTTCTTCTTCTTCTATTCCAATATTTCTTTCTTTCTTATCTCACCCTCTAAATTCTTTCTATAAATGATCTGGAATGTTCGATGTCTGAATGGTCAACATGGTAGTTTGATGTTGATTTTCGGAGTCGAAAATCCCGGTTCGTTACACTTTGCATAACCTGTTTGAGAAAGAAATATACCTTCCTCCATTTGTTTCACTTCCAATCCCAAATAATATGTCATTTGCCCCAAATCTGTCATCTCAAATTCTGTCGACATGCATCTTTTAAATTCATCAAATAAATCGTGATTATTGCCCGTAAAAATGAGATCATCAACGTAAATGCAAACAAACATAACATCTCCATTATTGTGAAACTTAGAATATAAAGCATGCTCATTTAAGCAACGAACAAACCCGTGATCTTGAAAGTATTGGTTGATGCGGCTGTTCCATGCTCGTGGGGCTTGTTTCAATCTATACAACGATTTCTTGAGTTTGAGTACCTTCTTCTCATTCCCTTCAGCTACGTAGCCCGACGGTTGATTAACATAAACCTCTTCTTTAAGATATCCATTCAAAAAAGTCGTCTTGACATCCATTTGGTAAATTTTCCATTTCTTTTTAGCAGCGAGAGAAATCAACAAGCGAATAGTCTCCATACGTGCAACTAGAGCAAACACTTCATCATAATCAACTCCATGCTTTTGTTTATAGCCCTTCACCACAAGTCCTGCTTTATATTTCTCTATCTCTCCTTTTGCATTTCTTTTCACCTTGTATATCCATTTAACGCCAATGGATTCATGACCTTTGGGAAGAGAAGTTAATTCTCATGTGTCATTTTTTTCAATGGATTTAATTTCTTCATCCATAGCGTCTCTCCACCTCTTGTCTTGCACGGCTTCTTGAAAATTTATTGGCTCGCTATCTGCAAAAAGACAATAGAGTTCATCATTATTAAGAGTAATTTCTTCACTTCTTTCATATAAATCAGCAAGGGATTTCATCTTTGGCGGCCTTTCATTTGAGCCTTCAAGATCTGAAACTGGAGATGAAGGTTCTTGTATAGTTTCAACATTCTCTGATTCTTGATCATCATCAAAATATGGAAGAAAATTATATGTGCTCTCTTGCTGTCCATTCCAATCCCAAGTTGCTCCTTCATCGAATTCAACATCACGACTTAGCACCACTTCGCCATTGTTAGGATTATACAACATGTATCCTTTGGAATGATAATCATGTCCAACAAAAACATACTTGACACTTCGATCATCTAGCTTTGAACGTTATTGCTGTGGAACTTGAGCATAAGCGATGCTTCCAAATATTCGCAAATGATGGACACTTGGCCTTTTTTCCATTCCATGCTTCTTGAGGGGTTTGATCCTTGACATTCGCAGTTGGAGAGCGATTTGACAAATACACCGCACAAGAAACGGCTTCAGCCCAAAACTCCTTTGGAATATTTTTTGTTTTAAGCATACACCTTGCCATATTAAGAATTGATCTATTTTTTCTCTCCGCCACGCCGTTTTGCTGAGGTGATCTAGGAACAGTGAGAGGACGACGAATTCCATTTGCTGCACAGAAATCATTGAATTGCTTTGAAGTGAACTCGCCTCCCCGATCAGACCACAATGCCTTGATATTATAGCCACTTTCTTTCTCAACATGTATCTTGAAATTTTTGAATGTGGTGAAAGCTTCCGATTTCTGTTTGAGAAAATAAACCCACGTTTTTCTGCTATAATCATCAATAAAGAGTATAAAATATTTACTTTTACCAAAAGACGGTGGATTGATAGGCCCGCAAATATCCGTATGCACCAATTCAAGTGGTTTGAAGGCTATAGATGTTGCTTTCTTTGGAAAACTTTTCCTTGCATGCTTGCCAAGAAGACATGCTTCACACAAATGATTTTGATTTTTAATTGCAGGCATCCCCTTTACCATCATCTTTTCTCCCATTGCTTTCAATGATCCAAAGTTCAAGTGTCCAAATCTCATGTGCCAACACCATGCCACATCTTGTACATTAACCTTCAAGCATCTTGCTTCAACAGTTTGGACATTCAATTTGAACATCCGGTTCCGTGACATGCCCACCTTTGCAATCAAGTTATTGTTTCTATCTTTAAGCCAAAGATAATTATCTTTCATCGAAACTTCATAACCATTCTCAACAAATTGTCCGAGACTAAGAATATTGCTTCTTAGTTTAGGAACATAATAAACATCAGGGATCAATTTGTGGTCACCATTCTTTGAAGAGATGAGAATTGTACCTTTGCCTTCAATGTGAATTTTCGAAGAATCTCCAAAGGAAACATTACCTTTCACCTTGTCGTTGATCTCCACAAATTTTTCTTTGTATCCGCACATATGATTGCTAGCACCATTATCTAAATACCACGAGCTTTCAACCTCCTTTTCTTCCTTTTTCTCAATTAGCAACAAGGTGGATTCTTCAACTTCTTGGTTATCATTAACAAGATTGGCCCTTTCTTCAGTATTAGCAGATTCTCGACATTCCCATGAATAATGACCAAATCGATGACATTTATAACATTCAATTTTGGACTTGTCATACCTTCTATTATTTGATCTTTGATAATTTACGCGGCCTCTTCCTTGACTTCTTCCACGGCCTCTAAAATATGAAGAATTTCTCTCATCATTATTTGAACTTTCACCATTTCTTCTTTCTTGTTCACGTCCTTGTTTTCCGCGTCCTCTTCCTCGTCCATATCCGCGTCCTCTTCCTCTAAAGTACTGCTTTTCTCCTTCTTCATTTTTCAAAGTTGCTTTAGTTTTAAGAACTTGCTCTTGTGGTTCTTCTTGTCTTCTCTTAATTTTCTCTTCTTGAGCACGTAAAGAACCTTCCAATTCTTCTACTGTCATTTTTTCGAGGTCCTTCGTTTCTTCAATGACACACACAACATAATCGAACTTCGGTGTCAAAGAACGAAGAATCTTCTCCATCACTCGAACATCTTCGATTTTTTCGCCATAGCCTCTTGATTGATTCACATTCGCCTTCACCCTTGTACAGTAATCCGAAATCGATTCGGATTCACTCATCTTCATTGCTTCGAAATCACTCCTTAGTGATTGAAGCTTAACGTTTTTTTACTTTATCAACTCCTTGAAAAGATTTTTTTCAAAATTTCCCAGGCTTCATTTGAAGTGGCTGCATCAGATATTTTATCTATCATTGAATTATCCAAACATTGATGGATGAGGCTAAGTGCAAGTTGATCTTTTTCCTTCGTCTTTGCTAAAGCATCCTTCTCCGCTCAAGATAATACAACTTCATATTCTGGCTCATCGTAGCCTTTGTCTACGATCTCCCACACTTTTTGTCCGCCAAGTAAAGCTTTCATTCGAATACACCATTTTTCATAATTTTCTTTTGTGAGACGAGGATATTGGAAGTAAAACATTCCATTGTTTGCCATTTTATCACACCTTTACTAACCTTGCTCTGATACCACTTTGTTAGAGAAGTAGAAATTAGAGGAAGAGTGCTTAATTTAAGATGAATGACTTCCTTTTAATTTCTTACTCTCAACTTACAAAATGACCACATATTTATAGTGGTTTACATAACCATTCACCCAATAGACATGTCTTTACAACAACCAATAGACATGCCTTTTCAATATTCTAGATACACGATTACAATGCACATATTAATTATCTAATAAGTCAACATTTCAAATGATATTTCCAACACACCTTTCCATTAAAAGCAAATAAACTTGCTTGGGCAAAGAAATGAGTGATGGTGAAGACTGATATCAACAAGAGTGATGGTAAATGACAGTGTGAAGAAAGTATGAAAGTAAACAACGTTTGAGTTTAGTGTCTTTATGGTAATAAAAAAGTTAAGTTTTCTTTCTTATATGTTCTTCACAGTCTATTCTTTGCCAACAATTCGTACTGATATTTGAACTCTGGATTTACATCAAATTCTATTTGTTTCATGGCTTAATCAGATTGTTGATATATTCACCAAGGGACTTTCATTTTGACCTTTTCAGTCAAATCTTGTATCTTTAGGGTTGTCAGATTCGCTAGGGAGTGTTAAACCTTCAAAATTGTCTTCATAAGTAAATGTAGTCAGTGTTACTTATGTATCTATAAGTTTCGATTGCATTGTTGTATTTCATAAACTTAGGATCTAGGCAAGCTATACTGAAATTAGCATGTATTTTTGCTGGTAACGTGTTAAGGCCTTTAGAGCGTGGAATCTAGACGTTTTGATTTTGGATCCCTGACAAGCAAGGTTTTCAAAATGGAATTTAAATCGTAAAATTAAAACTTTAAATTCAAACAAGATTCAAATTGTTAGTCATTCGTGTTTTAAGGTTTGTACGCATTTTGAAACTATTTTGATGATTGAACTTATACAATCAAAGTTAAAACTCAGTTTTCTCTTATTTCATTTTTATTTTATTTTGAAAATATTTTAATTGGAATTGTAAATCCAAATAAATATATTAAACATGTTAATCGGAGTTGGGTATTTTTGCGATTGCAGTTTTACTAAAGTTTGAAGCAAAAATATATATCGTATCTTAAAAGAAGAGATTCAATTTGAATCAGGATTTAAACCATAAGATTCTCGACAAACCTACAAGGATAATCCTTTTCTTTCAAAAAGTTTTTTTTTTTTTTTTTTTCCTTAGCGCAAACTTACACTCCAAGGTAGCATTTGATTGGAAAACTGAGTTTTGCATACTTAGTTTGTACTTTAAAATGCATGAAAGAGGAAAACAGTTGGAAAATGGTTTTAACATATTAAATTCAAATTGATTTTTTTTCCTCGCATTTTTAGAGAGATTAAAAACTATCTTCTTCCTGCTCCTTATCTCCTTTGTTAGAATGACTAGAATTTTCCAAAGTCCTTTTCCACTGAGTCTATTTGTCATACATATTGAAAATACAAAACACAAAACTCATTTTCAAGCCAAACGCTACCTTAACCCTAAGCTGGAGCTCTTTGAGACAATATATAAATTGATTTTATCTGCAAAATTTACAGGTTCAAACCTTTTGAGTTATTTTTGTAGGTACTAGTTCAGGTTGGAGACATTCTTGATCGAGGCGAAGACGAAATAGCTATTTTGTCTTTGTTACGCTCATTAAATATGCAAGCAGAATACAGTGGTGGTGCAGTCTTTCAGGTTTATATATTGATTCTTTCCTGTATATAGTCATTATATGTTCAATTATTTAGTGCAAAACATGCTAATATTTGGTACAATCAGTTAAAATCCTGAAAATTATGCTAGATGCATGTACGTGCTTGCTTATGCATCACACATGTGCATATTTTCTTGAAAGAACAATGATTGTTCTTAACAAACTCAATAGTTTCTATTTACAGGTTAATGGAAATCATGAAACAATGAATGTGGAGGGCGATTTCAGATATGTTGATCCCAGGGCCTTCGATGAATGCCTAGATTTCATTGATTATTTGGAAGAGTATGATGAAGATTGGGATGATGCCTTGGTTGGTTGGGTTAGAGCAGCTGAGAAATGGAAGGAAGAAAGAAAAGCGACAGAAAATCATTGGGGTCCTTGGAGTTTAATTAAGGTACTCATCAGTTCTTTTGCAATAGAGATCATTGAATTTTATTAGTTTTGTTATATTTAATTTCATTAACTATAGATAAATATTTACACATTCAGACCCTTTAGAAAACTGAACTTTGAAGCGTAAAACTATTTTTTTGGTGATACACTTTGAGAGGTTTTTTTTTTTTTTTTTTTTTTTTTTGAATTTTTTTTGAATTTTTATGATCTGGATGTGTAATATGTTTAGTAAAATGACTTAAATGGATAAATAATCTCTAAAAGGTATTACTTATCGAAATGCTGATTGAATTTCGAAAAATATTAGGACAGAAGCAGAAGGGAATTGTTGCAAGATCTTCGCTGTTTAAACCAGGTGGTTTGTTAGCCTGCGAATTAGCAAGACATCCTGTAGTACTCATAGTTGACGATTGGGTATTCTGCCATGGCGGTCTTCTTCCTCACCATGGTTCTTTTTCTGACATTATAATTACTATCTATGTTGATAATTCTGTATGGACTGTCTTTTTCTTTGTTCCTCTGCATAATCTTTGACATACATGGCAGAAACATTATACCATATATTCATCCAAGGCATTTATTGTTCTTGCAGTTGCATATGGCATTGAAAGAATGAACAAAGAAGTATCATATTGGATGCGTGGATTTAACGAAGATGAAGATATGCCTGAACTTCCTTTCATTGCTACTAGAGGCTTTGATAGTGTTGTTTGGAATCGTCTTTACTCGAGAGATCCATCTAATTTAGAATATCAAACATGGCAGGTACAATATGCTTTAACTTCCCCCATAGGCCTTAACTACTTGAGAAGGATATGCCACTTTACCAAAAGTTGACCAGTACTCCTTTTATTCCACATCTTAGCGTTTTAACTAGATGAGCAACTGCACCCATTTTAAGCTGTCATAGATCCTATAAAGGATTATGAGTTATCATTTGACGTATGTATTTATGTACTACACGCCCTACCGTACCACTGCACCATTTATTTGACGTCTCACTGTTTTGATCAGATGCTATATGTCAGGGCTGGCTCTGGGCATGGGCCAGCTGGACGACTGTCCAGGGCCCAGTTGTAGGAAGAACCCATTATTTATGCCAATTACCATGTAAAGATTACATATTCTTCCTTAAGCAGAATGCATTCCAACTTAATTAGAGTGCGTGTGTGTTAAATTCTGTTAGCAGTGGTGCAAGTTGAATTCCATTTGTGTGCATTATTTTGTTTATTAAACTTTTCCTTATCTAAGGGAAATCAAGGCATTATAGTTTATTGCCCAGAGCATATTTACAATTTTAACAGGTCCTAGTATATGTACCACAAACCATCACTTGATATATATTTGTTCTCCATGTTTTCTGATAAACAAAATTTTAACAGGTTTCTTCTATAGCTAAAAAGACATTGCAATCAGTTGGTGCAAAAGGGATGATAGTAGGGCATACTCCACAACTCAATGGCGCAAACTGGTACTATCAATGCCCTATTTTTCATTGTCTGAATTACCTATGAAGACCTTTGGCTCTAAGTCCATGAATTTAAACAATTTTTCTGCAGTAAACATGATGATAGTATATGGTGTATTGATGTGGGCATGTCTAGTGGTGTTCTTAATTCAAGGCCAGAGGTAATTTGCTTGTTTATTGATTTAAAAATTGACTTTTGTATTTTACATTTTCAATGTGTACTTTAAAATACATGGAAGAGCGAAATCAGGTTAAAAACGATCAATTTGAAAAATGATATTAACATATAAAATAAAATAAATGGCTTTTTCATGTTTTGCGCATTTTGGAAAATATCAAAATTTACTTCCTTTCATCTCTTCTTCCCATCGTTATATTGACTAACTTGTTCCAATTCTTCCACTCCCACATACAAATATTGAAAACGCGTAACTTGTGTTAAAAACCAAATACTATCTAAATTTTTTAGCCGTTAAAAGTTAATGAAAATTTTCCAGGAACTAAAAACAGGATATGTACTATAGAATGTGGAGAATCTAATTTCTTATTCCATGAATCAGGTTTTGGAGATAATAGACAATAATGCAAGAGTATTAAGGAAGGAAGGCGATTATTTCAGTGGAATCGAGGTTGCAGACTACTTGTAATGCTGAGCAACTTTTAACTGGTACATAGCTGCTAAAAATTACAAAATAAAGAACCCTTGATACTGTTAGAATTTGATATAGAGAGGAGGAGAGAGATTAAACGCAGAATAATTGAATGACTACATTGTTCGTATAACTTCTTACATTTCATAACCAAATTGTTAGTACGTAGGCTTTATACATGAGAGCCTTACATGACAATTCATTTTTAATAGATGTCACATTTCACTAAGAGACACTACTTATTAAATAAACACAAACTTATAAAAGACACAACATATTACGAACTGGTACTTTGACTTCATAACTAATATTAAATAAAGATAAATTTCAAATTATGTTTACAATAGATACAAATTTGGTCCAATGTATTTATCTGAATTGTGGATCCAAATTGTCATTAAATCAATATTTAGGAAAAAGAAAATAACCAGTTATTTATATCTTATTGTTTACATCAAAATATAATTGAATTCATCACTACCTAAATTTGCAGGAATAAAAGCACAGTCGGTGCAGCATTGGAAAACGGAGCGGTTTTGGAAGAAAACAACATCATTGTATCTTAAAGCAGAAAATCTACAGGTTTACATGCAAAAATTATTTTTTAAGATACATTTTTAAATTTATTGCATAATATAAGTCCACACACCACACACCGTATAGAATGAAAGATGCATAGTGATACATTGTCAAAATGTTTATTAACATATCAAGTTGTAATGATAATTAAAACTGCATATTATAGAAGTTAACGACAATATGATGAAAGAACCGCTGTCTCATAAATATTGCGTCCTTCCTGTTTTTATGCATGTATGGTTGAATCGTTCTGTATATTATCTTTTGTACTTCAGTTGTGAATGGTATCCGGAAAATCCAATCCTTCGCTTGTGCATTCAAGAGTGAGATGTTGCATTTAGACATTGATTTTGATCCTGGATGTTGTGCAGTAGGTTTTCACATTTGGTATTGGAACTTTCGTTACTCAATTAGATATATCTGAAGGAGAGTAACCAAGTGAACTAAAGAGAAGTATGTTGTTGAGTTTCCTCAACCTGTTGCATTTCGACTTTAGAGTTTCAGCTTGACACTAGTTAGATTGAATCGAGGGGAGTCAAACTGTCGACAACTGTGCATGTTAAAACTATCTGAGAAAACGTTGAGAGAGCATATTTGCATATTGTTACTTGCTATTATGTTTATGTATAGGATATGCTTATCCATCAGGTTATCCCAAGGTACTCTGTGTGATTGTTAGAAGACTTCTTTGTTGCATGTCAATAAAGAAACGATGTGACAGGTTGAATTTTGGTTGCGAGAAGCGTTGCAACAAGGGTACTACGTCAAGATTTAAATCATCAAAGGAAAAAATCGTTGTTGACTCGTCTTTTTATAAAACCGTTACGTTTTGGATTTGGGCGTTCAGATAGCTCGGGAATCGAGCAAGGATGATAACTTGAAGATACATGTACTTAGAGTCGCTTGGATGAAGTGCTAGAATCGAATAAACTTGGATATGCCCTGGACTAGGGATAAGATTCACCAAAACACCTCAATTTGGATCGGATCGGTATGCTACAAATTGAGGGATCAGTCAATATCACTCAACTCACATCGACAATAATAAAGTGCATCGGATTGGTTGAATTGGTTCGATTGTCTTGGACTCTGATCGGTACCGATCCAAAGCATGGACAGATTGTTACACACCCTAAGTTTGGATTGAAATTAGAAGTCCTACATCGTAGAATTATGTTATGAACTAGAAGCTTAAATAGTAAAGCTTCACCTTCTAATAGTGTATAGCGTCGAGATCTTTTGAGGAACAAACACCTACTCCTATACAAGGACTAAGTTAGAGACAATACCTACGCAAACGGAGGTATGAGCTGTTACAGGATTTGCGAGTTATAAAGGGTGATACATCCTATACTTTCCTGATTTGGTCGTTTTGGTTCATCCGATTATTCTCTGGATTTGTAGGTCAATCTAAGCATATTAACGTCTATAAATATTAAACAGTACCACTCAGAAAGAGGGATTTTTTTGGCTTCTCTATGGAGGGACTCAGACAACTTCAAACTTTAACTTTTGTTTTTAATCCATGTCCTAGTAATCCAAATGGTATTGTATTGTAATCCAGCAGTACAAGTAGTATATTGCCTCACAACGGATGCTTACACATTGTCGGGCCATTATAAATTCTTCCTATCGTGTATGTTTCATTGCATTATTTGTATTATGTGAATTATGTGCTTGTTTTATGGATTGGCTTTTTTAGGGTATTAGATATGAGAAAATGAAGAATCTGGATACAGTGCAAACCAAACTTATTTACACGTATATAGGCTTTATGCTCTTGGGCTTTATGTTCAGCCCAGTTTTCATTTTTCTCCGATGTGTATATATATACTACAGCAAACGTTGCAATGTACCAATTCAATTGTTCTGTTGCAATAATATCATCACTTCAGTTTATCAACATACACAAAATTTCACATGGTATCAGAGCCATCTAGCCAGACGGCAATTCAAGAAATCATCTTCTTTTATCAATAAAGAAAAAAAAGGAAAAAAAAAAAAAAAAAAGAAAGGAGAGGAAGATTAAGTTGGGACTCCTCAGAGTAATTTCATCATTGGAGAGCCCCCTTCCCCGATCGCGTAGCAATTGTTCTCACCAGTTAAAACAGTGCTTGCCAGGCTGGAACAGTATTCACAGCGGCTACAACTGTTTTGGTATCCTAATCATCAGAGATTCTTGGATCTCATCCTCTGATTTTACCCACTATTCAGTGATTCTTGAATCTCCAAGAGAAACAAGAACCACTGAACATTACTATTGCTACAGTATATTACCATCATAGGCTGCTACTGTGAATTAGTAGCCTCGCCTTTCTTTCTGTCATGGCAGGAGCCAGTGGTGATCAATCATCAGCCACGTCCAGGACTGGTAATAATGGACCACCGCCAACTTTTCCACCACCACTCGTTAAGCCAAAGACCCAGGTGATAACTGTTCCTCTTGACGAGGACAATTTCTTGATGTGGAAATTCCAGGTTGAAACAGCCTTGAAAGGATACGACCTTCAAGATTATGTCAACGGAACCAAGCCAACACCACCTGCAATGATAACAGATGCGCAAAACAATTTTATCAGTAATCCAGAATATGTTCACCATCAAAAACAAGATAACTTACTGTCTTCTTGGCTTCTATCATCTATTAGTACCAATCTGTTATCACAAGTTATAGGATGTAGTTCATCTTATGAAATTTGGACTACGATCCAGCAGATTTTTAATTCTCAATCATCGGCACGCATAATGCACTACAGAAGAGAATTTCAAAATGCAAGAAAAGGTGATATGAGCATGCGTGAATATATTTCTAAGGTCAAGACCCTTTGTGACAAACTGAAGGCTGTTGGACACATAATTTCAGACAGTGAACAAATTCTGACGCTAACCAATGGACTCGATGAAGAATACGAATCACTTGTCACATACATAGCCACACAACCCACGCTACCTGATGTTCAAACAGTATATTCAGCACTATTGGCACATGAAGGCCGAGTGGAACAAAGAAAGGCCATTCAGAGTGATTACAGCGTGAACTTGGCATCAAATTCAAGAAATACAAATCAACAAAAAGGTGTACCTGGGTATGGCAGAGGCAACCAGCAAGGTTCAAGAGGCAATCCCAATCAGAGAGGCAGAGGAAGAGGCAGATCAAGCAACACAAACAGAGTGAGATGTCAGATATGTGATAAACCAGGACATACAGCAAATAGATGCTATTTTAGGTTCAATGTGGATGTTAATAACACACAACAAGGTCAAGGAGGACAAAGAGGTATCAATGTCAACATGGCACAAGCAAACTATCAAGGGAGGACAAATTCTGAAGGCACTACATCACAAAACACATGCAATGATGACAGCAGTAAGGCAGATGATATAATCACAGAGGACTGGTTTCCAGACTCAGGAGCAACCAATCATCTGACCAACAACCTTCAGAATTTAAATCTTGGTAACAAGAATTACTCAGGTACCCAAGTTATACACACTTGCAATGGTGAAACTATGAATATATCTCATATTGGGGCATGATATGTCAAAGGGAAAAAGAAACTCTATCTTAATAATCTTCTTAGAGTTCCCACGGTTAAGAAAAATTTAATTAGTGTGTCCCAATTTACTAATGATAACCAGGTATATTTTGAGTTTCACCCTAAATACTGTTTAATTAGAGACTTGCTAAGCAAGGAAATATTATTACAGGGTAGGATGAGTAATGGCCTTTACAGGTTCAACAACATGCAATCAAGATTGGGTAAAGAAGACAACACATGGTGTTGTAACGCTAATATACAGATTAGCAGTGTAAATGAGAGTGATTCCAATTGTACTAATGATAGCAACAATCATATTCATAATGAGTTAGAAATTTGGCATTGTAAATTTGGACATCCTAGTTATGATGTTGTAATGCACATATTAAAAAGCAATAATATTCCTTTTAAACACTCATCTGTTCCCAATATGTGCACACATTGTCAACTTGGCAAGAGTCACAAATTACCATTTGCCAAGTCTGAAACTGTTTATTATGAGCCTCTTGAGTTAATTACAGCAGATTTATGGGGTCCAGCACCAGTTTGCTCAAGACAAGGACACAGGTATTATCTATCAATAGTGGATGCATATACAAGGTACACATGGATTTTCTTTCTTAAGGCAAAATCAGACACATATAATATAATGCTACAGTTCATGAATGTCATAGAAAAACAACTAAACTGTAGTATTAAGGCTGTACAGACAGATGGGGGCAGTGAATTTTTACCACTTAAACATTTTTTCAATCAAAAAGGTATCATTCACAGAATCACTTGTCCACACACATCTGAACAGAATGGAATTGTGGAAAGAAAGCACATGCACATTGTAGAAACAGGGTTAACTTTATTATCCATGTCATCTCTACCCTTAAAGTACTGGACTGAGGCATTTAGCACAAGTGTCTACTTAATAAATAAAATGCCAACCAAAGTGTTACAGCACAAATGTCCTCATGAAATGTTATTTGGTAACAAACCAGACTATAAGTTCTTGAGAACATTTGGGTGTTTGTGCTTCCCATGCCTCAGACCATACAATAATCACAAACTTTCTCTAAGATCAAGCCCATGTACCTTTTTGGGATATGCAGATAACCATAAAGGATACAAGTGCTTAGATGACAAAGGGAAAGTATATGTGTCTAGACATGTTGTTTTTAATGAATATGTTTTTCCTTTTGCAGACAAGAAAAACAAAGGAAACTATAAAACTGATCAATCAAAAACAACCATGGGACCTATTCCTGTTTTGACTGAATGGACTATACAACATGAAGATAAAGAGACACCACAGATGACAACAGCTACTCCAACTATTTCTAGTACCAGATCTGGATACAGCTCCAGTGAACACTTAAGTGATGATGATAATCAACATTCAAATCATGACAGTCAAAACAGTGATCACCATCAAGGAGAAAGCAGTGAAGATGACACAACAGACACAGGAACAAATATTCAGACACAACCACCAGGGCATCACATGATTACAAGATCTAAAAGTGGTATTTTCAAACCAAAGATTTATCATGCCACTACAGAAAATGCAAGTATGATGGAACCAGTCACATATGAGGAGGCTGTTCAACACAGAGCCTGGTGCAAAGCCATGAAAGAAGAATATGATGCATTAATTAAAAATAAAACTTGGGATTTAGTCATAGCACCAAAAGGTCAGAACATTGTGGGGGTGCAAATGGACTTATAAACTCAAGAAAGATGCTGATGGAAAGATATACAAGCATAAGGCCAGGTTAGTTGCAAGAGGTTTCTCTCAAAAATATGGATTTGACTTTAATGAAACTTTCTCTCCTGTGGTCAAACCCACAACCATCAGAATTGTCTTAACTATAGCCATACATAATGGATGGGACATAAGACAGTTAGATGTATGCAATGCATTTCTGAATGGAGATCTACATGAGACAGTCTACATGCAACAACCAAAAGGATTTGTGTGTGAAGGAAAAGAAAACTATGTTTGTCAATTAAACAAGGCAATTTATGGTCTAAAGCAAGCTTCAAGAGCCTGGTATGTTAAGCTCAAGAGCACATTGGCTGAATTGGGCTACATGGCTACAAAATCTGACAGTTCATTATACACTAAGGTTCAAGATCAGCAAAGGGTGTACATACTTGTCTATGTAGACGACATTCTCATAACAGGAAGTGATAACCTTGAAATCAATAAAGTCATAGCTCACTTAAACAAAGTTTTTGCTATTAAAGATATGGGGGAAGTGAATTATTTTTTGGGCATTCAGGTTCAAAGAAAGTCAAAATCAGAGATTTTTCTATCTCAAAGAAATTATATATATGAAATACTGGCTAGAGCTAACATGGACAAGGCAAAATCTATATCCACACCAATGACAAGCAATCTACGGTTATCCAAGTACAGAGGAGAGGCCATTGATAACAGTAAGCAATATCGCAGTATAGTTGGGGCTCTGCAATATTTAACTATTACTAGACCCGAGATCTGTTTTAGCGTAAACAAGGTGTGCCAATTTATGTCTAATCCCCTAAGTGAGCATTGGAAAGCAGTTAAACGAATTTTACGTTATTTAAGAGGAACTGTAGATCATGGATTAGTAATAAAAGCAGGAAATGATATGAATCTGAATACTTACAGTGATGCAGACTGGGCCAACGACCCAGACGATAGGAGATCAACCTCCGGGTATTGCGTATTCATGGGATCAACTCCAATTTCCTGGTGCACGAAGAAACAGTCAACCGTCTCCAGATCCAGCACCGAAGCGAAGTATAGAGCTGTTGCCTCGGCTACGGCTGAAATCATATGGGTTGCAACCCTAATCAAGGAATTAGGGGTTTCGCTTTCAAGGAAGCCAATTGTCTGGTGTGACAATAAAAGCACCGTAGCCCTAACCAGTAACCCTGTAGAACATTCAAAGGTAAAACACATGGAAATTGACCTTCACTTCATCAGAGAACGAGCTGAAGCAGGGAAATTAGTCATCAAACATGTGCCATCCTACTTCCAGAAGGCAGATATTTTGACTAAAGCGCTATCCAGGAATAATTTCGAGCGATTAAGAGGAGAATTAATGGTTTTTGGTGGCGGCGCAGCAGAAGACACGAAACCCTAAGTTTGGTTTGAGGCGGCGTATGAGAAAATGAAGAATCTGGATAGTGCAAACCAAACTTATTTACACGTATATAGGCTTTATGCTCTTGGGCTTTATGTTCAGCCCAGTTTTCATTTTTCTCCGATGTGTATATATATACTACAGCAAACGTTGCAATGTACCAATTCAATTGTTCTGTTGCAATAATATCATCACTTCAGTTTATCAACATACACAAAATTTCACATTAGATTCGTTTGAGCTAAAACAATTCTAACGTTTTTGGCTCGCTAGGTAGGGGCACCTTTGGATTGGGCTTTGGATTTCTAAGGTTGGACATGGCTAGAAAGAAGTTAAACGCTCAAGTTGAAGGAACTAGATTGGAAGGAAATCGTGAGGCTTCATTGGGAGGAAATCCCTTCTATCTATCTCACTAGAGAAGAGGATGAAGTCATCAAACAGTTCAAGTCTAGGATGAAACACCCGGAGGATTGGCTTAGAAGGCAAGAGGAGATTATGTTTAAGTTTCTCAACTAAGTCAGACAGTAAGGAAGACTAGGAAGTCAAGAAGGAATTGTTGGAGTCAAGCCCAGCAGAGTAGAAGTGGTTGGGTTTGACATGGGGGAAAATTCCCTACAAACTATTCAGATTGGTATACAAACAATTCAGATCAGTACCAATGTCGACCATGTGGTCGGTACCTACCCGATTTATACTGTGGACAATCCCCTTGAGAGGTTATGGATTAGTTGCAGGCACTACTCAAACTCAGGATTTGAGATTGGGAGTTGGAAATCAGGCGCGTAGAGATTAGGGCACAAGACCGCATCAAACAGGGGCTAACTCTAAGATAAGTACTCAGTTCGATACTGAATCCTTGCCTGGGGTCGGCACCGACCCAAATATATCAATGGGGCCTGGTTGGATGCCTTGTTCAGATGGTCTTGGCACACGATTCGTGGGTGCTGGTTCTGTTGATCGGAGACAATTTTTGATAATGATAAGCGGATTGTTGACATCATTCAAAGAGTTTCAAGAGGAGGATTATCGAGACAAGACTGGATAGTGGGAATTGTAGTCTGTTTACTCCGAATATACGAAATTCAAGAAATCCGCTAGGCTTCAACTTCCGACATTGGAGGCTTATGACGAAAGAAAGGATTTGACCGTTCATCTTATGAGGTGCATACGACATGTGAAGTATTGGAGACATTGAAAGAAGTAATGGAAAAGTGTTTTCCTCTTTTTCTATCAGATATAGTCGTCGTATGGTTCAAACAATTTGATAATGATTCTATCAGAAGTTCGAATGAATTTGTTGAGAGATTTATGGAACATTTTTGGGTCCACATTACTTGACCCAAAAATGTCATGATGCTAACTACCATCAAGCAGGGAAGAGGATAAACTTTATGATTTTTTATGAAAGGCTCAATGTGGCGGTCACTTTACTAGATTGACCAGATCCGTCCAACGTTCTATTGACTCCGGTTTCAGGAGTATTGGGTGATTCTGACTTTAAGATTTCTTTGGAAGAGGATCCCCCAAGGGATCTTGGTGAATTTTATGATGAGGCAGACAAGTTTCTTAAGTGGGAAGATGCGAGAACAGAGAGAGAAACTCTTAAGGTTAATACTATTAGGGACGGAGGACCATCCAATTTTGAGAGAGATAAAGGAAAGAAGAAAGCCAATTATGGATTTGATCGGTTAAATGGGCAATGAGGAGAACCGAAATTCTCTTCATACAGGAATTCAAACGCAAGTCTGGGAAGGATTTATCGACAGTCTCGGGATTATCTTGCATTCAGGAAACTAGTTAGAAAGGAACCAAGGAAAAGGGAAAGGAATTCCAGAAAACTTTGTTTGTTCATGATATGGATAGTCATGTAACAAATGAATATTTGCATTTAAAGAATATGATTGAGGAGAACGTCTAGAGTGGACAGTAGACTAATACATTTAAAGAAGGACTGCGGTGACAGAACAGGAGCAGCCATCAACCATCCGTAACGGGAGCGAGCTAGGACCCAGCTTACGTGCGATTATCATTAGCTATAGCTTGTATTTTGATTTTGGGTGGTTAAGTCAGTTTATCCATGTATGGGATTAAGACTTAGTTGCTAGGTATGCTCTTTGCTGATGATGAATCGCTCCACTTCTTTCACTTAATAAATTTGTAATAAAAATGGCTATGCCACTTACTTGTGTATGGGATTAGGACTTGGTTTCTAGGAACGCTCTGAGATGATGATGAACCATTAATATTTCGTTTTTGGATTTGTAATCAAGTTAGTTTTTTGTACTTTAATAAAATCACTTCACATGTACGGATTATTAAGGGTGAGCAATATTCAGTTCTAACCGAATTAACCGACCAAATCGGTTTATTTCGGTTGGTTCGGTTCGTTTTTGTAACTAAATCGGTTTGAATTGGGTTTATAAAATATTTTTTTTGATTATTAGCCCGCAACGCTTTGAATTTGGATGTTCGGATAGCTCGGGAATCGAGCACGGTGATAAATTGAAGTCTCATGTACTTGAAATTGCTTGGCTGAAGCATTGGAATCGAATAAACTTGGATATTCTCTGAATTAGGGATCAAATCGGACAAAATGTCTCAACCTGGATTAGATCGACATGTTACATATTGAGGGATCGGTCTATTTCATTCAACTCAAATCGGCAGGAATAAAGTGCATCGGATCGGTGCATATAGATTTGGAAATAACTTGAAGGAAATGGAAACACTTGCGCATGGGCTTGGATCAGTCCCATTGTCTTGGACCTGGATCGATACCGATTGAACATCCGAATCGGTACTGGTCTGAAGCACGGATGGTGGATGATCCACCCTTTATTTTTCTCACTTGGTTGTTTTGTTCATTTGCTTTTTCTTTGGATTTTCGAGAGGATTGGTCTCATCTACATCTGTAAATAGGAGACCATATCACTAAGAAGAGGCATCTTTTTGGCTTCTCCATGCAGGGTGTGCCATGTTTGAACTCCAACTTTTTTCTCATTGTTCTTGTAATCCAAACAGTGATATATTGTAATCTAAAAGTATAAATATTAGATTATTTCACAGTGGACGTATGTAAAGTGCCAAACCACTATAAATTTTGTGTATTCTTATCTTTTCATTGCGTTATTTGTGTTTTGTGCATTTCTGTGCTTGTTCTATGGATTGGATTTTTTGGGTTGTTGGACTCATTTGACCAAAAGCAAGTCTAATAGGTGTTGATGTCCGAACATTATTCGACCTACATATAAGGGATAATGCAAGGTATTCCAAAAACGTATGTTCAAGATATTGAATAGTGGGTATAGGAATTGTTGTTTCTTACCTGGAGTCAACTTTGTAGAGTCATGTAAGACGCTTCTTGAGTATTGCTAGCAAGCTCTACTGTGGAACATAGTATGTTTTCTTAAGAATACGTACTTGCATCTTTGAAAATTTAGGGTTATGTAATATGTAGGAAAGAGCTAGCATTTAGGTGATTATTAGTGGAGCTCTCCTTTGGTGGGGATTTGTTGTCAAGCGATCCTTAGAAGTATTGCACATCCCTTAATATCACTCATATGAGGATGCGCTAAGGCTTGTGAAGCGCTTATGTGTTAGGGAATGCGGAATGGATCGTTGAGGCAAAACTAACACTAGAGAGGGGGGAGGGGGGTGAATATTGTTTTTAAGGAATTTAAGAAAATTTAAAACTAATATGATCTACAATATGAATCGCACACCAAAGAGATGATCATAGACACAAAATCAAACACAAACACAAAAATAAACAGAAATACAATGCAGAAAAGGAAAGAGCACACCGAATTTTATACTGGTTCGAATTACTCCTACGTCCAGTCCCACATAACACTGGATTGTGCAGAGTTTTATTACTATATCTGTAATGAGCGCAAATTTTCGACCCAGAAAATCAATATAAAACCCATGTCAATTTTTCAAGCATTGAACATTCCTGATCATTATTGGAAAGAAGTCAGAGGTTGAGAATAGAAAAGATAGAAAATTAGAATAGAAGAATACGAACATAACTACAACATCAGAGTAACACGAATCTCATCGCGGAACGAATAGATATATATAACATAACTTTGAAATAAAACTAGTATATGTATAATACCATCATCGAAGTACAACACTTACACCACAGCGGAAATAAACAATAGCTATATAATGTTAAAGCCTCCTGCTCCAAGCAATTCCAAGTATCTGTAAAATCCTGACTACTTAACTGTCTGTACAAATTTGGGCACCCAAGAGTTTAGGGTAAAACAAAACGAAATAAACTCTGGGTCAGTCATGGGACTGGTGTGAGTAAAACAATTTAAAACAGTTTGAGAAAAAAACGATATCTCATAAGACCACGCCATAATACGGAACGGATTTTTCCCTTATGAGAATCCAAAACACTTGATTCAACATTAGGGAAATCCTTTTGAAAGAAATGATAATCTTTATATAAAACTCTTTTGATATTATAATAGTGTCTATCAATCACAATATAATAATCATCTAGCGGAACGCTTTCATCTCACATTCCACATACATAATATATAATAAAAATCCGCGGGCGCTTATTGGTTAATGAATTCCAGCTGGCAAGGTATGGGACCACCTTCTGACAGTGTATCTCTAGAGAGGAATACACCGGGTTCAACAAGAACATCTTGTAACCCAGGCTAAACATGATCGGTCACTCATTTCGCTTGAGTGTACCGAATATATTATCACCAACGGTTGAGATAAGCAACCGTTTCCCGAAAGGGACAACATCGAAATAGATTATAGAAGTAAATGAAATTTCTCTAGATCATGTGAGAATACACCCTGATTGGCAGCTAACCACTTAGCCATGCGACCTACCCGATTTTTACCATTTCGTGGTTGTGAGGCTTGAGGTCACACTTATCTCTGACAGATCACACATTTATTCACTTTGAATGTCACATCGTCATACCCGCCAAATCAAAAATTGATTTCTCCAAACATGCTACGGGTATACAGCTAAGAGAAACGAATTCCTCCGCCACCAAACGTAAATACATTTGAAGAGATCAACTTACGCAATCTATTAAATATACTCTATCAGACATTCTTCGATACAGGTTGTCCTGGGACTGCACAAACCGAAGGCACTATTCTGTAAATCCATCTTAGGCAATTTCTACCTAGGATCGCCAGAATAGCCCTTGCACAACTCCGTCTTCAATTATCTTCATCATATTTGATTCGCAACGCTAATGCCCATACAAAGTGGTTTTCAGATAATGAATCCGATCCCGGTCTCTCCGTATTGACGACGGAAAAATGGTCAAAACTTTGATAGTCAATTATTTAACTGTCAAAGGAAAACATCCATACACACAACGACCTTAATTCCAAATGGAAATTTTATCGATCAATCATCAATCAACATTTTTCCCTTTAAATTAATTTATCATTAATTTGTTCAATTTTCCATTTCCATATATTCATAAATCCTTATTTTCTAAATTTAGAAAGTATACGTTATTAACATTGGAAAAAGTTTCCATTTCTTATTCACGCATCACTATCCTCCCACATCCATCAGTTTCTATCTGCAAACTAGTACGAGAACAATTCGCTGAATATCAACCCCGAAGGCCGAAACCAGAAAGCCATTCAACATAACTAATCTCCAGCCAGTTTCTAATTTCCTTAACTATGTTTCTTAATTTCTTATCAAATCATTGCTTACGCAACTCTCGGATTCAGTTTACGAATCCAATTCTTTTATGAAAAACATTGGTTATAACTATAGCGTTATAATCCCTACTTCCGAAATATCTAACTTAAAAATATAACTTTTATTCCTAAATTTATATAAATAACTAAATAAATAATTTATTTATAAATAAATAATTAATACTTTCCCGAATTCGATATAATCGAATTTCAATGCATAACTCTCTTTCGAATAAACTCTATTCGATAACTCTCTTTTGAATAAACTATATTCGATAACTCTCTTCAAATAACTAATATTCGATTAACTCTTTTCGAATAACTAATATTCGATTAAATCTCTTCGAATAAATAATATTCGATTAACTCTCTTCGAATAACTAATATTCGATTAAATCTCTTTGAATAACTAATATTCGGTTAACTCTTTTCGAATAACTAATATTCGGTTAACTCTATTCGAATAACTAATATTCGGTTAACTCTCTTGGAATAACTAATTCGATTAACTCTCTTCGAATAACTAATATTCAATTAGCTCTACTCGAATAACCAATATTTGATTAATTCTATTCGAATAACTAATATTCGACTAACTCTCTTTGAATAACTTATTTTATTTTAACCCTATTTCCTATCTCATTCAAATTCCCATTTGAATTCCTATTTCAAAACCCAATTTTCCTTATAAATGTTTTAATTTATAAAATATTTATTTTAATCCATTATTCACATCGAATGTGAATAATATTTCTTTTATAAAATCAATTCAGTTTGATTTCGCATTTTAAAATAATATCCCATTTACAAATTCTATTTATAGAATTATTCAAACGAAATCTCCTTTTAACTTCTAACTCTTAAATCTCATTTAATTCCCTTTATAATTGCTACGTTCACCTTCAATCTCAAATATCGTTGTTAAAACCGATTTTTCTTACTTCTCTATATAATTTCAGACTTATGTATTCAGTTTATCCAATGATAAATATTTTTCTTAATTTATAAAACATTATTTATAAATTAATCTTCCCAATTTATCTGTTAAAACAGATTTCTATTTACAATCTACTTTAAATCCATCTTCTCGTAGTTCTTTTATATCTCGCCAATTTCATTTTTTAATCCTATTTTTTTCCCAAATAATTCCTTTCATGATTCTATTTATTTTCCAAATAAATGCCTTTTATAATTCTATTTATTTCCATATATAATTTGAAAATTCCCTTTATACATTCCAGTATCATTTATGGTATTTAAAATACCAATTAAAAATACCAATGTCATCATAATCAATCACAGATTATATATCACATCATATATCACAATATATGAAAAAATAGTATTAAAAATATTAGGGAATCCAGTTGGATCCCTCCAACCTGTTTCCCTGCATCCACAGATGTTAAACAATATAATTAATGTCAATTTCATTTCAATATGAAATATTCTGATAAATAGAATCTATATTTGATTAACAATATATATATATATATATATATATATATATATATTACTAGATCTATAATTTCAACCAATCAATTAGCAGTTCACCCAAACAATCAACACACAACAATGAATCATCATTTATCAATTCTAAAAATACGTTCTAAAAATATAAAATGGCAGAATTAGTGAGTTTTACTCACATTGGTGTTTTATCGTTAAATAACGATATACATTCAACGGGTTCTATTCAGGCATTTTATTTTGCCATATATTCGAACGAGCTCCAATCCACTCCAAATCAGTTCCATTGTGTATCTCTCATCCATACGATCCCAACGGTTCCTGTTTTGTGAGATTCTGACATCGTATGCAATAGTTCTTGATATTACAAGTTCATATCCTTTTCAATTTAAATAAAACTTGATTTAAATAATTACTTTGGGCCTCACCAACATTTCAGTCCATCTCCTTCAAGCCCATACTCGCGCAATGCCTCTTCTCTTACGGTCGTCGTTTTCCAGGCTCCCTCAATGGCCATTTCACCTTCTTTATATCATAACCGCTCCTTTATCTCTCTATTAGAACTCAAACTAAATAGAACTTACTCCCTTAACACACTCTTTCAACCTAGCTCCTCAAACCCATACTCGATCGCTCCATGTACATCATGTCTCACAAGTAACCGCGTCACTTCTATTCACCGCACTTCACCAGAAGGTGCACATCTACTCCAAATTGATCCACGAATTTGAATATCAACCTGCTATTTTACATTGATGCTCCTAAATCCCCAAACCCGATAACCTTAATTTGCTGCGTTAAATTTCGAACTGCCGAAAAATGCGTCGAGTGTTGAAATACTGGTATAGACGAGAAGCTTTCAAATAGGGGATACTAATGAATTTGGTTTCATGTTTTTTAGGAATTTTACTTGGTTTTATACGAATTTATGAGGATCGAAATATTTTTACCGAAGGAAAAACATAGTTGCACATTCTTTTGACTGACCACAGAAAAATGAATTTAGGTTTAGAAGGTATAAGGGTATTTATAGGGTAGTTATAATATTTTTATATCCAATTTAATATTTATTTTTAATCGACTCGTGTTTGTATTTATCGTTAATAATCCCAATGAGCACATGCAATATCTAAATTCAACGAAAATGGACATACAACTATAGTACGACATTACGGACCCAACGAAACTTGTTTCGTCGAATTCCGAATCCGTTTGCTCACACATCGTATTTTTAAAGTCAAATTATCGACTGTTTTTTCACATTAAAATCCCGAACGACCACATACTGGCTCCAAAAATCACGAAAATTGAAATCTAACAATATTTAATATTCCGGATCCAATAAAATTAGTTTCATTGAAAACGGAGCTCGTTTGCAAAAGTGGCTATTTTCTAAGGCTCTGAATAAACTAATTAAAATATTAATATATTTAAAAACAATAAAATTAACATTAATAAATAAATATTATCGTATATATATATTCACATAGAATATCATACAGCTCCAAAATATTCCTATCTGAATTTATAACTCGATATTTCAAATCCAATGTTAAATCGATACCCAATTTATATTAAAAATTCTTTTATAATATAAATAAATCGTTATAAAATATATAGGAATTCCATAACGACTTTTTGAAAATTTGATTTGATCATAAATAAAAATCTACCGGACGAAATTCCGATTTTTCTCTTCCATTCGAAAAATATAGTTCACCAGCTCCGAGCGTTTCTTGTTTCACAGAAATCCGACTTAAAACGGATTTTGTATATTCTTTTGAAGTTCGAATCGCCAAATTACGAACTGCCGCTCCATTTCGAGCTCGATTATAATTATAATATAATTTATACGTTCTAACATCGTTTATTAAATAAAATCGTTATTATAATTCAATTCTAAACTGAATTAAATTAGTTAAATCATCTGATTTACACAACATTGCGAATTCTACTATTTTCGACTATTTCGAAAATTAAATATATTATTTAATTATTAATATTAATTAAATATTCAATATAATTTAATTAAATAACTAGTTAATTCTCTAAATTACTAATTAAATCATTAAATTAATTAATTATTATACTGTGAAAATACGGGACGTTACATTCTTCTTCCCTTAAAATAATTTCGTCCTCAAAATTGCTAAGGTAGAAAACAAACCCTATTGACTGAGTTAAAATTATTTATTTACTTCTTTAACTTCAGTTTCCACTGAACCAAAATTTTTTTCAATTAAAATATTAACTTATTTCTATTAACGAAAATTCTTGAAAATTTTCTAACACCTTATATTTTTTAAAAAAATCGCCAGCACTTCCTTTGTATGGCTCAATCAGCACTAATACAACTCGCCTCTCCAGGCCTTCTCCAATCCAAAAGAAAATGAAACAGCCAAGCGGCTTGCCAAACAGACTCAAAAATCTCATACCCCATATAAATTATAAACTTGTACATTTTAGTCGGGCATATCATTATATCATTTCCATCAGTTATTAGTTCATCATATATTAATGTCATTCCCAATCAATCTCCCATCAGTTCATCCTCAATCCACTCAGTCTTTTATACTCAAGTCAAATTCCATTCTCAACTCAAATTCCATTATCAACTCAAATTCCATTACCAATTTCAACTATTGACTTACCTGTCCAATACCATTTCAGTTTCTTATTTCAACAATCCAATATACTTAACCCTGTTAGTTTCATTTCACAAATTTCGATTTAATTTGTTTTTATTTAAACAATCTTTACCTAGGTATTTTAAACAATTTAGCTTTTCTAAAATCAAATATCCCTTTTTAATATTCAAAACGACTGGTTTTTCTCAAACAATTCAAAAACAATATCTTTGGTAGTAATCCATCACTTACAGACTCAAAAATAAACACTGATGATGTGGTCAGCATCATCAGAATTATTTCCCAGTGATTGAAGTGAGTTCAATACTATATCACTTTTCAAAACTAATATCTAAACACTTCCATTTTGAAATCTATTTTAAAATATCATTCACAACGCTTGTAAAACAAATTAAAATCTCCCAAGATTTTAAAAATTATGATATATTAAATCCAAGTCCATTTACAAACACCTTTCCAAATTTCTAGGGTTTTAATTTCATTTCTGATTTAAATTCAGATTTAATTCATTTTGTAACACTTATACGAATTTTATTTGGCTATATATATAACCAACTTAATTATAATCTTTCTCGATTATAACAACAACAAACACAACCAATACTGTAATATTTCCAATATATATTTTCTTTATATCAAAATATATTTTGGGTAAAATTATTTCGTTTACCCTTTTTTCAAAACATACTGTGTCGGTTTATCGTATTCAAGTGTTTAGAAACCCCTACCGATACAGTGGATCAAACTGATCGAGCAGAACTCATAAACAACTCAACCAATAAATCTCCACAATATAAAACCATTTCTATATCAAATAACAAATATGCGCTCATATATATATATATATATATATATATATATATATATATATATACACACACACACACACTCAAACTCAATCTAGGTCATTACTAACCCCATCTCTACTGATTTACGCCATAGAGCCAAGGTAGTTACTTAACCTTCAGCTCTGATACCACTGTAACGAATGCGAATTTTCGACCCTGAAAATCAACATAAAACCCATGTCAATTATTCAAGCAGCGAACATTCCCGATCATAAATAAAAAGAAGTTAGAGGGTGAGAATAGATAGGATAGAAAATTAGAATAGAAGAAGAAGAACATAACTACAACATCGGAGTAACACGAATCTCACCGCGGAATGAATAAATATGTATAACATAACTTTAAAATAAAACCGGTATATGCATAATACCATTATCGAAGTACAACACTTACACCACAGCGAAAATAAACAATAGCTATATAATGTTGAAGCCTCCTACTCCAAGCACTTCCAAGTATCTGTAAAATCCCGACTACTTGACTGCCCCTACAAATTTGGACACCCAAGAGTTTAGGGTAAAACAAAACGAAATAAACTCTGGGTCAGTCATAGGGCTGGTGTGAGTAAAACAATTTAAAACAGTTTGAGAAAATAAACGATATCTCATAAGACCACGCCGTATAACACGGAACGAGTTTTCCCTTATAAGAATCCAAAACACTATATTCGAAATTAGGAAAATCCTTTTGAAAGAAATGATGATCTTTATATCAAAACTCTTTTGATATTATAATAGTATCTATCAATCACAATATAATAATCATCTAGCGGAAGCTTCCATCTCACGTTCCACATACATAATATATAATCAAAAACCGCGGGCGCTTATTGGTTATGTAATGACCCGGGTTTTTGACGATCTTGGTTATCCGATATACAACACATATCGAACATCCAAGGATCGAAAATACCGGTCATTAATGAAAGAAATTAGAGGGTGAGGAAAGATAAGATAGAAACTTAGAATAGAAGAAGAAGAAGAACACAACATCATAGTAACACGAACCTCACAACGGAACGAATAACTTGTAATATATATAACATAACTTGAAATATACATCATTATCAAAGTACAACACTTACAACACAGCAGAAATAAACTATAACTATATGATCCTGAAGCCTCCTGCTCCAGCTCTTCAGGTATATCTGTAAATCCTGACTACTTGACTGCCCGTACATAATTGGGCACCCAAGAGTTTAGGGAAAACAAAACAAAATAAACTCCGGGTCAGTCATGGGGCTGGTATGAGTAAAACAGTTTAAAATAGTTTGAACAGTAAACAACATCTCATAAGACCACGCCGTATAACGGAACGAGTTTTTCCCTTATGAGAATCCAAATTATCCTTATATCAAAAACCTTTTGATATTATAATTGTAACAACCCGTATTTCGATAACATGATTAAAGACGAGAATCAAGGCAGAATTTAATTTTAAATTCTGAATCAAGTGAAACAGGCTATGCCATTGCGTTCGTCTCGGAAAAATATGCGAAATAGAGTCCGAGTTTTCGAAAATCGGAGTCCGTATGACCAAGATATGGCCTCGCGAAGTTTCACGAAAAATTCCCAAATTAAAGTATACTTAATTAAGTGAAATGGGTTGCGCAGAGAAATATATATATATTGATATATATATATATATATAATTGAAAATTAAATAAATAAATATGCAAAAATGTTCAAAACAGCGAATTGGGATAGGGGAATAACCGAACCGGCCGATTTTTGAGGTCGACCCGAGCCCGCTGGGTCGACTAGGGGTTAATCCAGGGTGTTTGGCTGTCAACCCGTGGGCCGATTCGCTCAAATGCAGATTTTGCATTTGGATGGTTCTCATGGTTCATCTTTAATCTAAAGGCCCTAGATGGTTCCTACACTTGACTTCTTCCCCAAGACATGCTTTGATGGCTTGGATTGAATCTAGGTTTAATCCTATGGCCTAAAACACTTGCCTAATCTATAAATAAGACCCTAACCTATCCTAAATCCTCATTATTCATTCATGCAACTAAACTATGGCAAAATTCCTACTCTCATGGCCTCCACTCAACTACCCTAGCCTCCACTTCATTTCTATGAGAGGTTTCATGATCATGAGAGTATTAGAGAGTCCCTATGTTAGTATGAGAGCTTCTCAAGTTGATTTCAAGGCTAAAGCTGTGATCTTTGTTCATAAAGATGGGGTTTTTATTGATTTGGAGTGTTCATCTTTGGGTTTTTGGGTGATGGCATGCATAGGCTTCATCACAAGCTTTAGTTTAATCGATTTAGGCCTTCATAGCTATGTAAGCCCTTCCCTACTCTTAGATATTAACTATGAAGTTAAATGTTCATGTTGAAAGTTTGGGTTTGATTAATTGGAATGATGCATGCTATCATGTTATGCAAGTTTATGAAGTCATTATCTTGATCTTATGAGCTAAAAGCCACAACCTTTATGTTGAAATGTTGCATTATGCAACATGAGAATCTTCATAATCATTATGTCAACTTGCATATGAAGTCATAATCCTTATATGATGATATTTGCGAGTTTCTAGCCATCATTCCATGTCTTTTGTCACCATGATTCACTTATGTACCAAGTTTGGGTTGATGCATGTTTTTGAGGCTTAAAAATGTAACATGCAAGCTAATGAACACATTTGTGCCTCATTTGCCACCATGATTAACTTGTGGCTTAATACCCATTTTTGTCATTCCTTTGCCAAGTCTCTTCTTTTAATCCATCACGTTGTTGCGAACGTATATGCTAGTTTAAAAAGCGTTGGGGTCACATTATGGGGAAACATAATGACATGAATATGACTTGGGTAAATGGGTATAAACATGACAACATGTAACGTTAAATATGACATGTGTTTATACTTGAAAACATGACTTGAAATATAACATGGAAGTTGACATGTAAGTATGCATAAAAACATAAGCTTGGGAATTTACCTATTAAGTTAGGTCTACCCATTGGGAATTTACCTATTAAGTTAGGTCTACCCAATTGCTTGAAAACTTGACTATGAACATGACACTAGACTAAACATGAAAGTGGCCAACTCGAGGTTGGGTTGAGTTTGCAACGTAAAACTACCCGGAACCGACCGGCCTAACTAGTAGTTGCAAACAATAGGACCCAATGTGAGAAGTTGGTCATGTTGTGCTTGAACCCGAGGTTAGACCAAGTTGTGGTGTAAAGCTACCCGGAACCGACCGGCTTAACTAGTAACCACAACAAAGTCTAATGTGAGAGGTTGGGGTGCATTAAGTAATTAATGCCACATGATAGGGTTAAGTTAATTTGATTAATGACTCTTAACCAAATATGACATGGGTAAATGGGTTAAGTAAATTGGTTAGGCTAATGATACTTAACAAAACATGACAAGGTTGGGTAGGTTAAGTGATTTGATTGGTCTAATGACGCTTAACCATTTTTATACGACTAGTGGACGGGGATTAAGTTAACCAACACTTAATCAATCCAACATGATAATTTGGCAAGGTTAAGTAAGTTTTCTTAATGACACTTAACCATACAAGATGATTAGGGGATGGGGTTAAGTAATTTGCACCTATGTAATCCGACACGGTAATTAGATGGGGTTAAGTAATCCACACTTAACTAATCTAAACACGGTAATTCGATGGGGTTAAGTTAAACACTTAACTAATTTAAACTCGGTAATTCAATGAGGTTAAGTAACCAATACTTAACCAACTTAACGTGATAATTTAATGGGGTTAAGCAACTTATACTTAACCAATTATACATGATGATTTGATGGGGTTAAGTAACTTACACTTAACCAATCTAATACGCGGACCTGATAAGGTTAAGTCACAAGACCTTTTTAGAATATACTTAACCATTGTAGTACGATTAGAGGATGGGGTTAAGCCAACCTATACTTAACCAATCCGACTCGATAAGTTGATGGGATTAAGATAATCTATGCTTAATCGATCTAGCAAGATAACCCGATAGGATTAAGGTAAGCTAGTACTTGACCAATTTGACTTGATAGGGTTAAGTCATGAGCCTCTGGGTACACTTAACCAACTTGTGGGACTAAGTCTTGAACTTAAATACTTAGCCAATCTTTGACGTGATTCGTGGGCGGGTTAAGTCATGGACTTGAATGATAACACTTAACCCAATAGACAAACCCTAGCTAGAAGAACTAGGTAGAAAACCATGGTTAATCAAGGATAACGGGAAAGGAAGCTAAGTGGTAAACCTTAGTTAAGGGTAACTAAGTAATAATTCTTAGCTAAGGACATAAGACTAATTCTCAAAACGATGAGTAACCTGATACGGTAGGTCATCGCTTAGTATACGAGGGGGAGCAAGTTATCTGACTTGGATAAAAGCTCCAGCGCACTGGGTGCCGAAGTGGAAGCTTCGGGGGAACGTGAGGATATTCTTGGGACCCCTCTGTGGGCTGCCAGGTAATTATACTAGGACCATGAGAGGTTAAGGTCTGCGTTAGAAGGACCAAGAGTATGCCTTGGTTGCTATGCGAACAACCTAAAGACTGGGATGGATTAGCGTGGAGTCGACGATTCTTGTTTTTGCCCTGGATAGCACATCGTCGACTACCTACCATCTTTAGTCAATCGTGTACGTGCGGAAAGGCAGGGAACCCCCAACAGACCATGTGCTTGCTATCGAGTCATGGGTGAGGTTGGCCCGTAGGAAAGTGGGCTATAGTGGGGCCGGGGAGTGGTTCTTATACATGATTTTTCTTGGATTGCCTTTCAGTAGTTGAGGGAGGGGTCACGTGGGACCATAGCCACGGGTACAAAAACAGACCTTGATATCTGCATCGGCAGACGATTTAAAGCTCCCGACCGAGTTCCGTATTTCTTGATTTGCCCTGGCACGGAACTCGGATGGCACATTGGGGAACATGTGCATCTAGACATGGAAAACGATCCACGATACATACGTGGGATCAAGGGCGTGGTTGACGGGTGGCGTAATCCCTAGTGGTCCTAGGTGGCCAAAACCCAAACCGAGACACGGAAACGTTCATTAGGTAGCATAATCCCTAGCGGTCCTAGGTGGCATAAATCCTAAGTGGACGCGCGATAGTTCATGGTAAGGAAACACAACTAGATCAAGGGTTGCAGTCCAAAACAACTTCAAGGATAAACCGTTTACATGGGAAAGCCCGTACAGCCTACGGCAAAGGACTGAACTTATACATGGAAAGAAACATATGAGTTGAGTAACCTATATATGCGGCATATTAGGTTGACATGGACCATTACATGACTTTTGAGTAAGGGTCATTCACGGATAACACGTAATACAGTTGGGGTACTAGTACGGTAGGTGCAGAGCAGATGTACAGGATAAATACCATGGGACGTTATACGTGATAGATATCTTGGGGATATTATACTTGATAGAAACCTGACGATGTGATACCTTGTTTTATCTTGACATCGTAATTTATCATGACACCTTAGTTTACCTGAGTTCAGTAGTTCATCCTGTTATTTTGATTTAGCTTATCCATCTTGTTATCATGCTTATGTTCATCTCAGTTTCTCATGTCAGTTAACTTTACTAGTTTTTATACTAATAGTAGATAGGGCTTACTCAGTCTTTTTGACTGACCCGTTTTGTTTCGCCTCTTTTCTTCCGTTTCCCCCCCCCAGGTTACAGGGAGGAAATACTGTTGTTTAGTTCGGACTTCTTCTGCTTGAAGGTCATCATGGATGGCTTGGACTTCTCTTGGCTATGGCTACTTTACTGTTTTTACTTGGAGAATAATTTATGAAAAAGTCTTTATGCTTCTTTATTATTGCAAGACAGGTTTTGATGTACTCTGATGTAAAAGGCTTTAGACCTTAATTATTAATATTTATGAAAGTTTGATTTTACTTCCGCTATGTTATATGTTCTGTCTTGTGATATTTCTGTGCATGTTTACCAATAATGCCCCTCTAAAGCTTGTGCATTCCTTTGCGAGTGACCCTAGCGGAGGCGGGGTGTTATAATAATAATGTCTATCAACCACAATATAATAATCATCTAGCAGAAACGCTTTCATCTCACGTTCTACATTTATAATATACAATCAAAACCGCAAGCACGTATTGGGTAATGGATTTCCAACTATGACAAGGTATGGAACCACCTTTCGCTAGTGTACCTCTAGAAAGGAATACACTGGGTTCAACAAGAACATCTTGCAACCCGACCACACATGACCGACCACTCATTTCGCTTGAGTGTATCGAATGTATATCACCAACGGTTGGGATCAGCAACCGTTTCCCGAATGGGACAGCATCAACAATTGATTTTTAGAAGTAAATGAAACTCTAGATCAGGTGATTATACACCCTACTTCGGAGCGACCGACTTAGCCATGCTGCCTGCCCGATTTCTGTCATTTACCGGTTGATGAGGCTTGAGGTTACGCTTCATCATCACATCAGATTCACTTCGAATGCCACATTGTCAGATCCATCGAAAATCACTAATTGACGTCTACAACAGTACATTATGTGTTAGCTAAAGAAGTTTCCTTCTCCGCTTCCCCTCTTGGTACGGTTGAAGAAATCAATGTACATGACCTTTCTGGAAATACTCTGTCGGACATTCATCCATACAAGTCACCCAGGAACAGGATGAACCGAAGGCACTATTCAGTACATCCATCTTAGGCACTGTTATCTAAGACTTATACAATAGCCCTTGCACTTTACTCCGTCTTCAACTATCTTTGGCATATATGATTCACAATGCTTATGCCAATACAGAGTGGTTCTTTGGATAATAATCCAACCGGTCTCTCCATATTAACATCGTTAAAATGGTCAAAAACTCCGATAGTCGGTGGGTTAACTATCGAAGAAAAACAGGTGTGCAAACAACGATATTATTTCCAGATGGAAATTTATATCGATCAGACATCATTTAACATTTATCTCCTTGGTTCATTAATTTTCTTATCTCATGTTTCCCTATATTCAACATTTCTTATTTTCTAAATTAAGAAAATATATGTTATTACCATTGGAAAATATTCCCCATTCTTGTTTTCTATATCAGAAAACATTTCTGGTTATTATTTGGAAAGCATTTCCAAAACTCCTTCATTGGACTTAGACAGATGTTTAAACAAACCATCGCGATGCCAACTCAAACCATTACGCTTATTAACTAAATTCCTTTAACCCACCTTCACTATCGAACCTTAACCATTCCTTAGTTAAAAATTAAGTCAATCAAGTTGGGGTAATACTACCTCTCAGACCTTAACTGAACAACGTTTCTAACCTTGAAATAGACAAAGTTCACCTTTTAATTCTTTAACAAACTTCCTTACGTAACTCTCTTTCGAATCATCTCTATTCGATAATTCTTTCATTCGATAAGGTATATTCGATAACTCTATTCAATTTACTTTATTGGACTAATGCTATTGGATTAACTCTATTTGATTTAACTCTATTTGATTTAACTCTTTCAACTCTATTCGAAATAAACCAAATTTGATTAACTCCTTTAATTCCATTCGAATAAACTATATTTGATTTATCCCTTTAACTCCATTTAACTCTATTCGAATAACTAATATTCGATAACTCTATTTAACTCTTATTCGAATAACTAATATTCGATAACTCTATTTAACTCTATTTCGAATCACTAATATTCGATTAACTCAATTGATTCTAATCGAATAAACTATATTCGATCAACTCCTTTATTTTAACTCTAATCGATTAACTCCATCGAATAACTAAATTCGACAACTCCTTCGAATAACCAATATTCTATAACTCACTTCGATTAAACAAATCGATAACTCTTTTCGATTAAACTATAATCGATAACTCCTTCGATTAACTAATAATCGATAACTCCTTTCGATTAACTAATAATCGGTAACTCCTTTGGGTTAACTAACTCCGACTAACTCCTTTGGGTTAACTAACTCCGACTAACTCCTTTGGATTTACTAACTTCGACTAACTCCTTTGGATTTAACTCACTTCGACTAACTCCTTTGGATTTAACTCACTTCGAATAACCAATATTCGATAACTCTTTTGGATTAACTACTTCGACTAATTCTTTTGGGTTAACTAACTCCGACTAACTCCTTTGGATTAACTAGTTTAACTAACTCGATCAACTTGGTTTGATCAACTCATTTAACTTGGTTTGACTAACTCATTTGACAAATCTGGTTTAACTAACTCATTTGACAAATCTGGTTTAACTAACTCATTTGATTAATTTATTCCCTTAATAAATACTCCCTTTTAATAATTCTATTTATTTAACAAATAAATATTTCTTTTATCTATCCTATTTATTCTAACCAATAATATTTCCTTTTATATCTATTCTATTTATTTAACAAATAAATATTTCCTTTATTATAACTTATCCTTCGATTTTATAATTATTCTCTTTTATAAATGTCCTTTTCCTTTTCTATATAAAATCCATCGATTTTATATAAATAATTCATTTTAGCAATTCAATCAAACAGTCAACACACAGTCAATCAGCCAATATTTAGCAGTTCTAAAAATACAACATGAAATTATAAACTGTTCAGAGTTGGTGAGATTTACTCACATTGGACGATCATCGTTAATAACGATAACCATCACTTTATTCAAACGGACAATTATTTTGCGGTAAATTGTAACGAGCTTAGATTCGCTCTCCGTCAGTTCCATAGTGTTGTCGTCGTCCCTACGATCGTAACAGACCCTGTTTCGCTTTTTATACAAACTTTGGCCCATCATTTAGCAGACCCGTCCGCTCTCTGTTCTTTCCCAACACTACAGCAAGCTTTCAACTTTAACCCAAGAACGCAACACTACACTTCACCTTACGGCCCATCATCCACCATAAGAACCCTGACCTGCTTCTGAGTTCTTCTCCCTCATTCAAACCCGACAGCAAAAGGAATGGCCATTACCCATCCTCCCGTTTCTTCGCAGTAACATCAAACTACCCTTTCATCAATACACCCAAAACTTCATACTAAACCTACCATAAATCATTTCCTATATTTCTGCACCCAGACCCCTTCTCTTGCTTCTCGTGAACCCCACCGGCAGTTCGAACTTCTACATACCATCTCGGGATCCTCCCTCCCCTTCGCGAGTTCTAGAAACGCGAATCTGAAACCACACTCAGCGACCTCTCAAACACTTTCATTTCCTGTGTCCATCTCCACTACTATATCATGGAGAATTTAACAATATACACTACAATGACCTCCTGCAAATCCCACCTTGCAACACCCCTTTTTCCCTGCGGTTTCCCCGTTAAAATCCCTTATCATCCTCCTGTACTTTGAATCACTCCACCAAGCCAATACCGAACCTTCCTGCGCCTCATCCCTTCATCGAAACCCACCCAAAACCACCAAAAATTACCTTCTCGAGACCGCCTGCCCCCTTTCCGATTAACGCTGGAATTTCCAGCGATCCAAAACGAAACCGACCTCAGCGAAATGCCCCTGTATGCGAAGAGATATGTTCCAGTAATCTGAATATGTGTTTGTTTTGATTTATAGAATTTTTTCGGAATTTCTTGGATTTTTCTGAGGAGGAGTTCTTCACGTTTTCTTACTTTGAGTGGCGGCTTGGTCTTTGATCGTGGGATGGAACTGATTAGGTTAAGGGAGAAGTTAAAGTAATTATATAGGGTGTATTTTAGTGGTCATAACCCACTCCAACGCGGCTTCAGTGGTTACCACTCACCAGTGTACTAAGATATTCTTTTATTTGTTCTATAAATGGAATAAAATGTATTTCACGTGAACGAAGAAAAGGAGACACAAAAGTCTGTGTCGCTTTTAACATGCGAGATATCTAGCTTACACAGTTGTTTACAGACTGATATAAAAATATCATTGAGAAGAGAAATGTGCCACAATCCCAAAAATATAATAATATCAGTAGTTCAACTCATATTGTGAAACGCAAAAATGTTGATATAGGGTGTCAACACTCCAAATAAAAAGTTGCTTATTTAATTAATTAAAAATTACAGTAAAATTCTAAAAAATTAAATTATCGTTACGTCTCAAAAGAACCTTGTCTAAATTCAAACCCGATCTCTAGTTATATCGAATAAACCGTTACGGTCGATAACGATTCTATAACGACTATTTTAAAATTTGATTTGGACATATCTCAAAATCCACACGATGAAATCCTGATTTTTCTCTTCCACTAGAAAGATATACTCCACCAGCTCCACACGTTTCTTGTTTCACAGAAATCCAATTTAAAACGAATTCTGTACATTCAGTTGAAGTTCAAATCGCCAAATTACGAACTGCAGTGCCATTTCAAGCTCGATTTTTAACTATAATATAATTATACGTTCAAACTGTCGTTCAAATAATATATTCGTTATTCTAATTCAATTGTAAACTGAATTAAATATCATAGATGATCCAGTTCACACCATTTCAGCCAATTCTGATTATTTCAGAATTTAATATATTATTTAATTTATTATTTTAAATTAATTATTCACCATTATTTAATTAAACCACCATTTAATTCACTATATTACTATTTATATAATTAAATTAATTAATTATAATACCTCTGCTAATGCGGGTCATTACAGGTTAATGAATTCCAACTGGGAAGGTATGGGACCACCTTCCGACTGTGTATCTCTAGAGAGAAATACACCGGGTTCAATAAGAACATCTTGTAACCCAGGCTAAACATGATCGGTCACTCATTTCGCTTGAGTGTACCGAATGTATTATCACCAACGGTTGGGATCAACAACCATTTCCCGAAAGGGACAACATCGAAATAGATTATAGAAGTAAATGAATTTTCTCGAGATCAGGTGACAATACCCCTAATTGGCAGCTGACCATTTAGCCATGCGACCTACCCGATTTTTACCATTTCGTGGTTGTGAGGCTTGAGGCCATGCATATCTTTGACAGATCACACATTTATTCGCTTTGAATGTCACATCGTCATACCCGCTAAATCACAAACTGATTTCTCCAAACATACCACGGGTATACAGCTAAGGGAAACGAATTCCTCTACCACCAAACGTAAATACGTTTGAAGAGATCAAATTACGCGATTTATTAAATATACTCTATCATACATTCTTCCATACAGGTTGTCCTGGGACTGGACAAACCGAAGGCACTATTCTGTAAATCCATCTTAGGCAATTTCTACCTAGGATCGCCAGCACAGCCCTCGCACAACTCCGTCTTCAATTATCTTCATCTCGCAACGCTAATGCCCATACGGAGTGGTTTTAAGATAATGAATCCGATCCCGGTCTCTCCGTATTGACGACGAAAAAATGGTCAAAACTTTGATAGTCGGTTATTTAACTATCAATGGAAAACATCCATACACACAACGATCTTATTTCCAAATGGAAATTTTATCTATCAACATTTTTCCCTTTAAATTAATTTATCATTAATTTATTCAATATCCCATTTCCATATATTCATAAATCCTTATTTTCCAAATTTAGAAAATATACGATATTAACATTAGAAAACGTTTCCATTTCATATTCACGCTTCACTATCCTCCCACATCCATCAGTTTCTAACTGCAAACTAGTATGAGAACAATTCCCTAAATATCAACCCCGAAGGTCGAAACCAACATCAGATCAATACCCAGAAAGCTGTTCGACATCACTAATCTCCAGTCAGTTTCTAATTTCCTTAACTATGTTTCTTAACTTCTTTTCGAATTATTGCTTACGCAACTCTCAGATTCAGTTTACGAATCCAATTCTTTTATGAAAAACATTGGTTATAACTGTAGCATTATAATCCCTACTTCCGAAATATCTGGCTTAAAAATATAACTTTTATTCCTAAATTTATATAAATAGCTAAATAAATAATCTATTTATAAATAAATCTTGATAAAAATTGAAAAGTAAATAATACTTTCCCGAATTCGATATAATTGAATTTCAATGCATAACTCTCTTTTGAATAAACTCTATTTGATAACTCTCTTTCGAATAAACTATATTCGATAACTCTCTTCGAATAACTAATATTTGATTAACTCTCTTCAAATAACTAATATTCGATTAAATCTCTTCGAATAACTAATATTCGATTAACTCTATTCGAATAACTAATATTCGATTAACTCTATTCGAATAACTAGTATTCGATTAACTCTCTTCGAGTAACTAATTCGATTAACTCTCTTCGAATAATTAATATTCGATTAACTCTATTCGAATAACTAATATTCGATTAACTCTATTCGAATAACTAATATTCGATTAACTCTCTTTGAATAACTTATTTTATTTTAACCCTATTTCCTATCTCATCAAAATTCCCATTTGAATTCCTATTTCAGTACCCAATTTTCCTTATAAATGTTTTAATTTATAAAATATTTATTTTAATCCATTATTCACATCAAATGTGAATAATATTTCTTTTATAAAATCAATTCAGTTTGATTTCGCATTTCAAAATAATATCCCATTTACAAATTCTATTTATAGAATTATTCATACGAAATCTCCTTTTAACTTCTAACTTTTAAATCTCATTTAACTCCCTTCTTTAATTGCTACGTTCACCTTCAATCTCAAATATTGGTGTTAAAACCGATTTTTGTTACTTCCTATATAAATTCAGAATTATATATATTCAATTATCCAATGATAAATATTTTACTTAATTTATAAAACATTGTTTATAAATTAATCTTCCCAATTTGTCTGTTAAAACAGATTTCTGTTTATTATCTACTTTAAATCCATCTTCTCGTAGTTCTTTTATATCTCACCAATTTCCTTTTTTAATTCTATTTATTCCCAAGTAATTCCTTTTATAATTCTATTTATTTTACAAATAAATTCCTTTTATAATTCTGTTTATTTTCCAAATAATTCCTTTTATAATTCTATTTATTTCCAAATAAATTCATTTTATAGTTCTATTTAATTTCCAAATAATTCTTTTTTATAATTCTATTTATTTTCCAAATAAATTCCTTTTATAATTCTATTTATTTTCCATATATACTTTGAAAATTCCCTTTATACATTCCAGTATCACTTATGCTATTTAAAATACCTATTAAAAAGACTAGTTTCATCATAATCAATCACAGATTATATATCACATCATACATCACAATATACGAAAACAACAGTATTTAAAATATTGAGGAATCCAGTTGGATCCTTCCAACCTGTTTCCCTATATCATAGATCTTAAAAACATCAATTTCATTTCAATATGAAATATTCTGATAAACAAAATTAATATTTGATTAACGATATTTATATATTACTAGATCTATAATTTCAACCAATCAATTAGCAGATCATCCAAACAATCAACACACAACAATCAACCATCATTTATCAATTCTAAAAATACGTTCTAAAAATATAAACTGGTAGAGTTAGTGATTTTTACTCGTATTGGTGTTTTATCGTTAAATAGCGATATACGTTCAATGGGTTCCGTTCAAGCATTTTATTTTTCCATAAATTCAGATGAGCTCCAATCCACTCCAAATCAGTTTCGTTGTGTAGCTCTCGTCCACACTATCCCAATGGATTCTGTTTTGTGAGATTCTGACATCGTATGCAATAGTTATTGATATTACAAGTTCATTTACTTTTCAACTTAAATAAAACTTGATTTAAATAATTACTTTGGGCCTCATCAACATTTCAGCCCATCTCCTTCAAGCCCATACCCGCTCAATACCTCTTTTCCTATAGTCGTCGTTTCCAGGCTCCCTCAATGGCCATTTCACCTTCTTTATATCACAACCGCTCCTCCATCTCTCCATTTGAACTCAAACTAAAATCATAGTACTTATTCCCTTCACACACTCTTTCAACCTAGCTCCTCAAACCCATACTCGATTGCTCCATGTACATCGCGTCTCATAGGTAACCACGTCACTTATATTCACCGCACTTCACCAGAAGGTGTGCATCTACTCCAAATTGATCCACGAATCCGAATATCAACCTGTTATTTCACATTGACGCTCCTAAATCCCCAAATCCGATAACCTTAAAACGCTTCGTTAAATTTCGAACTGTTGAAAAATGCGTCGAGTGTTGAAATACTGGTATGGACGGGAAGTGAAACGACCCAAACTTTCCCGATCCCCAAAGAGACGGAGGAGCCCGGATAATTTTTGAGAACACAACGCATCAGGACACAAGTAGTAGAACATTTCATTGCTATTACAACAATTTACATCAGAGTACAAGAATAAATCAGTATGAATAACTATTACACAACGGAAAATAAAATAATATTAGAGAATAAAATACAAAGCTGTGGAAAATACATCAACTAGCATAACTGAAAGAGATATACGAATACAAAGCTTTCCGAATATAGCTCCAGCTGTAGTCCAGAATCATGTGCAAAGAAATATATGCGAAAACCAAAACTACTAGCTGCCCATGTGGAAAATAAGGGCACCCAGAGTTTAGGTTAAAACAATAAAATCTGAGTCAGTCATGGGACTGGTGTGAGAACTAAATCAGTTATTAAATTTTTGCTTTAAAAGTTGGGAAATCATGGGACTATGCCATATAACGCGGAACGGGTTTACTCTACATGAATACTAGTTTAAAACATAAAACAACACAATGTTTTTTGCAAAATGCAGCTATTATAAGACTTAGGTCCCATCACACAATGCAACACAAGCCGGAAGATAAAGTTTTCCCTTATAATAGCCAAACATGCTTGGTACGTTTAAAACAAATCATTTCAATATTACTATAGGTGCATAGTGTCAATATCAACGTCCGATATAAATGTATCAATCACAGACGACATAGGTATCATATATTATGCCGCCATACTAGTTCTACAATTAAAACCGAAAAGTGGCATATTGGAAATTGGATTTCCATCATGAGTCAAGGCTAGCGATGGCTCCTTCCGATTCGAGACACTCTAGCAAATGCCTCAAGGCTCGGAGGTTGGCGAGCCCTTGGATCCCGCAGGGCCGGTCCACACTTACTGTAATGGATTAATTATTCCTGAACACACGTTTCCCGGTCCTATAGGACGTATAACTTGGCCAGTAGCGAGGCGCCTCGCAATCCATCATCCACATAAGTAAAAATGTCTGGGATCCATACCATGACACCACTCCGCACTAGAAGGAAACGTCATGCACTCCCTGCGTCCCTGATCCCGTTTTAGACTCATATCGGGGTGTGAGGCTCGCGAATTAACGCTATACACAAAGATATGCTATTTAAAGTTGTGCTTTGATCATTAACCACAAGACTCTGCTTTTCAACAAAAGCCTTGATCATTTGCATCCCAGCATGCCACACTGACAATTCACGTCGTGCAACTGATGTCTATCAGTATATAACCTCTAAGCTCGTATGTCTCAGAGACAGGTGTTAAGCAAGAGAATAAAATATCCACCACCAAACAAATATATATTTAATAGAAATCAATCAACATAGAATGAAATCTAATTTCAGACACTCATCCATTTACAAGTCCGTTCTGGGTCTGAACGAAACCGGAGGTACCTTATTCCTCGTCCCATATGTCTAATACAGGAGAGTGGTCCTCGCATATCCGGTCGATATCCAAGTACGTCTGGACGATCACCACTTATTACCTTATCTTGGGTGTACAACCCTCAGTAATCATCCAAACGATGTGAAGAACTCCGGTCTTCAACCACTGTCTTCATCGTCGACATTAGTTGTCGTATTAGTTATTCAGAATGGGCTAATCCCGGTCTTTTCGAATAACTCACTTATTTTATAATCAATAATCAAGTGCTATAAGAACACATCATACGCCTCATTTCAATCCAGAATATTCTTTTATTCAAATATTCACATTTTTAAGGAAAGGTTCCCATCAATTTTATCAAAGATAAAATCCTTTAAATTTATTCTTTAATCTTTCTTTTGATATCAATTCAAAAGATTTGATTTTATCATTTATCAATTCTAAACCAAATTAAGGTTTATATTCTAGTCGGGATTAGCGAGCCTTACCGAAGTAATCATTTATTTTATTTTCCAATCCCAACCTATTCATCCCCTGGAGTAAAACTGGTAGTACTCCATATCTAACACCCACTGTGTTATCGGTAAAATTAATTACCGTTTCACGTTCAAATCTAATTAAAGATATAACAATCGTCTGGAGTAAACCTAGTAGTACTCCACTCTCGATCATTTCATGAATTCGATAAATTTAATTATCTCATTCCCATTTCAATCTAATTAAAGATTTATTAAAACTCCAGTTTAGTTTTAATCTCAAAAATCATTACTTTATGATTATCCATAATTTAGGAAATAAATCCAGTCTTTAACAGGGTTAAAGAACCAGTGTCATTTAAAAGACAGTTCACGATAAACCCTAAAATCATATTCCATCAAAATGGAATCTTCACGGAAAACAGATCAATATATATAATTGATATAAATTTCCGTATCATACTAATAATATAAATAGAATAACGGCAAAGCATTTTAAATTCTATATATATTAATGGTCTTCATTTATAGGAGCTCATCTCGATTATTACCATATCGAATTCCATTCGATTCCAACTTAATATATTAAATTGGAAACTTTACTTTGGAATTTTTTTATTAAATCTTAATTAAAAAGATTTATAAATTCCAAACCATCTCTTCACTGTTAATTGGGTAAAAGAAAAAATGTTATTTAAAATACCGTTCACGATAAACCCAAAATCTAATTTCAATTCAATTCCAATTAAATAATAATTAATTGGTAAACTCGTCTAAATCTTATTTAAAATATATGTTTCTTCTCTCATCGAGGTTTAAGAACAGTTTTAATAAAGACACCATTCACGACAAACCCAAATCCAATTTGATATTAAATATAAGGCTCTAAATAGAAATTTTATCGGCTTATATTTAGTACCAAATTCTGAAACCAACAAATATCATATTGGGAATGACGATATTTATATCTTCCAAATTGCTCAACAATATCTGTATAATCACTGATATACACATAAATGTGTATATTTTATTTGCATATTTATCTCATTTTTTCTTTTAAATAATTGATACTATGCATTTATAGTTGTGTTAACCGATTATTTTTTATGAACGGATTAATGCACTTAATTGTTGAAAAGCTTGAAGAATTTGTGCAAGAAGAGTGTTGAATTTTAGAGCTGGATTAAAGCTTGAAGACCTGAAGAAAAGTTTCTATTCAATTGCCTTCTGCTGCATAATTTAAAGACAAGATTCAATGCTTTTCTATAATGATCACTTGGAGTTGTTATTCATTCTCAAGGCAATTGGAGTTGAAGGCAACAACCTATTTTCCATGACATCTGCATGCATTTACATTGGTCTAGTTGCTAATTGGGCTAAGTTATTTATCCCATATCATGTAATTAGCAAGGCTTCTCATTCATGCGCTGCACGCGTTCACATTGAGCTATTTGATTTATGTGCTATTTTGGAAAAGTGGTTTTGTCCCACATTGTGGAATTTGCCAAGTAGTCTTTGTCATATCAGCTATAAATACATTGTATCTTATTCATTGTAAAAACGCATTTGGTTTTATTCTGTAATTCTCTTCTTGGAATAAAATCATTCTTCTTCCCCTGTTCTATTTAGTTTTAGTTGTATTTTATTTATGTCTGTTATTTTCTTTTTCTCTTCTTCGTTAGCTATGTTTAGCTAATCCCCTTTGATTAGGAGGTGATGACGCTAATAGATATGATTCAACATGAATCACATAGCCAATAGATGAGGACTTTATACATGTAGATCTAGATCTGAATCAAGGGTTAGATCTGAACCTTCATATTCTGTGTCGTTTAAGAGCTATGCTCCTTCAAAGGGTATATTCATGTTCGATATAACAATTATCAGATTTAGATCTAATCTTAGGGTTTTAGAAATTAATTAGTGAATCTGTCCTGATAGTCTGTGGTTGTTTGAGAGCTCAGCTCCTGCATAGGCTATGCTTGTCGTTATTTACTTATTTTGTTTCTAAGAACCTAATTATCATTGATTCATGTGTGTGACAAAGACATGAATTAGATATATATTTATTTGTTGGCTATTGATGAGTGTGAATCCTGTCTATGTCATTATCCCCTAATTGCTTTTTCTTATTATATAAATCTTTTTTTTTATTTAATTGCTGTTATTTTCTGTGTTTTCAATCAATCAAAATCTTGGAATAACTTGTTTGGATCTATTAATTAAAATATTTTTTGTCCCAGAGTTCGACACCCTCTACAACAATCCTTGTTGTTTAGGAAAGCCGAACAGATTTTACAGTTGTTTACAATTGCAAAATTTGTTCGCAAACAAATTTTGACGGCGTTGCCGAGGACCAAAATAATTTAAATTCATAGATCCTTCGGGTTAATTTTTTTATTTAAAAAAACACAAAAAATATTTTTATTTTATATTTTTTCCTTTTGTTTTCTTGTATAGATAGAAAAAAATTCTTATTAGTTGATTTGGTATTTGATTTGTGATACCGTAATCTACCAAATAAGAGAAAAAATATTCTTGCCAGATTTTGTTTTCAATTTCTTTCCATCTATTTTATTTCCCTTTCTTTCATTTATTCTTGCAAATTTCTACGATTCTCTTTCCTTCTGACAATTCTGAAATTAAAAAATTCCTTTCTAGATTTCTTTCTGTAGTTTTCACCGTGACATCCCTTCTTAAACCATCACCACACCGCATCATAACGTCTTCCCCCTTTCTTCCTCATACAGAAATTCATATACGCCCTCAGTTTTAAAAAAAAACCTCACCATGCATTTTCATCCAAACTTCTACGCCAACCCTCCATACTCAAACTAACTATCACCCTCCGCCACCTCCTGCTTACAGTCCATAAAAAGCAACACAGAACGTCTTCTGCCCATCACCTCCTTAAGTACAACCAAGACCCAAAGTCCACCATGTTCAACAAAACATGCCATAACCTCCTTCACCGAAATCCACCATTGACAGAGCATCATCAACTCGCAAAATCACTGTCATTAATACCGAACCACATCCATCAGCAAACCCAATAACCCAAATCAACTTCGGAAACTCCTACCAGATATCCAAATCGCACCCAATTTTCAAACCACAAACTTCAATAACCGATTCCAACTCTCAATTCGAAACACACCAAGAAGTCAAAAGCCGATTCGAAAATTGTGTGATTCAAATTTATTACAAAACAAAGGGGTGCGATTTCTCTTTTTTTTCATTTGAGTAAGTTATTTGAGTTTTGCGATGTAAAGGGGTTTTACTTATCTGAGTTTTTTTATTCGGTTCGGGGCATACGGGCTTGACCTTACAGTTGAATTTGGAAGGATGCAGCCTTGTTGATTTAAGTAAGACTGAATTTTTAAAAGGGCTTGACCATAGTGCTGAATTTGGAAGGGCTGGGCTTGCGGGCTCTAAATTGGTGAAGTGTTTTTAGTATTAGTCTCTTTAGTAAATTGCCATTGTTTTCTTTTAACCTTATTTTCTTCTCCATTTAAAAAAAATCTATTTCTTTGATAGTTTCCTTTCTCTTTATAAAAAAAGGTTTGAGGGTTTTTTTTGGGCTCCTAGCCCGAACCCGTGCTGCAGCGCAGTCAAGCAATTAATAGGAGGCGACAACAACAGGAAGCGGAAGATGATTCAGATGGGTTCGAGCGGTTGCACACCAAGTGGGGTGTGAACGCGCTAGCGCTTCTCAATTGCACTAGACGGACTGCCGATCTAGGTGAGATTTTTCTAAACTCTACAAGGACTGCTGCTGGAAATAAAAAATAATATAGACATTGCTTGTAAAAATCTTCTGCACGGGCAGTAGCTTGCTTGTAAAATCTTTTAATTTTTGCAATTGCTATTTCTGCATCTGTATTCATTATGTTAAGGGCAATACCCCAATTCACATAAGGTGAGGGATTTCATCACCCTTTCCTTAGCCTACAAATTGCATTTCATCGTAGAATCTGACTTATAATAACGGTTAAACATTGGACTTAAGTGAGTCGCGGGCTCATATAGGGCTTAATTGTATTTTGATAGTTGATTTATTTGGAACGAATTATTTTTTGGTGTCTAGACTATGGCAGAGAAATAACTGTTTATAAATATTACGGTGATTCATAAATATTATATCAATTGTTACTCTGAAGGTACTTAAACCTTCGGTTGCATTGCTAGGGTGATTCCTGGTGCACCGATAGCTCCTGTCCGTTAACTGGCTGAGAAGTCTTTTGTTCTAAGTAATCAAACGTGTCACTATATAATTTTGGGTTAGGAGCTATTAAGGACAGAAAATCTCATTATAGCAAATTTCTACGTGTGATTGTTTTGTAAAAGAAAAAAAATCAAAATTCCTCAAAAACAAATAAAAATTTGAAAAACAAAAACAAATAAAAATTTTTAACGTTTTTTTTCCTTTAAACCTTGCTAGTCTGTAGGTCGTACTTTTCCAAAAAACTCCCATTTTCAAAACCTTTTTTCCTGCTCACCTCTTTCCAAACTCCTCTATTGTCTAAATTTCCTTGACGAACTCTCTTCTTCTTCTTTCTAGTGCATGCAAACTTGGACCTGTGACCAAGAATCTCATCGTTTAGTTAGAATCAGACCACCTTCTCTTTCCTCAAAAACCAATTTTCCCGAACAACCCTTAGAAATGGCTAACGAGCCTGCACCCCGCACCCTAATAGACAGAATTCTTCCCGATAGAGTTTCTGTCCCTTCTTGCATTCAAGTACCCAATCCTATGGGTAACCACTTTGAAATCCGATCGAGTCAGATAAACATCCTTCCCAAATTCAGAAATTTTTCTCATGATGAACCATATAGTTTCTTAACGAAATTTTAATATGCTTGTGCAACCTTTAAATTACAACAGTTATGTGAGGATGGTATTAAACTTCGTTTGATTCCATTCGCACTAACCGACTCCGCAGAAAAATGGTTTCGCAGCTTGCCCCCAAATTCAATTAAAAAATGGGATGAATTTACAACAGTTTTCCTAAAAAAAATTCTACCCTCTAGAAAAAACAGCTACAGTCAGAAACGAAATCACAAATTTCCACCAAAAAGTGGGTGAATCTTTTTGGCAATACTTCGAAAGATTTAAAGAACTGTTGCTATCCCCATCATGGTTATGAAACATGGTCGTTATGTCAAACTGTACATGATGGACTTGATAATAGTTCTAGGCAAATGTTAGAGTCCATTTGTCAGAGCAATTTTCTAAAACAGACTAACGTAGAAGCTTGGGAATTTCTGGATGAGTTAGCAGAAAAATCGAAACAATGGGAACGAACCAATGAAAAAATCTCTCTATTCACGATCCAGCAGTAATTCTGTCGAATCCTCTTCTTCTTCTTCTTCTTCTTCTTCTAATACTCTTGTTGATGCTATCCTGAACGTTGTTAGAACACACACTCAGTCTAATAATGTTTCCCAAGCTATGTGTCACATATGTATTAATACTAATCACATGGCTGATGACTGTCCCCAGTCCCTTGAGCAAGTAAATGCTTTCAACAGACTGAACAACCACCCAAATCTTTCGTATGGTCTGAATAACCCTCTAATGAACAGACCTTTGAATCGAGCATTTCCGAACAATTTTTCAAACCCTCCTCTTAGGCAAATCAGTACAATTCGAACTAGACTCCTTTCCACCAATCTCATCAAATGGTGGCACCCCAACATGAAAAACGCCTTTCTACGATTGAGGGGAATTTATCTGAGGTGAGCAACCTGTTAGTGCAAATCACTAAGCAAAGTGTTGAGAATCAAAACAAGTTAGACAACACGTTACACTCATATATGCAAAACAAGAATCAACAAATGGGTGAACTCCAAAAATAAATGTCCGAACTTAATGCTAGATTAAGTGAAAGGGAAAAGGGTACGTTTCCAAGTCAACCCATTCAAAACCCTAGAGGAAAAATGTAACAACCCGTATTTTCAATAACCTGTTATAACATAAATTGAGGCAGAATTTAATTCTAAAATCTGAATCAAGGGAAACGGGCTATGCCATTGTGTTCGTCTCGGAAAAATACGCGAAATAGAGTCTGAGTTTTCGAAAATCGGAGTCCGTATGAAGAAGATATGGACGAATGAAGTTAGGCAGAAAAACCGAAAACTAGCCAGAATGCACTGGCGCACTTGTGAAGTGCGCCAACACAAAAATGCACTGGCGCACTTGTGAAGTGCGGCAACACATTTTTACACTGGCGCACTTGGGAAGTGCGCCCGTGTCGAGCCTGGAAACCTGCACAGTTTCTAGAGAGTTCTGTGGTTGGGTGCACCAGTTTGGGGTTTGGGCTTGGTCTTAGGGCTGGTTTCTGGAAGGTTCCGAAATCTAAGGGTCCTAATCTAATTTAGGGTTAATCTAAGGGCCTAAAACACTCACCTAATCTATAAATAAGACCCTAACCTACCCTAAATCATTCATTATTCATTCTAGCAACTAAACTATGTCAAAATCAAACCTCTCATGGCCTCCACTCTCTTCATACAATTCCTAAATCAATTCCTAAGTGATTTTCCATGCATACAAGTGTTTTTAGACTTGTATGATCATCATTAGCTTGCATTCAAGTCTTGTTTCTCTATTGGCATCATAAAGGGAGAGTTTTGATCAAGTTTGCTTGCATTTTTGGGGTTTAATTAGTTGCATAAGGGGTTTCTTACATTTGCTAAACTCATTTGAGTCCGCATAAGCATTGTAAGCCCTATTCCTTTCATACTTGAACTTTTAAGTTAAATGTATGATATGCAAGTTTTCTATGATGTGTTATGCAAGTTTCCTATGATATGTCATACAAGTTTTATTATGCAAATATGATATGCAAGTTGTCATATGCTATGCAAGTTTCGTATGCAAGATTGATATGCAAGTTGTCATATGTTATGTAAGTTGATATGCAAGTTTATCATGTTGTAATATGCAAGTTGATATGCAAGTTTATCATGTTGTAATATGCAAGTTGATATGCAAGTTTATCATGTTGTAATATGCAAGTTTATAGGCAAGTATGTCATGTTATGGTATGCAAGTATGTTATGCAAGTTTGGGTTGAACATTTTGTTCATGCTATCATGTTACGCATGCATATGACCACTATGCAAGTTAAAATGATGTTATGCATGCATATGAACTTTATGCAAGTTGAAACCATGTTATGTATGCATATGAACACTATGCAAGTTAAAATGATGTTATGCATTGTAACGACCCAGATTTTTGAATAATTTATTTTAAATATTTAATATTGTTTTAAATATTTAGTTGATAATATAAATGATATTTTATATTGAATTATCAATTTAATATGGCCGTTTATATTTACATTCGAATTTAAATTTCAATATCAGATCATAGAGTTCAAAATAACGTTGTAACGTTGGAACAATGGTTAGTACGTTAACATAGCGGTTCGTGATTTAAATTAATGGACCCCGAGATATTTAATTGTGGATAGGCTTGAGATCAAATCGATATCTGTTTAAAAAGAAATAAAAATCTTTCTATATCAAATCGTATTTAATAAAAATCAAATCAAAAAAAATCTTTTTAAAATAAAATAAAAGATTTGTTGTGTACTTTAGCCTACACAAATTTAATACCTATGTACGTTTGTCCCCTTCAACTTCTTTATAAAACCGCGACATCTCCTCTTTGTTTCCCCTTTTCATTTCCGTTCTGCCAAACAAACTAAATCAAAAGCTTCAGGAAATGGTTTCCCTCTTTACCACCGTAAATTCCTTTTCCTCAATAAAATTCCGTCCATTCCCTTCAGAAGGAAATGGCCTCTTCTCGATTTAAAATCGAAATCGAAATCCTCAGAAGAAAAAAAAAAAAAAAAAAAAGAAGCAAATTCGAAATCGAATTGGCGGCTCGGACTGAAGCTTGATACTGGTGCCAGCGAACTTAGGGTTTTTGGAAATTGAAATTGGCAAGGTCGAAGGTCGACCTGAGGGTATGGGTGAGTTCGCGATAAGGAGAAGCGGCGTTAGTGAAGTGATGGTGGAGTTCGATGTTGGGGCACGTCGAGGTGTTCATTTGGGCTATACGATGAAGCCCAGGTCACCGTTAGGAGAAGTCGACATGGGTTTTGAAGGTGAGTTCAGAAGCGACGTTAGTCGCCAGGAGCTCGACATTTGGGGGTTTTCATTTTGCAAGAGTTTGTTTTCCTGTGTGCTGTCCCTAGTCACGTTGGGTCCTGGCAATAGAGAAGGAGGTCGCAGGGTTCTTATTGCCTGTATCGTGTTCTGTTCGTCTAAGGCAAGAAGAAGACGTGGGAAAGAGGGAGATCAGATCTGTGAAGATGAGGCTGGTATGCGAAGCAGGAAAGAAGAAGGGTTTAAAAATGGTGATTAAGGTAATTTATATTATTAAATAAAATTTTAGTTAACAAGTTAATGACCATTTAAACTTTATCAAATTTATAACACAAATATATACCTCTTACGATACCAGATTCAAGCAAAACAAAACTTGTCATGTTGAATTCGTGTTGTCGTTACCTGCGAAATGGAAATAAATTGGGATAAATCAAGATAAAATCCCTGGTGAGTAAATCTCACTCACCTTTAGAATTATTTTTATTTCGTTAAAAATAATTGTCTGTTGCTTGTGTGAATGCTTTCTGCTTATTTTATATATATATTAGTTATTTAGGCTATATATATATATATATTGGGTTGATTGATTGGTTGGATTCCCGCAGTCTCATTAGCGGATGCCCGCAGTTTCATAGCGGATGATTACCCTATACGCCCCACGCTATGATTAGTGGATGACCTTCTATACCGCGATATTCTGCCACGAAGCAGAATTGGTATTATTTATGTGCTAACATCTGTGGATACAGGAAAACAGGTTGGAGGAATCCAACTGGATTCCTCAAAAAAATATATTATCTATTTGTTTGTTTGTTCTGTTTGATTTCATATTCATATATGATGTGTTAAAATCAAATGATTGGAAATTGATTGATTTGGTTGTTTAAACTATCACTGGGCCGAAGTGTAAATTTATATAAATATCATGAAAGGATCGTGGAGATTTAAAAAGGAAAAATTCTATTTTTTTAAATAGAATTTGAATTTTTAATGAATTAAAATATAAACTTGTTTTTGAAAAATAAAACAAGTAGTTCTTTATAAACGAAGTTTATAAATAGTTCTTTTATAACGAAGTTATAAATGAAGTGAAAAGAATTATCATTTGATAATTCAGAAATAGAAATACAAGCGTGAAATTGGGATTTGAAATGAAATTTCAAAATAGAATGTGAAATGAAGTTTTTAAATATATAACTCAAATGAAAATTGAGTATAACATTTGAAAAAGGAATTTAAATGTTTGAATTTTAAAAGGGAATTGAATATTAGAAATTCAAATAGAAGTTCAAATAGAATTTGAATAGACGAGATTAGAATGAAAAATAGAATTTGAATTCAAGAAATTAAAATAAAATTTGAATTCAAAGGAATTCGAATAAAGAAATTCAAATGGAGATTTGAATGTAGAATTTCAAAATAGAGTTTGAAATATAAAATTTCAAAGAAGAATTTAAATAGAATTTGAAATATAGTATTTCAAAGAAGAATTCAAATATGAAATTTGAATAGAGATTTCAAAGAAGAATTCAAATATGAAATTTGAATAGAGATTTGAAATAGAAATACAAGTATTGAGTTTGAACTTGGAATTGAGTATAGAAATTCAAGTAGAAATTTGAATATGAGATTTCAAAATAGAATTTGAAATAAACTTTGAAAATAAGATTTCAAAGTAGAATTGGAATTTTGAATTTCAAATAGGATTTCAAAATAGAAAATCCAAAGGGTTTTGAAATGGAATTTGAATTCAAGGGAATTCAAATGGGTTTGAGTGAAGAAATTCAAATGATGTTAAAAATAAGTTTGAATGTTAGAATTCAAATGGTGTTGAAAATGAATTTGAATATTTGAAATTCAAATGGTGTTGAAAATGAATTTGAATATTAGAAATTCAAATGGGGTTGGAAATGAAAAATGAACTTTGAATATAAGAGATTCAAATTGAATTCAAATAGGATTTAATCTATGGGATTTGAATATGAAATTCAAATGGGTTTTAAACTATGGAATTTTGAATATAGAATTTAAAAAGGGAGTTTGAATATTTGAACTTCAATAGAATTCAAATATAGAAATGAAAATATAGAAGTTCAAATGGAATTTAAATATAAAATTTGAATAAGAGAATTCAAATGAATTCAAACATTGAATTTGAATAGGGAATTCAAATAGAAATTCAAATATTGAATTTGAATATCAAATAGAAAAGGAATTGGGATTTGAAATATAGAATTCAAAGGTGAGATTGGAATTTGAATCAAGGAATTCAAATAAGGTTAAAACGAAGTTGAATTCATTTTTAAGAAGTTTAAAAAGTTTATATATATAAATATAATTAAAACGAACTCGCCGCAGCGCTGCAGTTCGTAAAATAGCGATTCGAACTTCAATCGAGTATACCGAACTCAATTGAAGTCGAAATTCTTTGAAACAAGAAACGCCAGGACCGGTTTGATAATAGTTTTCTAATGAAAGAGAAAAATATGAATTTCGTCGTATAGATTTTGAGTTATGTCAAAATCAAATTTTCAGAAAAGCAGCGCCAGAACCATTATAAAACCATAACGGTTTATTTAATGATATTAAAGGATTTTAAGCAAATAAAGATCGAAATTTCTATTTAGAAAAATCCAGATTTGAGTTATAAAATATATGTGAACTCCAGTGGAGTAATGAGTTGATTTTTGAAACAGAAATCAGATTTTTGATTTATTGAATAAAGTTAACTAATTCGAATAGAAATTAGTTAATGAGATTTCGAATTAATATTGGGCCTTAAATAAGTGAATTCGATTTGAGAATTTATATTCGAAATGGAAAAGAGAACTAGAATTAAAATCGAAGTTCAATTTAGTTATGAACGAGTTAAATATTTTGTTTGAACGTGTTATGTTCAACAAAGAAGTGAAATAGGCAAAATGGCGAATTAAAGAATAAATGGGCGAAACGGAATTCAAACGATTAGATGGTATTGAATTGAATTGAAAACAGGTGAACAGGTGTTAGACAGGTATGGGATGAGATATATGAAGTTATAAATGAAATGCTCGACAAAAAGGTACATGCTTAATTCATATCTGAGATTTTATGCGCCGTATCGGCAAGCCGCTTGGCTTTTTCTTTTTCTTTTTGAAATTAGAAGATACCGGGATGCTATTTGAAATTTCCCGATGCTCCCGATACAGGGGAGGTTATGGCGAAATTTTCCGGAAATTTAAGGAGTTAGAATATTTTTAAGATATTTTGATAATTTGAAATCATTGTATCGACGTATTGAATTCGATAGTAAAGTGCATATAAAAATCGAATGTTGTAAACAAAAGGGGATAGAGATAAATGATTGGAATTGTTCCAATTGCAAATAGAGATTTTTTTCTAATATATAGAAAATAAAAGAAGTTAATGTTTGGAAACGTTTTCCAAATGACATAAGAGGCCGATATGGTTATTGAAAATATTTGGTAAACAAATATTGATAGAGAAAATGGAGAAGTGATTTAATTAATGAAATATTAATTAAAGAGCCCAGTGATTTGGTTGATATGTTGATTGAACACTTGTTTTATTCGATAGTTAAATCACAGACTATCGAAGTTTTTGACCATCGTTGTCAATATGGAGAGACCGGTTGGATTTTTATCCGAAGAACCACTCCGTATTGGTATAAGCGTTGCGAACCAAGTATGCTGAATATATTGAAGACGGAGTAAAGTGCAAGGGCTTTTCTAGTAATAGAAATAGTGCCTTCGGTTTCGTTCAATCCCAGAACGAACGTAAATGGACGAATGTCTGACAGAGTATTTCCAATGATCAAATGGGTTGGTCTGTATGAATATATATGGTTGCAACGGATTTATCCCTTAGCATAACATCCAGAATATTTGTGCAAACTCAACTAGTGATTAACGGATCTGACAATGTGGCATTCAAAGTGAATTGTGTTATCAAGGAATGGTAAGTACGCGTAGCCTCAGGCCTCAACAACCGGAAAGGACAAAAATCGGGCAGGCAGCATGGCTATGTGGGTCGCTCCCATTAGGGTGTATAATCACCTATCTAGAGAAATTCCTTTTGTTTCTAAATCTATCGATTCTGCCCATTCGGGAAACGGTGGTTTGAGTCCAACCGTTGGTGATATACATTCGATACACTCAAGCGAAATGAGTGGTCGGTCATGTGTGGGCCGGGTTGCAAGACGTTCTTGTTGAACCCAGGTGTATTTGCCTCTAGAGATACATCATCGGAAGGTGGTCCCATACCTTGTCCTGTTGGAAATCCAATCTCCAATAAGCGCCATGCGGTTTTTGATTTTATACTATATATGTGGAGCGTGAGATGCAAGCGTTCTACTATTTGGTTATTTATTTGATGTAGACATTACTATAATATCACTGGATTTGATATCAAAGTGTTTTGGGTTATAGTAAGGTAAAAACCATCCATGTTTATGTGTGGGCTGGTCTTACTATTATCTTTTCTTTTGAAAGGATTTTTCAAGTTAAACCAGTGGTTGGAGTTTACTCACACCAGTCCCATGACTGACCCAGAGTTTATTTTGTTTTGTTTTCCCTAAACTCTTGGGTGCCCAAATTTGTACGGGCAGTCAAGTGTTTCAGGCTTTTACAGATACACTTGGAGGAGCTTGAAGCAGGAGGCTTCAACATTAGTTATTTAGAGTTACTTCCGCTGAATCAAATGTTATGTGTACTCTGATGATGATATGTATGTATGTACAAAACAGATTTGTATTTCGAAGCTTATGTTATATAATATATTTTATTCGTTCCGCTGTGAGTTTGTGACCTTCGTTTTCTTCTATTCTAATATTTCTTTCCTTCTATTTCTCATCCTCTAACTTCTTTCTAATAATGAGTCGTATTTCTGTGTTATTTGGGTTGGACGTGTGGTGTATTTAGTCAACTCAGATAGCACGGATTTGCGGGTCGTTACAGTTGGTATCAGAGCTTAGGTTGAGCGAATACCTAGGCTTGTGTGGCATGTGCTCATTAGAGATAGGGTCAGTAGTACCCTAGAATGAGTTGAGTGTATAGATACGAGAGAGCGTATTGGTTATTTGATATAAAAGCTATTTTATATTGTGTTGGCTAGTCTGTTGAGTAGTTTATGAATTCTGGTCGAATCGTGGGACGCCACGAAGTCGATAGGGATTTTTAAATACTTGAACAGAAGATTGAACACGATATTGTTTTAAAGTGGGTAAATGAAATAATTTTACCCAAAATTTCTATTTTTGATATAGAAAGAATAATTTTCTAGAATTATTATATGGATGTATTGGATGTTGATTTTATAATCAAATGAGATTATAAACTTAGAATGGTTATTTATAACCAAATAGAATTTGGATAGGGATTAAATATACAAATGAGATGAATTAGAATTTAATTCAAACCAGAATTAAGAATTCAAAATCCTGGGAAGTTGAAATATATTTTTCAAAGTATATTAAAATAATATAGATTTGTTTTAGAAGGATTTGAATAAAAATCATTTTTAATGGATTTTGAATGTGGTAAAGCACTGAACTCACTTCAGTGGCTGGGAAATTATTCTGATGATGATTGCAACATCATCAGTGTTCATTTCCGAGTTTCTAAGTGATGGATTGCTACCTTAGAAAAAGTTTTTGATGGAAATTTGTTTTGAAAGAAAACAAAATTGGAAAAGAAAAACCCAGGGATTTGAATTCTGGAATTGAAATTTAACTTAAACAAGTTAAATGGGTCGAAGTGAATGAATTGATTAAAATCAATTTGAATTGGTTTAATAGAACATAGATTTGATATAAATGGATTGATCGTAGATCATTCAAATTAAAGGAAGAAAGACCAAAAGTTTTGGTGAAATCAAATATGTTGAAATATAAGGAGGTGAGTTTCAACATAAAGGAGTTTGAAAAGTAATGAGTTTGTACCATTTTTTCTATCTTAGCAATTTCGAGGACGAAATTATTTTAAGGGGGAAAGAATGTAACGACCCAGATTTTTGAATAATTTATTTTAAATATTTAATATTGTTTTAAATATTTAGTTGATAATATAAATGATATTTTATATTGAATTATCAATTTAATATGGCCGTTTATATTTACATTCGAATTTAAATTTCAATATCAGATCATAGAGTTCAAAATAACGTTGTAACATTGGAACAATGGTTAGTACGTTAACATAGCGGTTCGTGATTTAAATTAATGGACCCCGAGATATTTAATTGTGGATAGGCTTGAGATCAAATCGATATCTGTTTAAAAAGAAATAAAAATCTTTCTATATCAAATCGTATTTAATAAAAATCAAATCAAAAAAAATCTTTTTAAAATAAAATAAAAGATTTGTTGTGTACTTTAGCCTACACAAATTTAATACCTATGTACGTTTGTCCCCTTCAACTTCTTTATAAAACCGCGACATCTCCTCTTTGTTTCCCCTTTTCATTTCCGTTCTGCCAAACAAACTAAATCAAAAGCTTCAGGAAATGGTTTCCCTCTTTACCACCGTAAATTCCTTTTCCTCAATAAAATTCCGTCCATTCCCTTCAGAAGGAAATGGCCTCTTCTCGATTTAAAATCGAAATCGAAATCCTCAGAAGAAAAAAAAAAAAAAAAAGAAGCAAATTCGAAATCGAATTGGCGGCTCGGACTGAAGCTTGATACTGGTGCCAGCGAACTTAGGGTTTTTGGAAATTGAAATTGGCAAGGTCGAAGGTCGACCTGAGGGTATGGGTGAGTTCGCGATAAGGAGAAGCGGCGTTAGTGAAGTGATGGTGGAGTTCGATGTTGGGGCACGTCGAGGTGTTCATTTGGGCTATACGATGAAGCCCAGGTCACCGTTAGGAGAAGTCGACATGGGTTTTGAAGGTGAGTTCAGAAGCGACGTTAGTCGCCAGGAGCTCGACATTTGGGGGTTTTCATTTTGCAAGAGTTTGTTTTCCTGTGTGCTGTCCCTAGTCACGTTGGGTCCTGTCAATAGAGAAGGAGGTCGCAGGGTTCTTATTGCCTGTATCGTGTTCTGTTCGTCCAAGGCAAGAAGAAGACGTGGGAAAGAGGGAGATCAGATCTGTGAAGATGAGGCTGGTATGCGAAGCAGGAAAGAAGAAGGGTTTAAAAATGGTGATTAAGGTAATTTATATTATTAAATAAAATTTTAGTTAACAAGTTAATGACCATTTAAACTTTATCAAATTTATAACACAAATATATACCTCTTACGATACCAGATTCAAGCAAAACAAAACTTGTCATGTTGAATTCGTGTTGTCGTTACCTGCGAAATGGAAATAAATTGGGATAAATCAAGATAAAATCCCTGGTGAGTAAATCTCACTCACCTTTAGAATTATTTTTATTTCGTTAAAAATAATTGTCTGTTGCTTGTGTGAATGCTTTCTGCTTATTTTATATATATATTAGTTATTTAGGCTATATATATATATATATTGGGTTGATTGATTGGTTGGATTCCCGCAGTCTCATTAGCGGATGCCCGCAGTTTCATAGCGGATGATTACCCTATACGCCCCACGCTATGATTAGTGGATGACCTTCTATACCGCGATATTCTGCCACGAAGCAGAATTGGTATTATTTATGTGCTAACATCTGTGGATGCAGGAAAACAGGTTGGAGGAATCCAACTGGATTCCTCAAAAAAATATATTATCTATTTGTTTGTTTGTTCTGTTTGATTTCATATTCATATATGATGTGTTAAAATCAAATGATTGGAAATTGATTGATTTGGTTGTTTAAACTATCACTGGGCCGAAGTGTAAATTTATATAAATATCATGAAAGGATCGTGGAGATTTAAAAAGGAAAAATTCTATTTTTTTAAATAGAATTTGAATTTTTAATGAATTAAAATATAAACTTGTTTTTGAAAAATAAAACAAGTAGTTCTTTATAAACGAAGTTTATAAATAGTTCTTTTATAACGAAGTTATAAATGAAGTGAAAAGAATTATCATTTGATAATTCAGAAATAGAAATACAAGCGTGAAATTGGGATTTGAAATGAAATTTCAAAATAGAATGTGAAATGAAGTTTTTAAATATATAACTCAAATGAAAATTGAGTATAACATTTGAAAAAGGAATTTAAATGTTTGAATTTTAAAAGGGAATTGAATATTAGAAATTCAAATAGAAGTTCAAATAGAATTTGAATAGACGAGATTAGAATGAAAAATAGAATTTGAATTCAAGAAATTAAAATAAAATTTGAATTCAAAGGAATTCGAATAAAGAAATTCAAATGGAGATTTGAATGTAGAATTTCAAAATAGAGTTTGAAATATAAAATTTCAAAGAAGAATTTAAATAGAATTTGAAATATAGTATTTCAAAGAAGAATTCAAATATGAAATTTGAATAGAGATTTCAAAGAAGAATTCAAATATGAAATTTGAATAGAGATTTGAAATAGAAATACAAGTATTGAGTTTGAACTTGGAATTGAGTATAGAAATTCAAGTAGAAATTTGAATATGAGATTTCAAAATAGAATTTGAAATAAACTTTGAAAATAAGATTTCAAAGTAGAATTGGAATTTTGAATTTCAAATAGGATTTCAAAATAGAAAATCCAAAGGGTTTTGAAATGGAATTTGAATTCAAGGGAATTCAAATGGGTTTGAGTGAAGAAATTCAAATGATGTTAAAAATAAGTTTGAATGTTAGAATTCAAATGGTGTTGAAAATGAATTTGAATATTTGAAATTCAAATGGTGTTGAAAATGAATTTGAATATTAGAAATTCAAATGGGGTTGGAAATGAAAAATGAACTTTGAATATAAGAGATTCAAATTGAATTCAAATAGGATTTAATCTATGGGATTTGAATATGAAATTCAAATGGGTTTTAAACTATGGAATTTTGAATATAGAATTTAAAAAGGGAGTTTGAATATTTGAACTTCAATAGAATTCAAATATAGAAATGAGAATATAGAAGTTCAAATGGAATTTAAATATAAAATTTGAATAAGAGAATTCAAATGAATTCAAACATTGAATTTGAATAGGGAATTCAAATAGAAATTCAAATATTGAATTTGAATATCAAATAGAAAAGGAATTGGGATTTGAAATATAGAATTCAAAGGTGAGATTGGAATTTGAATCAAGGAATTCAAATAAGGTTAAAACGAAGTTGAATTCATTTTTAAGAAGTTTAAAAAGTTTATATATATAAATATAATTAAAACGAACTCGCCGCAGCGCTGCAGTTCGTAAAATAGCGATTCGAACTTCAATCGAGTATACCGAACTCAATTGAAGTCGAAATTCTTTGAAACAAGAAACGCCAGGACCGGTTTGATAATAGTTTTCTAATGAAAGAGAAAAATATGAATTTCGTCGTATAGATTTTGAGTTATGTCAAAATCAAATTTTCAGAAAAGCAGCGCCAGAACCATTATAAAACCATAACGGTTTATTTAATGATATTAAAGGATTTTAAGCAAATAAAGATCGAAATTTCTATTTAGAAAAATCCAGATTTGAGTTATAAAATATATGTGAACTCCAGTGGAGTAATGAGTTGATTTTTGAAACAGAAATCAGATTTTTGATTTATTGAATAAAGTTAACTAATTCGAATAGAAATTAGTTAATGAGATTTCGAATTAATATTGGGCCTTAAATAAGTGAATTCGATTTGAGAATTTATATTCGAAATGGAAAAGAGAACTAGAATTAAAATCGAAGTTCAATTTAGTTATGAACGAGTTAAATATTTTGTTTGAACGTGTTATGTTCAACAAAGAAGTGAAATAGGCAAAATGGCGAATTAAAGAATAAATGGGCGAAACGGAATTCAAACGATTAGATGGTATTGAATTGAATTGAAAACAGGTGAACAGGTGTTAGACAGGTATGGGATGAGATATATGAAGTTATAAATGAAATGCTCGACAAAAAGGTACATGCTTAATTCATATCTGAGATTTTATGCGCCGTATCGGCAAGCCGCTTGGCTTTTTCTTTTTCTTTTTGAAATTAGAAGATACCGGGATGCTATTTGAAATTTCCCGATGCTCCCGATACAGGGGAGGTTATGGCGAAATTTTCCGGAAATTTAAGGAGTTAGAATATTTTTAAGATATTTTGATAATTTGAAATCATTGTATCGACGTATTGAATTCGATAGTAAAGTGCATATAAAAATCGAATGTTGTAAACAAAAGGGGATAGAGATAAATGATTGGAATTGTTCCAATTGCAAATAGAGATTTTTTTCTAATATATAGAAAATAAAAGAAGTTAATGTTTGGAAACGTTTTCCAAATGACATAAGAGGCCGATATGGTTATTGAAAATATTTGGTAAACAAATATTGATAGAGAAAATGGAGAAGTGATTTAATTAATGAAATATTAATTAAAGAGCCCAGTGATTTGGTTGATATGTTGATTGAACACTTGTTTTATTCGATAGTTAAATCACAGACTATCGAAGTTTTTGACCATCGTTGTCAATATGGAGAGACCGGTTGGATTTTTATCCGAAGAACCACTCCGTATTGGTATAAGCGTTGCGAACCAAGTATGCTGAATATATTGAAGACGGAGTAAAGTGCAAGGGCTTTTCTAGTAATAGAAATAGTGCCTTCGGTTTCGTTCAATCCCAGAACGAACGTAAATGGACGAATGTCTGACAGAGTATTTCCAATGATCAAATGGGTTGGTCTGTATGAATATATATGGTTGCAACGGATTTATCCCTTAGCATAACATCCAGAATATTTGTGCAAACTCAACTAGTGATTAACGGATCTGACAATGTGGCATTCAAAGTGAATTGTGTTATCAAGGAATGGTAAGTACGCGTAGCCTCAGGCCTCAACAACCGGAAAGGACAAAAATCGGGCAGGCAGCATGGCTATGTGGGTCGCTCCCATTAGGGTGTATAATCACCTATCTAGAGAAATTCCTTTTGTTTCTAAATCTATCGATTCTGCCCATTCGGGAAACGGTGGTTTGAGTCCAACCGTTGGTGATATACATTCGATACACTCAAGCGAAATGAGTGGTCGGTCATGTGTGGGCCGGGTTGCAAGACGTTCTTGTTGAACCCAGGTGTATTTGCCTCTAGAGATACATCATCGGAAGGTGGTCCCATACCTTGTCCTGTTGGAAATCCAATCTCCAATAAGCGCCATGCGGTTTTTGATTTTATACTATATATGTGGAGCGTGAGATGCAAGCGTTCTACTATTTGGTTATTTATTTGATGTAGACATTACTATAATATCACTGGATTTGATATCAAAGTGTTTTGGGTTATAGTAAGGTAAAAACCATCCATGTTTATGTGTGGGCTGGTCTTACTATTATCTTTTCTTTTGAAAGGATTTTTCAAGTTAAACCAGTGGTTGGAGTTTACTCACACCAGTCCCATGACTGACCCAGAGTTTATTTTGTTTTGTTTTCCCTAAACTCTTGGGTGCCCAAATTTGTACGGGCAGTCAAGTGTTTCAGGCTTTTACAGATACACTTGGAGGAGCTTGAAGCAGGAGGCTTCAACATTAGTTATTTAGAGTTACTTCCGCTGAATCAAATGTTATGTGTACTCTGATGATGATATGTATGTATGTACAAAACAGATTTGTATTTCGAAGCTTATGTTATATAATATATTTTATTCGTTCCGCTGTGAGTTTGTGACCTTCGTTTTCTTCTATTCTAATATTTCTTTCCTTCTATTTCTCATCCTCTAACTTCTTTCTAATAATGAGTCGTATTTCTGTGTTATTTGGGTTGGACGTGTGGTGTATTTAGTCAACTCAGATAGCACGGATTTGCGGGTCGTTACATGCATGCTTATGAATATTTTGCAAGTTGATAACAAGATATGCAAGTTTATGATCACATCTTTGTCCCATATGCCACCATGTTTAACTTGTGGCTCCAACACCTCTATGTCATGATTATGCCAAGTTCCCTCTTTCTATCCTTTATGCGATATTGCGATATGTAAGCGATGGGATTGCGTTTGGGGTTGGGTAAACTTAAAAGACATAAAAACGTAAGCTTGGGTATTTACCTATTAAGTTAGGTCTACCCATTGGGAATTTACCTATTAAGTTAGGTCTACCCAATTGCTTGAAAAACTTGTAATGTGTTTTGGAAACATGGTGGACATGACACTTAGAAAAGATAAGTGTGACCAACTCGAGGTTGGGTCGAGTTTGTAGCGTAAACCTACCCGGAACCGACCGGCTTAACTAGTTGCTACAAACAATAAGACCCAATGTGAGAAGTTGGTCATGTTGTACCTTGAACCCGAGGTTAGACCAAGTTGTGGTGTAAAGCTACCCGGACCCGCCGGGTTAACTAGTAACCACAACAAAGTCTAATGTGAGAGGTTAAGGCGCATTAATTAATTAATGCCTTGTGATTAGGGTTAATTCATGGACCGCTGGAATACTTAACCAATGAAAACACGATGGGTTGGTAGGGTTAAGTCATGAACCTTGGGTACACTTAACCAACTTGGTACTTGAATGAGTTGGGTTAACCACGTTAACCCATTAAGGAAACCCTAGTTGCGTGGTCCTTTGCACCAGTAACCCTCTTAGTTGTATCATGACACCCTAGGGACTAGGCTAGGGAGGGGCACGATTACTGGGATGCCATGTAAGCGACCAAACGACGGCTGAGTAGGTGCGCCGGTGTGGGTTCAGGCGGGCCATGATCGTGCACATGGTCCGGAGTTGAAAAAGCAGGCACGGGCACCAGTAGGTTTAAACTGTGCGTGCTTGGTTTGTGTCGGTGGTTGACACCCTAGGACTTGATACACCCTAAGGTGGACCTAGCACAGTTTAGCTACACTTCGTAGTTGGGCCGTATGACACAGACACTTGACAAGATAGGCTTATAGGGAGCCGATAGACTAGACCGTGCTAGTTGGACCTTGGTTTGGGTCATTCTTGATGTTGGGCCAAACTTGGGCCTGGGGATCACTTCTTGTTTACACTTTGGACCTCGTATTGGGGTCACTTCATGTTATTGGGCCAAAGCTTGGGCCAAGAGATCAATACTCGTTTATTCAAGTCATGTTAGTTTACTAGTACACCTGTGGTGCAAAACCTTAATCCTGATTATGCGACGACACCTTTATCTACCTTGATAGTTAATCATCATGCTAGTATGTTGTTATCCTTATGTTCATCCCTTGCTGCCCATACCAGTTAACTTTATCAGTTTACATTGATTGTAGTAGGGCTTACTCAGTCTTTTTGACTGACCTGTTTTCTTCCGCCTCTTTTCTTCCGTTTCCCCCCCAGGTTCTCAGGGAGGGAATACAGGAGCCTAGCTTGGATTTTGGATTACTTGCTTGTGGGATTTCAGTACATGTACGCTTTCTACATGAAGCTAGCTATGGTTCTCACGTATTTTGGGGATAGCACTTATGTATTTCTGTTTTCAGATGATGTTGTTTTATCTAGACTTGTTTATTGGGAAAATTGATATTATGTTGTACCAGACTTGTTTTGAAATGGTTTAAATCTTCCGCTGTTTTATCTATGTTATTTACTCTGTTTACATATATACATATGTTCTTGTTCTGCCTTGATATATCATTTTGCATGTTTACCTGATTCAAACGCCCCTCCAAAGTCAGTGCACTTGCAAGAGTGGTACTGGCGGAGGTGGGGTGTTACAAAAAAATTCAAACCCCAACCAAATTCACATCATTTAGGATTCAAACGTTAGTCAATTGAATACTGTCACGACTCTTAGATTTGGCAAAAAGGTTGACAACCATGTGGTCAACCCAAATGCTTTACCAGACGATCTTCCAAACCCTATCGAAAATTCGAGCAACTCAAATCAAAAGATTGAGCCAATTTCTGACAAGGACCATCCTCAAACTCAAGTAGCCCAACCTACTGAGTTGTCTGCTCCATTTCCTCATAGACTCCGACCTAGGAAAAAGACGGATCAGCTAGAAAAGACCCTTGAAATATTTAAGCAAGTTAAAGTGAACATTCCTCTTTTAGATAATATACAACAAGTTCCACAATACGCTAAATTTCTAAAAGATTTGTGCACTCAGAAACGTCATACACATGTACCTAAGAAAGTGTTTCTAGCGGCAACTCTAAGCGAAGTCTTGTCCCAATTAATGACAGTGAAATACAAAGATCCTGGCTGCCCCACAATATCATGTACTATTGGGGACAAGAAAATCGATAGATGCCTGCTAGACTTAGGTGCTAGTGTTAACTTGCTTCCATATTCCGTCTATTGCCAATTAGGGCTAGGAGAACTGAAACCCACCAAGGTTACCCTTCATCTTGATGACCGTTCAATTAAGAAACCTGTGGGAGAAATCGAGGATGTATTGATCAAAATAGGCGAATTCATCTTTCCAGTTGATTTCATTGTCCTAGAAACTCAACAGGTAAGCAATCCTGCAAACCAGATCCCTTTGATTTTAGGATGACCCTTCTTAGCAACTCCTAATGCACTTATCAACTGTAGAAATGGGTTTATGAAACTTTCTTTCGGTAACATGACTGTCGAGCTAAACATCTTTAGAACCGAAAACTCTCCTAACTCTTATATAGACCAGTTTTCTGAAATCCATGCTGTCCACAATAATGAATCTGAGCTCGACCATCTGAATAACGAAACTGAATCAAATTACGAAACTTTGTTTCAAGATATTCCCGAAAATGTCTCTGATTCAATTCTTGTCGAGCCGCTCACAACTGAGCCTATTCCTCAACCAATTTCTTTGGTTGAATCGTCCCCAAAAATCTGAACTCAAAGTGCTTCCCAGTCATCTTAAGTATGCTTACTTAGGAGACAACGAAACTTTTCCTGTCATTATCGCTTCTGACCTTACTTTAGAGCAGGAACAATTGCTCCTTTCCATCCTTAAGAAAAATAAGGAAGCAATTAGTTGGTCCATGGCTGATATTAAGGGGATTAGTCCTTCAATAGTCCAACATTGAATCCACCTTATAGATGATGCTAAACCCACTCGTGATCCCCAACATCAACTAAACCCCATCATGAAAGAAGCAGTTCGTGCTGAAATCCTCAAATGTCTTGACAATGGAATCATCTACCCAATTTCCGATAGTCAATGGGTTAGTCCGATTCATGTCGTACCTAAGAAATCAGGGATTACCATGATCCAAAATGAAGCTAACGAGCTTATCCCAACCCGCATCCAGACCGGTTGGCGTGTCTGCATTGATTATAGGAAACGTAACGCTGCAACATGTAAGGATCATTTCCCTCTGCCATTTATCGATCAAATGTTAAAACGGCTAGCCGATCACGAGTACTATTGTTTCCTTGACGGATACTCAGGCTATAATCAAGTCCTTATTGCTTTTGAGGACCAAGAGAAAACCACTTTCACTTGTCCATTTGGTACATTTGCGTACCGTCGTATGCCTTTTGGTCTCTGTAATGCACCTGCAACCTTTCGGAGGTGCATGATTAGCATTTTTTCTGATATGATCGAGCGATTTTTGGAAGTGTTCATGGATTGTTTTTCCATCTTTGGGGATTCTTACATTGAGTGTTTACATCACCTGGATCTTGTTCTTAACCGTTGCAAAGATAAACACTTAACGCTTAATCGGGAAAAGTGCCACTTCATGGCCAAACATGGCATTGTTTTAGGACATGTCATCTCTAATAAAGGAATTGAAGTAGACAAAGCCAAAATTGAGGTTATCTCGAATCTTCCCATTCCCAAATCCGTTAAAGACATCTGATCCTTTTTAGGTCATGCTGGCTTCTATCGTCGCTTTATAAAGGATTTTAGCAAAATCACTCGACCTTTGACCAGTCTTCTTGGTAAGGATGTTCCTTTCGACTTCAATTCTGATTGCATTTCATCTTTTGAGCATCTTAATAATGAACTTGTCTCCACCCCGATCATCTGCTCTCCTAATTGGAAGCTGCCTTTTGAAATCATGTGTGACGCCTCGAATTTCGCTGTTGGCGCTGTCTTAGGACAAAGAATCAATAAAATTCTTCATATCATTTACTACGCGAGTAAGACTCTGAACGACACTCAAATCAACTATATGACCATTGAAAAGGAATTCTTAGCAGTCGTTTTCGCTTTAGAAAAATTCAGACCTTATCTAGTTGGCTCACACATCACTGTTCATACTGATCATTCTGCACTTAGGTATCTTTTCTCTAAAAAGGATGCTAAGGCTCGTCTCGTTCGTTGGATCCTTCTACTTCAAGAATTTGACCTTAACATTAAGGATAAAAAAGGAGCTGACAATGTTATTGCAGACCACTTGTCTCGTCTTCCAAATGCCCCGTCTTCTTCTCTTCCGATCAACGAGAATTTCTCTGATGAACAGCTATTTTCTTTATCCACTGATCCTTGGTTCGCTGACAATGTCAACTACTTAGTCACCAAGCAGACCCCTTCTTTTTGGTCTAAGCAGGATAAACACAAATTCTTTTCCCAAGTTAAACATTTTTTCTGGGACGACCCCTATCTTTTCAAGTACTGTCCAGACCAAATCATTCGAAGGTGTGTTGCAGACACTGAAACTCGCACTGTCCTCTCTTTCTGTCACGACCAAGCCTTCGGTGGTCACTTCGGCCTCAAAAACACAGCCGAAAACGTTCTCCAATCGGGTTTCTACTGGCCCAACCTTTTTAAAGGCGCCTATAAATTTTTCGAAACTTGTGATCGATGTCAATTCTTAGGGAAAATTTCTAAACGGAATATGATGCCCCTAAACCCCATTCAAGAAGTCGAAATTTTCGATGTTTGGGGTATAGACTTCATGGGACCCCTCCCTAATTCTTTTGCGAACCTTTTCATTCTTTTAGCTGTCGATTATGTGTCTAAATGGGTCGAAGCTGTTCCATGCAAAACAAACGATAACAAGGTTGTCGTGCGCTTCTTAAAAGAAAACATCTTTTCTAGGTTTGGCACACCTCACACAATAATCAGTGACAACGGGACACACTTCTGTAATCGTTCTTTTGAAGCCCTCATGAGAAAGTATTTGATAACCCACAAGTTATCCACTCCATACCATCCTCAAACTTGTGGGCAGGTTGAAGTGTCGAATAGGCAGATTAAGCAAATCCTTGAGAAAACTGTGAATTGAAATCGTAAAGATTGGTCCCAAAAGTTAACCGACACTCTTTGGGCTTACCGCACCGCTTTCAAAACAAACTTAGGTATGTCCCCTTATCAGTTGATTTTTGGTAAGCCATTTCACTTACCAGTTGAACTAGAACATAGGGCTTTATGGGCAATAAAAACTTTGAATATTGATTTAGAGCAAGTAGGTGAACATTGGAAGCTTCAACTTAATGAACTTGATGGAATTCGGAATGATGCCTATGAAAATGAATGAATTTACAAGGATAGAATGAAAGTTTTTCGTGATAAATCCATTTTACGTAAAACTTTCATGCCAGGTCATAAAGTTATGTTATATGACTCAAGATTGCATTTATTTCCAGGTAAGTTAAAATCTAAATGGATAGGACCTTACACTGTACGGACTATTTTTCCGTATGGTGCAGTAGAAATTGAGAATCCAACCAATGGATCATCCTATAATGTCAATAGTCAAATGACTTAAACCTTTCTTGGAACCAATACCAAACCAAGAGGAAGAGCTCATGGTCCTCCATGAGCCACATTACATTCGGTAAGATGCACTAACCCTCTTTTGTACATATGTAAATAGTCTCTTATTTTATTTCTCCTTTCACTAAGATATGTCTGGTTAAAACTGTGAGGACACAGTCACACTCAAGTATGGGGGGAAATTTACATTACATCAGCAATCAAATTTTATGAAGTAGGTCATTCATTGAACAAGGATTAACTTAAATTCATAAATAACACCTTGGTTCTTGTTTGATAAGTTGAATTGTTGGGTGATGGGAATGAACATTATTTATTCATTGAGTTGTATTGTGTCTTTTTAAGATGCTAGATTGAGACTATGCAGACGTTAGTCGTGTTCTGGAGTAAGCGTGTCAACCCTTGTTATATATATTAGAATGTGCAAGTAAAAATAATAAAAAAATCAAATAATAATGATTTTGCACCTACATTTGTTGGATTTTCTGAGTTCGTTTTCATGCATAATATTTTTCTCACTCAATATTTTTTCAAACTTGTAAGTTCTAAAATCCACTTGGCCCAATTAAGGAGAAATGACTCATTGTAGCATTCTTCTTCGATACCCCACATTATTCAAGCCTAAGTTTTAGTCGATTTACATCAATATTTCGACAAGTTTTTCTTATATTGGTAAACTTAAGAACCTTTTGTTTAAAGGTTAAAAACTACATCTTTTATACCAATATTACACTACCCACTCCGTACTTGTTTTAAGGTAGGATAACCATATACCACATCTTATTTTATATGGGTTATCTATCTTATGAAACTTTGCTTGTCATTCCTTTCAGCTTTTTATATAACATCAATCCAGACTTGTGTGTTGAGTTAAGGTTATAGAAGTAGAGTAACTAGGGCACAAAACTTTCCTTTCATGAAGTGTTGGTTATGATTCGCTTAGTAGAGGAGGAATCAAATGAAATAAAGTATGGTATCATTCCATTCCATCTCCACTCATCATTCATCATGAAAAAAAAGAAAAAAAAGGAAAAAAATGAAAGAGTGAGTCTCTTAGAATAAAATAGTCATTCATCATTCTTGACTATAAAGCATTCATTTCCATTCCATCCACATCCATCATACTGTATTTAGAAGCGAGGATTGTAGTTGAGGAGATGAAAGGAAACAAAAAAAAAATGTTCATATGTGCCTTAGTATTATTTTATCTTTTGTAGCCTGAAGTTTAACTAATACACTTGCCCTCTTATCTAGAATATTTTTAGAACTTACAAAAATTCTCCTTCATCTATGCATAACTCACATCCAATACATTACAGTTACACTGGTGCAAAATTATTCAAAAAAAAAAAAAAATAGAAAAAGATAAAAGAATGAATAAATGATTGGGTGCACATTGCCGATGTGTAGAACTTTGGTTGACACCACGCTCTTAATCTTCAAGACAATTACAGTGTTATCAAGGAATTATGATTCAACTTGAATTTTTTTATTCATTTTTGCACCAACAATGGGATGGACAACTTGGGATTGAACCGTTATTATTGGAGTTAGGTAAAGTCCTTGGAATGCGAAAGACCTTAAATATATTGTTTGATTAATTCGCGAACATAAGACACTTTGGATTTTGTGGGTAGCATCCGCTGAAAACCCTCACGAGATAATACTCGTTCTACTAGGGACACCTAGAGGTTTAACGGCTTATTGCATACGCTAAATGCAATCGTGTTTCCTATGAAAGTGTGACATATCTTAGTTTAGTTTATTCAAGGCCCAAAAAAAAGATAAGTGTGGGGGTATTTGATATACACGTAAATGTGTATATTTTATACACATATTTATCTCATTTTATCTTTTAAATAGTTGATACTATGCATTTATAGTTGTGTTTACAGATTATTTTTGATGAATGGATTAATGCACTTAATTGTTGAAAAGCTTGAAGAATTTGTGCAAGAAGAGTGTTGAATTTTAGAGCTGGATTAAAGCTTGAAGACCTGAAGAAAAGTTGCTATTCAATCGCCTTCTGCTGCATAATTTAATGACAAGATTCAATGCTTTTCCATAATGATCACTTGAAGTTGTTAGTCATTCTCAAGGCAATTGCAGTTGAAGGCAGCAACCTATTTTCCATGACATCTCCATGCATTTACATTGGTCTAGTTGCTAATTGGGCTAAGTTATTTATCCCATATCATGTAATTTGCAAGGCTTCTCATTCATGCGCTGCACGCGTTCACATTGAGCTATTTGATTTATGTGCTATTTTGGAAAAGGGATATTGTCCCACATTGTGGAATTTGACAAGTAGTCTTTGTCATATCAGCTATAAATACATTGTATCTCATTCATTGTAAAAACACATTTGGTTTTATTCTGTAATTCTCTTCTTAGAATAAAATCATTCTTCTTCCCCTATTCTATTTAGTTTTTAGTTGTATTTTATTTATGTCTGTTATTTTCTTTTTCTCTTCTACGTTAGCTATGAATAACTAATCCCTTTTGATTAGGGGATGATGACGCTAATAGATATGATTCGGCATGCATCACATAGCCAATAGATGAGGACTTTATACATGTAGATCTGGGTCTGAATCAAGGGTTAGATCTGAACCTTCATATTCTGTGTCGTTTAAGAGCTATGCTCCTTCACAGGGTATATTCGTGTTCGATCTAACAATTATCAGATTTAGATCTAATTTTAGGATTTTAGAAATTCATTTGTGAATCTGTCTTGATAGTCTATGGTTGTTTAAGAGCTCAGCTCCTGCATAGGCTATGCTTGTCGTTATTTACTTATTTTGTTTCTAAGAACCTAATTATCATTGAATCATGTGTGTGACAGAGACATGAATTAGATATATATTTATTTGTTGCCTATTGATGAGTGTGAATCCAATTTATGTCATTATCCCCTAATTGCTTTTTCTTATTATATAAATCTCTCTTTTTATTTAATTGCTGTTATTTTCTGTGTTTTCAATCAACCAAAATCCTGGAATAACTTGATTGGATTTATTAGTTAAAACATTTTTGGTCCAAGAGTTCGACACCCTATTCCTTGTTGTTTAAGAAAGCCGAACAGATTTTACAGTTGTTTACAATTGCAAAATTTGTTCGCAAACAATCATGGAATCCAATACCAAAATATTCCGAAGATTATTTCCATTCCAATTTATTTATTGGAAAATTCTGGTTATTTCAAAACCCCTTTACAAATCCAATTTATTTAAGGACATTGGATTATTATTATTCTAGTTAATAACTAGTTCATTTAGATATAAATATCTTTTTATCTTTTCAAAAGTGAAATTTTTCATCCAAACTCTTTCCAAATCATTTATTATGATTTTACATAATTTTTCCATATTTTTAATAATTTTATTAAGTCCCGTACAATCGTTTCCTATAACGGCCACTGAACTGCATTCATAGCCCTTTATGAAATTGATTTGGACATAACTCAAAATCTAACCATTCAAATCTAAATCTCTTATATTCATTGGAAATCTCTTTTCGATACGAACCCAAAGGTCTCGGTTTTAGAGAATACGACGGTCGGATCTCCCGTTACATCAATTTGAAGTTAGTCGAAATTCGCGAATGGTCGCTGCACGACGCGGTCTATTTAGGCCATTAAATATATGTATCGTCAATTTCCATTCAAAACGTATTTTATAAATCGTTTATAAATTCATTTCAAAACAATTCCGACTTCATTTTCGATTTTAAATCAAAATTGAATATTCCATGTCACTATAATTTCAAAATGATATTTATAAAATGAATAAAATCAATCGATAAACCCGTTCGGTTTAAAATGGCGTTTAACTACTCAACTCGACTTCATATTCATTAAAATTATGAATATTTCAATATTTTTATGTCCATCCAAAATCGGACATCAAAATCATATTCTGATTCTTCAGTGAATATTATTTTCAATCTATACATAATATTATTTTAAAACTTTACAGAATATTATTCTAAAACTTTATAGAATATTATTTGAAAACTATACTATATATTATTTTAAAACTATTCGTTATTTCTGAATTGGAATCAAACTCAATCAATTACCATATAATTTTGTTTATATGGATTCCATTCATCCATGTATTCAAAAATAGTGATAAACCACTATTAAACAGTCAATTCACATCTAGAGTGCAATTCACTACTGTATAAGCGTTAAATAATTAAATAACGCTTATCATAGTTTGTCGATCAATCGGTTGACGTATAACTAAATATTGGGATTTGTGTATGTCAAATATCATCTCAAGACCCGTATGGGGTTTTTAAAAAACAACAATTTGTTTGAATAAATTATTGGTTAATAAATTTAACCAATTCTAATTCAGTTTGAATTATTTTTCTATTTAACCAATTTTTCACTATATAAATTATAAATAGATATTTATTATTTAATTTCAACTACTACATTAATGTTAACATTATTTTCAATATGTTAAACATTTCAACATCACAAACAAAACACAATACAGTTAATAAAATCGTCCATGGTCTGTAGACGAGGGAGATGAGCTAACAGGCACCGTATATAATATATAATAATTAAAACTGATAAAAATCCGCACTGGCAATTCTGTATATTTTTATACATGAATACAATAACATGATAAAATATAATTTAGTGAGAAGGAGTTCTCACTTTAGTTTCTACTCCTTCATTCTTTATTTCGGAATTTCTGTTTTAATTCTATTCACATTCAAATTTGTCTAAAATTCTGATTTGCTCCAAATTTGTTCGAGTCAGTTCAATGTTGTAGTGCTCAGCTTCACGGTTACAACGAATTTGATTTCGTTCAATTCTTATTTCATTTGAAAAAGTTATAAGGATTTACAACTTAATTACATCATTAATTTTAATTAAAATAATTAATTACTAAATTAAATTAACCCTTGTTTTAATCTCTTCTTCCTGGAAACCGTCGACATTGCTCCACCCATTCCCTCACCGTCGCACCACCCATGAAGCAATCGGACGACGATCCAATGCCACACCACGGAATCCCTTCATCGCCGCTTCCTATTCCTCCAGCGCCATCCGTCTCGTTGGTGTCCTTCATCCTTAATTTGCATGCGAACACCGAGCCTTTGAGCTCGAAAATCCCACAAACCGCTTCATGAAACATTATCAAACAAATATGAAATCGAAATATTCTCAAACCTCTTGAATTTCCCTTTTATTTGTTTTCAAATTTAATTAAGGAATGAAGAGGATTTGGAAGAGGAAGCTTGGAAGAGAACCACCGTTCATTCGTTTTGAGGGGCGGCTAATAATGTGTTGACCATGGTGAGAATGGGATTCTAGGATTTTGACCGAATTTTTTTATATTTATAAACTTTTTTTATTTCTATTTTTCTCTTTATTGAAGTTTTCACATTCGAACTTCAATTAAAACCCAACGACTGTCGCCCCTAATCAAATACCCTCATTCCGGACACAATGGGATATGTTTCGTAAGCAAATTCGACTATTTTGATCCAGGTTTCTTTAATAAATAATATAAATCAATATATTGAATTTTAAACGTACATTTTAATTTACCGGGGCTACATATTGTATGACGACCCCAAAACCCCGTACTGACGGTGGCAAGGGTAATCTTTGGAATATAACACATAAACAGATAATATCGAGAGAACCCCCAACCGGATTATGGACAATGATGGGTTCTTTGAGCTTTTTCAATTTTAAATCCAACTTATCAACTGCATTCTTTGCAATAAAGCTTCGTGATGCGCTTGTATCAAACAGTACTTTAACTGGAATGTTTTTGACATTAAGCGTGCCTTCTAAAACATCAGGCATTCCCTGACTAGCTATGTTTTGAAGATACGGTCCCAACAAAACTAGTTTCATCGAATTCTGAGATCGTTTGAAAAATGGCCTTTTTCTGATCAATCCAATTTAATAGAAATCAACCAAACACATTTTCCTTTCATCATGAGACTTCTTATCGTCGATTCAGTTATTCAGAATGGGATAAACCCGGTCTTTTTGAGCAACTCGCGTATATATTAAACAAGTGCTACACAAACACAACATACACCTTGTAACGTCCCGCCTTTTTGACCGCTCCAAATTGGTAATTTAACCAACTTAAAACGTTCAAATAGACGGATCGTTATTTAGCTTACGGAGTTTAAAGACAGAATCAACACAGAAATACATAATCATAATTAACACAGTATTGAACGGCGGAATAAAACTTTCATTTATAATCAGAACTTTTGAATACAAACTTTTCTTTATACAGCGGAATGAAAAGACAGTTGGAATACAAAATAAATATTTACTGTTTTATAAATCTTCAGAGTGCGCATCTCCTGAAATTCCCAGTCTTTGCCAATCTTCGAATCCTGAGCTGAAATCTTTAAATTGGCACTGCTCGAGTCTGACTCGAGCATTCCATGCAAAACATAAAAATACTCGAGTCAGGATTAATCATAGTTCAAGTAAATTAATTTCAATATAAACCGAAATATAACAGTTATTCCTATCAATAAAATAAATAGTTGTGGTATCTGTTCATTTCGGTTCTATTTATTTCCAAGGACGAATGGTCACGGAAGCCTGCACGTACACACGTGTATTATTACACATGTGCACTGCCCCAGCATTCCATTGATCAATAAATAAACAAGTGCAATGAAGATCAAAAGGTGTGCACAAAACATGGCAGCGTAGCTAGACAGTGCATCAACTAGTGCATGAAATTAATATACTAATGTATATTCAGGTTGGTACTAAACTGTACACTTAACTTGAACAAGGTTCAGTATGTAACAAATGTATATTCCATTAAACAGGGTGCGGCATGTGTCAGGTGAGAAATACCAAATATAATAAGGTATGAATAATGTATGCTACATTAAACATAGGTGTTCAAGCACATGAGGCAGGGTATTCAAGTTCTTTCAACTACATACATGAACAGCACATTCACTCCCACATATACACAGTCATATTGTATATATATATTGAATTTAGATGCAAGTAACATATATTTAATGCATTCCTTTATACTTGTACATAATAAAATTTGAACATCAACTAAGTAACTTCAAGGTATATTAACGCTGCAGCTAAACATAATCTAACCAGTGTAGTGATCATTGTCACCATCTCAAACATTTATATGGACTTGCCCTTTTGTAAATTCTTTTGTATCTCGGTCGAAAAGAAATAAGACAACTACTGACTTTCTTTATATTTTGCCTAGATTTCCAATCTACATTCAAATATAACGGCGCTGGACCCTTCACATATTTGTTGGTAAGCATACACCTGAACAGTGAGTTATACAACTTCTACATTATCCAATTGCCTGTCACTAACCATCCCTATCATACTGACCTTACCCATTTCTACCTGAGCTAATTTAGCCTATCCATTTTTTTCCCATGGACAGTGTTGCATAATAAACATTCACCCATACATGGGTATATACCATAAAACAGCTCACAATGAATGCAAACATTTATAAACAGAGCCTACTGCATTACATGGCAATGAAATATGTAGTACACACACACAGATATATATATAAGGGTGCAATTTGGAAATGACCGAGAATAAGCAGTGCCGATCACGGCAACAGTGTACCAGGTAAAGGTTCAAATGGCACAAAATGTTGTAAATTGCTATATTTGTATAAAGTTCTATAAAAAAAACCAGTTGCCATAAAAATCAGGGGAAGCATGCAGTTAGTCGGAGCTGCATCAACCAAGGGTGCTGAAACACCAATAAATTCTACAGTCAAGGGGAACGACATAACATGCATTGGGAATTATTTCTATATAGGTGCCAAACATTTTTCATATTAGAATGTACCTGTTCATATAATAAAAAGGTGCTACGATTGTTTAGTTTAAACAAGACAAGGCAGTACCAAGTCAGGGTGGTAAGGCTGCTCTATCGTCAAAGCCATTTTCAATTTACAAATGCAAAAATGTTGATGCTTTTATTTCAGCTTTTAAACAGATTTTAGCTTTTACTATCAAAACAGGAAATACAATTTTCTAAATCAAGTTCTTATAGCAAGCAAATCTTATTTGTGGCCTTATGGTACACCGACACAATCAAGCACAAATAGAATTGCACAAAGATCAGTATTCAGGGGAAATGTTCAAGGCACAGTCAAAGTCCACGCACGAATACACACAATATAACTAGCGTCATTCAAACCCAAGACAAAACACCACACAAAAGTTATACTATCATACTTAGTTTATATAAAAATTAAAATACTTGAACGAAAATTAATCAATTGTGAGTTTCCAAAAGAAACTCACCTTACACGGTGTTTCCTAGGGCAGCGAAGGCGAGAGAAGTGGTGATGCTGACGATTGGATCTGAGCCAACATGAGAAAGGAGATTCGCCTTGTTGGAGCTACGATCGGAAGGTGGAGCAGCTTTGGTTCTAGGTAGCTTCTAGATGGAGACGAGGCAGCGCTCACCGTTGAAGTTAATGGAAGAGGCGATTTCGATTTGAGCAAGGCGACATCGATTTTTAATGCTTCAGTGTCTTCGATTTCAAAAGGAGGAAATCGCTTTGATTTTAGGGCAGAAAGAGGAGCAAGGCTAATCGTATGCAGGAGAAAGAAGGTGACGATTTATTTTGATTTTGGGGAAAAGGGTTCGATTCGCGGTGGCCATTAAAAAGAAGAGAAAACTTTGATTTTTATTGTCTGAAGAAAGGGGAAAGGGGCCATTCTTTTATAAAGGCAAATACCGTGGTTACCACGTTTCCGTGGTGGCCAAGGAACTGATTGTGTGCGTAGGAAGGAATATACACTTTATTTTATTTATGTCTGTACGGTTCCCTAATCTCTACCGCAAATTATGTTGATGGTTTGTTTTTGAACTACCCCAAACGAACTATAATCGTGACGAAATTTTACCTGTCTTCACGCCTCGACATTCTGAACCCAGTAATTCTAATTGTAAACCGACTTTGTTTGTATACAACATTATTTTAAATTTTTAAAAATATTTATCGCTTCACTGATTTTATTCTGCTTGCCCATAAACAACCTTTGTTCGATCCCATATTTAAAACGTTAAATTTCAAATTCTGTTTTCAAATATCCAACCAAACCCAGTTTGAATATTCACCAATAATTATTTGATTTTCAATCAACCATTCTGAATCCAGTTCATACACAAAATCGATGTATTTGATTTTTTAATCTCTAACCCCGGTATCGATATAAAAATTGATTGTTAATAGTTTAGTCTTCAAATAAAATCCCATATCAAACTGTTCAAATTTCTGGGACGTTACATTCTTCCCCCCTTTAAAACTTTTCGTCCTCGAAAAGGAAAGATCGTTGGGAATTATATCAATATACACTTTTAATTTTCATATTTGTGTAAAAATTCTTCACAATTAATTTAAATATCGATATTAAGCTATCGACCTTCTTTGTTTATCTGCCACATTCAATTAACTTGATAATCCAAATTTCTTTCCAAAACCCATCACCTTTACATTTTCAATCTCTACATAATTTGGATTTATACATCTCAAACTATTCCAAACTTCATTATAATATCATTTGTCAATGATACTCATTCATCGTTGCAGCTGTAATGGGTCTAGGCTTCGCAATCATCAATCCAATCTTTTTACCTTGTTACTTTTAATCCATTTAATTCTTCTCAATACTCATTTCAGAGTGTAAATACATTCCTCTTTCCAAGTACAAATTGTTGACTTGAAAATTTCCGAAAATCCGAATTCCTTTTATAACTTCTATACAAAATTTGTGCGAAAAATATTTGTATTATTATTCCAAAGCTATGGATTTGAAAATATTCTATAATTCTCTTTCTTACAATCTTATGATAAGTATAATTAAATTTCAAATAACTCGAAGTTTGACAAGTACATTGTCATTCTTACAGATGTTAGGCATACGCTGGCCAGGCGCACAACTAAAATCTATAAGTACTAAATATTCTTGCTTCAACTCACAAGTGAAAATATTTCAAAAATTCCTTTAAAAACAGATACGGAAAGTACCAATGTGATATTGATATGTTGATTGTTCAAGAATCGCAGATACACAATGGTTCCGTCTGGATCCCCCAGAAAACATCCGTATCCGTAGGAAATCACTTCTCTGCGAATTTCGTCATGGACAGATCAACAGATAGTATTTTAAGAATCAAAAGACATTCTGATGTCACTCAGCGTTGATTGCTCTGTCTCAGAATCACGGAACAAATCAGGGAATTATGAATATACTTCAAGTCACGGGAACAAAACAAATCCCAAAGACAAATCAGGTCACGAAGACCAATCAAGTCACGAAGACTAACTGCTGCATCAAACAGGTGGCTCACTATCACTAAGATATCTCATATACTATGGACCGCAGGTACACAATGGTTACGCCTGGGTCCCCCAGGAAACATCCATACCCGTAAGCTTTCACAGCTCTGCGGATTACGCCCTTACATTCGACTGTAGATCGCAGCAGTCACAATGATTACGCTTGGTTCCCCCAAGAAATATCCGACCGCCGTAGGCTATCTACAGCCCTGCGAATTTCGCTACACGGTCGAATTTCCAACGACTCTAGATCGCAGCGATCACAATGGTTACGCCTGATTCCCTCAGAAAACATCCGACCGCCGTAGGCTATCTGCAGCCCTGCGAATTACGCTAGCAGTCGTACTCAATGGCAACTCATGAGTTTTATGTCCGGACAACCTACTACCACCAGCAGCACTGCAGATTGCGCTATCTGCAGTCCTTTTACATAAGCTCGAAATTCAAAGAAGAAGGATGGTACTTTCCTTATCTTTACTTTGAAAAACATACTATACTATATACATATAGTATTTTATTTCATAAACCATACTTATGTCATTTACATAAGATTTTTTTTCCAAATCATATTTCAAACATCTCGTCTTATATAAATTCCGTTATATAAGATTTTATCTAAATCGATTACCTTTCAAATCAATAGTTCTCGACTTCGCTATATTTTTATGCATTTCTCATATAAGTTCTGAAAATTTCTATATCCACTATCTCACATCGAGCATCCTCAAATCTCCATTCAATTTCAGTTTTGATCTCTTATCCAATTCAGATATCTAATATTTTCTTTAACTCGAATTTATGAATCTATTGGTTATAACCAATTCTTCTTCCAAACCTCTAATTAAAAATTCATCACTTCAGTCACAACTTTATTCTCTCAAAATTCCATAATTTTTCCACAAATTTTTTTTTTCTTTTTTTTTTTCTTCATGCATTATCACTCCTTCACGTCCACACCTCGACCATCAATTAGCAAGCGAACAATTCCCTAAGTATCAACCCCGAAGGCCGAAACCAACATCAGATCAATACTCAGAAAACTATTCAACTTAACTAATCTTTAGTCAGTTTCTAAATTCCTTAACTCCACTTCTTAATTCCTTATCAATCATTGTTTACGAAATTCTCGGATTCAATTTACAATTCCACTTCTCTTTACGTTCTGCCCTCCTTCGTCTTCGACGTAGCTCTTTGTTCTTCGGTTCTTGTTATTCTGATTTGTCAAAACCCGTTAACTTCTCACAATCTTTGAAAAACAATTCATATTCATTTTCTATAATTCTAGAAAATCTCCTATTACCATTAGAAAACAATTCCATATTTTTGCAGATCTTTAATAGAAATATACTTTATTCATCGAATACATAATTAATTACTTATATATTAAATTTAAAAGGGAAAATAAATAATATTTTTCTGAACTCGACATAATCGTCTCCCATAAATAACTTCTTTTCAAATAATCTATTATTCAATACCATATTCCGAACTTCGGAAAATATTCTGAACTTCAGAACAATCTCACCGTACTGGTTAACTTCATCACCTCCATCTCCACTTTCAATCGCAACATATTCGTTTTCAAATGTTATTTACTTCTAAAAAAAGTAAATATTTCTTTTATCAAAATCTAAACTCGTCACGTCCAATTAGCTTTCATTTCACTTGAACCTCGATTCAAATCTTTATTCATATTTTGCTCCATTTACAACTCTCGTTCATACTTCGCTTCTTGATAATTAATTAACAAGTTTGTACCTCACTATCGAATCCATGTATTCGATTATACTAATTATAATTTATCTTGCCAATAAACTTTGACACAATTGAATTATAATTATACCCTTTTCAATTTTATTATTTTATATTCCGAATTCAAAATAAAATTCATCGTCTCATTTCCGAAACGATTTCCAATTTCCTCCCCTCAATCAAATTCTTATCTGAAATTTTATTCCAATAAATTTCAATTATTTTTTTCTTTCGCCAAAAACACACAATTGATTCATCGATAATTATCTTCCTTAAATGTCGTTTGATGATAGGTTCGAGATTCAAATACAAAGAAATCTTATCGAAGAATAATTCTCGCAAACCTGGATTCGAAGACTTCCGAAGACTGGGAATTCCGAAAAAATTTAAATCTCAAAATAAATTTTCATTTCCGCTGTATTAATTTCAAAACACTAGTTTCAAAATATTTGATATTTCAAAAATAATTATTTTTCAAAATCGCTTTATTTTCAAGATCTGTTTTTAAACTCAATAAGCTAAGCTTTGAATAAACCAAAGCTTTGATACCACCTGTAACGTCCCGCCTTTTTGACCGCTCCAAATTGGTAATTTAACCAACTTAAAACGTTCAAATAGACGGATCGTTATTTAGCTTACGGAGTTTAAAGACAGAATCAACACAGAAATACATAATCATAATTAACACAGTATTGAACGGCGGAATAAAACTTTCATTTATAATCAGAACTTTTGAATACAAACTTTTCTTTATACAGCGGAATGAAAAGACAGTTGGAATACAAAATAAATATTTACTGTTTTATAAATCTTCAGAGTGCGCATCTCCTGAAATTCCCAGTCTTTGCCAATCTTCGAATCCTGAGCTGAAATCTTTAAATTGGCACTGCTCGAGTCTGACTCGAGCATTCCATGCAAAACATAAAAATACTCGAGTCAGGATTAATCATAGTTCAAGTAAATTAATTTCAATATAAACCGAAATATAACAGTTATTCCTATCAATAAAATAAATAGTTGTGGTATCTGTTCATTTCGGTTCTATTTATTTCCAAGGACGAATGGTCACGGAAGCCTGCACGTACACACGTGTATTATTACACATGTGCACTGCCCCAGCATTCCATTGATCAATAAATAAACAAGTGCAATGAAGATCAAAAGGTGTGCACAAAACATGGCAGCGTAGCTAGACAGTGCATCAACTAGTGCATGAAATTAATATACTAATGTATATTCAGGTTGGTACTAAACTGTACACTTAACTTGAACAAGGTTCAGTATGTAACAAATGTATATTCCATTAAACAGGGTGCGGCATGTGTCAGGTGAGAAATACCAAATATAATAAGGTATGAATAATGTATGCTACATTAAACATAGGTGTTCAAGCACATGAGGCAGGGTATTCAAGTTCTTTCAACTACATACATGAACAGCACATTCACTCCCACATATACACAGTCATATTGTATATATATATTGAATTTAGATGCAAGTAACATATATTTAATGCATTCCTTTATACTTGTACATAATAAAATTTGAACATCAACTAAGTAACTTCAAGGTATATTAACGCTGCAGCTAAACATAATCTAACCAGTGTAGTGATCATTGTCACCATCTCAAACATTTATATGGACTTGCCCTTTTGTAAATTCTTTTGTATCTCGGTCGAAAAGAAATAAGACAACTACTGACTTTCTTTATATTTTGCCTAGATTTCCAATCTACATTCAAATATAACGGCGCTGGACCCTTCACATATTTGTTGGTAAGCATACACCTGAACAGTGAGTTATACAACTTCTACATTATCCAATTGCCTGTCACTAACCATCCCTATCATACTGACCTTACCCATTTCTACCTGAGCTAATTTAGCCTATCCATTTTTTTCCCATGGACAGTGTTGCATAATAAACATTCACCCATACATGGGTATATACCATAAAACAGCTCACAATGAATGCAAACATTTATAAACAGAGCCTACTGCATTACATGGCAATGAAATATGTAGTACACACACACAGATATATATATAAGGGTGCAATTTGGAAATGACCGAGAATAAGCAGTGCCGATCACGGCAACAGTGTACCAGGTAAAGGTTCAAATGGCACAAAATGTTGTAAATTGCTATATTTGTATAAAGTTCTATAAAAAAAACCAGTTGCCATAAAAATCAGGGGAAGCATGCAGTTAGTCGGAGCTGCATCAACCAAGGGTGCTGAAACACCAATAAATTCTACAGTCAAGGGGAACGACATAACATGCATTGGGAATTATTTCTATATAGGTGCCGAACATTTTTCATATTAGAATGTACCTGTTCATATAATAAAAAGGTGCTACGATTGTTTAGTTTAAACAAGACAAGGCAGTACCAAGTCAGGGTGGTAAGGCTGCTCTATCGTCAAAGCCATTTTCAATTTACAAATGCAAAAATGTTGATGCTTTTATTTCAGCTTTTAAACAGATTTTAGCTTTTACTATCAAAACAGGAAATACAATTTTCTAAATCAAGTTCTTATAGCAAGCAAATCTTATTTGTGGCCTTATGGTACACCGACACAATCAAGCACAAATAGAATTGCACAAAGATCAGTATTCAGGGGAAATGTTCAAGGCACAGTCAAAGTCCACGCACGAATACACACAATATAACTAGCGTCATTCAAACCCAAGACAAAACACCACACAAAAGTTATACTATCATACTTAGTTTATATAAAAATTAAAATACTTGAACGAAAATTAATCAATTGTGAGTTTCCAAAAGAAACTCACCTTACACGGTGTTTCCTAGGGCAGCGAAGGCGAGAGAAGTGGTGATGCTGACGATTGGATCTGAGCCAACATGAGAAAGGAGATTCGCCTTGTTGGAGCTACGATCGGAAGGTGGAGCAGCTTTGGTTCTAGGTAGCTTCTAGATGGAGACGAGGCAGCGCTCACCGTTGAAGTTAATGGAAGAGGCGATTTCGATTTGAGCAAGGCGACATCGATTTTTAATGCTTCAGTGTCTTCGATTTCAAAAGGAGGAAATCGCTTTGATTTTAGGGCAGAAAGAGGAGCAAGGCTAATCGTATGCAGGAGAAAGAAGGTGACGATTTATTTTGATTTTGGGGAAAAGGGTTCGATTCGCGGTGGCCATTAAAAAGAAGAGAAAACTTTGATTTTTATTGTCTGAAGAAAGGGGAAAGGGGCCATTCTTTTATAAAGGCAAATACCGTGGTTACCACGTTTCCGTGGTGGCCAAGGAACTGATTGTGTGCGTAGGAAGGAATATACACTTTATTTTATTTATGTCTGTACGGTTCCCTAATCTCTACCGCAAATTATGTTGATGGTTTGTTTTTGAACTACCCCAAACGAACTATAATCGTGACGAAATTTTACCTGTCTTCACGCCTCGACATTCTGAACCCAGTAATTCTAATTGTAAACCGACTTTGTTTGTATACAACATTATTTTAAATTTTTAAAAATATTTATCGCTTCACTGATTTTATTCTGCTTGCCCATAAACAACCTTTGTTCGATCCCATATTTAAAACGTTAAATTTCAAATTCTGTTTTCAAATATCCAACCAAACCCAGTTTGAATATTCACCAATAATTATTTGATTTTCAATCAACCATTCTGAATCCAGTTCATACACAAAATCGATGTATTTGATTTTTTAATCTCTAACCCCGGTATCGATATAAAAATTGATTGTTAATAGTTTAGTCTTCAAATAAAATCCCATATCAAACTGTTCAAATTTCTGGGACGTTACACGCCTCATTCCAATTCATTAGTCATTAACCGTAAATTAGTAAGAGAACGATTTCCCAAGTATTAACCCCGAAGGCCGAAACCAACATCAGATCAAAACCCAGGAAACCATTCGACTTAGCTAACCTTTAGTTAGTTTACAAATTACACATTGTTCATATAGATGATAAAAATATGATTTTTATTATAAAACAATTTATTTCAAAACATGAATGTCGTTCAACACATGAATTTCTATTCTACACACAAATATAGTTTCAACACACGAAAATAATTCTAACACATGAATATTATTGAAAATTTCGGCAGTGTAATGGCAGGGTAGTTATTATTTAAAATATTTTAAATTCACTAAAATAGCCAAATTAAAATTTTCAAACTGGTTCAGATTTTCCGGGTTGTTACATATATACTCCAAAAATTAAAAAAAATTAAGCTTTTTTTGACGATACGGTCCTAACAAAACTAATTTCATCGAATTTGGAGGCCGTTTGGAAATGGCCATTTTCCGGTCGATTAAATTCAAACTGAAATTATCAAACACATTTAAATTCACCACGCTCACATATTAATTCCAAAAATTATGAAATTTGAAACCTAACAATAATTTAACATTCCGGATCCAACAAAAGTGGTTTCGTCGAAAACGGAGGTCGTTTGCAAAATGGCTATTTTAAGGGCTATATATTATATAAAAAATTATATATATTCCACAACGACTATTTCAAATTTTAAACTAGACATAACTTATAATTTATTTAGTGAAATCTTAGTTTCTAACATTTGTTAGAAGATATAGCTAAACAGATTCTAACGTTTCTTGTTTCGTCCAATTCTAACTTATATTGAATTATGTATATTCAATTGAAATTTAAAATCGAATTTTCAAACTACTGCGCCATTTCAGGTTCATTTTATGAATATTATAAATTTATACGTTCTAACTTCGATTTAAATAAATTTTAAATCATTATTATTCAAAATAAATCATTTTAAATATTCAAAACCCATTAAAATAGCTAAAATAAAAATTTTAAATTAATTCAGAAATTCCAGGTTGTTATAATCTCCCCCACTTAAAATCTTTTCGTCCTCGAAAAGGAACGAAGCTGAAAGTTGTTTAACTAACCAACTCAACTTTCAATTGGGCTTTCATTCTTCAACTTTTCAGTTTCTAAGAATTTTCTAATTTCTCAAAAATTTGGCTAACACCCTAAATTTTCGAAAAATTTCGCCATAACCTCCTTTGTACAGGTTGATTGGTAAAACCACAACTTGCTTCACTGGGCCCTCATCAACCAAAAAGAAAAAGAAAAAACCAAGCGGCTTGCCAAACGGCTCATAAAATCGTCAAAACCCAAGAAATACAGTAAACATGTACCTATTTTTCGGGCATACAATTTTATTCCTCTTCTTAGCTCCCTTGCTATGACCTGTTCATTATATACACATGTACATGTATGCAATTCCAATCAATTTTCAATTCAGTTCAATCTCAATTCAATTTTTCCAAATTTATCTTTCATTTCCATATTGGTTTTAATACTTTCATTAGTTAACTAATAATCACACATCACAACCAACATTCAATTAGTTAATTAGCTTTTCAAACATATGTCTTATATACTCAAAAATCATATTTTTAGTGCTGAATCACAACAATAAACCCTAAGTTTTAGTCCTCACACCAGTCAATTTGAAATATATAGATATCCCACTCTCGAAACTCGAACACAAACTACCGATGTTGTACAGTCATCAATAGCCCGGGCGACTAGAGTGTGATTCTATATCTATCTAGTATATTTGAGACTTCGAATATACATTTGCAAGGCTTATATGCAAAATCTCCTTATACTCGATAGTCCCAAAATTCAATATAAAATAAAATACTCAAATACGTATAATAAGATGTAATTTTCAAAACTAAATTTGTTTTAATAAATTATACTCTTCAAACTCATCCTAGGGTATTACTAACCCTATCTCTAACGAGTCATTCTTACAGGATGTTGCTAGTCCTATCACTGATGAATTCTTTCATTTTGTTCTAATGTGTCTTGTTCTCGAGCTTTGTAAACCAAAGCTCTGATACCATGCAGAAACGACCCAAACTTCCCCGATCCCCAAAGAGACGAAGGAGCCCGTATAGTTTTGAGAACATGATGCATCAGGACACAAACAGTAGAAAATTTCATTGCTATTACAACAATTTACATCAGAGTATAAGAATAAATCAGAGTATGAATAAGTATCACACAATGGAAAATAAAATAATACCAGAAATTAAAATACAATGCAGCGGAAAATACGTCAACTTGCACAACTGAAAGAGATATACGGATACAAAGCTTTTCGAATATAGCTCCAGCTGTACAAGATCCTATGCGAAGAAATATCTGCAGAAACCAAAACTACTAACTGTACGTGTGGAAAATAAAGGCACCCAGAGTTTAGGTTAAAACAATAAACTCTGAGTCAGTCATGGGACTGGTGTGAGAACTAAAACAGTTATTAAATTTTTTCTTTAAAAGTTGGGAAATCATGGGACCACGCCGTATAACACGGAACGGGTTTACTCCACATGAATACTAGTTTAAAACATAAAACAATGCAATGCTTTTTGAAAAATGCAGCTATTATAAGACTTAGGTCCCATCACATAATGCAACGCAAGCCGGAGGATAGAGTTTTCCCTTATAATATCTAAACATGCTTGGTACGTTTAAAACAAATCATTTCGATATTACTATAGGTGCATAGTGTCAAAATCAACTTCTAATATAAATGTATCAATCATAGACGACATAGGTACCATATATTATGCCGCCATACTATTTCTATAATTAAAACCGAAAAGTGGCATATTGAAAATTGGATTTCCATCATGAGTCAAGGCTAGCGATGGCTCCTTCCGATTCGGGACACTCTAGCAAATGCCTCAGGGCTTGAACGCTGGCGAGCCCTTGGTTCCTGCAGGGCTGGTTCACACTTACTTTAACGGATTTTAGTGAAACCAAAAATATTGTAATCTATTTAAAAATATATTTCTAACGAATCTGAAAAATTGAAATTTCATAGCGGGAATCAAAAGTTATGCCCAAATTAAAATTTAGAAAGGTCGCTATGAAATTTACAAAGGACTAAAACACTACTTTTTGCATACGATGGAATTTGGACTCGAAACCACTTCCATTGAGTTCCGAATGACGTTTCTGCATTGAAAAACAGTAAACACTTACATATTTTGAGTTTTAGAAATTATTTGTTTAAAATGTATTTTTAATATTAAATATATACGCCTTGAAAATAGCCATTTTTCAAATGACCTCTGTTTTCGACGAAACGACTTTTGTTAGATTCGGAATGTCAAAATATTGCTAAATTTAATTTTTCATAACTTTTAGAATTAATTTGTGAATGTGCCAAAAGAAAATGTGTTTTGACCATTTCAGTTAAATCAGATCGACCAGAAAATGACCATTTTTCAAACGGGCTCAGAATTGAACGAAATTAATTTTCCTAGGTCTGCAGCGTGATAACATAGCTAAATATATTTTTCGGGAATTTCCTGAGTCCGTATGTGACCTTGGTGAATTTTGTTGTACGGCAGAATTAAAATTATAAAGGAATTAAAATTTAAATTAAATTTTTCTGGCCACAGACAGTCGTTTGGGCTGACGGGACCTAGCCCATTGGATCCGAAATGGGGGTTATTGGGTAGGGTCACTTTCTGTTGGACTGAATTTGATTCGGTTTGAAACATATGGATTTTATTGTAAAATTACACTATAATAATATAAATAATGGAAAAGAAAACCTAAATCACTATTCACCCATCGAGTATCAGCCGCCACCCCTAAAATACATGGCCGATTTTGCTCCACCATCCTCCACCAAATTCTCCTTCTCCTTCCCGAATTAAGCCTCACTCTTCACACCATATCGAAGAGATTTTCCTCCTCTTCGATTTCATACAACTTGATCAATCTCTGGTGGCCCGAACCCCGAGGACCACGCACCCAAACACGCGCCCAAACCACCGCCGCCGTACCCCCTAGATCCAACCGAGTTCAGCCATTGTGGGCCCCTATGGTGCGCCTTCTGGTGCTCTTCGGCGTGGTGTGTCCTGATCGAGACGAAGTGGAACGAATTGAAATCAAAATCGAACCCTAGCTTGGAACTTGGTGAAAAAGCTTACGGGCAAATTATCTGTAAGGTAGAAGAAAGGTTAACACCCTAATGACTTCACTAATTGAATTTCTAAATTATTATCAACCTTATTTTTGTCCATAACTAACTCGTACATAAACGAAATTCAACAATTTCAGAGGCGTTGTGATCGTACGACGAAGAACTACAATCATAGACTGAAAGGGGAAAATTCTAAGCAGTTGAAATTTTGGCAAAGTGGAAAGCGAGGGTGAGATTTCTCGTTTTGAAATTAAAATTAAAAATATATACTTATATTTATATGGATTATTGGTTGTAACGATATGCTGAATCATATGGTTGTGTGATAGGAATGAAATCTTTAACATATTAACATTAAAATGTCATTTCTGTTAGACCATGCTATATTAACATTAAAATATAATTTTTGTTAGATTTCGTGTGTTAACAAAAACTGTCACCTTGTTATACTTTGTCATGTTAGAAACAAAATAACATTTTTTTAGTTAGAAATTTGTTGTGTAAAAATAACAGTTTAGTTATGAATGTTACACTAGAATATAAAATAACAATTTTGCTTTAAATGTTATGTTAAGATTTAAAATTATCATTTTTGTTAGGAAATGATAAGATTGAATTAAAAGTATCATTTGGTTATAAAATGATGAATTAGATTAATAACATCGCTACATTAAAATTGATAAATTATAAATGTCATGTTTAAGGTAGAAATTTGTGTACAAATGAAAATTCACATATTTATTTGTCATATAAAGATAGGTATTTGTTTATCAATATGAATGTTCATCTTATTTGTTATGTAAAAATAGAAATTATAAACAAATAAAAATATCAAATTTATTTGTTTTGAGTAAGAATCGTTTATATAAATAAACATAGCACTTTTGGTTGTTATGCTTAGGGATGGCAATGAGGCGGGTCTAGGGTCCAGACCCGCATGACCCGCCCCTGTTTTGACCCATTTAGACCCCACCCCATAGGTTCTTTGGGGCAGGTAGACCCGCGACCCGCTTCTGGAGGTCCGGGTCTAGGGTCGGGTCTGGGGCATGGCTAACCCGCCCCAACCCGACCCGCATGATTGAAACATCATTAAAATTCTTTGTAACTATAATGATTATTTGTTAATCTTCTTAGATATACATGGTTATAACTTGAATATTATATTTTTCCAATCGAAAAACTATAAATTTTTCATATTGTTAAGTTTCATCAATGATAACCATATAATAGCAATTGCATACATTTTGAACTACTATCTTACAACTCATTTTATTAAATTCTCTTATCCATGTGAACACATTATAATATGTATATAATTTATCATTTAGTGATAAAAATATAAGTATATAAATTTGTGTACAATAAAACACAATATCACTGGGTTGTGGGGCGGGTCGGGTCTACCCTGACCCGTATGGGTTTCGGGTACGGGGCGAAATTCTAGACCCGCACCGGGTCTACGGGGCGGGTCTGGGGCGGGGTTTGAAAAGTCCGGGTCGGGTATGGGGCATGAGAAACCCGCCCCAACCCGCCCCATTGCCATTCCTAGTTATGCCGAGTTAGAATGGTCAACATAAGATATCATTTTAATTAGATAATGACATGTTATATTAAAATATCATTTTAATGCTAATGTATACATTAGAATTTAGGTGCAAAATGAAATTACCATTTTGATGTAAATACATACATTAGCATACATAGAGAAATGTTATCATATAAAATAATCTTTTGTATGATATTTAATGTTAAGTAGATAAAACATCACTTTTTATTTGTTTTGTCGAAGTGTTAGAATTGATTTAACATAAAAAATATATCCTTTTTATGTTAATATGGAAAGTTAGGAATGTTTACATGTAGAATACTCTTTTATATGATAAATGTTAACATAGAAAATATTATTTATATAATATTAGAATGCATTGAATATGTTAACATAGAAAAAGATTATTTATAGAATGTATAGAAAATATTATTTATATTAGAATGCGTAGAATATGTGTAATAACCCGGAATTATGGGCCAGTTTAAAATTTTTATTTTGGCAATTTTAGCGAATTTTGAATATTTAGAATAGATTATTTTAAATAATACCAACGAGAAAATTTCTTTTGAATAAAATTCAATCGTATATAGTTATATAGATCGACGATAGAATATAAATATTAATTTATATTTATAAAAGGAATTGAAAATGGCGCGGTAGTTTGATAATTCGATTTCAAACTTCAACTGAAGGTACCGGGTGCAAAATAAACCTGATTTTAGTGAAACCAAAAATAATGGAGTCTAATAGAGAATATCTTTCCAACGAATCCGAAAAATCAAAATTTCATAGCGGGAATCAAAAGATATGCCCAGTTGAAAATTCTGAATAGTCGCTATGGAATTCAGGCCCTTAAAAATGGAAATTTTGAAAACGACCTCGGATTTTGACGAAACCACTTTTGTTGGATCCGCGATGTCAAGTTATTGCTAGGTTTCAAATTTTGAAATTTTTCGAATCAATATGTGAGCGTGGCAAAGGAAAACGCGTTTGACCACTTTTAGTTGATTTTAATCAACTAGAAAATGGCCATTTTTCAAACGGTCTCAGAATTCGACGAAACTAGTTTTGTTAGGACCGCATCGTCAATACGAAGCTAGAAAATATTTCTCTGGAATTTTTCTAGTTAGTAAGTGGCCCCAGTAAATTGAAATGCGTGTTCAAATTCAATATATAGAGTTATATGTTGATTTTGACAAAAACTGATCGAAACAATCGAATCAGCTTATGATACATATCCCATTGTGTTCGAAATGGGGGTATTACGCTAGGGACGACAGTCGATGGGTTCGATTTAGGGTTCAAACGAAAGGTCAACATTTATAGAAAAAAAATAGAAAAATAAAATAAATTATATATATCTTGCCCCCCTTTCTCTTCAGTTCAGAATAAAAATAAATAAATAAAAAGAAGAAAACCACAGCCCCGATCGATCGCCGCCGCCGCTCAGTCGCGTGCGCCCCCCCAAAGGCGATCGTCGTTCGCCAGTACCCCGACACCCACCGTCCACGCTCCATCCTTCTTCTCACCCCTTTGACCATTCGATCCCCAGCCCCAATGCGAAAAACCCCCATCGACGTCCCTTCCTCCGTGCGCCACCCGCCTTTCCACCAACCCTAGCCGACGTCGAGCGCCCCTGCCGCCACCTGAGCCTCAGCCCGACGCTTTCCTCCCCCATTTGCCCCAAAATCCGAACGCCAACAACTCCCCCCTCTCTCTGAAAAATCCGATTTCCTGTAAGTATTTTAATTCATTCATTTTTAGTTATATGAATGTGATTAATTCGGTAATTATATGTCTTTGAATTTTTAAGGAAGAAATGGTTTTTAATTAAATAAAAATATGATTTTTATATATTGAATAGCGAAGTAAAAATTCGATTTTTCTATATTGAATAGCGAAGTAAAAATTCGATTTTTCTATATTGAATAGCAAAGTGAAAATTCGATTTTTATATATTGAATAGCGAAGTAAAAATTCGATTTTTATATATTGAACAGCAAAGTAAAAATGTGATTTTTATACATGTAGAGAATACGGGCAGGGAAAATTGACAAGAGGCAAGAACGGCGAAGATTTCTACATAAGAAGAGCCGTGGGATTGGATTAGCTAATCTGTGAGAACTTCTCACCTTTAATTTTATTTTTCTAGTTATAAATATATACTAGGATGCAGACAGTGTTTAGTAGCACCCGACACCCATCGTCCACAGACCATGGACGGCTTGTATTCTTGGTTGTTTGATTTTGATGTGTGGTTGATTGTGTGATGTGAAATGAAATAAAATATTTATATAGTTAAAAATATTTTATAGTTAAAAATAGAATTTTTTACGTGTATATGAAATGAAATATAAATAAACAAATCGGAAGGTTTGTTTATATACACACATTTGACTGATATTGATTGGGACGATAAATTTTACACATCGCCCAACTGCACAAATAAAATCTGTGTTTGATTGTTCGAAAACCCCACACGGGTATTGGTGTGATATATGACATACACTAATCCCAATAGTTAGTTGTATGTCGATCGATTGATTGACAGACTGTTATAAACATTGAATATTTATATTTGATGCTTATACAGTGTAGAATGCACTTTGGATGATGGTTGATTATTCATCGTTATTATTGTATACATGTGTTGTAGAAAATCCATATAATTAACATTATATGGTAATTGATTGGGCCTCATTCCAGTTTTGAAAAAGAAATATTTAAAATAGAATATTTGAAAATAAAAATATATGAAGCCATGTTGATTAGATTGACGCCATTTTGACGTAAATGATATTTATATCGATTTTATTCAGTTTATAATGAATATCAAAAGTGATTTCAAAATCTGATATTTTGAAAAGAATTGAAAGTCGAATTAAATTGAATAGAAATGAATTCGAATTGAAATTGAATATAAGTGAATTTGAATTGAAATTGAATATAAATTAATTCGAATTGAAATTCGAATTAAATTGAATAGAAATGAATTCGAATTGAAATTGAATATAAGTGAATTCGAATTGAAATTGAATATAAATGAATTCGAATTGAAATTGAATTGAATTGAAAACGAACTGAAATTGAATTAGAAATCAATTTGAATTGAAATTGATTTGAAATGAATTTAAAATCATTTATAAAGCACATTTTGAATTGGAATCGACGAAGTATATATTATATATATTATATATATATATATATATAATATAATGGCCTGAATATAACGCGCCGCGCCGCGGTAGTTCGCGAATTTTGACCATTGACTTCGAACGGATATTACGGGAGATCCGACCGTCGGATTATCCTAAAACCGGAACCGTTGGGTTCGTATCTAAAAGAGCTTTCTAACGAATATTAGAAATTTGAAATCTAACGGTTGGATTTGGAATTATGTCCAAATCAAATTTGGAAAAGGTCGCTATAAGTGCAGTTCGATGGCCGTTGATTGAAATCGACTGTACGGGCCTTGATAAAATTATTAAAAATATCCATAATTTGTGTAAAATCATAGGAAATGGTTTGTGAAGGATTGGGATGAAAAACTCCATATTTGAAAAGATAAAAATAGATTTTTATCGAAATGAACTAGTTTTGAACTAGAATTAAAATTCTATTTATTTTTAAATAAATAAATTGAATTTAAAAAGGGTTTTAAAAGTAACCAGAATTTTCAATAATTGAGTTGGAATGGATTTGAATCGAAATTGTCTTTGGAATATTTTGATGTTGGATTTCATGATTATACAGATATTGTTATGGAAATTTGAAAGATATTTATATCGTTATTTCCAATAGAATATTTGTTGGTCGTACAATTTGATATTGAATATAAGCCGATATATTTTCTATTCAGAGCCTTGTATTTAATATCAAATGTGATTTGGGTTTGTCGTGAATGGTGTCTTCATCAACATTGTTTTTAAGCCCAGTTGAGAAAAGATTAAATCTTTTTATTTAGATTTAATGAAGTGTACCAATTAAATAATATTTAATTGAATTGATATTGATTTTTGGGTTTATCGTGAATAGTGTTTTAAATAACACTCGTTCTTTAACCCGATAATTAATGGGATGTGATTTTGGGTTTATTGTGAACCGTGTTTTAAATGACACTGATTCTTTAACCCAGTTAAAGATTAAAACTAAGTGAAGTTTTAATGAATCTTTAATTAGATTGAAACGATCGAGAATGGAGTATCACCAGTTTTGCTCCAGGCGATAGTTGAATCTTTAATTAGATTTGAACGTGAAATGGTAATTGTATTTACCGATAACACCGTGGTGTTAGATATGAAGTATGACCAGTTTTACTTCATGGGATGAATAGGTTGGGATTGGGAAATAAAATAAATGATTACTTCGGTGTGGTTCGCTAATCCCGACTAGTTTGAATTGATATTCAAAGGAGATTAAAGAATAAATTTAAAGAATTTATCTTTGATAAAATTAATGGGAACCTTTCCCAAAATATTAGGATATTTGAATAAAAGAATATTCTGAATTGGAATGAGGCGTATGTTGTGTTTGTGTAACACGTGTTTATTATATATATACGTGAGTTGTTCAGAAAGACCAGGTTTATCCCATTCTGAATAACTAATTTGACGTGGTGTCGAAGATGAAGACGGTGGTCGAAGACCGGAGGTCTTCACATCGTTTGGATAATTACTGATGATCTTGATTGGGCTGTACACCCAAGAAGATGGAAACAGTTGGTGATCGTCCAAACGTATTTGGAGATCGATGGATATGCGGGGTACTAGGTGCCTCCGGTTTCGTTCAGACCCAGAACGGACTTGTAAATGGACTGTGTGTCTGACATTGGATTTTAGTCTGTGTGATTGATTTCTATTAAATATATATCTGTTTGGCGGCGGAGAATTTATTCTCTTGCTTAACATCCTTCTCTGAGACGTACGAGCTCAGGGGTTATATATTGGTGGATATCAAACGCATGGAGTGAATTGCCTGTGTGGCATGCCTAAGTGGCAAATGATCAAGGCTTCTGTTGAAAAGCAAAGTCTTGTGGTTGATGATCAAAGCACGGCCTGTGTGGCATAGCTTTGTGTAGCGTTGATTCGCGAGCCTCACACCCCGGTTGTGAACCAAAAACGGGAGAAGGATCCAGGGAGGGCATGCGTTTCTTTCTAGCTAGGGTGGTGTCAGTGACCTACCAGCCCTGACATTTATATACTTTTCACCTGTGTGGTTGTTGTTGTTGCGAGGCGCCTTGGATATACCGGTCGATCCGGGACCGGTGGAGTCATTGGACTCATTGACACCCCAAAAGGTAGGGAAACGCAGTGTTCAGGAATTTTAATCCACATCGGTGGACCGGCCCTGTGGCTCCTAAGGGTCACTCGAGCTCTGATCCTGAGACACGGGCTAGAGCGTCTCGAATCGGTAGAGGACTATCTTTTGCGTCGGTTCACAGATGGAAACCCAATTTCCAAATAAATGACTTTGCGATTTTGATTGTATAATCTATGTATGGCGACATAGTGGTATGGGGCATTCATGCCGCCTATGATTGATACTTATGACTTGAAATTGATTTCTTCACTTGTAGCGATAATAAAAGATTTGTTTTAACGTATCAAGCATTCTTTGGCTATTATAAGGTAAAACCCTATCCTCTGGTTTGTGTTGCATTGTGTGATGGGACCTGGGTCTTATAATAGCTTCATTTTTCTTTATTTAGCATTGCGCTGTTTGTTTTATGCACCGGTATTCTTGAGAGGAAACCCGTTCCGTGTTATACGGCATGGTCCCTTGATTTACCTAACTTCAAAAATAAAGATTAATAACTGTTTTAGTTCTCACACCAGTCACATGACTGACCTGGAGTTTATTGTTTTAACCTAAACTCTGGCTGCCCTCATTTTGACACGGGCAACTAGTAGTTTTGGTTTTGCAGATTTATATTCACAGGATCCTGGTTTACAGCTGGAACGATATCTGGAAAGCTTTGTATCGTATATCTCTTCTAGTTGTGTATTATATTATTTTCTGCTGCTATGTATTTAAATGTAATTTAAATCTATGATATTTCTGTGTAATATTCATTTATACTCTGTATATTCTTGTAATCTGATGGTATTGTTGTAATATACAATGAAAAGTTCTTCCGTCCGCGTTCTTCTGTGGCTTGTTCTCTACTCAATCCGGGCTTTCCTCAACCGGGGGAGTTCGGGTCGTTTCAGCGTGGTATCAGAGCTTTGGTTTACAAAGCTCAGAGAACAAGACACATTAGAACCATACGAAAGAATTCATCAGATATTGGATTAGTAATATCCAATGAGAATGACTCGTTAGAGATGGGGTCAGTAGTATCCTAGAACGAGTGTGAAGAGTATGTTTTTAAAATGAAAACCAATTTTGTTTTGAAAATTTAAATCAACTATTCGTATTTGATTATTTATTTTAAATTGATTTGGGCAATCCGATATATAAAGATTTTGCATATGCATCTTGCAAACGTGTATTCGAAGTTTTAATATACTGGATGGTTATAGAATCATACTCTAGTGCCCGGGGATAATTTTGGTGATGGGGCACCGTCGCCAGTATTTATTTTCGAGTAACGAATGTGAGATTTCTATATTTCCATTAGACTGGTGTGAGAACCGAAATTAGATAGGGCTTATCGTTGTGATTTGGCATCAAAAATCTGATTTTTGACTATGTATCAAAGTTATGAATTTCAAAAGCTAATCAACTAATTGATTGATGGTTGTGTTGTTGATTATTGGTTGATTAATTAAAATTTGAACCATATAGCCAAATTGAATCAAATTGTGAGTTGTATTGAAATTAGTCGCATTTTCTTGCATATACATGTACTTACATTGAACAGGTCATAGCAAAGAGGCTAGAGCAGAAGAATAAAATTGTTTGCCCGACAAATAGGTACATGTTTATCATAATTTACTGTTTTGTTTGGGTGATGATGATTTTATGAGCCGCTTGACTTTTTCTTTTTCTTTTTGAGATCAGAAGGCCTGTATGGCAATTTCGGGATTTTCCCGTGCTACCGGTGCAGGGGAGGTTATGGCGAATTTTTTCGAAAATTTAGGGTGTTAGCCAAATTTTTGAAAAATTTGAAAAGTTCTTAGAAACTGAAAAGTTGAAGAACTTAAGCCGTAGTGAAAACACTGGAAGTTGAGTTGATTTGTGAAACAACTTTCGGCTTTGTTCCTTTTCGGGGACGAAAAGTTTTAAGTGGGGGAGATTGTAATAACCCGGAAATCTGGGCCAGTTTAAAATTTTTATTTTGGCAATTTTAGCGAATTTTGAATATTTAGAATAGATTATTTTAAATAATATCGACGAGAAAATTTCTTTTGAATAAAATTCAATCGTATATAGTTATATAGATCGACGATAGAATATAAATATTAATTTATATTTATAAAAGGAATTGAAAATGGCGCGGTAGTTCGATAATTCGATTTCAAACTTCAATTGAAGGTACCGGGTGCAAAATAAACCGGATTTTAGTGAAACAAATAATAATGGAATCTAATAGAGAATATCTTTCAAATGAATCCAAAAAATCAAAATTTCATAGCAGAAATCAAAAGATATGCCCAGTTGAAAATTCTGAATAGTCGCTGTGGAATTCAGGCCCTTAAAAATGGAAATTTTGCAAATGACCTCGGATTTCGACGAAACCACTTTTGTTGGATCCGCGATGTCAAGTTATTGCTAGATTTCAAATTTTGTAATTTTTCGAATCAATATCGTGGCAAAGGAAAACGCGTTTGACCAGTTTCAGTTGATTTTAATCGACTGGAAAATGGCTATTTTTCAAACGGTCTCAGAATTCGACGAAACTAGTTTTGTTAGGACCGCATCGTCAATACGAAGCTAGAAAATATTTCTCTGGAATTTTTCTAGTTAGTATGTGGCCCCAGTAAATTGAAATGCGTGTTCAAATTCAATATATAGAGTTATATGTTGATTTTGACGAAAACTGATCGAAACAATCGAATCATCTTACGATAGATATCCCATTGTGTTCGGAATGAGGGTATTACGCTAGGGGCGACAGTCGATGGGTTCGATTTAGGGTTCAAACGAAAGGTCAACATTTATAGAAAAAAATAGAAAAATAAAATAAGTTATATATATCTTGGCCTCCCCTTTCTCTTCAGTTCAGAATAAAAAAAATAAAAAAAGAAGAAAACCGCAACCCCCTCGATCGATCGCCGCCGCCGCTCAGTCGCGTGCGCCCCCCCCCAAAGGCGATCGTCGTTCGCCAGTACCCCGACACCCACCGTCCACGCTCCGTCCTTCTTCTCACCCCTCTGACCATTCGATCCCCAGCCCCATCGCGAAAAACCCCCATCGACGTCCCTTCCTCCGTGCGCCACCCGCCTTTCCACCAACCCTAGCCGACGTCGAGCGCCCCTACCGCCACCTGAGCCTCAGCCCGACGCTTTCCTCCCCCATTTGCCCCAAAATCGGAACGCCAACAGCTCCCCCCTCTCTCTGAAAAATCCGATTTCCTGTAAGTATTTTAATTCATTCATTTTTAGTTATATGAATGTGATTAATTCGGTAATTATATGTCTTTGAATTTTTAAGGAAGAAATGGTTTTTAATTAAATAAAAATATGATTTTTATATATTGAATAGCGAAGTAAAAATTCGATTTTTCTATATTGAATAGCGAAGTAAAAATTCGATTTTTCTATATTGAATAGCAAAGTAAAAATTCGATTTTTATATATTGAATAGCGAAGTAAAAATTCGATTTTTCTATATTGAATAGCAAAGTAAAAATTCGATTTTTATATATTGAATAGCGAAGTAAAAATTCGATTTTTATATATTGAATAGCAAAGTAAAAATGTGATTTTTATATATGTAGGGAATACGGGCAATGAAAATTGACAAGAGGCAATAACGACGAAGATTTCTACATAAGAAGAGCCGTGGGATTGGATTAGCTAATCTGTGAGAACTTCTCACCTTTAATTTTATTTTTCTAGTTATAAATATATACTCGGATGCAGACGGTGTTTAGTAGCACCCGACACCCGTCGTCCACAGACCATGGACGGCTTGTATGCTTGGTTGTTTGATTTTGATGTGTAGTTGATTGTGTGATGTGATGTGAAATGAAATAAAATATTTATATAGTTAAAAATATTTTATAGTTAAAAATAGAATTTTTAACGTGTATATGAAATGAAATATAAATAAACAAATCAGAAGATTTGTTTATATACACACATTTGACTGATATTGATTGGGACGATAAATTTTACACATCGCCCAACTACACAAATAAAATCTGTGTTTGATTGTTTGAAAACCCCACACGGGTATTGGGGTGATATATGACATACACTAATCCCAATAGTTAGTTGTATGTCGATCGATTGATTGACAGACTATTATAAGCGTTGAATATTTATATTTGATGCTTATACAGTGTAGAATGCACTTTGGATGATCGTTGATTATTCATCGTTATTATTGTATACATGTGTTGTAGAAAATCCATATAATTAACATTATATGGTAATTGATTGGGCCTCATTCCAGTTTTGAAAAAAAATATTTGAAATAGAATATTTGAATATGAAGCCGTGTTGACTAGATTGACGCCATTTTGACGTGAACGATATTTATATCGATTTTATTCAGTTTATAATGAATATCGAAAGTGATTTCAAAATCTGATATTTTGAAAAGAATTGAAATTCAAATAAATTGAATAGAAATGAATTCGAATTGAAATTGAATATAAGTGAATTCGAATTGAAATTGAATATAAATGAATTCGAATTGAAATTGAATTGAATTAAAAATGAACTGAAATTGAATTAGAAATCAATTTGAATTGAAATTGATTTGAAATGAATTTAAAATGATTTATAAAGCACGTTTTGAATCGGAATCGACGAATTATATATTATATATATTATATATATAATATAATGGCCTGAATAGAATGCGCCGCACCGCGGCAGTTCGCGAATTTCGACCATTGACTTCGAACGGATATTACGGGAGATCCGACCGTCGGATTCTCCTAAAACCGGAACCGTTAGGTTCGTATCGAAAAGAGCTTTCTAACGAATATTAGAAATTTGAAATCTAGCAGTTGGATTTGGAATTATGTCCAAATCAAATTTGGAAAAGGTCGCTATAAGTGCAGTTCAATGGCCGTTGATGGAAATCGACTGTACGGGCCTTGATAAAATTATTAAAAATATCCATAATTTGTGTAAAATCAGAGGAAATGGTTTGTGAAGGATTGGGATGAAAAACTCCATATTTGAAAAGATAAAAATAGATTTTTATCGAAATGAACTAGTTTTGAACTAGAATTAAAATTCTATTTATTTTTAAATAAATAAATTGAATTTAAAAAGGGTTTTAAAAGTAACCAGAATTTTCAATAATTGAATTGGAATGGATTTGAATCGAATTTGTCTTTGGAATATTTCGATGTTGGATTTCGTGATTATACAGATATTGTTATGGAAATTTGAAAGATATTTATATCGTTATTTCCAATAGAATATTTGTTGGTCGTACAATTTGATATTGAATATAAGCCGATATATTTTCTATTCAGAGCCTTGTATTTAATATCAAATGTGATTTGGGTTTGTCGTGAATGGTGTCTTCATCAACACTGTTCTTAAGCCCAGTTGAGAAAAGATTAAATCTTTTTATTTAGATTTAATGAAGTGTACCAATTAAATAATATTTAATTGAATTGATATTGATTTTTGGGTTTATTGTGAACAGTGTTTTAAATAACACTTGTTCTTTAACCCGATAATTAATGGGATGTGATTTTGGGTTTATCGTGAACCGTGTTTTAAATGACACTGATTCTTTAACCCAATTAAAGATTAAAACTAAGTGAAGTTTTAATGAATCTTTAATTAGATTGAAACGATCGAGAATGGAGTATCACCAGTTTTGCTCTAAGCGATAGTCGAATCTTTAATTAGATTTGAACGTGAAATGATAATTGAATTTACCGATAACACCGTGGTGTTAGATATGAAGTATGACCAGTTTTACTTCATGGGATGAATAGGTTGGGATTGGGAAATAAAATAAATGATTACTTCGGTGTGGTTCGCTAATCCCGACTAGTTTGAATTGATATTCAAAGGAGATTAAAGAATAAATTTAAAGAATTTATCTTTGATAAAATTAATGGGAACCTTTCCCAAAATATAAGGATATTTGAATAAAAGAATATTCTGAATTGGAATGAGGCGTATGTTGTGTTTGTGTAACACGTGTTTATTATATATATACGCGAGTTGTTCAGAAAGACCGGGTTTATCCCATTCTGAATAACTAATTCAACGTGGTGTCGAAGATGAAGACAGTGGTCGAAGACCGGAGGTGTTCACGTCGTTTGGATAATTACTGATGATCTTGATTGGGCTGTACACCCAAGAAGATGGAAACAGTTGGTGATCGTCCAGACGTATTTGGAGATCGATGGATATGCGGGGTACTAGGTGCCTCCGGTTTTGTTCAGACCCAGAACGGACTTGTAAATGGACTGTGTGTCTGACATTGGATTTTAGTCTGTGTGATTGATTTCTATTAAATATATATCTGTTTGGCGGCGGAGAATTTATTCTCTTGCTTAACGCCCTTCTCTGAGACGTACGAGCTCAGGGGTTATATATTGGTGGATATCAAACGCATGGAGTGAATTGCCTGTGTGGCATGCCTAAGTGGAAAATGATCAAGGCTTCTGTTGAAAAGCAAAGTCTTGTGGTTGATGATCAAAGCATGGCCTGTGTGGCATAGCTTTGTGTAGCGTTGATTCGCGAGCCTCACACCCCGGTTGTGAACCAAAAACGGGAGAAGGATCCAGGGAGGGCATGCGTTTCTTTCTAGCTAGGGTGGTGTCAGTGACCTACCAGCCCTGACGTTTATATACTTTTCACCTGTGTGGTTGTTGCTGTTGCGAGGCGCCTCGGATATACCGGTCGATCCGGGACCGGTGGAGTCATTGGACTCATTGACACCCCAAAGGGTGGGGAAACGCAGTGTTCAGGAATTTTAATCCACATCGGTGGACTGACCCTGTGGCTCCTAAGGGTCACTCGAGCTCTGATCCTGAGACACGGGCTAGAGCGTCTCGAATCGGTAGAGGACTATCTTTTGCCTCGGTTCACAGATGGAAACCCAATTTCCAAATACGTGACTTTGCGATTTTGATTGTATAACCTATATATGGCGACACAGTGGTATGGGGCATTCATGCCCCCTATGATTGATACTTATGATTTGAAATTGATTTCTTCACTTATAGCGATAATAAAAGATTTCATTTAACGTATCAAACATTCTTTGGCTATTATAAGGTAAAACCCTATCCTCTGGTTTGTGTTGCATTGTGTAATGGGACCTGGGTCTTATAATAGCTTCATTTTTCTTTATTTAGCATTGCGCTGTTTGTTTTATGCACTGGTATTCTTGGGAGGAAACCCGTTCCGTGTTATACGGCGTGCTCCCTTGATTTACCTAACTTCAAAAATAAAGATTAATAACTGTTTTAGTTCTCACACCAGTCACATGACTGACCTGGAGTTTATTGTTTTAACCTAAACTCTGGGTCCCCTCATTTTGACATGGGCAGCTAGTAGTTTTGGTTTTGCAGATTTATATTCACAGGATCCTGGTTTACAGCTAGAACGATATCCGGAAAGCTTTGTATCTGTATATCTCTTCTAGTTGTGTATCATATTATTTTCCGCTGCTATGTATTTAAATGTAATTTAAATCTCTGATATTTCTGTGTAATATTCATTTATACTCTTTATATTCTTGTAATCTGATGGTATTGTTGTAATATACAATGAAATGTTCTTCCGTCCGCGTTCTTCTGTGGCTTGTTCTCGACTCAATCCGGGCTTTCCTCAACCGGGGGAGTTCGGGTCGTTTCAGTATGTTAACAGAGAAATTATTCTTTTTAGATGTAAATTAAACATAGAAAAAGAATTATACTTTTTAATGTAATATTAGAAACGTAGAATAAAAATAAACATTTTGTCAAAAGAATAAACTTGGGATAAAATTCACATTTTTGTCTAAATAAAAGAGTTGAAACGTTCATTTATTTGTCATGAATATATATTGAAAACTTGAATAGAAAAGCGAAAAACAATAAAAAATTAATTTTTTTTATTTGTAATATAAAACAGTAGGAAAGAGGAAGACAATAGGAATTACATTTTCATATGTAATAAAGAATGAGACTTACATTATAAATTAAAAATTTACATTTTATATGTAAATGAAGGGTAGGAATTTGCATTGTAAGTAAATGTACATTTTTTTATATGTAATTAAAGGGTAAGTTATAATATTTGAAATCAAGTTATTTTGGAAATATGGAATATTCCAAAATTAAGATATTTTGAAATGAGGAACAGTTTAAAACAATATTTTTAGTAGAACAATTATAATGATTAATTAAAATTGTACTTTGACACGAGGTTAGGTCACACTTGTGGTGGAAGTCTGCCCGGACCCGATCGGCATATCCAGCAGCCACAAATGTTAGGCCTAATGTGAGAGGTCCAAGTGCGCAAATACAAATTGGGCTAAGACACGAGGTTAAGCCCAACTTGTGGTGGAAGTCTGCCCGGAACCGACCGGCTTATCCAGCATCCACAAGTTGCAGGCCTAATGTGAGAGGTCTGGCCCATATTAAAATATAAATGGATAAATTAGAAATTGACGTTATTTTCACACCGTCATGTGTTAATAATGAAATGAATATTTTCACCTCCAAGTTTGATATAAAAGAAAGTTACATTTTTAATGTAATAAGATAGGGATTATAAAAGTTTTACATTTTTCTTAATGAAAATAAGAATTAGAAAAGTTACATTTTTCTTAATGTAAATAAAAGAAAAATAGGAAGTTACATTTTTATATGTAATTGGTGTAATATAGAAACTTACATTTTTCGATGTAAATAAGGATGAAATAGAAATTAATTTTTTATATACAAATAAAAGAATTTACATTTTTCAATGTAAATAAAGGAATGATTAGGAATTTACATTTTCCAATGTAAATAGAATATAAAATAAAAGTTACATTTTCGATATAATAATATACTGAGATATAAGTTTACATTTCTAAATGTAAATAATATAGGGATAGAAATTTACATTTTTCAATGTAAATAATAGGATTAGAAATTTACATTTCTAAGGAATGGATTTTCATTAGAATAGAAAAATAATGAAACCAAATATACATTTTGTGTAAATTGAAAGATGAAGGAAGAAAATATACATTGTTATGTTTAGGATGTGTATATAAATTAATATAAAAATAGCGATAGATCGTTATAAAATATTAACAACGATATGAAATGGTTTTCAAATTTATATATGCGAGAGTTATTTGGAAAGTCCGAGTTTACTCTCATTCCAAATAATGATACGACATTCGAAGAATTGAAGACGACGATTGAAGACCGACGATCTTCACATCGAATGGGTAACTAGTGTTGAGGCCCTGGATTGATTTGCTCCCAAGACGGGGCTAAGGAGGTAGTTGTCCGGACGTAGTGTTGATTTGTACGAATTTGGCTTTCGCTCAGACCCAGAGCATAAGCTTATAAATGGAATGTGTGTCCGACATTGTTGTGACGACCCCAAACTCCCGTGTAATGAAAGTAAGGAAAATCGTATTGAATATAACATAACTAGAACAATAACAGATCTCAGAGTATAGCAGAACATATAAATCATTGCAGCGGAAAGAAATGTCATCACAAACATCATCACCGAAACATCAGAGTATGCAACACAAAATTACACTTAACAAAATAGATGTCTCAAAGGAAAGAAATAGAGTCTCAATCTCTCAAATTACATCAAATCTAAATACTGTCTCAAAGTCTTAAGCAGAAAATAAAAGATAAAAAAAGGTTTCTTCAGCATTTCCATTAGCAAGCTTCCATCCAGCGAATGTCCAAGCCTAACCTGTCACTTGGCTGCCCGTGTAGAAGAGGGCACCCGAGTTTGCAAAAGGTGAAACAAACTACGAGTCAGTCATGGGACTGGTATGAGATATCTTAATTAACTAACTGGTTTGACAATCACGAGGACCACGCCGCTATCGTGGAACGGGTTTACTCCATTGGATTATCAGTGCAATAAATAAAGTATAACGTTAAATAACGCAATGCTTTTTAGAAAAATGAAACCATTATAAGACACAAGTCCCATCACACAATGCAACGCAAACCGAAGGATAGGGTTTTACCTTATAATGGTCAAAAGATGACAAATACGCAGAATACGATATTATTATTAGTGTGTATATGTTTAAAGAAAATATTTCAATTATAATATTGATCCTAGACGGCATAGCTACCATCTACTATGTCGCCATACTAGTTATACAATCAAAACCGCATGGTACGTATTGGTAATTGGGTTTCCATCACAAGTCAAGGCTAGGGAGGAGCTCCTGACCGATTTGAGACACTATAGCAATGCCTCAGGATTCAGACGCTGGCGAACCCTTGGATACAGCAGGGTCGGTCCACAAATACTTTAGTAGATTAGTTATGCCTGAACACACGTTCCCCGATCCTATTGGACCTACAAATCGGCCGAGGGCGACCGATAAGAATAAACCGAGGCCTCGCAAAAATATTCCAACAACCACATAAGCAAATGTCGGGCCGTGTTAAAGCCCAACACCACTCCTAGCTAGAAAGAAATGTGTGCACTCCCTGCGTTCCCATCTCCCGTTTTAGACTCAACCGGTGTGTGAGGCTCGCGAAGTCACGATATACACAAAGCTATGCCTAAATAGACTATGCTTTGATCATCAACCACAAGGCCTGCTTTTCAACACAGCCTTGATCATTTGCATCTTAGCGTGTCCCATTGACAATCCATGCCATGAAATTAACATCTATCAATACACAACCTCTAAGGGTGTTGATTGAGAGAATAAATTCCCTTGCCACCAACGGTTGTACACCAACAGAAATCAATTCACATGGTATAAAATTCAACGTCAGACATGCATCCATCTACAAGTCCGTTCTGGGTCTGAACGGAATCGGAGATACCTAAGAGGCTCTCGTATATCCGAACAATCAGCACATACGTTCGAATGTGTAACACCCCGAGAATTCTATAACTGTGAAATTCATGAATTAAAGTATAATCAAATTCAAATCAAAGAACTAAGTGAAACGGGATACGCCATTGCGTTCGTCTCGGAAAAATACGCGAAATAGAGTCCGAGTTTTCGAAAAACGGAGTCCGTATGAAGAAGATATGGCCTTCGGAAGTTTTGAATTAAATTTAAAATTCAAACAGAATAAAATAATTCGAAAATGGGGCCCAGTGGGCCAGGGCGGATAAAACACCCGCCTAGGCCACCCAGGTCGACTGGGCTGTCGACCTGGGCTACCCATGTCGACAGGGCTGTCGACAGCCCTATCGACAGGGGTGTCGACCTGGTCGAGCCCAGTCAACCTGGCTGGCCAGGTCTGTGTTTGGTCGAATTTCTGTGGTCTGCTTTGTCATTAGGGCTAGGTGGCAAGTTCTAATTGGTCTCTCTATCTAATGAATGGCTATGATCAATCCAAGCAACATCAAGGGTCCTAATCAATTCCTAACCTCTATATAAACAATCCTAGACTAAACCCTAATCTATTCATTCAAATTAAGAACATAGCCGCCATGTTGCTGAGGAACGACTAAGAATAGCCGCCAACTAGAGAGGGAATTAGGAAGAAAGTTCTAAAGCCTAAAGCAATTCAAGTAACCTAAAGCCAATCAATTCAACAAAGGAATCATATCTCTTAATTTGAGAATTCGCCGCAACCATTGTAAGTAGAGTATTACTTTGGTATGAATAAACAACTGTATTGATTTGTATGCTTGAATTGGGATAATAAAGTAATTCATATTTGTGCAAAATTATGTTATTCATTATAAAGAACTACATGCGGTAGTTCTATGCAAGTATACGTTTGGAATATTGCGCAAATTATGTAATCTATGTTGAAGCTACATGTATGTAGTTGATTGAAATTCATGCGAGTTTGGGGCTTTGTTATTATGCCATCATGATGTATATTTTTGTGCATAAATCATTTTGCAAGTAGTTGAAACAAGTTTGGTTGTTATAGTTCATATGAAACTATGTTGGAATTTTGACACCATAATCCATGTATTAAGTCATGCTTTTGCAAAACTTATGAATATGGCTAGGCTATGAATGATATTTGTCATAATTGAAATCTATGATTAAGTCTATCTTGTTTAAAAGAATTATATGATGACATATGTGAGACATGGCTAGGTTAGACTCAAAAATCCCTTTTTGCAAGTTTAAAGCAAACACCATGCTTATGTTTGACATTATGCCATGTTTATGCTAGAAGTATTTATGCCATGCTTATGTTTGACATTATGCCATGTTTATGCTAGAAGTATTTATGCCATGCTTATGTTTGACATTATGCCATGTTTATGCTAGAAGTATTTATGCCATGCTTATGTTTGACATTATGCCTAAATAAAAAAATATAGGTTCATGTGTCAATAATGATATCTCAATTATAAGTTCACATGCTTTGATTCATGTCACCTATGTTTTATGACCAAAGTATATGTCACTACTATGCAAGTACACCAGCTTCTATTTTGTATTCCCATCGTCATATTGCAAGTTCATACGCTCACCTTCCCCTCTTTGTGTGTGTAATCACGCTTTAAGCCTCCCCTTTCGCATGGCTAAATTGGGCTTTAAAAGGCTAAGCCCAATATATATGAACGGACGTGTAAAACGGGGGAAAATAACGTTGGGTTAAAATTAATTAATGAATGAAAATATAAAAATAGAAGGGCCCAAATTCAAGTATGGGTTGGGCCCATGATTGGTGTAACCTTTACACCATTAACTTAATAATGGGCCGCAAATATTTACATATAAGAAATAAAGAAGAATGACAAGATATGTAAATGTAGAACATACGATGTGTTTAACCCGAGGTTGGATTGAGTTGTGATGTAAACCTGCCCGGAACCGCCCGGCTGTCCAGTAGTCACAACAATACCTATCCAATGTGGGAGGTTAAACATGGAGCCCAGCAAGGACCCGAGGTTAGACTGAGTTGTGGCGTAAGACTGCCCGGAACCAACCGGCAACAGGCAGCCACAACAATACCTGTCTAATGTGAGAGGTCAGGGCCTTAATAAGACAATTAAGGCTGAGTCAGGATTGTTAGGATTAAGTGAACTAAAGACTTAATCAAAAATGGAACATGCTAAACTAAACGGACTGGTGGGGGTTAGGTAGGAAACACTTAACCAACTTAGCATGTTGGCTAGAGATAGAAAACCTAGTAACGGGGGACCCTTTTCAGCAGTAACCCTAGAAGGTGTATCAGGATACCCTGAAACTAGGCAGGGTGGGGCACGATTACTGGGCTGATTGTAAGAGGTCAAAGCGACGGCGGTGGTGTAGCAGTGTAGGTTCTAACGGAGTGCGGGCGTGCACACACTCCGGCGCAGAAAAATAAGGCACTGGACACCAGTAGCATACCTGTGCACTCTAAGGTTGTGTCGGGTTGCCACTATGAGACTTGATACACCCCATGGTGGGACCAGCATAGGTAACTACAGACATTGGGGGCCGTAAGACACATGTAACTATGCGAGTAGGAGCCGATCATCATTGAATGGATCACATCACCCTGATTATGGGGTGCCAGTTGGAAACTAGTTTATATGGGTTCAGAGATCAACATGGGGTACGATAGTATATTCGACCCTAGACAATTTAACCAAGTTTATAGTGCTTGCCCACTTCTTGTTTATACTTATCATACCCAGTTCTTTATTCATAGACAAAATAGTACTAGACTTACTCAGGCTTTATGTCTGACTCTACTTTTCTTTCGTCTTCTTTCTTCCGTTCCCCCCCCAGGTCCTCAGGGAGGGAACACAGCAGCTTGATCAGCCTCAACATCCAGCTTGAAGAAGAGAAATGTATTGCTTGGACTTTCCTGTTTTGAACTATGGCTTTGGACAATCCGCTATGGGGCTTTTGCAGTTTATCTATGTTTATTTATGCTTCTTTAAATAATGTACTCAAGACAGATTATGAAAGTGTTATGTTATGGAAAGGATGTTGTTGTAACACGTATTTGACTTTATGAAATAAAGTTTGTTGTTCTTCCGCTGTTTACAAATATGTGTTCTTATATCTGTCTTGTATATCTGTGACTTGTACTTATAAACCTCCACTGAAATTAGGGCATTCCCTTTGAGAGTGACCCTAACGGAGGTGGGGTGTTTCACTTGGTATCAGAGCATAGGTTTACCAGATAAGATAAAAAAAATTTGAAAAATTATTTTCAAAAAGGAAATTTAAAGAAGCATTTTTAAAGGAAAAATATTATTTTATTTTAAAAAGGCAAAGTCCACTCCCCAAAGCCATAGGTACTATCTCTTATCCTTCGTTTTGAATCTATCCTTTTTGTTTCAGCATGTCCCAAGAACTTAACTTGCCGGAAGGGGTGCCAATACCTGGTTGGTTTAGACGGTTCTTAGAAGCAAGGGCCACTCAGCCAGGTCCTACCATTCCTCCACCCCCAGCTGAAGGGAATCATCCAGCTGCGACAGCACCTTTTCCTCCACCTCCTCCTTGGGGAAACGCGTTCGCTAAGATATGTAAAGATTTTAAAGCTATGGGAGGAAGGGATTTCCATGGAACTGAGTCCTTCGTAGCAGCTAGGAATTGGCTGAAAGAAACGGAGGACCTATTCATCATCTTTGAGGTAGAAGATAGACAAAAAGTACAGTTGGCAGTGTGGCTATTGAAGGGTGAGGCTTCCTACTGGTGGGAAGTCACTAATGCTGAAAGACCAGTGGAGACATGGGAGGACTTTAGGGCAAGGTTTGAGACCAAATTTCTCTCAGATGCGGAAAGAAGTTTGCAGTTGGAAAAATTCTTATTTCTTAAGCAAGGAGACAAGACTGTCAGAGAGTATGTGAATCAGTTCGATGAGCTGGCTAGGTTTGGACTTGACCTAGTCAACACCCCGCACAAGAAGGCTCTCCGTTTCGTCAAAGGGTTAAATGAGCCATTACACAGTTTGGCCATGACCCATATACCCATGGGGGCCACGTATGAAAGATTGGTGCAAATGGCATTGCTGAATGAGGAGGATAAGGGCAAGAAGGAGACAAAGGCAGAAAGCTCTCAAGGGAAGAAAGAGGGTTTGCAGCCCAAGAAGGCGGACTTTAAGAAAGGCGGGAAAGGCAACAAAGAGAAGAGGAAGTGTAATTTCTGTGGCAAAGTGGGGCACTTAGTAAAGGACTGCCGGAAAAAGAAGGCCAAGGAGAATGGTGGGTGCTTTTCTTGCGGTGAGACAGGCCATAGGGCTAAGGATTGCCCTAAGAAACGAGGACAGGGGCAGGGCGCTGGATCCACCCCAGGGGCACAGGTTCATGTGCTAGAAGCGCCACCATTGCAACAGCGAGGTATAAATACTTCTGTAGAAAGTGTAGTTTATCTTTATGATCACCCCGTTCGCACTTTATTTGATTCTGGCGCATCACACTCCTTTATCTCGTCTGCTTTAGTAGAATCTCTGCACCTAAAAACTAGTATGGTAGAGGACCCCTTAATTGTTTCAAACCCAATTGGGGGCCCAGCTCATTTGTCTATGATCTGTGTGGGATTGAAAATTTCTATTCTAAGTGTCGAATTTCAATGTAGTGCCTTTGTTTTGGGCTTTTCGGGGTATGGTTTGATTTTGGGTATGGATTGGCTATCCAGTAATGGGGCCATCCTTGATTGTGAGAAAAGGGTTGTTAGGCTCCTAACCCAGCTCGGTAATACTTTGGAAATTTCTTGTAATCCCTCGTATGCGGTTATGCTTAGTTATCTTGAATCGCTAGATGCCTCTGTTGAAAATTTGCAATCAGTTAGAGTGGTCCGGGAATATACGGATGTCTTCGAAGAGGTGAAGGGCTTGCCTCCGAAGCGGGAAATAGACTTCCGCATATATCTTGTAGATAATGCAAAGCCCGTTGCGTTGCCCGTTAGACATATGGCTCCACGAGAAAGGAAAGAGCTCAGTAAACAGATTAAAGAGCTCCTAGAAAAGGGGTTCATTAGGAGGAGCATTTCAGAATGGGGCGCTCCGGTGGTGTTCGCTACAAAGGCGGATGGTTCACTCCGTCTATGTGTTGACTATAGGGAGCTCAACAAGCTAACGAAAAAGAATAGGCACCCTCTCCCTAGAATTGACGATTTGTTTGACCAACTTGTAGGAGCGTCTGTTTTCTCCCAACTCGATTTAGCAACCGGTTTTCATCAGCTAAGGGTGGCTGAAGATAGCATCGATAAAACGGCGTTCAGAACCCCAGACGGCTTCTTTGAATGGCTTGTCATGCCTTTCGGCTTGACAAATGCACCTGCTTACTTCGTGGACCTGATGAGTAGGATTCGTAGTGGTCTTCGTAGATGATATCCTTATCTTCTCAAAGAGTGAAGAGGAACATGCTCAACACTTAAGGGCAATCATGGAAACTTTGCGAGTCCATCAACTAAAAACCAAATTCTCCAAATGCCACTTTTGGAGAGAAGAGGTGAGGTTCCTTGGGCACATAGTATCTAAACAAGGGTTAGCGGTGGACCCTGCGAAGGTAGTTGCGGTACAGGATTGGAAGACACCAAGGAATGCAACTGAGGTCCGAAGCTTTCTAGGACTAGCAGGTTTCTATCGAAAATTTATAAGGGATTTTGCGAAAATCTCAGCTCCGCTCACGAAATTGACCAAGAAGAATCTAGTGTTCAATTGGGATTTGGATTGCGAATTTGCTTTCCAACGACTGAAAAGGGCTCTTACAACAGCCCCAGTTTTGACGCTGCCAGATGGGAGCAAGATGTTCACTGTTTATACGGATGCATGTGGGACAGGGCTAGGCGCCGTCTTAATGCAAGAAGGAAGGGTAGTAGCTTATGGCGGGAGGCAGTTGAAGGTGCACGAAAAGAACTACCCAACCCACGATCTCGAGTTAGCCGCCATCGTCTTTGCACTCAAGTCTTGGCGACACTATCTCCTAGGTGAAAAGTTCGAACTTTACACGGACCATAAATCGTTGAAATATCTTTTCTCGCAGAAGGATCTTAACTTGAGGCAACAAAGATGGATGGAGTTTCTTGCCTCGTACGATTTCGAAATCTCCTACACTCCGGGCAAAGGCAACGTAGTGGCAGACGCGTTGAGCCGAAAGAAATTGACCCTAAGCCCATTGTTTGTTGAAAGACAAAGCCTAGAGTTTATAGCCAGCTTCGACTTTAGGCCCTCCTCCGATTTCGTACCAGGCTTGCTAGCATCTCTCGAAGTACGGCCAACTTTAGTGGATTCAGTAGGGACAGCACAACGCGAAGACCCTCAGCTTGTGGAAATAATTGATAGGCTAATTAGGGGTGAGACTTCGAGTCACCTCAACAGATACTCCATCGACGATAAGGGTTTGCTAAGGCGAGACGGAAGACTATGCGTCCCACAGACAAACGATTTAATAAAGAAGGTTCTCGAGGAAGCACATCACTCCAAGATGACGATACACCCAGGCGGGGATAAAATGTACAAAGATATAAAAAGGACTTTCTTTTGGAATGGCATGAAAAAGGACATGGCAGAATTCGTTTCTAAGTGTATGGTATGCCAACAGGTTAAGGCGGAACAGAAAAAGCCTGGCGGACTGCTACATCCTCTGGAGGTCCCGCAGTGGAAGTGGGATAGCATCTCAATGGACTTCATCGATGGGCTGCCTAGGTCTAGGAGAGGCAACACTAGCATTTGGGTAATAGTGGATAGGCTTACTAAAAGCGCCCACTTTTTACCTATCAAAAGTAAAAGAACTGCCTCATCCCTAGCATCACTTTACCTCAAGGAAATCGTTCGACTCCATGGAATACCATCTAGCATTGTTAGTGACCGAGACCCCATCTTCACCAGCGAATTTTGGCGGAGTCTGCAAGAAGCAATAGGAACGCAGTTATGCTTGAGCACAGCCTATCATCCCCAAACCGACGGCCAAACAGAGAGAGTGAACAGAGTTTTGGAAGACCTTTTAAGGCTATGCGTCCTTGACTTCGGAGGGACATGGGAAGACCACCTTCCTTTGGTGGAATTTGCCTACAACAACAGCTATCAAGCAACCATAGGAATGGCGCCCTTCGAAGCTTTATATGGAAGACCGTGCCGATCGCCCACTTGTTGGTGGGAGTCTACTGATAAGCTTATACTTGGACCAGATATGATCCGAGAGACTTCAGAGAAAGTAGACTTAATACGAAGAAGGATGAAGACGGCCCAAGACAGACAAAAGTCCTATGCCGACAAGAGGAGGACCGACCTTGAATTTGAGGTTGGAGACAGAGTTTTTCTCAAGGTATCACCGCTAAGAAACGTTGTCCGTTTTGGAACCACAGGAAAGCTAGCGCCAAGATTCGTAGGGCCATTCCCTATTATCGAGAAGATTGGGAAAATGGCCTATAGATTAGAGCTACCCGAGAAGTTGGCTGGAGTCCACAACGTCTTTCACGTTTCACATCTCCGAAAATGTCTACATGAGTCTGCTGAAGTGGTAGAGCCAAATACCCTCGAAGAGGCCGAAGTGGAGAGCGAAGCAACCATAAGGAGAGTTCCAACCCGCATCATAGGAACGGAAGTGAAGAAGCTACGCAACCGTGAAGTCAAGCTCGTCAAAGTTCAGTGGAGCGACGCCGAGGGAGACGCGACTTGGGAAACTGAAGCTAAAATCCGTACAGCCTACCCTTTTCTGTTCGAGGGTACATCCTTGATCTTTCATTTTCCTTAAGTTGCGCTTTTATCTATCTTTTTAGGTATATTTCCTCGACCTTATCTTTTAGGTAGAAACTCTTTGGATGGAAACATGTAATTGAAACATGTTATGTATGAATGGTTGCAAGTGGTTGCAAGTGATTGCTAGTGGTTGCTCGTGGTTGCATATACACACACAATCTAGGTTTTAGATCGGCTCAGTCACTTCATATTGCATATGCATATATGTTTGTATTCGTATATGGTTGAACTTTAATGTGTTGTCATATGGATGTTGCATTTGTAATGAATGAGTGTGCACTCATGTAGAATCAAGAATAGGAAAATTTGTATACATAATGGATTCATGGCACTTACATAATTCGCATTAAGGAGGTCAACTGAATCAGTAGACCGCCTGATTTTGCATTAGATAAGTTCATATACACACACACTTCGCATATGATCATGAAGCATTAGAAGTCTTTTAAGGACAATGGATGCTCGTGTTTGATGGATGAGTAGATGGATGATTGGATGTTAGGATATACATTCCTCCTAACTTGAAGATTTCGGGGACGAAATCCTTTTAAGTGGGGGAGAATGTAACACCCCGAGAATTCTATAACTGTGAAATTCATGAATTAAAGTATAATCAAATTCAAATCAAAGAACTAAGGGAAACGGGATACGCCATTGCGTTCGTCTCGGAAAAATACGCGAAAGAGAGTCCGAGTTTTCGAAAAACGGAGTCCGTATGAAGAAGATATGGCCTTCGGAAGTTTTGAATTAAATTTAAAATTCAAACAGAATAAAATAATTCGAAAATGGGGCCTAGTGGGCCAGGGCGGATAAAACACCCGCCTAGGCCACCCAGGTCGACTGGGCTGTCGACCTGGGCTACCCATGTCGACAGGGCTGTCGACAGCCCTGTCGACAGGGGTGTCGACCTGGTCGAGCCCAGTCAACCTGGCTGGCCAGGTCTGTGTTTGGTCGAATTTCTATGGTCTTCTTTGTCATTAGGGCTAGGTGGCAAGTTCTAATTGGTCTCTCTATCTAATGAATGGCTATGATCAATCCAAGCAACATCAAGGGTCCTAATCAATTCCTAACCTCTATATAAACAACCCTAGACTAAACCCTAATCTATTCATTCAAATTAAGAACATAGCCGCCATGTTGCTGAGGAACGACTAAGAATAGCCGCCAACTAGAGAGGGAATTAGGAAGAAAGTTCTAAAGCCTAAAGCAATTCAAGTAACCTAAAGCCAATCAATTCAACAAAGGAATCATATCTCTTAATTTGAGAATTCGCCGCAACCATTGTAAGTAGAGTATTACTTTGGTATGAATAAACAACTGTATTGATTTGTATGCTTGAATTGGGATAATAAAGTAATTCATATTTGTGCAAAATTATGTTATTCATTATAAAGAACTACATGCGGTAGTTCTATGCAAGTATACGTTTGGAATATTGCGCAAATTATGTAATCTATGTTGAAGCTACATGTATGTAGTTGATTGAAATTCATGCGAGTTTGGGGCTTTGTTATTATGCCATCATGATGTATATTTTTGTGCATAAATCATTTTGCAAGTAGTTGAAACAAGTTTGGTTGTTATAGTTCATATGAAACTATGTTGGAATTTTGACACCATAATCCATGTATTAAGTCATGCTTTTGCAAAACTTATGAATATGGCTAGGCTATGAATGATATTTGGCATAATTGAAATCTATGATTAAGTCTATCTTGTTTAAAAGAATTATATGATGACATATGTGAGACATGGCTAGGTTAGACTCAAAAATCCCTTTTTGCAAGTTTAAAGCAAACACCATGCTTATGTTTGACATTATGCCATGTTTATGCTAGAAGTATTTATGCCATGCTTATGTTTGACATTATGCCATGTTTATGCTAGAAGTATTTATGCCATGCTTATGTTTGACATTATGCCATGTTTATGCTAGAAGTATTTATGCCATGCTTATGTTTGACATTATGCCTAAATAAAAAAATATAGGTTCATGTGTCAATAATGATATCTCAATTATAAGTTCACATGCTTTGATTCATGTCACCTATGTTTTATGACCAAAGTATATGTCACTACTATGCAAGTACACCAGCTTCTATTTTGTATTCCCATCGTCATATTGCAAGTTCATACGCTCACCTTCCCCTCTTTGTGTATGTAATCACGCTTTAAGCCTCCCCTTTCGCATGGCTAAATTGGGCTTTAAAAGGCTAAGCCCAATATATATGAACGGACGTGTAAAACGGGGGAAAATAACGTTGGGTTAAAATTAATTAATGAATGAAAATATAAAAATAGAAGGGCCCAAATTCAAGTATGGGTTGGGCCCATGATTGGTGTAACCTTTACACCATTAACTTAATAATGGGCCGCAAATATTTACATATAAGAAATAAAGAAGAATGACAAGATATGTAAATGTAGAACATACGATGTGTTTAACCCGAGGTTGGATTGAGTTGTGATGTAAACCTGCCCGGAACCGCCCGGCTGTCCAGTAGTCACAACAATACCTATCCAATGTGGGAGGTTAAACATGGAGCCCAGCAAGGACCCGAGGTTAGACTGAGTTGTGGCGTAAGACTGCCCGGAACCAACCGGCAACAGGCAGCCACAACAATACCTGTCTAATGTGAGAGGTCAGGGCCTTAATAAGACAATTAAGGCTGAGTCAGGATTGTTAGGATTAAGTGAACTAAAGACTTAATCAAAAATGGAACATGCTAAACTAAACGGACTGGTGGGGGTTAGGTAGGAAACACTTAACCAACTTAGCATGTTGGCTAGAGATAGAAAACCTAGTAACGGGGGACCCTTTTCAGCAGTAACCCTAGAAGGTGTATCAGGATACCCTGAAACTAGGCAGGGTGGGGCACGATTACTGGGCTGATTGTAAGAGGTCAAAGCGACGGCGGTGGTGTAGCAGTGTAGGTTCTAACGGAGTGCAGGCGTGCACACACTCCGGCGCAGAAAAATAAGGCACTGGACACCAGTAGCATACCTGTGCACTCTAAGGTTGTGTCGGGTTGCCACTATGGGACTTGATACACCCCATGGTGGGACCAGCATAGGTAACTACAGACATTGGGGGCCGTAAGATACATGTAACTATGCGAGTAGGAGCCGATCATCATTGAATGGATCACATCACCCTGATTATGGGGTGCCAGTTGGAAACTAGTTTATATGGGTTCAGAGATCAACATGGGGTACGATAGTATATTCGACCCTAGACAATTTAACCAAGTTTATAGTGCTTGCCCACTTCTTGTTTATACTTATCATACCCAGTTCTTTATTCATAGACAAAATAGTACTAGACTTACTCAGGCTTTATGTCTGACTCTACTTTTCTTTCGTCTTCTTTCTTCCGTTCCCCCCCCCAGGTCCTCAGGGAGGGAACACAGCAGCTTGATCAGCCTCAACATCCAGCTTGAAGAAGAGAAATGTATTGCTTGGACTTTCCTGTTTTGAACTATGGCTTTGGACAATCCGCTATGGGGCTTTTGCAGTTTATCTATGTTTATTTATGCTTCTTTAAATAATGTACTCAAGACAGATTATGAAAGTGTTATGTTATGGAAAGGATGTTGTTGTAACACGTATTTGACTTTATGAAATAAAGTTTGTTGTTCTTCCGCTGTTTACAAATATGTGTTCTTATATCTGTCTTGTATATCTGTGACTTGTACTTATAAACCTCCACTGAAATTAGGGCATTCCCTTTGAGAGTGACCCTAACGGAGGTGGGGTGTTTCAGAATGACTACCACCGAAGTCCCTTCAGGGTAGCTACTCCTATCGAGGACCTTGGTAGCAATACATCCGTTCGATGTGAAGACCGCCGGTCTTCAACACCGTCTTCGTCTCTTCATCGACGTATAATTATTTGAAATGAGTAGAACTCGGACTTTTCAAATAATTATCGAATAATTATCATTTAAATCATCTCATATCGTTAATATTAATCTTTAACGATTTAACGCTATTTTTATTTATATATATATGAAAATATAGTTCAAATTAATTAAACGACGCTTCGGGTCAGAGGGTGGCCCTGGCGCTGTTTTTCAATAAATTTGATTTACACATATCTTGAAATCAAACCGTTGGATTTTGAAAAAATTTGTCTCATTGGAAAGATCTTCCCAAAGCGGTCCTAACAGCTCCAGTTTTGGGAAAATCCGACAGTCGGATCTCTCGGTATAATCGTTTTAAGTTACGATTGCTGAAACGCGAACTACCACGCTCGATTCGTTATAATTTTATTTATATTTATAAATATAAATTTTCAAGCGCTTTCACCCACATGCATATCACACCAATAAAGGAAATGAATAATGCCAATCACAACTTAAGTTTATCTCATCTATTAAAATGTGTTTTATTTCATGCACCAATTTTTATAGTAATTGACTATAAATTTATATTTTAGTTTGTTCATAAATTCTAACGTTTAAATCTTGATTTCAACCTGCTTATTCCTACTAGGTACAAATTCCTTCACAACGAATAAAACGAATATTTTTGTCCATTTTATTTCAAGGTGTGAATTTGTTGATTTCCTCCCGATGAACAAAAATGAATATTTTTGTTCAATTCATTTGTATGAGCAAAATGAGAATTTCTTTCTTACGCTTTTAATGTCACATCAAAAATATGGTTTTTATTTTTATAAGTAAACATATTTTTAGACTAAATATGATTCTTTTACTATTCTTTAAAATTTACATAGAAATGTAAATTTTTACTCTCATTTTATGTTTGCACTAGGGAATGCAAATAAAATGTAATTTTTTTTATTTTATTTTCATGATTTATTTGTGTTTAAAGAACGCAAATAAAAATGTAGCTTTAAATTTCTAAATCTTATTTACATCTAGGAATGTAAATAAGAGAGCGTCTTTTATTTTCTGTTTATTTACACCAAGGAATGTAAATAAACACATAAAAATATACTCTTTTTCTTTTTCTAATTTATCCCCATTTAAATTTTTCCACAAAATGTAACTTTAATTTCAACTTTGTTTGCATCTAAAATTGCAAACAAAAACATATCATTTTCATTTCTAATTTTGTTTGCAACTAAAATCGCAAACAAAAACATATCCTTATTCTTATTTTTGTTTGCATTATAGAATGTAAACATAAATTAAAATCGTCTCTTCCCTCTTACATGTAGCGTTTGCATTTGAATGCAAACACGAAAATATAAATTTTTATTTTTATGTAGCGTTGGCATTTGTATGCAAACACAAAAATGTAAATCATATTTTAAAGTAGCGTTTGCATTTGTATGCAAACACAAAAATGTAAATCATATTTTAAAGTAGCGTTTGCATTTGTATGCAAACATAAAAATTTAAGTCATATTTTAAAGTAGCGTTTGCATTTGTATGCAAACACAAAAATGTAAATTATATTTTAAAGTAGCGTTTGCATTTGTATGCAAACACAAAAATGTAAATCATATTTTAAAGTAGCGTTTGCATTTGTATGCAAATACAAAAATGTAAATTATATTTTAAAGTAGCGTTTGCATTTGTATGCAAACACAAAAATGTAAATTATACTTTAAAGTAGCGTTTGCATTTGTATGCAAACACAAAAATGTAAATCATATTTTATTGTAGCGTTTGCATTTGTATGCAAACACAAAAATGTAAATTTTATTTTTCCTTTATTCTCTAGCATTACGGAGTGTAATAAAATGAGATTTTATTTTTCTACATTTTGTTTGCATTAAAGAATGCAACAAAAATGAAAATTTATTCTTCATGTAAAATTTGTGTTTGCAAGCACATATAAAAAAAATCTTTTAAATTTCTATTGAATATTTTTGTTTGCCGCACAAATGAAAATGTTACTCAATGTACGGCGTATATATTTGTGTTAGAGACACAGATAAAATATAATTCAGTATACGATGTAGTCATTTGTGTTTAAAGACACAAATAAAATGTATTTCAATGGCGGGGCATGTATTTGTGGTTTAAAGGCACAAATAAATATATTTTCAATGACGGTGTATGTATTTGTGTTTAAAGACACAAATAAAATGTATTTTAATGACGGTGTATGTACTTGTGTTTAAACACACAAATAAAATGTATTTTAATGACGGTGTATATATTTGTGTTTTTGACCACAACTAAATACGTAATCTAATGTTCTATATAATATTTGTGTTTAGAAACACAAATAAAAATGATATTTTATTTTCTATGAAAATATTTACGTTAAAATATAAATAAAAAGAACTTTTCATTTATATGAGATTATTTGTGTTAAAACACAAATATAAATAGACATTTCTTTTGCATGTTACTATGTGTGTTGAAACACAAAATAAAATAAACTTTTTCTGTGTAGCATCAAATCAATTTAAATAAAAAGGAATTTTTTTATTTCTATTGTGAATCAAATCCATCTAAATAAAAAAAAATTGTTTTCTTTGTCAAATCAAATCCATTCAAATAAATGGAAATTTTGTTTTCCATATTGAATCAAATCTATTCAAGTAAAAGGAAACTTTATTTCCCCTTTTCTTTTTCTTTTGTTGTATGTAGATCTATAATTTTTCCTTCATTATATAAACGAGTGTTGAATTGATTAAATAACTCAATTCAATAAAATCAAATATTGGATTAACATGTTCAAATACACACATCAATAAACATGATAATTCATAACATCCAACAGACAATCATCATAACACATCCATACAAAATCAGATCTGAAACGAATACTATAGATAAAATTAAATTAATTAACTAATTAATTTAATATAAAAGATATCTCATAGTCGTTGAGAAATTTTCCCAAAATTCAAGTTGTTCTGAATTGCTTCGTTTCAGTCCAGAAGCGTAGATCTGCTCAATACGATCACAACGTCGTTTAAAACATCGAATTCCGAGTTGAAACGAATTAATCATGATCAAAACAAGTTATAAAATAAATTAGATTAATTAGTGAAGTCCTTAAGGAATTAACCTCTCTTCCTCCTTCAGATATTTGGCCGTGACTTTCAAAATTTGTTCAAAACTTTGACTTCAGTTTTCAGGAGGTACGAAGGTCGGTTTGAGGCGCAGTTTGTTGGAGGTGGTCGGGCTTGGAGGGGGCCTCGTGCGCCTAGCACGGTGGAGGGTGCGGCGGCACCAGGTGGGGTCGGCGGCGGCTGAAACGCGCGGGCTTCGGGGGCTCGGTTCTCTGAAATCGGGGCACGAGAGGAGGTGAATCTTATCTAGAAATGAAGAGGAAGGAGAATCCTAGAGAAAATTCCAAAGGAGCATAGGTAATTGTTTGTGTGGAGAGATAATTTTGAGGAGGAAGGATTGAAGAGGGGGGCGGCTGAAATGGGATTGGGGAAGATGAAGACGTCGACTACAGGGATTTAAATAATATTATAATTAGGGTTATGTTTAATTATTTAATTAATCCAATAAAAGTCCATTTACCCACTTGCTCGGATTTCAGCCCAACGACTGTGTTTCCTAGCTAATACCCCCTAGTCCAGATCCATCTAGCTATGTCCCGCAAGCCCAAGAGGTCATCTCAGCCCTCGTTTTTCGAATTTAAAATTAATTCTTTTATTATTTAATTCTGACATAATCAAAAATCCACCGGAGCCACATACAGACTCCGAAAAATCCAAAAAATATATTTTTGGCTATGTTTTGACGATATGAATCCAACAAAATTAATTTCGTTGAATTCTGAGACTGTTTGAAAAATGGCTATTTTCCAGTCATTCAATTTTGACTATATTTGACCAAACACAGTTTCTTTTGCCACGCTCACATATTAAATCGGAAAATTTTAAAAATTGAAACCTAGCAATAATTTGACATTCCGGTTCCAACAAAAGTAGTTTCATCAAAAACAGAGGTCGTTTGAAAATTGACTATTTTCACTGCCTCTAATATTATTTAAAATTAAAAATTTTAAATTCAAGCTCATTTTCTAACCAATTTATTTAAAATAAAATTTTTAAATTGGTTCGGATTTTCCGGGTTGTTACAGTCTCCCCCACTTAAAAGGTTTTCGTCCTCGAAAAGGAAATAAAAGTAAAGTAGGAAACAAAACGGAAAATGTAAGGTATTATAAATGTACCTCAATATAAAGTTACTCGGAGATGTCCACTCTACACTTGGGATAGGCTTGCTTGAAGCTATCTTCGGTCTCCCAAGTGCAGTCTCTAGGATCCCTGCTCCATTGGACTTTGCGAGGTTGATCTTCATGTTCCTCAAAACCCTGATTTCCTTACCCACAATTTTTACTGGCTCTCTCTTTACGGCTAAGCTCGGAGTAATTTCCAAATCTCGTTGTGCTTCTTCCTCCACAACTAAATCTGGATCATGAACATGCTTCCTGAGTTACGACACGTGAAATACATCGTGCACCCCTGGCAGCCAGTTGGGCAACTGTACTCGATAAGCTAGAGTCCCAATCTTTTCAAGAACAGGAAATGGACCAATGAACCTCCGTGCCAACTTTCCAGTCTTCCCAAAGCGAATTATGCCCCTTAATGGAGAAACCTTCAAGTATACAAGATCACCGACAGAGAACTCCAATCTCTTCTTCGAGTGTCAGCATAACTCTTCTGTCGGCTTTGAGCAGCCAGCAAAAACTTCTTAATAAAGTCAACTTTGTTTGAGGCTTCATGAATCATGTCAGGACCCAGTACTAATCTATTGCCGGACTCTACCCAACATGCGGGAGATCTGCACGGCCTGCCATATAAAGCTTCAAATGGCGACATCTGCAGGCTTGCTTGATAGTTGTTGTTATAAGAGAATTCCACTAAGTGCAGATGATCCTCCCATGACCCGCCAAAGTCAAGGATGCATGCACGCAACAAATCCTCTAAGATGCGGTTTACCCTATCAGTCTGGCCATCTGTCTGAGGGTGATAAGCTGTACTCATATTCAATTTGGTTCCTAGCTCTTGTTGGAAAGCTTCCCAGAACTTGCTAACAAATATTGGATCATGGTCATTGACAATGCTGCTGGGAACTCCATGAAGTCTGACAATCTCTTTTAAATAAAGTTGTGCCAAACTTTGAGCCGTTCTATTGGATTTGACGGGGATGAAATGAGCAGCTTTCGTCAAGCGATCTACAATCACCCATATGCTATCATTCCCTCTCCTAGTCCGAGGCAAACCATCGATGAAGTCCATAGAAACTTCGTCCCACTTCCAATTAGGAACTCCTAATGGCTGCAATAGACCTGCTAACTTTTGCTGATCACTTTTGACCAGCTGACAGGTGGGGCACTTGGCAACATATATGGAGATGTCCCTCTTCATTGCTCTCTCCACCAAAAGATACGCTTAAGATCGTGGTACATCTTGCTTACTCCAGGATGAATACTGAGCTTAGATTTGTGACATTCGTCCATAACTTCCCTTCTTAGTTCAGGAATGTTTGGGACGCAAATTCGGCCTCGTAGCCTCAAAACTCCTTTGTCATCAATTTGGAAGCTCGTGGTTTTGCCTTCTCGAATTCTTTTGCTAATCTTTTGGATAAACTCATCATCCTTTTGAAGGACAGAGATCTTGTCGATCAAAGAAGGAGTAATAATGAGATGTGCCAGGATAAGATTGGTGCTAGCCATGTTCTTTCTGCTGAGAGCATCTGCCACTACATTTTCTTTTCCCAGAGTATATAGGATATCCAGGTTGTAGGGTGCAAGAAATTCAATCCAACGTTGTTGCCTCACGTTCAAAACTTTTTGGGTAAATAGATGCTTCAAAGATTGGTGGTCCGTATATAGCTCGAACTTTCCCCCAAGAGATAATGCCTCCATATCTTTAGAGCGAATACAATGGCCATTAGCTCAAGATCATGAGTGGCATAGTTCCTTTCATGTGGTTTCAATTGCTTGCTAGCGTATGCTACCACTCTACCCCTTTGCATAAGCACCGCACCAATACCTTAAATAGACAGAAAGGTAACATGTTAAAATGAGATTTGACATCAAAAGAAAATGTTATCTCATACATGTTTTATTGAGATAAAGAGAATGACCTTCTTTGGAAGCGTCTGTCCAGACCTTCAGATCCTCATTGCCATCTATGATGGTCAACACAGGAGCAGTGATCAATCTCTGTTTCAGCTCTTGGAAAGCTGCCTCGCATTCTGGTGTCCAAACGAACTTGGTGTGCTTCTTTGTAAGCTTAGTCAGTGGACAAGATAATTTCGAAAAATCCTTAACGAATTTTCGATAATAGCCAGCCAGCCCTAAGAAACTTCTGACCTCTGTGGGGGTAGTAAGCTGTTTCGAGTCTTGGATGGCTGAAATTTTTCCTGGATCTACAGAGATGCCTTCCTTTGATACAACGTGGCCAAGGAATTTCACCTCCTCTTGCCAAAATATGCATTTGGAGAATTTAGCTTTCAATAAATTTCTCCGCAGAATCTCCAAGACTTCTTTTAAATGCTTTTCGTGCTCAGCAGTGCTTTTAGAAAAGATAAGGATATCATCAATGAACACTAGCACGAATTTATTTAGAACACCACGAAACACTCTATTCATCAAATCTACAAAGTATGCTGGGGCATTGCATAGACCGAAAGGCATTAGCCATTCGTAAAATAGATCAGGCCCTCTGAAAGCAGTTAAGGGGATACTCTCTTCTGTAATGCGCAGTTGATGGAATCCTATGGCTAGGTCCATCCTAGAGAATACTCGTGCTCCATGGAGACGGTCTAGAAGATCATCAATCTGAGGCAATGGATATTTGTTTTTCATCGTTTGCTTGTTTAGATTGCGGTAGTCTACACACAGACGGAGTGTGCCATCTGACTTTGGGACAAATACCACCGCTGCACCCCATTCTGAAAAGCTAGGTCTAATCAGACCCTTGGCTGAAAGCTACTTAGTTTGATTGCTCATCTCTTCTCTTTCTTTTGGCGACATTCGCCTAATAGGATGCACCACAGGCCTTGCATTAGGAACCAAGTCAATTCTGAAATCGATTTCTCTGCGGGGAGGTACGCTGTTTACTTCTTCAAATACATCAGCATAGTCTTTGATGATGGGGATAGTTTCAATAGAAGGAGGGGTGACTTCTGAAGAAGACCAGAATTCTTTCCTATCGGTGGCTGAGCCATGGCATGGTATAGTCATTATATTCCCAAATTTCGTCTTAATTTTAACTACCCTTTCAACACACAACAACTCAGCCCCATACTTCGTTAGCTAATCTAGCCCAAGTATGACATCATATCCCGAAAAGTTCATGATGATTAAATTGAAAGGAAATAGGAAGTGAGAGTAAGAAATGGGCACTCTGCAGTACTGATCAAGAAAAAGTGAACCTCCTATCGGGCTATGGGCTTTAATCGGTTCCTTAAGTTTTCTTGGTTTCAGTTTAAGCTTTTTAATAGTATCACTTGATATGAAACTTCTAGACGCACCAGTATCAAACAAGACAGTAATGGGAATATTCTTAATGTTAAGAGTACCGCCTAAAACATCAGGCTTACCTGCTCCTTCAGAAGAAGCCGGTGCAGCCGTATCTTCGTAGACGTGAGCTACCTCAGATTTCTTGAGCAGAGGGCAATTCTTGATAAGGTGTCCAGGCTTATGGAAGTTGTAGCACTCTTTTGGACCACTAGGATTCTGTCCACTGCTTTGGCTTGGCCCAGACTCGTTCCTTTTTGGCTTCTTCGGGGCCCTGCACTCGTAGTCGAAATGTCCCATCTTCTGGCAGTTGAAGCATCTGACTTTAGACTTGTCTCTCTTCTTGTTTCCCTGAGGTTTTGTAGTCGAAGAACTGCCTTCCCCTGGTTTCTTGTCCGCCTCCTTCTTCTTATTAGCTTGATTCTTGGCCTTTTCTAGCTGAGCACCCTTCTGATCAATTTCTTCGTATCTGCATGCCATCTCTATCGCCTTGGCAAATGGGCTCTCAATGTGGGCTGTCACTCTGTTATGGTATCGCCTTGCAAGCCCATTTATGAACCTCTTATTTTTCTGTAAGGCGTTTCACACTAGCTCAGGGACATACCTAGATAGCTTCTCAAATTTCTTCACATATTAAGCAATGGTCATGGTGCCTTGCTACAGGTTAGCAAATTCATCGTGTAGACATTCTACTTCATGAGGCGGAATAAACTTTTCATTAAAAAGCTCTTTAAATCTCATCCAAGTTATCTCTACAACGTCTCTCCCTATCATGGCTGTTTCCCACCAAGTTTGAGCCTGTCCTTGCATGAACCATACTACCATAAAACGCTTCCTGTGATCCTCAAGCTCCAAACCTCCCAAGATCTTTTCCATCGTCTTAAGCCATTCTTGCGCTTCTACCACCGTCTCTCTACCAGTGAAATGCACTCCTCCAAGATTCTTGATTTTCTTCGCCACTTTATCCAGGTCAAAAGCAACTGGGGGTGGTGGTGGTGGTGGCTCCTCCACCTCAGAATTGGGTTGGTCTTGCTCAGTTGGGGGTGTATCTCTCCCTCTACCCCTACCAGCTACTCCGCCACGACCTCTTTCTCTTGTCCTAGCTCTCGTACTCATCTTTCAATCAATCTGTACCATCATGGAAAGAGTCAGACCAAAGGAAATGATAAATTCGAAGAGAAGGTTAAAGGTAGAGACATGTCCAGGTGATAATGAAGTAATGACTGATAAATATGTGCTATTCTGTTTAAGCTCATTCTAGGATATTGTTAATCCTATCTCTAATGAACCTCTCGTCTTAGAACACTACTGATTCTATTTAGACGAATTGTTCTAAAAATGTTATATTCCAAAGCTAAGGTTAACCAAAGCTCTGATACCAAATGTGACAACCCCAAACTCCCATGTAACGAAAGTAAGGAAAATCGTATGGAATATAACATAACTAGAACAATAACAGATCTCAGAGTATAGCAGAACATATAAATCATTGCAGCGGAAAGAAATGTCATCACAAACATCATCACTGAAACATCAGAGTATGCAGCACAGAATTACACTTAACAAAATAGATGCCTCAAGGGAAAGAAATAGAGTCTCAATCTCTCAAATTACATCAAATCTAAATACTGTCTCAAAGTCTTAAGAAGAAAATAAAAGATAAAAAGAAGGTTTCTTTAGTATTTCCATCAACAAGCTTCCATCCAATGAATGTCCAAGCCTAACGTGTCACTTGGCTGCCCGTGTAGAAGAGGGCACCCGAGTTTGCAAAAGGTGAAACAAACTACTAGTCAGTCATGGGACTGGCATGAGATATACTAATTAACTAACAGGTTCGACAATCACGAGGACCACGCCGCTATCGCGGAACGGGATTACTCCATGGGATTATTAGTGCAATAAATAAAGTATAACGTTAAATAACGCAATGCTTTTTAGAAAAATGAAACCATTATAAGACCTAAGTCCCATCACACAATGCAACACAAACCGGAGGATAGGGTTTTACCTTATAATGGTCAAAAGATGATAAATACGCAGAATACGATATTATTATTAGTGTGTATATGTTTAAAGAAAATATTTCAATTATAATATTGATCCTAGACGGCATAACTACCATCTACTATGTCGCCATACTAGTTATACAATCAAAACCGCATGGTACGTATTGGTAATTGGGTTTCCATCATAAGTCAAGGCTAGGGAGGAGCTCCTGACCGATTCGAGACACTCTAGCAATGCCTCAGGATTCGGACGCTGGCGAACCCTTGGATACAACAGGGCCGGTCCACAAATACTTTAGTGGATTAGTTATGCCTGAACACACGTTCCCCGATCCTATTGGACCTACAAATCGGCCGAGGGCGACCGATAAGAATAAACCGAGGCCTCGCAAAAACATTCCAACAACCACATAAGCAAATGTCGGGCCGTGTTAAAGCCCAACACCACTCCTAGCTAGAAAGAAACGTGTGCACTCCCTGTATTCCCATCTCTCGTTTTAGACTCACCCGGTTTGTGAGGCTCGCGAAGTCATGATATACACAAAGCTATGCCTAAATAGACTATGCTTTGATCATCAACCACAAGGCCTGCTTTTCAACAAAGCCTTGATCATTTGCATCTTAGCGTGTCCCATTGACAATCCATGCCATGAAATTAAAATCTATCAATACACAACCTCTAAGGGTGTTGAGCGAGAGAATAAATTCCCTTGCCACCAACGGTTGTACACCAACAGAAATCAATTCACATGGTATAAAATTCAACGTCAGACATGCATCCATCTACAAGTCCGTTCTGGGCCTAAACGGAACCGGAGATACCTAAGAGGCTCTCGTATATCCGAACAATCAGCACATACATTCGGACGACTACCACCGAAGTCCCTTCAGGGTAGCTACTCCTATCGAGGACCTTGGTAGCAATACATCCGTTCGATGTGAAGACCGCCGGTCTTCAACACCGTCTTCGTCTCTTCATCGACGTATAATTATTTGAAATGAGTAGAAGTCGGACTTTTCTTTTATATGAGAATATTTGTGTTAAAACACAAATATAAATAGACATTTCTTTTGCATGTTACTATGTGTGTTGAAACACAAAATAAAATAAACTTTTCTGTATAGCATCAAATAAATTTAAATAAAAAGGAATTTTTTTAATTCTATAGTGAATCAAATCCATCTAAATAAAAAGAATTTTTTTTCTTTGTCAAATCAAATCCATTCAAATAAATGGAAATTTTGTTTTCCATATTGAATCAAATCTATTCAAGTAAAAGGAAACTTTATTTCCTCTTTTCTTTTTCGTTTGTTGTATGTAGATCTATAATTTTTCCTTCATTAGATAAACGAGTGTTGAATTGATTAAATAACTTAATTCAATAAAATCAAATATAGGATTAACATGTTCAAATACACACATCAATAAACATGATAATTCATAACATCCAACAAACAATCATCATAACACATCGATACAAAATCAGATCTGAAATGAATACTATAGATAAAATTAAATTAATTAACTAATTAACTTAATATAAAAGATATCTCACAGTCGTTGAGAAATTTGCCCAAAATTCAAGTTGTTCTGAATTGCTTCGTTTCAGTCCAAAAAACGTAGATCTGCTCAATACGATCACAACATCACTGAAATCATCGAATTCCGAGAATTATGATCAAAACAAGTTATAAAATAAATTAGATTAATTAATTAGTGAAGTCCTTAAGGAATTAACCTCTCTTCCTCCTTCAGATATTTGGCCGTGACTTTCAAAATTTGTTCAAAACTTTGACTTCAGTTTTCAGGAGGTAGGAAGGTCGGTTTGAGGCGTGGTTTGTTGGAGGTGGTCGGGCTTGGAGGGGGCCACGTGCGCCTAGCACGGTGGAGGGTGCAGCGGCACTAGGTGGGGTCGGCGGCGGCTGAAACGCGCGGGCTTCGGGGGCTCGGTTCTCTGAAACTGGGGCACGAGAGGAGGTGAATCTTGTCTAGAAATGAAGAGGAAGGAGAATCCTAGAGAAAATTCCAAAGGACATAGGGTAATTGTTTATGTGGAGAGAGAATTTTGAGGAGGAAAGATTGAAGAGGGGGCGACTGAAATGGGATTGGGGAAGATGAAGACGTCGGCTACAGGGATTTAAATAATATCATAATTAGGGTTATGTTTAATTATTTAATTAATCCAATAAAAGTCCATTTACCCACTTGCTCGGATTTCAGCCCAACAACTTTGTTCCCTAGCTAATACCCCCTAGTCCGGATCCATCTAGCTATGTGCCGCATGCCCAAGAGGTCATCTCAGCCCTAGTTTTTCGAATTTAAAATTAATTCTTTTATTATTTAATTCTGACATAATCAAAAATCCACCGGAGCCACATACGGACTCCGAAAAATACAAAAAATATATTTTTGGCTATGTTTTGACGATACGAATCCAACAAAATTAATTTCGTTGAATTCTGAGACTATTTGAAAAATGGCTATTTTCCAGTCGTTCAATTTTGACTGTATTTGACCAAACACAGTTTCTTTTGCCATGCTCACATACTAAATCGGAAAATTCTAAAAATTGAAACCTAGCAATAATTTGACATTCCGGTTCCAACAAAAGTGATTTCATCGAAAACAGAGGTCGTTTGAAAGTTGACTATTTTCATTGCCTCTAATATTATTTAAAATTAAATTTTTTAAATTCAAGCTCATCTTCTAACCAATTTATCTAAAATAAAATTTCTAAATTGGTTCAGATTTTCCGGGTTGTTACAATTGTACTCCTTTATATTGTATTTATTGATTTTCTGTCGAATGTATGAATGTTTGGTGGCGGAGAATTTATTCTCTTGCTTAACACCCTTTCATATATTTCGGCAAGGGATTGGTAGTGTGATATGGAGTGACAGTGTGGCATACTAAGATGCAATGATCAAGGTTTCTTATTGAAAAGCAGGCCTTGTGCTTATAACGTTACTTCGCGAGCCTCACAACCCGGTTGAGTCTAAAACGGGAGAAGGGAATGCAGGTAGAGCAACACGTTTCTTTCTAGCTAGAAGTGGTGTCGGTGGTTAAACTGGCTTATATTTACTTCTGTGGATGATGGAATGTGGCACGCCTCGGATGATAGGTCCTATAGGATCGAGAAATGTGTGTTTAGGAATAACTAATCCACGAAGCTGTATGTGTGGACCGGCCCTGCAGCTATCCAGGGATTCACTGCGGGGGATCCTGAGACATTAGCTAGAGTGTCTCGAATCGGTAAGGAGCTCCTCCCTAGCCTTGACTCATGATGGAAACCCAATTTCCAATACGACCTCATCAGTTTTGATTGTATTACTAGTATGGAGGCATAGTATATGGTAGCTATGCTTCTTAGGATTGGTACATTTACTTTGAAATGTTTTTGAAACATAAATACACTAATAATAATACCAAATTCGTTTTTATCATATCAAGCATTTTTGACCATTATAAGGTAAAACTCTATCCTCCGGTTTGCGTTGCATTGTGTGATGGGACTTGAGTCTTATGATGGTTTCATTTTTCTAAAAAGCATTACATTGTTTTAACAATTTACTTTGGTTTATGCACCGGCAATCCATTGGAGTAAACCCGTTCCGCGTTAGCGGCGTGGTCCTTGGATTTGCCTTATTACTATTAGTTAAATTAGTTTAGAATTCTCACACCAGTCCCATGACCGACCCGTTGTTTGTTTCCACCTCTACAAACTCGGGTGCCCTCTTCTCCACAGGGGCAGTCGAGTAGTTTGTCTACAGGTTCTTATCTCAAGCAGGATTCTGGATTGAAGCCTAAAGCTGTGTCCAGAGCATCGAAGTCTTCCACTGTGCATTGTTTTAAAATATTGTAATTTATCTTCCGCTGTAATTTTATTCGATGTACTCTGATATTCTGTACTCTGATGTAACATTATTATGATGCTTATAAAAGTCTGCTGTTGTTGTTCTGATGTGTTGTAACCCAAAGTAAGCGTATCGGGCGATTTCCCGCAAGGGCGATTTTTGGGTCATTTCATTTTGGTATCAGAGCACTGGTTAGCTCAAATCTTTGGGATACAACTCGTTAGAACTAAACAAAAGACTCATCAGAGATTGGATTGGTAATATCCAATAAGAATACTCATTAGAGATAGGATCAGCAGTATCCTAGGATGAGAAAACTCATTAGAGATGGGGTTAGTAATGCCCTAGAATGAGTTGAGAGTGAAAAGTATATAATTAACGTATTTTGATTATATATATAGTCCGCTATTAGGAAATATGATTTTTGAATATATAAAGGTTATATATTTGAAAGTTAATCAACTAATAAAATCATTGAAATCAACAAAAAAGAGAAATATGAGTTAATTAATTAAACACTTTTAACTTCGTTCCTTTTCGAGGACGAAAAGTTCTTAAGTGGGGGAGACTGTAACAACCCTGAATTTTGGGGTAAATTTAAAAATTTATTTTGACTAATTTTAATGGGTTTTGGTATTTAAAATAATTTATTTTAAATAATAATGATTAAAAATTGATTTAAATCGAGGTTAGGATGAATAATTTAATTTTAATTATAAAAAGAGTTAGAAATAGCGCGGTAGTTTGAAAAGTCAAACTTGAACTTTGACTGACCGTACAGGATGCAAAATTTAACGGATTTTAGTGAAAAAAATATTGTAATCGATTTAAAAAATCTTTCTAACGAATCTGAAAAATTGAAATTTTATAGCGGGAATCAAAAGTTATGCCAAAATTAAAATTTAGAAAGGTCGCTATGAAATTTACAAAGGACAAAAACACTACCTTTTGCATACGAAGGAATTTGGACTCGAAACCACTTCCATTGAGTTCCGAATGATGTTTCTACATTGAAAAACAGTAAACACTTATCTCAAGTTTCAGAAATTATTTGTTTAAAAAGTATTTTCAATATTAAGTATATACGCCTTAAAAATAGCCATTTTTCAAACAACCTCTGTTTTCGATGAAACCACTTTTGTTGGATTCGGAATGTCAAAATATTGCTAAGTTTAATTTTTCATAATTTTTGGAATTAATTTGTGAACGTGGCAAAAGAAAATGTGTTTTGACCATTTCAGTTAAATCGGATCGACCAGAAAATGACCATTTTTCAAACGGGCTCAGAATTGAACGAAATTAATTTTCCTAGGTCCGCAGCGTGAAAACATAGCTAAATATATTTTTTCGGAAATTTTCTCAGTCTGTATGTGGCCGCGGTGAATTTTATTGTACGGCAGAATTAAAATTATAAAGGAATTAAAATTCAAATTAAATATTTCTGGCCACAGACAGCCGTTTGGGCTGATGGGACCTAGCCCATTGGATCCAGAACGGGGGCTATTGGGTAGGGTCACTTTCTGTTGGACTGAATTTGATTCAGTTTGAAACATATGGATTTTATTGTAAAATTACACTATAATAATATAAATAATGGAAAAGAAAATCTAAATCACTATTCACCCATCTAGCATCAGCCGCCACCCCTAAAATACATGGCCGATTTTGCTCCACCATTCTCCACCAAATTCTCCTTCTCCTTCCCGAATTAAGCCTCACTCTTCACACCATATCGAAGAGATTTTCCTCCTCTTCGATTTCATACAACTTGATCAATCTCTGGTGGCCCGAACCCCGAGGACCACGCACCCAAACACGAGCCCAAACCACCGCCGCCGTACCCCCAAGACCCAACCGAGTTCAGCCATTGTGGGCCCCTATGGTGCGCCTTCTGGTGCTCTTCGGCGTGGCGTGTCCTGATCGAGACGAAGTGGAACGAATTGAAATCAAAATCGAACCCTAGCTTGGAACTTGGTGAAAAAGCTCACGGGAAAATTATCTGTAAGTTAAAAGAAAGGGTTAACACCCTAATGACTTCACTAATTGAATTTCTAAATTATTATCAACCTTATTTTTGTCCATAACTAACTCGTACATAAACGAAATTCAACAATTTCAAAGGCGTTGTGATCGTACGACAAAGAACTACAATCATAGACTGAAAGGGGAAAATTCTAAGCAGTTGAAATTTTGGCAATGTGGAAAGAGAGGGTGAGATTTCTCATTTTGAAATTAAAAAAAATATACTTATATTTATATGGATTATTGGTTGTAACGATATGCTGAATCATATGGTTGTGTGATAGGAATGAAATCTTTAACATATTAACATTAAAATGTCATTTCTGTTAGACCATGCTATATTAACATTAAAATATAATTTTTGTTAGATTTCGTGTATTAACAAATAACTGTCACCTTGTTATATTTTGTCATGTTATAAACTAAATAACATTTTTTTTAAGTTAGAAATTTGTTGTGTAAAAATAACACTTTAGTTATGAATGTTACACTAGAATATAAAATAACATTTTTGCTTTAAATGTTATGTTAAGATTTAAAATTATCATTTTTGTTAGGAAATGATAAGATTGAATTAAAAGTATCATTTGGTTATAAAATGATGAATTAGATTAATAACATCGTTACATTAAAATTGATAAATTATAAATGTCATGTTTAAGGTAGAAATTTGTGTACAAATGAAAATTCACATATTTATTTGTCATATAAAGATAGGTATTTGTTTATTAATATGAATGTTCATCTTATTTGTTATGTAAAAATAGAAATTATAAACAAATAAAAGTATCAAATTTATTTGTTATGAGTAAGAATCATTTATATAAATAAACATAGCACTTTTGGTTGTTATGCTGAATTAGAATGGTCAACATAAGATATCATTTTAATTAGATAATGACATGTTATATTAAAATATCATTTTAATGCTAATGTATACATTAGAATTTAGGTGCAAAATGAAATTACCATTTTGATGTAAATACGTACATTAGCATACATAGAGAAATGTTATCATATAAAATAATCTTTTGTATGATATTTAATGATAAGTAAATAAAACATCACTTTTTATTTGTTTTGTCGATGTGTTAGAATTGATTTAACATAAAAAAAAATATATCCTTTTTTATGTTAATATGGAAAGTTAGGAATGTTTACATGTAGAATACTCTTTTATATGATAAATGTTAACATAGAAAATATTATTTATATAATATTAGAATGCATTGAATATGTTAACATAGAAAAAGATTATTTATAGAATGTATAGAAAATATTATTTATATTAGAATGCCTAGAATATGTTAACATAGAAATTATTCTTTTTAGATGTAAATTAAACATAAGAATTATACTTTTTAATGTAATATTAGAAACTTAGAACAAAAATAAACATTTTGTCAAAAGAATAAAATTGGGATAAAATTCACATTTTTGTCTAAATAAAAGAGTTGAAACGTTCATTTATTTGTCATGAATATATATTGAAAACATGATTAGAAAAGCGAAAAACAATAAAAAATTACATTTTTTTTTATTTGTAATATAAAACAGTAGGAAAGAGGAAGACAATAGGAATTACATTTTCATATGTAATAAAGAATGAGACTTACATCGTAAATTAAAAATTTACATTTTGTATGTAAATGAAGGGTAGGAATTTGCATTGTAAGTAAATGTACATTTTTTTATATGTAATTAAAGGGTAAGTTATAATATTTGAAATCAAGTTATTTTGGAAATATGGAATATTCCAAAATTAAGATATTTTGAAATGAGAAACAGTTTAAAATAATATTTTTAGTAGAACAATTATAATGATTAATTAAAATTGTACTTGGACACGAAGTTAGGTCACACTTGTGGTGGAAGTCTGCCCGGACCCGTCCGGCATATCTAGCATCCACAAATGTTGGGCCTAATGTGAGAGTTCCAAGTGCGCAAATACAAATTGGGCCAAGATACGAGGTTAAGCCCAACTTGTGGTGGAAGTCTGCCCGGAACCGACCGGCCTATCCAGCATCCACAAGTTGCAGGCCTAATGTGAGAGGTCTGGCCCATATTAAAATATAAATGGATAAATTAGAAATTGACGTTATTTTCACACCGTCATGTGTTAATAATGAAATGAATATTTTCACTCCCAAGTTTGATATAAAAGAAAGTTACATTTTTAATGTAATAAGATTGGGATTATAAAAGTTTTACATTTTTCTTAATGAAAATAAGAATTAGAAAAGTTACATTTTTCTTAATGTAAAAAAAAGGAAAATAGGAAGTTACATTTTTATATGTAATTGGTGTAATATAGAAACTTACATTTTTCGATGTAAATAAGGATGAAATAGGAATTATATTTTTATATACAAATAAAAGAATTTACATTTTTCAATGTAAATAAAGGAATGATTAGGAATTTACATTTTCCAATGTAAATAGAATATGAAATAAAAGTTACATTTTCGATATAATAATATGCTAAAATATAAGTTTACATTTCTAAATGTAAATAAAATAGGGATAGAAATTTACATTTTTCAATGTAAATAATAGGATTAGAAATTTACATTTCTAAGGAATGGATTTTCATTAGAATAGAAAAATAATGAAACCAAATATACATTTTGCGTAAATTGAAAGATGAAGGATGAAAATATACATTGTTATGTTTAGGATGTGTATATAAATTAAAATAAAAATAGCGATAGATCGTTATAAAATATTAACAACGATATGAAATGGTTTTCAAATTTATATATGCGAGAGTTATTTGGAAAGTCCGAGTTTACTCTCATTCCAAATAATGATACGACGTTCGGAGAATTTAAGACGGCGATTGAAGACCGACGATCTTCACATCGAATGGGTAACTAGTGTTGAGGTCCTGAATTGATTTGCTCCTAGACGGGGTTAAGATGGTAGTTATCCGGACGTAGTGTTGATTTGTACAGATTTGGCTTTCGCTCAGACCCAGAGCATAAGCTTATAAATGGAATGTGTGTCCGACATTGTACTCCTTTATATTGTATTTATTGAATTTCTGTTGAATGTATGATTGTTTGGTGGCGGAGAATTTATTCTCTTGCTTAACACTCTTTCATATATTTCGGCAAGGGATTGGTAGTGTGATATGGAGTGACAGTGTGGCATACTAAGATGCAATGATCAAGGTTTCTTGTTGAAAAGCAGGCCTTGTGGTTATAACGTTACTTTGAGAGCCTCACAACCCGGTTGAGTCTAAAACAGGAGAAGTGAACGCAGGGAGAGCATCACGTTTCTTTCTAGCTAGAAGTGGTGTCGGTGCTTAAACTGGATGATATTTACTTATGTAGATGATGGAATGTGGCGCGCCTCGGATGATAGGGCCTATAGGATCGGGAAACTTGTGTTCAGGAATAACTAATCCACGAAGATGTATGTGTGGACCGGCCCTGCAACTATCCAAGGGTTCACTGCGGGGGATCCTGAGAAATTAGCTAGAGTGTCTCGAATCGGTAAGGAGCTCCTCCCTAGCCTTGACTCATGATGGAAACCCAATTTCCAATACGACCTCATGCGGTTTTGATTGTATTACTAGTATGGAGGCATAGTATATGGTTGCTATGCTTCCTAGGATTGATACATTTACTTTGAAATGTTTTTGAAACATAAATACACTAATAATAATATCAAATTCGTTTTTACTGTATCAAGCATTTTTGACCATTATAAGGTAAAACTCTATCCTCCGGTTTGCGTTGCATTGTGTGATGGGACTTGAGTCTTATGATGGTTTCATTTTTCTAAAAAGCATTGCGTTGTTTTAACGATTTACTTTATTTTATGCACCGGCAATCCATTGGAGTAAACCCGTTCCGCGTTAGCGGCGTGGTCCTTGGATTTGCCTTATTACTATTAGTTAAATTAGTTTAAAATTCTCACACCAGTCCCTTGACTGACCCGTTGTTGGTTTCCACCTCTACAAACTCGGGTGCCATCTTCTCCACATGGGCAGTCAAGTAGTTTGTCTACAGGTTCTTATCTCAAGCAGGATTCTGGATTGAAGCCTAAAGCTGTGTCCAGAGCATCGAAGTCTTCCACTGTGCATTGTATTAAAATATTGTAATTTATCTTCCACTGTAATTTTATTCGATGTACTATGATATTCTGTACTCTGATGTAACATTATTATGATATTTATAAAAGTCTGCTGCTGTTGTTCTGATGTGTTGTAACCCAAAGTAAGCATATCCGGCGATTTCCCGCAAGGGCGATTTTCGGGTCGTTTCGCATACTAGGGACGACCCCGGTTTTAACTACCCTGCCTTTATGCTGCCGAAATTTTGAATAATATTAATGTGTTAGAATTATTTTCATGTGTTGAAACTATATTCGTGTGTCGAATAGAAAACCTTCATGTGTTGAATAGAAATTCATTCGTTGAATAGAAATTCATGTGTTGAATGGTATTCATGTTTTGAAATAAATTGTTTTATAATAAAAATCATATTTTTATCATCTATATGAACTATATAAAATAGTCGTGTTTTGAAATAAATTGTTTTGCAATAAAAATCACATTTTTTACTATATATATACAAACTATAGAAAACATTCATGTGTTGAATAGAAATTCATTCTTTGAATAGAAATTCATGTGTTGAATGGTATTCGTGTTTTAAAAAAATTGTTTCATAATAAAAATCATATTTTTATCATCTATATGAACTATATAAAATAGTCATGTTTTTAAATAAATCGTTTTACAATAAAAATCACATTTTTACTATATACATGAATTGTTAAAAATAGTGAAGTGTCGAAATAAATGCCTGTTGGATAAAAATATCATTTTTATCAAATGTATGAAAAGCGTATAGTTTTGAAATTGAAGAATCGATTATATTTATATATATATAAATATAATTAAAATATATCGAATAACAAAGCCGCAGTTCGTGTTTTGAAACCGTGATTTCAAACGATTAGTGCAGGAGATCCGACCATCGGATTTTCCCGAAACCAAAACTGTTGGGTTCGCTTGGGAAATATCTTTCCAACGACACCAACTTTGTAAAGATCCAGCGGTTAAATTATCTGGAATGTTTAATTCAAATCTAAAGAAAAACAGCGCCAGTATCGATTATATTTATATATTTATATATATAAATATAATTAAATTAAATCGAATAACGACGCTGCAGTTCGTATTTTGAAATCGAAACTTCAAACGATTGTACCGGGAGATCCGACCGTCGGATTTTCCCAAAACTGGAACCGTTGGATTCGTTTTGAAAAGATCTTTCTAATGATATAAATTTTGTGAAGATCTAACGGTTAGATTTTCAGATATGTGTAAATCAAATCTGAAGAAAAACAGCGCCGCGGCCGCGTTATGGCCTGAAGCGTCGTTTGAATAAATAGGCTATTTTTAAATAAATAAAAATAGCGATAAATCATTATAAAATATTATAGACGATATGGAATGAGAAATTTAGAAATTAACTGAAGGTTAGCAGAGTCGAATGGTTTCCTGGTTTTTGATCTGATGTTGGTTTCGGCCTTCGGGGTTAATATTTGGGAAATCGTTCTCTTACTAATTTACGGTTAGTGACTAATTAATTTGAATAAGGCGTATGTGTGTTTGTGTAGCACTTGTTTATTATATACGCGAGTTGCTTAGAAAGACCGGGTTTATCCCATTCTGAATAACTGAATCGACGATAAGAAATCAAAGATGAAGACGGTTGTTGAAGACCGAAAATCTTCACCTCGGTTGGATGATAACCGATGTCCTGATTGGGAGGCATCCCGAAATATGGATAATGAGTGGTGATCGTCCAGATGTACGTGGAGATCGATGGGTATGCGAGGTATATAGTGCCTTCGGTTTCGTTCAGACCCAGAACGGACTTTTAAATGGACTGTGTGTCTGACATTGGAATTCATTCTATGAGATTGATATCCATCAGTTGCATGGTGTGAATTGCCTGTGTGGCATGCTAAGATGCAGTGATCAAGGCTTCTGTTGAAAAGCAAAGTCTTGTGGTTGATGATCAAAGCACCGCCTGCGTGGCGTAGCTTTGTATATAACGTGAATTCGCGAGCCTTAAACCCCGGTATGAACCAGAAACGGGAGAGGACATCAGGGAGGGTCTGCGTTTCTTTCTAGCTAGAGGTGGTGTCAGTGCTTGAACTGGCTAACATTTATATTATTTTCACCTATGTGGTTGTTGCTGTTGCGAGGCGCCTCGGTTATATCGGTCGATCCGGGACTGATGGAGTCATTCGTCGGCTCATTTACGCCCCAAAGGGCGGGGAAACGTAGTGTTCAGGCATAATAATCCACATCGATGGACCGTCCCTGACGATCCAACGGGTTGATGCGTTTTGATCCTGAGGCTCAGGCTAGAGAGTCTCTAATTCGGTAAGGACTATCTTTTGCCTTGGTTCATGATGGAAATCCAATTTCCGAATACGACACCGTGCGGTTTTGATTGTATATACATATGGCGACATGATATATGGTACCCATGTCGTCTATGATTGATAGTTATGATTCGAAATTGTTTTTGAAACATATAAACACTAGTAATAATATCAAATTATTATTTTTATTCGTATCAAGCATATTTTGGCCATTATAAGGTAAAACTCTATCCTCCTGTTTGCGTTGCATTGTGTGATGGGAACTGAGTATTATAATTGCTTCATTTTTATAAAAAGCATTGCGATTTTTAAAAGAATTATTTGTTTTAAAGCACTGACAATCCAATGAAGTAAACCCATTCCGCGAAAGTGGCGTGGTCCTGTGATTAGCCAAACTATATAATGTGTTATGTAGATTTCTCATACCAGTCCCATGACTGACTCGTAGTTTGTTTCACTTGCAAACTCGGGTGCCCCTTTTTCTACACGGGTAGCCTTGTATTAAGGTTTTAGCAGGCTCTTCTGGATAGCTGGAGCTGGAGATGGATTCTATCTTTTATCTCTTTTTATGTTGTTCAACTTCTATTGTACATATTATGTTTGTTTTCCGCTGTAGACATTATGTATAGCTGAACTGTATTTGTACTAAGTATGATCCTGTATACTGTGTAAGTCTGATGATTACATTTATCCAGTATATTCTTTTGTGCATTATTTGGTGTATTTATTTACTTCTGTTCTGCTATTATCTGTTTATGTGTTATATTCCAAAGATTACCCTTAACACCATCGTACGGGGTTTTGGGGTCGTCACAACGTGGTATAGAGCTTTGGTTAAGCTTAGTGCTGGAATATAACATATGAACGATAGAAATAGAACCAATAGTGTTCTAGGACGAGTAACTCATTACAGATAGGATCAATAATATCCTAGTATGAGTAAAGCCGAATGAAATACACCCCGATAGGCACATTTACGTTCAAGTATTTGTCTCTATATTTTGAAATATCTTTTCTATTGACCTGACACTTTGTTTGCTAATTGCAGATGCACTAGAAAATGAGTGGCAGGAACAGAAGAAATAATCGTATCGCTCGACAAGCTAATGAGACAGTTGTGTCCCGCAGCCAGAGTCAGATATAGAAGTTCTATTCAAGAGATTTCGAAATCTGGATGGATCGCCATTCTTAGGCAAAGAGTCCATTATGGAAACACAAGCTTGGATTCGTTCTACAGAGAAAATCTTTGAAGGTTTAAAGTTGAGAGATGACCAGAAAAGATTACTGGCGTCTTGGGCACTCAAAGAAGAAGCTTTGTTCTGGTGGGATTCGGTTATCAAAGATAATCCAGAAGGTGATATCACCTGGGATAGATTTAGAGTGATTTTCCTAGAAAGATTTACTCCTCCTGAAGCAACTTAGCGGTTATGTGATGAATTCTCTTATCTGATACAAGGAGATATGACCATTCCAGAATATCATAAGAGGTTCAATGAACTTTCCCATTTTGCACCGCATCTAATTCAAGATCCAAAGAGGAAGAATCTGAGGTTTATTCATGGCCTGCAAAGAAAATACCAGAATAAAGTAATGGGGCATGTGAAGCTTCCTTTTTCAGAAATGATATACCAGTATGAGGACCTCGACAAGAAAGGTATGTTGCGCCACGAAGAGGAAGTCTGTTCTAGTAATAAAGGGGAGTTTGAAACTGATATTCCTGAGGCCAGTACGATGTCTGAGGTCAGTAAGAAGCCCAGTGCCAAGAGGAAAAGTGCTAAATCTGAGAAGGAACCAGTAACGACAACTGTATGCTCTAACTGCAATAGGCAAGGACATCTCTCGATAAGTTGCTGATCTCTAAAGAAACGAATAAAGAGTGGATCTAAATCCAAGGAGAATTTTTAAGAGAAAAGGGGTTGCAGTAAATGCCATAAGACTCGTCATCTTGCAAAGGATTGCTAGCTCTTAAAGAAGCCTGGAATGGTAAAAGTGAATGAAGTGGCAGAAACTTCAGCACCCTCAGCTAGTCAGGGAAGCTCTGATGTTTTGGAATGCACACTTGCTGTTAAGAACATTCCAGTTAAAGTACTGTTTGATACCGGCGCGTCAAGAAGCTTTATTGCAAAGAATGCAGTTAAGAAGTTGGATTTGAAATTGAGGAAGCTTAAAGAACCCATCACTGTCCATAATCCGGTTGGGGGTTCTCTCGATCTTAGCTGGATTTGTGCAGTGCCTGTCTCTTTTTCCTATTATAAGTTCCCCACCATCTCTATCATCATGAATTTTATAGAGCTTGATCTTGTCTTGGGGTTAGTCTGTTTGACAAAATATGAAGCTGAGGTTAAATGCGCCGACAGAGTCGTTAAGGCGAAGATTAAATTAGGTGATTATATAACCATTCCCTGTGATGGTCAGAATTCTAATAGAAAAGACCTCTGGGCAGCTTTGGATGTTTCTCCTGCTCAAATAGAAAATATCCCTGTAGTCACAGAGAATGTTCTCGACCCCATCAAAGATATTCCTGTCGTGAAGAATTATGCCGATGTGTTCGAAGAAGCTGTCAGCTTACCTCCACAGAGAGAAATTGATTTCAAGATCGCTTTAATTCCGAACGCAAGTCTAGTAGTGCATGCCATTCGGAGAATGACTCTAAAGGAGAAAGAAGAACTAGACAATCAAACTCGACAGCTTGTATGGAAGGGTCTGATCAGGCCTAGTTTCTCTGATTGGGGAGCAGCGGTGGTGTTTGTCCCAAAGTCTGACGGTACTCTGCGACTATGTTTGGATTATCATGATTTGAATAAGCAGACAATAAAGAATAAATATCCATTGCCACGAATCGATGATTTATTGGATCGTCTGAATAGAGCACAAGTATTTTCAAGGATGGACCTAGCTACAGGTTTCCATCAGCTTCGTATTGCCGAAGAGTGTGTTCCTATGACAACATTCAGAGGTCTAGACTTATTCTATGAGTGGTTAGTAATGCCGTTTGGCTTATGTAACGCTCCAGCATTCTTTGTCGATTTGATGAATCGAGTGTTCAGAGGAGTCCTGAATAAGTTTGTTCTAGTTTTTATTGACGATATTTTAATCTTCTCTAAATCAAAGGCCGAACATGAAAAACATTTGGAGCAAGTTCTGGAAATTCTAAGAAGGAATGTGTTGAAAGCCAAACTGTCCAAATGCATATTCTGGCAAGATGAAGTAAAGTTTCTTGGCCACGTCGTATCGAAAGAAGGAATTGCTGTGGATCCAGGTAAAATAACCGCTATTCAAAATTGGAAACAGCCTAGTACTCCCACAAAAGTCCGAAGTTTTCATGGATTGGCTAGTTATTACCGGAAGTTCGTTAAAGATTTTTCAAAGATATCTAGTCACTTAACGAAGCTTACAAAGAAGCACTCAAAATTCAATTGGACTCCAGAATGTGAGGAGGCTTTTGAGGAGCTAAAGTTAAGATTAACAACTGCTTCAGTGTTAACCATTATCAACGGCAATCAGGATTTAAAAGTCTGGACAGATGCCTCTAGAGAATGCCTTGTTGCAGTACTAATGCAAAGAGGTCAAGTGGTTGCTTGTGCTAGTCGTCAACTGAAGCCGCATGAGAAGAACTACGTTACTCATGATCTTGAGTTTTTGGCTATCGTATTTGATTTAAAAATCCGGAGACACTATCTTCTGGGTGAGAAATTCGAACTGTTTACAGATCACCAGTCGTTAAAGTATCTGTTCACCCAGAAAGACTTGAATTTGAGGCAGCAACGTTGGCTAGAGTTCCTTACAGCATACGATTTTGAGATTCTATACACTCCAGGGAAAGCCAACGTCGTGGCCGATGCGTTAAGCCGAAAGAATGTAATGATTGCCAGTTTTATTAACATGACTTCATTGATAGATAAAATATCTGCTCTTCAGAAGGAGGATCACTTCATTCAGAAGATCAGAGAGATAATTCAGAAAGGCGAGCCTCGAGTTTTCAGGTTGATAATGATGGGATTCTAAGGCTAAAAGGTCGAATCTGTGTTCCTAACATTTCTAAGCTCCGAAAGGAAGTGCTGATGAATGCCACAAGTCAAAACTTAGTATCCATCCAGGAGTAAGCAAAATGTATAATGACATCAAACGCACTTTCTGGTGAAGGTCGATGAAGAGAGACATTTCTTTATATGTTAGTCGATGTCCTACTTGCCAACTAGTCAAAAGCGACCAACAGAAACTTGCTGGATTGTTGCAACCGCTAGACGTTCTAGGGTTGAAGTGGGAACATATTTCCATGGACTTCATTGATGGTTTGCCCAGAACCAGGAAAGGAAATGACAGTATTTGGGTGATCGTAGATCGCTTCACGAAGATCGCCCATTTCATACCTGTCAGATCAAACAGAACTGCTCAGAGTCTGGCGCAGATTTATTTCAAGGAAATTGTTAGACTACATGGAGTGCCGATCAGTATAGTTAGTGATAGAGATCCAATATTCACTAGCAAATTCCGGGAGGCATTTCAAGTAGAACTGGGAACGAAGCTGAACTTGAGCACTTCTTATCATCCTCAGACAGATGGTCAAACTGAGAGGGTGAATCATATACTAGAAGATTTATTGCGGGCTTGTGTTCTAGATTTTGGTGGATCATGGGAAGACCATCTGCATTTGGCTGAATTCTCATATAACAACAGCTACCAGGCGAGCCTGACAATGTCACCATTCGAAGCGTTGTATGGTAAACCGTGCCGATCTCCTACTTGTTGGGTCGAACCTGGTAATAGACTTGTGTTGGGGCCAGATATGATCCGAGAAGCTGCCGACAAAGTCGATTTCGTTAAGAAACAATTACTCGCCGCTCAAAGCCGACAGAAGAGCTATGCTGACATGAGAAGAAGAGATATATCATTTTCTGTTGGCGACTATGTATATTTGAAAGTATCGCCGATGAGAGGAGTTATCCGGTTCGGTAAAACTGGGAAGTTGGCGCCCAAATTCATTGGTCTGTTTCCTATTCTTGAACGGATTGGAACTCTCGCTTATAGGGTTCAACTGCCTGATTGGTTGCCTGGAGTGCATGATGTATTTCACGTATCTCAACTTCGAAATCACGTTCATGATCCAGACTTGATCGTGGAAGAAGCAGCACAACATGATATTGAAACCACTCCAGAATTAGCTGTGAGAAGAGAGCCGCTAAAGATTATCGATAAAGAAACCAAAGAACTGAGGAACAAGAAGCTTCACTTAGTCAAAGTTCAATGGAGTGGATATCCACGAGATTGTACTTGGGAAACTGAGGAGAGCATTCAGAAAGCCTATCCTAAGTGTCGAGTGGATATCTCTGATTGACTCCGGTGCAAGGTACATTTACCATATTTTGTAATTTCCATTATGTTCTCTGCTTCGTCGTTATTTTCTTTCATGAATGTAAACTTTTAATTCTATAGTCTGAATGATTTTAAAAGAGTATAGGAATTGATTAGTATATTTTTGAAAAATTAAAAACAATTTGATTGTTTTTTGTGATGTGTGATAGTGGGTTGGATTAGTTAAATTATTAAAACGATAGTTAATTTAATCAATAAGAGAATGAATAGTAGAATTTATTCGATTAAATCACACATTGAACTGATTTAAAAATAGATAGCAATATATACATGTGCATCATATATGTTTGAACAGGTAAATGGATAGTTGTTGAGTAAAGAAATTATTTGCATGCCTGACAAATAGGTAAACCTTAATGAGTTGGATGCAAAATATTATTATATCAACTCCTGTGAATGCCATTGGATGCGGAGTGCTGGTTATTCTGTGTGTAATAAAAAAAACGTCGCCATAGGATAGTAACAATCAATTTTGAGCTACACTACATGGCATACTTCTTGAAGATAAGCATACTTCATCATATACCACATAAGCATTTGGAGCTTGTGTGATGAGGTGGAAGATTTACCACACGAGCAAGAGGCTTGTATGGCGATGACTATATATTACAGGTTGAACTGATGACTGATATGGACCATATACAATTGTAACGTTAAATTGCCAGATTGATAAAAAAACCCACACGGGTCTGGAGTTGACAATAATCACGTCTCTCTAGTTATTAGATACGACACATGGATTATTTATTTCCCACACGGGACGAGGTGACGAGAATTTATTCTCTGAAGCAATTAAAAATACACACTCCCTCAGGCTTTGACAGGGTAACGAGAATTTATTCTCTGGAGTTATTATCTATACACGCTCCCCTGTAAACACCATAATATATCACTATAAATATGTGTATGCTTTATAGGATTTATTGGGTACCTAATACGGCCCAATAAATTTCCAAACCACTCCGCGTACAAAGGAGGTTTTGGCGAATTTTTTCGAAAATTCTGGGTGTCAGCCAAATTTTTGAAGAATTTGAGAATTCTCAGAAACTGAAAAGTTGGAGAATGGAAGCCAGATTGGAAGTAGAGTTGATTAATCAAACCACTTTCGACTTTGTTCCTTTTCGGGGACGAAAAGTTTTAAGTGGGGAGATTGTAACGAGCCGGAAAATCTGAACCAATTTAAATTTTTTAAATTAGTTAATTTGGTGAATTTTAAGTATTTAAAATAAATATTTTAAATAATAACGATGAAAAGTAAGTTTGAATCGACATTTGAAAATGAATATAATTAATTCTAATTATAAACAAGGCCTGAAATGGCGCGGTAGTTTCAAAATTTGAATTCAAACTTTGACTGACTGTACCGGGTGCAAAACAAAACAGATTTGAGTGAAACCAAAAATATTTAAATCTGTTAGTGAATATCTTTCTAATGAATCTGAAAAATCAAAGTTTCATAGCGGGAAGAAAAAGTTATGGCTAAATGAATTTTCAGAAAGGTCGCTATAGAGTTTATATAGCCCGTGAAAATGGCCATTTTGCAAACGACCTTGGAATTCGACGAAACCACTTTTGTTGGATCCAGGATGTTGAATAATTGCTAGGTTTCAAATTTCATAATTTTTGAAGTTAGTATGTGAGCGTGGCAACGGAAAATGTGTTTGGTCGATTTCTATTAAATTGGGTCGACCAGAAAATGGCCATTTTGCAAACAACCTCAGAATTCGACGAAACCACTTTTGTTGGATCCGGGATGTCAAATTATTGCTAGGTTTCAAATTTCATAATTTTTGAAGTTAATATGTGAGCGCGGCAAAGGAAAACGTGTTTTGGTCAATTACAGTTAAATTGGATCGACCAGAAATGGGCCATTTTTCAAACGGTCTCAGAATTCGACGAAACTAGTTTTGTTGGGACCGTATCGTCAAAACATAGCTAGATTTATTTTTCGGGAATTTTTAGAATCAGTATGTGGCCCCGGCAAATTGAAATGTATGTTCAAATCAAATATTGAATGTTTTATATTTTAATTTGAAGAAAAACTTACTGAAACAGTCGAATGGGCCTACGAAACATATCCCATTGTGTTCAAAATGGGAGTATTAAGCTAGGGACGACAGTCGTTGGGCTTGAATTGGGGTTCATGGGTGAAAGAGGGTATTTTCAAAATTTAAAAATTTAAAAATATAAAAAAATTATCTTATTTGTCTACATCAGCCCTTCTCTATCTCCGAAACCCCCGATCGACGACGACTAAAGCTTCCAACCTTCCCGTTCATTTCTGATCAATCCGTGCAACAAAACACCAAGCTCCTTTGGAGTTATTTGTAGAGCTCGAGACGAGCTTCAAATCTATGTGAAGAGCATTGTTTATCATTGAGCGTGGAGGCCGAATCACCTACGAGAAGGCGTCGCCTTTGGACAGCCGCCACGACTAGAATCCGCCACCGAGTGCCACCAAACCCCCGTCGATCTGTGAGCCTCTCGGAGCACTACAAGGTGGCAGAGGCCGATTATCACCAAGCTACGCGGATTGCGAGAAAAGATCAAACCTAGTTTTGAAGAACATCAGAAAGGTATCTGAAAATTATATAAACTATTTAATAGCAGTTTAAAGCGCTACGGTTTTTAATTTCACTGTAAAAATCATATCTTTTTCGTTTGTTGACGAAATTCAGTGAAACAAGAGACAGTGGACTCGTGTGGACGTCTTCTACATTCTAGAAAAGGCCGCATATTTTTCTGAGCCTTCTACTATTTTTGGTGGAGTGGAACCCAATGTGAGATTTCTGAATTATAAACGATATGGAAAACGACGATGTATAAATTATATAGTCGATGTATGAGTTATATAGGCATTGTACACCTCATGTATAAGCGTTGTATAAGTTGTACGGTCGATGTATAAGTTATACATGCATTGTAAAAATTATATATGTGTTGAATGGAAGTGAAAAATACTTATATATATATATACGCCCCTCGTCCACAAACCATGGACGATATTTATTGGTTGTGATTGGTGTGAAAATTGGTTGATAGCGAATGATTAGAATTATTTGTGGTTGAAAAATACCCATTTGTGGTTGAGAATTATTTGGTTGAAACCACATAGGATTAGTTTGTGGAAATGAAAAAAATATACATGCCGCCTGCGTGCGAACTAGATGCATGAAATCCCCATTGTCAAAAGCTGCGAGGCTTTAAGGTAGAGCGAGGAGCCGTACTAGGGACGACCCCGGTTTTAACTACCCTGCCGTTATTCTGCCGAAATTTTGAATAAAATTCATGTGTTAGAATTATTCTCATGTGTTGAAACTATATTCGTGTGTTGAATAGAAAACCTTCATGTGTTGAATAGAAATTCATGTGTTGAATGGTATTCGTGTTTTGAAATAAATTGTTTTATAATAAAAATTGTATTTTTATCATCTATATGAACTATATAAAATAGTCGTGTTTTGAAATAAATTGTTTTGCAATAAAAATCACATTTTTTACACTATATATACAAACTATAGAAAACATTCATGTATTGAATAGAAATTCATTCGTTGAATAGAAATTCATGTGTTGAATGGTATTCGTGTTTTAAAATAAATTGTTTTATAATAAAAATCATATTTTTTTCATCGATATGAACTATATAAAATAGTCGTGTTTTGAAATAAACCGTTTTACAATAAAAATCATTACTATATACATGAATTGTTAAAAATAGTGAAGTGTCGAAATAAATGTATGTTGGATAAAAATATCATTTTTATCAAATGCATGAAAAGCGTATAGTTCTGAAATCGAAGAATCGATTATATTTGTATATATATAAATATAATTAAAATATATCGAATAACGAAGCTGCAGTTCGTGTTTTGAAACCGTGATTTCAAACGATTAGTGCAGGAGATGCGACCATCGGATTTTCCCGAAACCGAAACCGTTGGGTTCGCTTTGGAAATATCTTTCCAACAACACCAACTTTGTAAAGATCCAGCGGTTAAATTATCTGGAATTTTTAATTCAAATCTAAAAAAAACAGCGCCAGAATCGATTATATTTATATATTTATATATATAAATATAATTAAATTAAATCGAATAACGACGCTGCAGTTCGTATTTTGAAATCGAAACTTCAAACGATTGTACCAGTAGATCCGACCGTCGGATTTTCCCAAAACTAGAACCTTTGGATTCATTTTGAAAAGATCTTTCTAATGATATAAATTTTGTGAAGATCCAACGGTTAGATTTTCAGGTATGTGTAAATCAAATCTGAAGAAAAACAGCGCCACGGCCGCGTTATGGCCTGAAGCATCGTTTGAATAAATAGGCTATTTTTAAATAAATAAAAATAGCGATAAATAATTATAAAATATTATAGACGATATGGAATGAGAAATTTAGAAATTAACTGAAGGTTAGCTGAGTCGAATGGTTTCCTGGGTTTTGATCTGATGTTGGTTTCGGCCTTCGGGGTTAATATTTGGGAAATCGTTGTCTTACTAATTTACGGTTAGTGACTAATGAATTTGAATAAGGCGTATGTGTGTTTGTGTAGCACTTGTTTATTATATACGCGAGTTGCTCAGAAAGAATGGGTTTATACCATTCTGACTAACTGAATCGACGATAAGAAATCGAAGATGAAGACGGTGGTTGAAGACCGGAAATATTCACCTCGGTTGGATGATAACTGATATCCTGATTGGGAGGCATCCCGAAATATGGATAATGAGTGGTGATCGTCCAGACGTACGTGGAGATCGATGGGTATGCGAGGTATATAGTGCCTTCGGTTTCGTTCAGACCCAGAATGGACTTGTAAATGGACTGTGTGTCTGACATTGGAATTCATTCTGTGAGATTGATAGCCGTCAGTTGCATGGTGTGAATTGCCTGTGTGGCATGCTAAGATGCAGTAATCAAGGCTTCTGTTGAAAAGCAAAGTCTTGTGGTTGATGATCAAAGCACCGCCTGCGTGGCGTAGCTTTGTGTATAACGTGAATTCGTGAGCCTCACACCCCGGTATGAACCAGAAACTGGAGAGGACATCAGGGAGGGCCTGCGTTTCTTTCTAGCTAGAGGTGGTGTCAGTGCTTGAACTGGCTGACATTTATATTACTTTCACCTATGTGGTTGTTGCTGTTGCGAGGCGCCTCGGTTATATAGGTCGATCCAGGACCGTTGGAGTCATTCGTTGGCTCATTTACTCCCAAAGGGCGGGGAAACGTAGAGTTCATGCATAATAATCCACATCGGTGGACCGGCCCTGATGATCCAAAGGGTTGATGCGTTCTGATCCTGAGGCTCGGGCTAGGGAGTCTAATTCAGTAAGGACTATCTTTTGCCTTGGTTCATGATGGAAATCCAATTTCCGAATACGACACCGTGCGGTTTTGATTGTATATACATATGGCGACATGATATATGGTACCCATGTCGTCTATGATTGATTGTTATGATTCGAAATTGTTTTTGAAACATATAAACACTAGTAATAATATAAAATTATTTTGTTTTATTCGTATCAAGCATATTTTGGCCATTATAAGGTAAAACTCTATCCTCCTGTTTGCGTTGCATTGTGTGATGGGAACTGAGTATTATAATTGCTTCATTTTTATAAAAAGCATTGCGATTTTTAAAAGAATTATTTGTTTTAAAGCACTGACAATCCAATGAAGTAAACCCATTCCGCGAAAATGGCGTGGTCCTGTGATTAGCCAAACTATATAATGTGTTATGTAGATTTCTCATACCAGTCCCATGATTGACTCGTAGTTTGTTTCACTTGCAAACTCGGGTGCCCCTTTTTCTACACGGGCAGCCTTGTATTCAGGTTTTAGCAGGCTCTTCTGGATAGCTGGAGCTGGAGATGGATTCTATCATTTATCTCTTTTTATGCTGTTCAACTTCTATTGTACATATTATGTTTGTTTTCCGCTGTAGACATTATGTATAGCTGAACTGTATTTGTACTAAGTATGATCCTGTATACAGTGTAAGTCTGATGATTACATTTATCCAGTATATTCTTTTGTGCATTATTTGGTGTATTTATTTATTTCTGTTCTGCTATTATCTGTTTATGTGTTATATTCCAAAGATTACCCTTAACACCATCGTACGGGGTTTTGGGGTCGTCACAACGTGGTATTAGAGCTGTGGTTAAGCTTAGTGCTGGAATATAACATATGAATGATAGAAATAGAACTAGTAGTGTTCTAGGACGAGTAACTCATTACAGATAGGATCAATAATATCCTAGTATGAGTAAAGCCGAATGAAATACACCCCGATAGGCACATTTACGTTCAAGTATTTGTCTCTATATTTTGAAATATCTTTTCTATTGACCTGACACTTTGTTTGCTAATTGCAGACGCACTAGAAAATGAGTGGTAGGAACAGAAGAAATAATCGTATCGCTCGACAAGCTAATGAGCCAGTTGTGTCCCGCAGCCAGAATCAGATATAGAAGTTCTATTCAAGAGATTTCGAAATCTGGATGGATCGCCATTCTTAGGCAAAGAGTCCATTATGGAAACATAAGCTTGGATTCGTTCTGCAGAGAAAATCTTTGAAGGTTTAAAGCTGAGAGATGACCAGAAAAGATTACTGGCGTCTTGGGCACTCAAAGAAGAAGCTTTGTTCTGGTGGGATTCAGTTATCAAAGATAATCCAGAAGGTGATATCACCTGGGATAGATTTAGAGTGATTTTCCTAGAAAGATTTACTCCTCCTGAAGCAACTTAGCGGTTATGTGATGAATTCTCTTATCTGATACAAGGAGATATGGCCATTCCAGAATATCATAAGAGGTTCAATGAACATTCCCATTTTGCACCGCATCTAATTCAAGATCTAAAGAGGAAGAATCTGAGGTTTATTCATGGCCTGCAAAGAAAATACCAGAATAAAGTAATGGGGCATGTGAAGCTTCCTTTTTCAGAAATGATATACCAGTATGAGGACCTCAACAAGAAAGGTATGTTGCGCCACAAAGAGGAAGTCTGTTCTAGTAATAAAGGGGAGTTTGAAACTGATATTCCTGAGGCCAGTACGATGTCTGAGGTCAGTAAGAAGCCCAGTGCCAAGAGGAAAAGTGCTAAATCTGAGAAGGAACCAGTAACGACAGCTGTATGCTCTAACTGCAATAGGCAAGGACATCTCTCGATAAGTTGCTGATCTCTAAAGAAACGAATAAAGAGTGGATCTAAATCCAAGGAGAATTTTTAAGAGAAAAGGGGTTGCAGTAAATGCCATCAGACTGGTCATCTTGCAGAGGATTGCTAGCTCTTAAAGAAGCCTGGAATGGTAAAAGTGAATGAAGTGGCAGAAACTTCAGCACCCTCAGCTAGTCAGGGAAGGTCTGATGTTTTGGAATGCACGCTTGCTGTTAAGAACATTCCAGTTAAAGTATTGTTTGATACCGGCGCGTCAAGAAGCTTTATTGCAAAGAATGCAGTTAAGAAGTTGGATTTGAAATTGAGGAAGCTTAAAGAACCCATCACTGCCCATAATCCGGTTGGGGGTTCTCTCGATCTTAGCTGGATTTGTGCAGTGCCTGTCTCTTTTTCCTATTATAAGTTCCCTACCATCTCTATCATCATGAATTTTATAGAGTTTGATCTTGTCTTGGGGTTAGTCTGGTTGACAAAATATGAAGCTGAGGTTAAATGCGCCGACAGAGTCATTAAGGCAAAGATTAAATCAGGTGATTATATAACCATTCCCTGTGAAGGTCAGAATTCTAATAGAAAAGACCTTTGGGCAGGTTTGGATGTTTCTCCTGCTCAAATAGAAAATATCCCTGTAGTCACAGAGAATGTTCTCAACCCCATCAAAGATATTCCTGTCGTGAAGAATTATGCCGATGTGTTCGAAGAAGCTGTCAGCTTACCTCCACAGAGAGAAATTGATTTTAAGATCGCTTTAATTCCGAACGCAAGGCCAGTAGTGCACGCCATTCGGAGAATGACTCTAAAGGAGAAAGAAGAACTAGACAATCAAATTCGACAGCTTGTATGGAAGGGTCTGATCAGGCCTAGTTTCTCTGATTGGGGAGCAGCAGTGGTGTTTGTCCCAAAGTCTGACGGTACTCTGCGACTATGTTTGGATTATCATGATTTGAATAAGCAGACAATAAAGAATAAATATCCATTGCCGCGAATCGATGATTTATTGGATCGTCTGAATAGAGCACAAGTATTTTCAAGGATGGACCTAGCTACAGGTTTCCATCAGCTTCGTATTGCCGAAGAGTGTGTTCCTATGACAGCATTCAGAGGTCCAGACTTGTTCTATGAGTGGTTAGTAATGCCGTTTGGCTTATGTAACGCTCCAGCATTCTTCGTCGATTTGATGAATCGAGTGTTCAGAGGAGTCCTGAATAAGTTTGTTCTAGTTTTTATTGACGATATTTTAATCTTCTCTAAATCAAAGGCCGAACATGAAAAACATTTGGAGCAAGTTCTGGAAATTCTAAGAAGGAATGTGTTGAAAGCCAAACTGTCCAAATGCATATTCTGGCAAGATGAAGTAAAGTTTCTTGGCCACGTCGTATCGAAAGAAGGAATTACTGTGGATCCAAGTAAAATAACCGCTATTCAAAATTGGAAACAACCTAGTACTCCCACAAAAGTCCGAAGTTTTCTTGGATTGGCTAGTTATTACCGGAAGTTCGTTAAAGATTTTTCAAAGATATCTAGTCACTTAACGAAGCTTACAAAGAAGCACTCAAAATTCAATTGGACTCCAGAATGTGAGGAGGCTTTTGAGGAGCTAAAGTTAAGATTAACAACTGCTCCAGTGTTAACCATTATCGACGGCAATCAGGATTTAAAAGTCTGGACAGATGCCTCTAGAGAATGCCTTGTTGCAGTACTAATGCAAAGAGGTCAAGTGGTTGCTTGTGCTAGCCGTCAGCTGAAGCCGCATGAGAAGAACTACGTTACTCATGATCTTGAGTTTTTGGCTATCGTATTTGATTTAAAAATCCGGAGACACTATCTTCTGGGTGAGAAATTCGAACTGTTTACAGATCACCAGTCGTTAAAGTATCTATTCACCTAGAAAGACTTGAATTTGAGGCAGCAACGTTGGCTAGAGTTCCTTGCAGCATACGATTTTGAGATTCTATACACTCCAGGGAAAGCCAACGTCGTGGCCGATGCGTTAAGCCGAAAGAATGTAATGATTGCCAGTTTTATTATCACGACTTCATTGATAGATAAAATATCTGCTCTTCAGAAGGATGATCACTTCATTCAGAAGATCAGAGAGATAATTCAGAAATGCGAGCCTCGAGTTTTCAGGTTGATAATGATGGGATTCTAAGGCTAAAAGGTCGAATCTGTGTTCCTAACATTTCTAAGCTCCGAAAGGAAGTGCTGATGAATGCCACAAGTCAAAACTTAGTATCCATCCAGGAGTAAGCAAAATGTATAATGACATCAAACGCACTTTCTGGTGGAGGTCTATGAAGAGAGACATTTCTTTATATGTTAGTCGATGTCCTACTTGCCAACTAATCAAAAGCGACCAACAGAAACTTGCTGGATTGTTGCAACCGCTAGACGTTCTAGGGTTGAAGTGGGAACATATTTCCATGGACTTCATTGATGGTTTGCCCAGAACCAGGAAAGGAAATGACAGTATTTGGGTGATCGTAGATCGCTTCACGAAGATCGCCTATTTCATACCTGTCAGATCAAACAGAACTGCTCAGAGTCTGGCGCAGATTTATTTCAAGGAAATTGTTAGATTACATGGAGTGCCGATCAGTATAGTTAGTGATAGAGATCCAATATTCACTAGCAAATTCTGGGAGGCATTTCAAGTAGAACTGGGAACGAAGCTGAACTTAAGCACTTATCATCCTCAGACAGATGGTCAAACTGAGAGGGTGAATCATATACTAGAAGATTTATTGCGGGCTTGTGTTCTAGATTTTGGTGGATCATGGGAAGACCATCTGCATTTGGCTGAATTCTCATATAACAACAGCTACCAGGCGAGCCTGACAATGTCACCATTCGAAGCGTTGTATGGTAGACCGTGCCGATCTCCTACTTGTTCGGTCGAACCTGGTAATAGACTTGTGTTGGGGCCAGAAGCTGCCGACAAAGTCGATTTCGTTAAGAAACGATTACTCACCGCTCAAAGCCGACAGAAGAGCTATGCTGACAAGAGAAGAAGAGATATATCATTTGCTGTTGGCGACTATGTATATTTGAAAGTATCGCCGATGAGAGGAGTTATCCGGTTCGGTAAAACTTGGAAGTTGGCGCCCAAATTCATTGGTCTGTTTCCTATTCTTGAACGGATTGGAACTCTCGCTTATAGGGTTCAATTGCCTTATTGGTTGCCTGGAGTGCATGATGTATTTCACGTATCTCAACTTCGAAATCGCGTTCATGATCCAGACTTGATCGTGGAAGAAGCAGCACAACATGATATTGAAACTACTCCAGAATTAGCTGTGAGAAGAGAGCCGCAAAAGATTATCGACAAAGAAACCAAAGAACTGAGGAACAAGAAGGTTCACTTAGTCAAAGTTCAATGGAGTGGAGATCCACGAGATTGTACTTGGGAAACTGAGGAGAGCATTCAGAAAGCCTATCCTAAGTGTCGAGTGGATATCTCTGATTGACTCCGGTGCAAGGTACATTTACCATATTTTGTAATTTCCATTATGTTCTCTGCTTCGTCGTTATTTTCTTTCATGAATGTAAACTTTTAATTCTATAGTCTGAATGATTTTAAAAGAGTATAGGAATTGATTAGTATATTTTTGAAAAATTAAAAACAATTTGATTGTTGTTTGTGATGTGTGATAGTGGGTTGGATTAATTAAATTATTAAAACGATAGTTAATTTAATCAATAAGAGAATGAATAGTAGAATTTATTTGATTAAATCACACGTTGAACTGATTTAAAAATAGATAGCAATATATACATGTGCATCATATATGTTTGAACAGGTAAATGGATAGTTGTTGAGTAAAGAAATTATTTGCATGCCTGACAAATAGGTAAACCTTAATGAGTTGGATGCAAAAATATTATTATATCAACTCCTGTGAATGCCATTGGATGCGGAGTGCTGGTTATTCTGTGTGTAATAAAAAAACATCGCCATAGGATAGTAACAATCAATTTTGAACTACACTACATGGCATACTTCTTGAAGATAGGCATACTTCATCATATACCACATAAGCATTTGGAGCTTGTGTGATGAGGTGGAAGATTTACCATACGAGCGAGAGGCTTGAATGGCGATGACTATATATTACAGGTTGAACTGATGACTGATATGGACCATATACAATTGTAACGATAAATTGCCAGATTAATAAAAAACCCACACGGGTCTGGAGTTGACAATAATCACGTCTCTCTAGTTATTAGATACGACACATGGATTATTTATTTCCCACACGGGACGAGGTGACGAGAATTTATTCTCTAAAGCAATTAAAAATACACACTCCCTCAGGCTTTGACAGGGTAACGAGAATTTATTCTCTGGAGTTATTATCTATACACGCTCCCCTGTAAACACCAGAATATATCACTATAAATATGTGTATGCTTTATAGGATTTATTGGGTACCTAATATGGCCCAATAAATTTCCAAACCCCTCCCCGTACAAAGGAGGTTATGGCGAAATTTTTCGAAAATTCCGGGTGTTAGCCAAATTTTTGAAGAATTTGAGAATTCTCAGAAACTGAAAAGTTGGAGAATGGAAGCTAGATTGGATGTAGAGTTGATTAATCAAACCACTTTCGACTTTGTTCCTTTTCGGGGACGAAAAGTTTTAAGTGGGGAGATTGTAACGAGCCGGAAAATCTGAACCAATTTAAATTTTTTAAATTAGTTAATTTGGTGAATTTTAAGTATTTAAAATAAATATTTTAAATAATAACGATGAAAAGTAAGTTTGAATCGACATTTGAAAATGAATATAATTAATTCTAATTATAAACAAGGCCTGAAATGGCGCGGTAGTTTCAAAATTTGAATTCAAACTTTGACTGACTGTACCGGGTGCAAAACAAAACAGATTTGAGTGAAACCAAAAATATTTAAATCTGTTAGTGAATATCTTTCTAATGAATCTGAAAAATCAAAGTTTCATAGCGGGAAGAAAAAGTTATGGCCAAATGAATTTTCAGAAAGGTCGCTATATAGTTTATATAGCCCGTGAAAATGGCCATTTTGCAAACGACCTTGGAATTCGGCGAAACCACTTTTGTTGGATCCAGGATGTTAAATAATTGATAGGTTTCAAATTTCATAATTTTTGAAGCTAGTATGTGAGCGTGGCAAAGGAAAATGTGTTTGGTCGATTTCTATTAAATTGGGTCGACCAGAAAATGGCCATTTTGCAAACAACCTCAGAATTCGACGAAACCACTTTTGTTGGATCCGGGATGTCAAATTATTGCTAGGTTTCAAATTTCATAATTTTTGAAGTTAATATGTGAGCGTGGCAAAGGAAAACGTTTTTTGGTCAATAATAGTTAAATTGGATCGACCAGAAATGGGCCATTTTTCAAACGGTCTCAGAATTCGACGAAACTAGTTTTGTTGGGACCGTATCGTCAAAACATAGCTAGATTTATTTTTCGGGAATTTTTAGAATCAGTATGTGGCCCCGGCAAATTGAAATGTACGTTCAAATCAAATATTGAATGTTTTATATTTTAATTTGAAGAAAAACTGACTGAAACAGTCGAATGGGCCTACGAAACATTTCCCATTGTGTTCAGAATGAGAGTATTAAGCTAGGGACGACAGTCGTTGGGCTTGAGTTGGGGTTCATGGGTGAAAGAGGGTATTTTCAAAATTTAAAAATTTAAAAATATAAAAAAATTATCTTATTTGTCTACATCAGCCCTTCTCTGTCTCCGAAACCCCCGATCGACGACGACTAAAGCTTCCAACCTTCCCGTTCATTTCTGATCAATCCGTGCAACAAAACACCATGCTCCTTTGGAGTTATTTGTAGAGCTCGAGACGAGCTTCAAATCCATGTGAAGAGCATTGTTTATCGTTGAGCGTGGAGGCCGAATCTCCTACGAGAAGGCTTCGCCTTTGGACAGCTGCCATGGCCAGAATCCGCCACCGAGTGCCACCAAACCCCCGTCGATCTGTGCGCCACTCGGAGCACTACAAGGTGGCAGAGGCCGATTATCACCAAGCTACGCGGATTGCGAGAAAAGATCAAACCTAGTTTTGAAGAACATCAGAAAGGTATCTGAAAATTATATAAACTATTTAATAGCAGTTTAATGCGCTACGGTTTTTAATTTCACTGTAAAAATCATATTTTTTCGTTTGTTGACGAAATTCAGTGAAACAAGAGACAGTGGACTCGTGTGGACGTCTTCTACATTCTAGAAGAGACCGCATATTTTTCTGAGCCTTCTACTATTTTTGGTGGAGTGGAACCCAATATGAGATTTCTGAATTATAAACGATATGGAAAACGACGATGTATAAATTATATAGTCGATGTATGAGTTATATAGGCATTGTAAACCTCATGTATAAGCGCTGTATAAGTTGTACGGTCGATGTATAAGTTATACATGCATTGTAAAAATTATATATATGTTGAATGGAAGTGAAAAATACTTATATATATATATATACGCCCCTCGTCCACAAACCATGGACGATATTTATTGGTTGTGATTGGTGTGAAAATTGGTTGATAGCGAATGATTAGAATTGTTTGTGGTTGAAAAATACCCATTTGTGGTTGAGAATTATTTGGTTGAAACCACATAGGATTAGTTTGTGGAAATGAAAAAAATATACATGCCGCCTGCATGCGAACTAGATGCATGAAATCCCCATTGTCAAAAGCTGCGAGGCTTTAAGGTAGAGCGAGGAGCCGTACTAGGGACGACCCCGGTTTTAACTACCCTGCCGTTATTCTGCCGAAATTTTGAATAAAATTCATGTGTTAGAATTATTCTCATGTGTTGAAACTATATTCGTGTGTTGAATAGAAAACCTTCATGTGTTGAATAGAAATTCATGTGTTGAATGGTATTCGTGTTTTGAAATAAATTGTTTTATAATAAAAATTGTATTTTTATCATCTATATGAACTATATAAAATAGTCGTGTTTTGAAATAAATTGTTTTGCAATAAAAATCACATTTTTTACACTATATATACAAACTATAGAAAACATTCATGTATTGAATAGAAATTCATTCGTTGAATAGAAATTCATGTGTTGAATGGTATTCGTGTTTTAAAATAAATTGTTTTATAATAAAAATCATATTTTTTTCATCGATATGAACTATATAAAATAGTCGTGTTTTGAAATAAACCGTTTTACAATAAAAATCATTACTATATACATGAATTGTTAAAAATAGTGAAGTGTCGAAATAAATGGATGTTGGATAAAAATATCATTTTTATCAAATGCATGAAAAGCGTATAGTTCTGAAATCGAAGAATCGATTATATTTGTATATATATAAATATAATTAAAATATATCGAATAACGAAGCTGCAGTTCGTGTTTTGAAACCGTGATTTCAAACGATTAGTGCAGGAGATGCGACCATCGGATTTTCCCGAAACCGAAACCGTTGGGTTCGCTTTGGAAATATCTTTCCAACAACACCAACTTTGTAAAGATCCAGCGGTTAAATTGTCTGGAATGTTTAATTCAAATCTAAAGAAAAACAGTGCCAGAATCGATTATATATATATAAATATAATTAAATTAAATTGAATAACGATGCTGCAGTTCGTATTTTGAAATCGAAACTTCAAACGATTGTACCGGTAGATCCGACCGTCGGATTTTCCCAAAACTGGAACCTTTGGATTCATTTTGAAAATATCTTTCTAATGATATAAATTTTGTGAAGATCCAACGGTTAGATTTTTAGATATGTGTAAATCAAATCTGAAGAAAAACAGTGCCACGACCGCGTTATGGCCTGAAGCGTCGTTTGAATAAATAGGCTATTTTTAAATAAATAAAAATAGCGATAAATCATTATAAAATATTATAGACGATATGGAATGAGAAATTTAGAAATTAACTGAAGGTTAGCTGAGTCGAATGGTTTCCTGGGTTTTGATCTGATGTTGGTTTCGGCCTTCGGGGTTAATATTTGGGAAATCGTTGTCTTACTAATTTACGGTTAGTGACTAATGAATTTGAATAAGGCGTATGTGTGTTTGTGTAGCACTTGTTTATTATATACGCGAGTTGCTCAAAAAGAACGGGTTTATACCATTCTGACTAACTGAATCGACGATAAGAAAACGAAGATGAAGACGGTGGTTGAAGACCGGAAATATTCACCTCGGTTGGATGATAACTGATGTCCTGATTGGGAGGCATCCCGAAATATGGATAATGAGTGGTGATCGTCCAGACGTACGTGGAGATCGATGGGTATGCGAGGTATATAGTGCCTTCGGTTTCGTTCAGACCCAGAATGGACTTGTAAATGGACTGTGTGTCTGACATTGGAATTCATTCTGTGAGATTGATAGCCGTCAGTTGCATGGTGTGAATTGCCTGTGTGGCATGCTAAGATGCAGTAATCAAGGCTTCTGTTGAAAAACAAAGTCTTGTGGTTGATGATAAAAGCACCGCCTGCATGGCGTAGCTTTGTGTATAACGTGAATTCGCGAGCCTCACACCCCGGTATGAACCAGAAACTGGAGAGGACATCAGGGAGGGCCTGCGTTTCTTTCTAGCTAGAGGTGGTGTCAGTGCTTGAACTGGCTGACATTTATATTATTTTCACCTATGTGGTTGTTGCTGTTGCGAGGCGCCTCGGTTATATAGGTCGATCCAGGACCGATGGAGTCATTCGTTGGCTCATTTACGCCCCAAAGGGCGGGGAAACGTAGTGTTCAGGCATAATAATCCACTTCGGTGGACCGGCCCTGACGATCCAAAGGGTTGATGCGTTCTGATCCTGAGGCTCGGGCTAGAGAGTCTAATTCAGTAAGGACTATCTTTTGCCTTGGTTCATGATGGAAATCCAATTTCCGAATACGACACTGTGCGGTTTTGATTGTATATACATATGGCGATATGACATATGGTACCCATGCCGTCTATGATTGATAGTTATGATTCAAAATTGTTTTTGAAACATATAAACACTAGTAATAATATCAAATTCTTTTGTTTTATTCATATCAAGCATATTTTGGCCATTATAAGGTAAAACTCTATCCTCCGGTTTGCGTTGCATTGTGTGATGGGAACTGAGTCTTATAATGGCTTCATTTTTATATAAAGCATTGCGATTTTTAAAAGAATGATTTTGTTTTATAGCATTGACAATCCAATGGAGTAAACCCGTTCCGCAAAAGTGGCGTGGTCCTGTGATTAGCCAAACTATATAATGTGTTATGTAGATTTCTCATACCAGTCCCATGACTGACTCGTAGTTTGTTTCACTTGCAAATTCGGGTGCCCCTTTTTCTACACGAGCAACCTTGTATTCAGGTTTTAGCAGGCTCTTCTGGATAGCTGGAGCTGGATATGGATTCTATCATTTATCTCTTTTTATGCTGTTCAGCTCCTATTGTACATTTTGTTTTCCGCTATAGACATTTATGCATAGCTGAACTGTATTTGTACTAAGTATGATCCTGTATACTGTGTAACTCTGATGATTACGTTTATCCAGTATATTCTTTTGTGCATTATCTGGTATATTTATTTATTTTTGTTCTGCTATTATCTGTTTATGTGTTATATTCCAAAGATTACCCTTAACACCGTCGTACGGGGTTTTGGGGTCGTCACAATAATAAACGTTTGTTGTCTACGTGCCAAGCAAGGCATGCAGCTCTCTTCGTTTGGGTCAACACACCCGCCATATTGGGTTGATATAGGGGTCGACCTAGCTAGGCTAGCTCGCCTAGTTAACGTTGGTTCACTTAATTAATTATTTCTTTATTTAATTTTCTGAATTCTTCTATAATTCATAACTAATTCATTTTAACTCTGATTTTAGCAAACCAAGTGTCCATTTTGATCAAAAAGTTACAACGGACCAATGATGCTAGGCCCATTGTCTAATTCTGAATATTATTAATATTTAGTTTATTAATCTTTTATATTTAATTACTATTTATTAAAATTTGAGCTGTTACATTCTCCCCTGATTAAAAGATTTCATCCTAGAAATCTCTAAGTTTAGAAGAATACTATAAATGTTATCAATCATTATCTAGACCCATCTACTCATGCATTAATAACTGGCATCCATTTCCTATAGATTTTTAAAGCTTTTCATGAATATATGCAAAGATATTGTGTATATGTCCCTAAGCTAATGCAAAATCAGATGGTCTGCTGATTCATTTGGCTTCCTTAATGGAATTCATGTCTGTGCCATGTATCCACAATATATATATATATATATATATATATATATATATGAATCCTAATGATACATATATATATATTTCTATATGTGTCAATAACCATTCATCAAAATGCAATATCCAAGTGATGATTCTACCATTTTCCATCCAAAATTAAAATAAATTAAAATGCGCACATATCCATATGCAGTAGGTAAGTTTCCTAGTTCTGCTAATCCCTAATTAATGCCTAATGTGTGTATATGCATCCACTAGCAAACAATTACATACATATGAATCCATTCAACCATAACATGTTCTATTAACATGTCTTAAACCATTTCCTTTCATCCATAGGCTTCTACCTAAGACTTATGATTCAAACAATAGGAAAAATAGATTCAGATTTAAAGCTTTGGAAAAGAATAAGAGCATACTCTCAAAGAGAAGAGGAAAAGAAGCATGAATCCTATCCTATGGCTCCCAAGTCGCGTCGTCGCTGTCTTTTCCCCGCTGAATCTTAACTAGCTTGATCTCTTTATTTCGTAGCTTCTTAACGGAAAATCCTAGTATCTGAGTGAGAACTCTTCTGACTGATGCCACCCTCTCTACCTCGATATCCTCTAGGGTATTCCACTCTACTTCTATTGCGGAATCTACATCTGTAGGTGTGAAAAATGGAACACAGCATGAACTCCTGCCAATCTCTTCGGTAGTCTAACTCTGTTGGTCATTTGACCAATCTTATCTACTATAGGGAGTGACCCTATAAACCTCGATGCTACTACCGAGCTGAACCGAACAACACTCCTTAAAGGTGACACCTTAACAAATACTATGTCTCCTACCTCAAACTCTAGGTCTGTCCTCCGCTGGTCTGCATACGATTTATGTATGTCCTAAGCTGTCTTCATTCGCCTTTAAATCAAATCTATCTTCTCCGAGGTCTCCCTAACCTTCTCAGGTCCAAGTAGAAGTTTGTCTGTGGACTTCCACCAACAGTAGGTGATCTACAGAGTTGTCCATATAGTGCCTCAAAGGGAGCCATACCAATAATCTTTTGATAGCTATTATTATACGCGAACTATACCAACGGAAGATGCTCCTCCCAAGTCCCTACGATGTCTAGGATACATGCCCGTAATAAATTCTCGAGAATTTTATTACCCCTCTCTTTCTGTCCTTTTGTCCGAGGGTGTTAGGCGATAGTAAGTCGTAGTTGTGTCCCTACCGCCTCTTGTAAGAACCTCCAAAACTTGCTCGTAAAGATGAGGTCTCGGTCACTAACAATACTAGAGGGTACTCCATAAAGTAGAATGATCTCTCTAAAATACACAAATGCTAACCAAGCTGTTGTCCGCTTACTCTTAACTAGGATAAAGTGAGCACACTTAGTCAATCTATCAACTATAACTCAAATATTCGTGTTACCCTTCCTCGATCTAGGTAACCTATCTATAAAGTCCATCGAGACGCTCCCCCACTTCCATTATGGCACATATAAGGGATGAAGAAATACATCAGGCTTCCTCTACTCAGCCTTCACTCGCTGTTAAGTCATACAACGAGATACATACTTTGCCATAACCTTCTTCTTTCCTATCCAATGAAAAACCCTCCTCATATGTCTATACATCTTATCACCGCCAGGATGAATGTTCATTAGAGAGTGATGACCCTCCTCTCAAATCGATCTCAACAAATCATCAATTTTAGGAACACACAATCTCCCATCATGATGTAGCCACACTCTCTCATCCATAGAATACCTAGAAAGATGACTAGAGGTCTCTCCTCTACTGAGTCGGCCCATGATACCCACTAACTATTGATCCTCGCGCTGATTGGATCTAATGCGCTCTAAGAGAATAGGTCGCACCTCCAACGATGCCAATAATCAGGTGCAAATTCCGTAGATGGTCTAAATTCAAATGATGAGATGAACTCCAAACTCTGTCACTCTATGAATAATGGACTCAAAGTCATTCTCTACCTACTCAATGCATCTGTTACCACATTTCCCTTCACCGGGGTATATGCTATCTTAAAGTCATAAGATGCGAGGAACTCCATCCAACATTACTATCGCAAATTAAGTTCTTTTTGCAAGAACAAGTACTTGAACGACTTATGACCTGTATAAAGCTAGAACCTCTTACCTACAGTGCAAACACTATCGCCACTAGCTCCAAATAATAGGTAGGTTAGTTCTTTTCATGCACTCTCAACAACCAACTCCCATTGTAGACAACCCTACCTAAGAAAATTTGAGCACACTTAGAGTATGCTAACCAAGCACCGTACCTAAACCCGTGTCGCAAGCATCTGTATAAACGGTGAACATCTTCGTACCATCAGGAAGAGTCAATACTGAAGCTGATGTAAGAGCCTTTTTCAATCTCAAGAATGTGTCCTTGCAATCTACATCCCAAGAAAAAAATTAGTTTCTTCTTTGTTAGGCAGGTAAGCAGAGCTAAGATCGTAACATCCCATAAAATATACCTGAATATATAAATATTAATAATTAATGGTAAAGAGAAATTAAATAAGAAAATATAAAAATGCTAAAAAAATGAGATTTTGCAGCATTAAGAATTTATCTACGAAAATCTTTTATTTGGATTCGTGGCAAAATTATGAATCGTTTTCATATATAATATGTTGAAAACTGTAATCGTATGAAGTAGTTATAATCAAATGAAATTGGACAGTGAACGCATACACACACATATACATATACATACATACATACATATATATATATATATGTGCGTGTGTGTGATTAAATAATAATAATATATATATATATCCAAGAAATAAAAATAATTTGGATAAATTTGAATTTCAAATAAAGATAAGACTAAGGGGACAAAAACAATATATACAAAGTAAGAAATAACCTGACTGAATTAACGTTATATATAATATCTCTAGCCCTACATATGTTCATTGGGCAATTCAGCGACCAAGAGGTTGACCTCCCCTCTAAGAGGGGTGTCGAACGCCGGTCGGCCTCCCTCCTAGAGGGGAGGCCGATCGCCTGGCAGTTAAAACGCCTAATAAGGCCGGGTTTTGGTTAGTTTTTCGGGCTATTTTTTATAAACAGAAGACTATGATTAGATCTAAATAATCCTACTTTTCCTGCTTACATAAGAAACTATAAATAGACCTCTAAACTTCATACCTAAATCTTAGCCACTCTCTCTATATCTGCCTCCACGTTATCCTTCTGTCATGGCTAAATTCCAGAAAGGTTAGGAATTCCTCTTCTATTCCTCTAACCTCCATTCTATCTTTTCTCTGATCTAAATCCATATAGATTTTATTATAAATTATGAAATTTAGTTTTATATATGCATAAGATTCTAAAGATTATATATATATATATATATATTAAGAAGGATTGGGGCACGTTTATCACGAAGGCTGAATCCAGATCTGAATCTACAACAAGAATTCTAATGTTCTTCATTTTAGATCTATGAGTGGAATTTAGTATTTTCTTAGGCATACTCTACATTTGGTAGATTATCATATGAATCCATATGTCTAATAGGATTTGGTACAATGACAATATTGAAAATACAAAACCCCCGAATACTCTGTTTTTATGTATTTCGCATGAATTGTCAATTTATTGGGTTTGTGGATCTTGATTTTAGTAGTGAGTTAAGAACAATCGGGTGGTGTTACTTCTATTTTATGTGATTTATCCTTTTTAAATCTCTGTTTGTAACCAAAAAAATTAGATTGGTTTGATTCATTATTTGATTAGGTTTGGGCTTTATTTTAAATCCAAAAGTATTCAGATTTGAAGCCTATCAAATAAGAATGTTTTTATGTGTAATGCTTAAAAAGGGGTGAATTAGGTAAAATAAAGTCTTATGTATATACATGTATATATTTATATGTGCATATACGTATTCATGAAATTATACACTTTTCTTGATTCATTACTAGAATTATTCCGATAAGCCTAAGGTGCAAGTTGAATTGCATGTATATTGCATTTTCCATTACTGCTATCAGTTATTATGCAATTACGCCATCATGCGTTGAATGGAGCGATCAAAAATATGGAGACTAACTTGTATACCTTAAACTTAGTGTAACGTCCCGAAATTCCGGTATAATTTAAGACGATAATATTCAACTTAAATTATATAGAAATTTGAAGAGTTAAGAGAAAGAAGTCAGAAGATGAGAAAAGAAAAGATAGAAAATTAGAAAAGAAGAAGAACCAATACCACACAGAGTCTCACATCGCAGTAGAATAAAATATAATACAAAAATAAAATTTATTGGGAGCTTGAAATAATACTTACAATCATCAGAGTACAGTAGTCACACAACCTGGACAGTTATAACAACCTGTCCTCAAATACAACACATAGCGGGATAATACTATATATTATACTTCTGGACTCCTCCAGCTCGTCTTTGAACTTCACAGCATCTGATAACCTTAACCTGTACAACTCGGTCTGACCCGAGCATTTCAAATGCCACGGACCAGTCTGGTGGAATAGCGTGAGAAAACTCACTGAGTTTAAATAACATTCATACTGCTTAACTTTAGAAAATCCCTTTGAAAGAAAATGATAGTAGTAAGATCGGCCCACACATAAACACGGACGGTTTACCTTACTATAACCTAAAACATTTTTTGATAGGAAATCCAGTGATATTATAATAGGGTTTATCAAGTAAATAACCAAATAGCAGAACACTTGCATCTCACGCTCTACATATTCATTGCATAATCAAAAACCGCGGGGATCTTATTGGAGAATGTATTCCAACTATGACACAGTATGAGACTACCTTCCGTTCAGTGTACTCTAAAGGGGATACACTGGAGTTCAAATGGAACATCTTGCTACCCGGCCAAACATGACCAGTTACTCATTCAGCTTGAGTAGACCGAATGTATTACCACCAGATGGTTTTAAGGGCCCACCAACCATCCATGGAGATATAAAAGGGAAAGAGGAACAAGTAAGGAATTTCTCTAGATTGGTGATAATACATCCTGCTTGGGTGTGACACAACTAGCCATGTTGTCTGCCCGATTCTTTTTCATTTCCCGATTGTGAGGCTTGAGGTTACGTTTATCTTTTTAGAACATCTGTCCATCATTCACTTTGAATGTCACATCATCAAATTCATTAAATCACTAGTTGACGTCTACAAAAGTACTTTGGGTGTCTAAGAAGCAAGAACGAATTCCTCTGCCACCACAGAAGTACGTTTGTAGAAATCAATTGTACGCAATCATTTGGAAATACTCTGTCAGGCATTTGTCGATACAAGTTGTCCTGGGACTAGACAAACCAAAGTCACCCTCCTACTTATGGATCAGTAGTGACAAGTCCTTGCAAATCCGTAAATTCTCAACCATGACTGAATCACGTCAGAATACCTCTAGTTGCAATTCCAGAGAATATTCGACAAGTAATCCTTCCGCTTATGAAGATCCACGGATCTTCAATTGCACCAACTTTTATCTTCAACGTTAGGTTTTAATGGTCGGAATGGTTTTTGAATATAAATTTGATCCCAGTCTTCCCGTACAAATAATGGCTTGGGCTAGATTTTTGATAGTCGGTTACTTAACTATCAAAATAAAACAACCATTCATCCATAAAAAGAAAACGAATTCTCTGATTCGATACCTTGCATCATTTGGCCCTTTTTAATTAAACGTTGGTTAATTTAACTTCGGAATCTTCAAATCCTACAACATTCGAAAACATTTTCATTTCTATTAACCATTCTCGCTCATTAATCACTTCATATATCCAACTCTCACTATCGAACTCGACCATTCCTCCAAAATAAATTCAATCAAGTTGGGGTATAATTACCTCTCAGACCTTAACTGAACAACATTATTAACTTCGAAATAGATAGAGTTCACAAAAAGAATCTACTTCTTTTATTGATTATAATAATAGTACTATAATTCGCGCTTTCAAAATATTTTTCTTTAAAATATACTTATTGTAACACCCCACCTCCGCCAGGGTCACTCTTGCAAGTATACTGGCTTTGGAGGGGTGTTTGTCAAGGTAAACATGCATGAAGATATCACAAGATAGAACATATGAGTAAAACAGAGTAAATAAAGCAGCGGATAAAATTACTATTTCAAAACCATAGTCAAGTTACATCAAAGTACTTAATCATCATTTTTCCAGCTACTACAAGTCTAGAAAACATAAACTGAAAAATACATAAGTAAATTATTCCCCAAAGATAACAGTGGTGTAGCCATAGCAAAGCTCAAGTCCAAACCGTACATGAGCTGTCAGAAAAGCAAGCCAAAGATCCAAGCTAGGTGCTAGTGTTCCCACCCTGAGAACCTAGGGGGGGAATGGAAGAAAAGAGGCGAAAGGAAAACAGGTCAGTCATAAAGACTGGTAAGTCCTACCTACTATTAGTATAAAAACTAGTAAAATTAACTGGACATGAGAAACTGAGATGAAACATAAGGATGGTAACTAAACTGGCATGGTAAATAGTTAACAAGATAGATCAAGTGTGGCATCGCATATACAAGGTTAAGTTGCACCAAGTGTACTAGTATTCTAACCCATGTCAAGTATAAACAAGAAATGATCCCTTGGCCCAATATCATGAGATGACCTAAATCAAGGTCTAACTATACGATCTAGTCGATCGGTTCCCTATAAGCCTAACTCGTCGGGTATCGGTGTCATACGACTTAATCATGAAATGTAGTTAACTGTGCAAGGTCCACCCTAGGGTGTATCCAGCCCTAAGGTGTTAACCACTGACACAAAACAAGCACACACAGTCTAAACCTACTGGTGCCCATGTTCAACCCCGGACTCATGTGCACGACTATGTTCCGCCTGAACTTAACTGGTGCACTCATTCAGCCGTCTCTTTTTGGTCTCTTACGATCAGCCCAGTAATCGTGCCCCACCCTAGCCTAGTCCCTAGGGTATCGTTGATACATCCAAGAGGGTTACTGCTGAAAAGGACAACATAACTAGGATTTCAAATGGGTTAAGTGTGGTTAACCCTATCCTAACCATGTATCGAGTTGGTTAAGTGTGTCCAAAAAATTCATGACTTAACCCTATCAATACATCTTGTTCAACTGGTTAAGTATATTCAAGTGGTCCATGACTTAACCCTACCATATGGCATTAATTAACTTAATGCACCCCAACCTCTCACATTAGACCTTGTTGTGGTTATTAGTTAAGCCGGGTGGGTCCGGGTAGCTTTACACCACAACCTAGTCTAACCTCGGGTTTTAAGCGCGACATGACCAACTACTCACATTGGGTCCTATTGTTTGTAGCTACTAGTTAAGTCGGGCGATTCCGGGTAGATTTATGCTACAAACTCAACCCAACCTCGAGTTGGCCACTTTCATGTTTTCTAAGTGTCATGTCCATGTTCATGTTTTCAAGCATAAACACATGTCAAACTTTCATGTCATATTTTCAAGTCATGTTTTCGTGTCATCTAAGTTTGCCTAACTACCCATAACGTATTCCCATCGCACGTAAATTCGCATCAACACACATAGATCAAAGATGGAACATAAGAATATGACAAGGTGGGCATAAGATGGCAAAGTCTATCACAAGTTAAACATGGTGAATTTTGAGGCAAAAGGGGTTCAACATACTAGTATACGGCCTCAACATGTATGATAGCATAAAAGGTGACTTGGCCTCAAACATGACAATAACATAACGGTGATTTGGCCTCAAACATGTCAAATAGCATAAGGGTGATTTGGCCTCAAACATGACAATAACATAAAGGTGATTTGGTCTCAAACATGTCAAATAGCATAAGGGTGATTTGGCCTCAAACATGATAATAACATAAAGGTGATTTGGCCTCAAACATGACAATAACATAAAGGTGATTTGGCCTCAAACATGTCAAATAGCATAAGGGTGATTTGGCCTCAAACATGACAATAACATAAAGGCGATTTGGCCTCAAACATGACAATAACATAAAGGTGATTTGGCCTCAAACATGTCAAATAGCATAAGGGTGATTTGGCCTCAAACATGACAATAACATGAAGGTGATTTGGCCTCAAACATGTCAAATAGCATAAGGGTGATTTGGCCTCAAACATGACAATAACATAAAGGTGATTTGGACTCAAACATGACAATAACATAAAGGTGATTTGACCTCAAACATGTCAAATAGCATAAGGGTGATTTGGCCTCAAACATGACAATAACATGAAGGTGATTTGGCCTCAAACATGTCAAATAGCATAAGCGTGATTTGGCCTCAAACATGTATGACTTCAAACTTAGCAAATAAACTTGTGGGTAGCATATAGTTCAACATCATAGGCAAAGGTGATAACATGATAATAGTTAACATAGGGTGATAAACTTGTGGGTAGCATGTAGTTCAACATCATATGCAAGTTAACATCAAGGTTATGAGAGGTTCTATGTTGCATTATGCATAACTACCAAGTTCTATGTTGCATTATGCATAACCACCAAATAAAGCTCATAGCTTTCTACCTAAAAATCAAGGTAAATGATACTAGGTTCATGATAGTGCCACAATCATAGATCAAAAGATTCATAAATGGATCTATGCATACAAATATAGCCCAAGGCAAGTATTATACCCAAAAGTCCCATTTCAACTTGCTACATGATCATATTAACTTCATAGTTTAAATCTAAGAGTAGAGTGGGGCTTACAAATCGCGGCTATGAGATCTAGAAACCAAATAGAACAAGATAGAGACGTTGTAGAAGCTCTAGGAATGATGTAGCAACACAAATAGCCTTGAGAATAAGTAGCTCCTTTGATTTGATGAAGAAAGATGGCTCATTTTTGCCTTAGAGGCTCTCAAGATGAAGATGGAGGCCATGATTAGGGAGCATTTTGGCAGAATTTAGTAATCAGGTTGATTTGTGATGGTTTAGGCTAGGCATTAGGGTGTTTTTATAGGTGTAGAGACTAGTTTAGGCCATAGGATTAACCCTAATTCAGATCTGAGCCATCAAATCACGTCACAAGCCAACAAAACAAGACCCAGGAGCCAAAACAGGTGCACCAGGCCAAACTGGCCCGACCACCCAGGTCGACAGGGTTGTCGACTGGGCAGTCGACACCAACTGGGGCAAGTCGACTCCCAAGTCGACTCCCCAGTTGACTTTTGGCTCCAGATTTGATTTTCGAACTGTTTTTAAACTCTGGATTTTCTGAAAACTTCGACGGGCCATAACTGGGTCATACGGACTTCGGTTTTCGAAAACTCGAGGACTCTATTTCGCGTATTTTTCCGAGACGAACGCAATGGCACAGCCCATTTCCTTTGATTCAGATTTTAACATTTAATTCTGCCTTGATTAATGTTATAACATGTTATTTAAAAATACGGGTTGTTACATTCTCCCCACCTTAAAGGATTTCGTCCCCGAAATCTTCAAGTTAGGAAGAACGTATCCTACCATCCACCATCCATCTACTCAAAACATCATCCACGAGCAATCATTGTCCTTAAAAGATTCTAAATGCTGTATGATCATATGCGAAAGGTGTGTGTATATGTACTTATCTAATGCGAAAATCAGGCGGTTACTGATTCAGTAAACCTCTTTAATGCAAAGTATGTTAGTGAAATGAGTCCATATGTATGCAAATTCCTAACATAATTCATAATCTCTACATGAGTGCACATAACATTCATCCATATGCAACATCCACGTGATAGCATAACAAGTTTCAGCCATGAATAAGTATAAGCACTCATGCATATGCAATATGAAAGTGTGTGAGCCGATCTTAGTGCCTAATGTGTATCATGCATCCACGAGTATCCACTTGCAAACACTTGCAACCACTTGCAAACATCAAGCATAACATGTTTCAAATACATGTTTCATCCAAAAGGTTTCTACCTAAGGTTCTCCTGACAAGATTAACGAAATAACCGGATAAACATGGATAGCAAAAGATAGATATGCTAGCTTATAAGAAAAGAGATTGAGAATGTACCCTCAAAAATAAATGGGTGAAGCGCGCGCATCTTCTCCTCGGTTTCCCAAGTTGCGTCCTCTTCGGCTTCACTCCACTGAACCTTTACTAACTTGACTTCTCAACTCCTTAAATTCTTGATCTCCGTTCCCAAGATACGAATCGGAGCTCGCCTTAGGGTTTCCTCTTTCTCTACCTCCACGTCTTCAAGAATGCTAGGCTCAACTACCTCGGCTGACTCATGTAGGCACTTTCGGAGATGCGAGACATGAAAAACATTGTGCACTCCGGCCAGCTTCTCGGGCAATTCCACCTTATAAGCCATCTTCCCAATCCTCTCTATGATAGGGAAGGGTCCTACGAACCTTCGTGCCAGCTTCCCAACTGCTCCAAAACGAACAACATTTCGCAAAGGAGAAACCTTCACAAAGACCATATCTCCAACTTCAAATTCCAAATCAGTCCTTCGCTTGTCTGCATAGGATTTCTGTCTATCTTGGGCCGCTTTCATCCGTCTTTGAATCAACTCAACCTTCTCGGGTGTGTCCCTTATCATATTGGGCCCAAGTATAAGCTTATCTGTGGTCTCCCAGCAACAAGTTGGTGACTAGCACGGTCTTCCATATAGAGCTTCAAATGGTGCCATTCCTATGCTTGCTTGGTAGCTGTTATTATAAGCAAACTCCACTCGAGGAAGGTGGTCTTCCCAAGTACCACCAAAGTCAAGAATGCATAGCCTCAATAGATCTTCTAGTACCCTATCCACCCTTTCGGTCTGACCATCCGTCTGTGGGTGATAGGTCGTACTTAGATTCAATCGTGTACTCATCGCTTCTTGCAAACTATTCCAAAACTGGCTAGTGAAAATTGGGTCACGATCGCTAACTATGCTAGAAGGAACTCCATGCAATCGCACTATCTCTCGAAGATAAACAGATGCTAGCCATGATGCGGTCCTCTTGCTCTTCAACGGAACAAAGTGAGCACTCTTCGTAAGTCTATCAACTATGACCCATATCCCATAAAGCCCAAAAAGTTTGGTCAACTAAGTGGACACCTTCACCCCAACAATATATCACAAACATACGAGTCATACTCCTTATGGGGTTTTCAACAGAACTAAGATTGAAAATAGGACCAAGAGGATATACTTAAAAGATAGCATGCGAGTAAGCTCTACAGGATAATAGGGATCAAGGATATACTCTTAAAAAGAGATATGATGCGCGTATCTAGTCTTCAATCTTCTAAGTCGCATTTTCTTGTGCTTAATCCCATCATTCCTTGACCGTCTTTTAACTTCACAATTTCGTAGTTTCAAAATATGAGTTGGAACTCGTTTCACCGTTGCCTCTTGTTCCACTTCCACTTATTCTTTTCCTAAAAATACTTGGCTATAACTGCGTGCTCATGTTTTTCATGCAAGCTTTCCAAAATTCGTTAGTGAATCCTGGATCTCGTTTTCATACTATACGGTATTCCACGCAGAAAAACTATCTCTTGAAAAAAAATGCCAATCCATGTTGGCAAATGTACTTACTAGGGTGATTTCTATAACCCATGCTTAAGCGAAATGGACTATCCGCCTTAGTGGCGAACACTACTCGATTGGATTACAAATTTCCAACAAAGGTGTCAAGGGATTCTAGATAACTAATCATGACGGAACCCTAAAGGTCACACGAGATTTCGAGGGTATTACCGAGGCGAGTCATGAGCCTCGCAACCCTATGTTCGAAATCAAGAATGGTTCCATAACTGGACAACCAATCCATGCCCAAAATCAACCCGTATCCCATAAACCTGAGAACATAAGCATCACACATGAATTCTACACTCAAGATAAATATTTTCAGATCCACACATATCATAGATAAATGGGCGGAACCCCCAATTGGATTTGAAACACTAACGGGATCCTTAACTAGACTAGTACTTAGGTGCAAACTTTCAACAATATTAGAAGAAATAAAGGTATGCGATGCGCCAGAATCAAATAAAGTTTGAACAGGAAAACCAGAAATGTAAACAAGGCTTTCTACAGAAATACTACCTCAGTCCGGAACTGGAGCAGTGTTGAGAGCATGCATCTTCCCTCCAGAAGGTCCTGCTCGCTGAGCCTGTCCTTGCCCCTATCCTTGCTTCCTTGGGCAATCCTTACTGAAGTGTCCAGACTTTCCGCAATGAAAGCATTCTCCCAACTTCCTCTTCTTCTTCCTACAATCTTTGGCTATGTGTCCAATGATCCCACCGAAGTTGCATTTCCTTGTCTTCTTTGCCTTGTTGTTCTTGCCTCCTTTCTCGGCATTAGCCTTGACCTCCTTCTTGCCACTCTTATCTTCCTCTTGAAGCAGGGCCATACTTACCAGACTCTCGAAGGTCGCCCCCATGGGTATATGAGACATGGCCAAACCGTGCAATGGCTCATTCAATCCTAGAGCAAAGTGTAGGGCCTTCTTCTGAGCTGTGTTAACCAAGTCTAGACTGAATTGAGCAAGTTGATTAAACTTATCCACGTATTCCCTAACGGTCTTATCCCCTTGCTTTAGTGATAGGAACCTTTCCATCTGAAGGTTCTCCTCTGTCGATAATAGAAACCTCAGTCCAAACCTTCTCCTAAAGTCATCCCAAGTCTCAATTGGCCTAGTAGTGGTGGTGACTACCCACCAATATGCAGCTTCCTCTTTCAATAACCATACCACCAACAGAACTTTCCTACGATCCTCTACATCAAAGATAGAAAAGAGGTCTTCAGTTTCCTTCAACCAGTTCCTTGCCTCAACAAAGGTCTCCGTCCCAACAAAATTCTTTCCACCCATCGCCTTAAAGTCCTTGCAAATCTTCGTGAAATCCGCTTGCAGATGCTGAGGAGGAGGAGGAGGAACCTCAGCTGCGGGAGGAGGAGGAATGTTCGTGGGGCCGGCTTCATTCGCCCTTGCCTCCATGTACCTTCTAAACCAAATAGGTACTGGTACGCCCTCCAGAATGGCAAAATTATCGGCCATACTGAAACGAAGAAAAAGATAGATTGAGAACGAGGAAACAAAGGATAGTGCTAATGGCTTTTGGGGAATAGCCTTTTAAAATAAACTAGACTTTCTTGGAAAAATACTTCTTTATAATCGGTTTTGAAAATAGTTTTTCAAAAGGTAAGTTTTAAAAACTTTTCTTTAAAAACTTTTGCTCCATCTCGTAAACCTTATGCTCTGATACCAAATGTAACACCCCACCTCCGCCAGGGTCACTCCTGCAAGTACACTGGCTTTGGAGGGGTGTTTGTCAAGGTAAACATGCATGAAGATATCATAAGACAAAACATATGAGTAAAACAGAGTAAATAAAGCAGCGGATAAAATTACTATTTCAAAACCATAGTCAAGTTACATCAAAGTACTTAGTCATCATTTTTCCAGCTACTACAAGTCTAGAAAACATAAACTGAAAAATACATAAGTAAATTATTCCCCAAAGATAATAGTGGTGTAGCCATAGCAAAGCTCAAGTCCAAACCATACATGAGATGTTAGAAAAGCAAGCCAAAGATCCAAGCTAGGTGCTAGTGTTCCCACCCTGAGAATCTGGGGGGGGGGGGAACGGAAGAAAAGAGGCGAAAGGAAAACATGTCAGTCATAAACACTGGTAAGTCGTACCTACTATTAGTATAAAAACTAGTAAAATTAACTGGACATGAGAAACTGAGATGAAACATAAGGATGGTAACTAAACTGGCATGGTAAATAGTTAACAAGATAGATCAAGTGTGGCATCGCATATACAAGGTTAAGTTGCACCAAGTGTACTAGTATTCTAACCCATGTCAAGTATAAACAAGAAATGATCCCTTGGCCCAATATCATGAGATGGCCTAAATCAAGGTCTAACTATACGATCTAGTCGATCGACTCCCTATAAGCCTGACTCGTCGGGTATCGGTGTCATACGGCTTAATCATGAAATGTAGTTAACTGTGCAAGGTCCACCCTAGGGTGTATCCAACCCTAAGGTGTTAACCACTGACACAAAACAAGCACGCACAGTCTAAACCTACTGGTGCCCATGTTCAACCCCGGACTCATGTGCACGACCATGTTCCGCCTGAACTTAACTGGTGCACTCATTCAGCCGTCTCTTTTTGGTCTCTTACGATCAGCCCAGTAATCGTGCCCCACCCTAGCCTAGTCCCTAGGGTATCGTTGATACATCCAAGAGGGTTACTGCTGAAAAGGACAACGTAACTAGGATTTCAAATGGGTTAAGTGTGGTTAACCCTATCCTAACCATGTATCGAGTTGGTTAAGTGTGTCCAAGAAATTCATGACTTAACCCTATCAATACATCGTGTTCAACTGGTTAAGTATATTCAAGTGGTCCATGACTTAACCCTACCATGTGGCATTAATTAACTTAATGCACCCCAACCTCTCACATTAGACCTTGTTGTGGTTACTAGTTAAGCCGGGTGGGTCTGGGTAGCTTTACACCATAACCTAGTCTAACCTCGGGTTTTAAGCGCGACATGACCAACTACTCACATTGGGTCCTATTGTTTGTAGCTACTAGTTAAGCCAGGCGGTTCCGGGTAGATTTATGCTACAAACTCAACCCAACCTCGAGTTGGCCACTTTCATGTTTTCTAAGTGTCATGTCCATGTTCATGTTTTCAAGCATAAACACATGTCAAACTTTCATGTCATATTTTCAAGTCATGTTTTCGTGTCATCTAAGTTTGCCTAACTACCCATAATGTATTCCCATCGCACGTAAATTCGCATCAACACACATAGATCAAAGAGGGAACATAAGAATATGACAAGGTGGGCATAAGATGGCAAAGTCTATCACAAATTAAACATGGTGATATTTGAGGCAAAAGGGGTTCAACATACTAGTATATGGCCTCAACATGTATGATAGCATAAAAGGTGACTTGGCCTCAAACATGACAATAACATAAAGGTGATTTGGCCTCAAACATGTCAAATAGCATAAGGGTGATTTGGCCTCAAACATGACAATAACATAAAGGTGGTTTGGCCTCAAACATGTCAAATAGCATAAGGGTGATTTGGCCTCAAACATTGTAATAACATAAAGGTGATTTGGCCTCAAACAAGACAATAACATAAAGGTGATTTGGCCTCAAACATGTCAAATAGCATAAGGGTGATTTGGCCTCAAACATGACAATAACATAAAGGTGATTTGGCCTCAAACATGACAATAACATAAAGGTGATTTGGCCTCAAACATGTCAAATAGCATAAGGGTGATTTGGCCTCAAACATGACAATAACATGAAGGTGATTTGGCCTCAAACATGTCAAATAGCATAAGGGTGATTTGGCCTCAAACATGACAATAACATAAAAGTGATTTGACCTCAAACATGACAATAACATAAAGGTGATTTGGCCTCAAACATGTCAAATAGCATAAGGGTGATTTGGCCTCAAACATGACAATAACATGAAGGTGATTTGGCCTCAAACATGTCAAATAGCATAAGGGTGATTTGGCCTCAAACATGTATGACTTCAAACTTAGCAAATAAACTTGTGGGTATTATGTAGTTCAACATCATAGGCAAAGGTGATAACATGATAATAGTTAACATAGGGTGATAAACTTGTGGGTAGCATGTAGTTCAACATCATATGCAAGTTAACATCAAGGTTATGAGAGGTTCTATGTTGCATTATGCATAACTACCAAGTTCTATGTTGCATTATGCATAACCACCAAATAAAGCTCATAGCTTTCTACCCAAAAATCAAGGTAAATGATACTAGGTTCATGATATGCCACAATCATAGATCAAAAGAGTCATAAATGGATCTATGCATACAAATATAGCCCAAGGAAAGTATTATACCCAAAATTCCCATTTCAACTTGCTACACGATCATATTAACTTCATAGTTTAAATCTAAGAGTAGAGTGGGGCTTACAAATCGCGGCTATGAGATCTAGAAACCAAATAGAACAAGATAGAGACGTTGTAGAAGCTCTAGGAATGATGTAGCAACACAAATAGCCTTGAAAATAAGTAGCTCCTTTGATTTGATGAAGAAAGATGGCTCCTTTTTGCCTTAGAAGCTCTCAAGATGAAGATGGAGGCCATGATTAGGGAGTATTTTGGCAGAATTTAGTTATCAGGTTGATTTGTGATGGTTTAGGCTAGGCATTAGGGTGTTTTTATAGGTGTAGAGACTAGTTTAGGCCATAGGATTAACCCTAATTCAGATCTGAGCCATCAAATCACATCACAAGCCAACAAAACAAGACCTAGGAGCCAAAACAGGTGCACCAGGCCAAACTGGCCCGACCACCCAGGTCGACAGGGGTGTCGACAGGGGTGTCGACTGGGCAGTCGACACCAACTGGGGCAAGTCGACTCCCAAGTCGACTCCCCAGTTGACTTTTGGCTCCAGATTTGATTTTCAAACTGTTTTTAAACTCTGGATTTTCTGAAAACTTCGACGGGCCATAACTGGGTCATACGGACTCCGGTTTTCGAAAACTCGGACTCTATTTCGCGTATTTTTCCAAGACGAACGCAATGGCACAACCCGTTTCCCTTGATTCAGATTTTAACATTTAATTCTGCCTTGATTAATGTTATAACATGTTATTTAAAAATACGGGTTGTTACACTTATGTTAATTTGAATAAATAAATAATTGAATCATAATTTAAATAAATTCCATTCAATTCATTACTCATGTTTATAAACCACGTTATAACTTGTTTCATTAGTTTGAAACATCAACAAATCGTATTTATAAGAATTTGGTTTCCAAAACCTGTTTTATACACACATTCCCATTTAAAACTGTTTTGCCCAAACTCGATCTGAAATTTCACTTTCTAAATGATTATAAAACGTAATTAACTTCGGCGTTTTAAACAAAAACAAATTTCAAAAACATATATGAATAATATTTTGTAAATGTTATGAATCAATTTAATATCGATTTCAAAAATCTTTATTTTTTTCGATGGTACTAAAAGGCAATGTTTACTGAAGTACCAAACCATGAAATATCAGTCAATTCCACATTCAATGATAGTATATATTCATATTAATAAGCATTATCACTAATAGTGAGGAACCTGGTTGGATTCCTCTAACCTATCTGTCCCTACATCACAATGGATTATCTTAATTTCAATACAGCAATATATTTATCACAATAAAGAGAAATAAACAGTTTAATAATAACGGTCAACAATCAATTAACAACATCCATTCAAGGATCCAATTATCTATTAAATATGTTTATATTACTATAACTGCAACCAATAAGGTAAATTACCTTGTTTGGTGTATAATCGTTAATACAACGATTTAATTCAATTAAACTAAACCAACCTTTAATTTAAATCAATGAATATTAAAAATATTCAACATACATGCAACCAGTCATCCAATCATTAACCATAAGCAAACATTACACACAAATTAAAAACCCGACTTATATAAAATACAAGTGGGATAAACCGAGTGAGTTAAACTCAAATTGGTTTCCATCTGTCGATCAAACACTTATTTTTAATTAAATTAAACTGATTTTTAATTTAATTAAAAATTATGGTTGCTTCCTATGCTGACCAAACTAACTCCAGATCGTAGCGTTCGACGATACGGTTCTGACACACCTTAGTTTGTTCAATTCTGTAAACGTATGACCATGTTACATAATATATAAGTTAACACATATATTTAATTTAAAATTAACTAAATTTAATATCATTTGGATATTAGCATTTTAGTTATATCTTATAAACCAAACCAATGCTCTCTCTATACACATCTGACTTCTCCTATTGAACTTCATCTCCCCATTTGCAGAAAACAACCAGCTCGTCTCCCTTTTTTCCTTTTTTTATAAGGCTCGAAAAGCCCACGCCAAGCAAGCCTACGTATACATTTTTTTTCCATTTCCAGAAAATACTTTCTTCCCCAATTTTTTGAAAAGTCCTACTCACTGTAAATGCATATATAATTATTATTTGTCTTTTGCTGATTTGTGATCTGCTACAGTACACGCGCACCTTTTATCACCCTTCACTCTCATTCATGACCGTATCACAAGTCTCTGACCACCATCCCTCCTTTCAGATCTCCACCTAAAACATGAACAACTCTTAGACATCCATGCATCTCCGCCATGCACGAAACAACCCACGTAAGCATAGTAAGAAAACATTGCAATCTTTCCCTTTATGCCCAAATCTAGAACGTTTTCTCTCCTTTATTTCGTTTCTTCCCTTACCTTGAAATCTTCCCCGTGATTCTTCGTTCAGATATACACCTCTACATTCCTCAAAATAGTAGCATGCCTCAACCATGCACAGCTTCACCTTTACGTCACTGGCCTCTGACCTCATCCGTACACTGCGATAAACCCACAAACATAGCGCATCGTCGCTGCATCTTCCTTTTACCCAACCACCTGCCTTATCACCAAGGTTCACCTAGAGCACCATAGCTCATAGTCTCTACTCCAGTCCAAAATACTCCTCCTTCCCTATGCATGCAGTCTTTAATTTGCATGTAAATAGAAAACTATCACCCTCCTCATCAGCACACCCCTGCTCCTCATTCCGACTTCATTCTTTCCTTAGAAAATTTGAAATGGTTGAGGGAATTTAAATTTAGTTTGTGAATGGAGGGGTTTGGCTCATTATTTAATTTGCTGGAAGAATGAAGTTTGCGGTTTTATTTGTTTGCAGGGGAGGAATGAAGTAAAATAACAGAGATAGGATATGTATTACTATATTTACTTTTGGGAAAAAAACGAGACATAGAAGAAGAAGGGGATGGTCTTCATTTAGCTTGCGTGGGAAGAAAATGGATGAGTCTACATATTTATAGGCGAAGCGGAAACAAGATAGTAGCGTCATCACTTTCTATTGGTACGATGTAGCATGTGGTTCTGTGTTTTTAGCATGTGCCTAGGGGAAAAATAGGGCAGCTGAAATGAAATTTGGTCTTAACATGTTGGGCTTTTCAAAAATGGGGATATGCGTGCTTCAACATTGATAGAGTAGGTCGGCGGCATTTACTTTGAGGAGACAAAAGATTTTTTTACTCCAAATGACCAATGATTTTTTTATGGTTAATTTTATTCTACTACTAAGTACCATATTTTTAAGTTATGTGTTTAATATTCACACTGACGCAAACAATATGCAATCGCGGTGAAAATAGATATACCGTTATGTCTCAACATCCGGTCCTGATGATACTAATTTCATTAGAAATTGACTCCATCTGCAAAAATGGTGCTATTAAACCTCAATTTATTCCTCAGTTCACTTTTAAATTTCATCTGCCAACAGAACAACTCCGTTTGGCTCCAAACTGCAAATTCTACAATAACTAGCTATACGTATTGCAATAAAACTTGTTTCGTCGATAACGGCGGTTGTTTAAAAAACGACTATTTCTAAAGCTTATATAATATTGATAATATATATTAAATCCAAAATAATTCAATTTAACGACAATAAATTAATATAATCGCATTTATCAAAACGAATAACTTGAGTTTCAATCAATATAGAATTTAAAACTCAACATTTAAAATTCTGGGTTTAAACAATATCTCATTTATATAAAAATTCCTTCATGTTTATTTATTAATCGTTATAATTTATAAACTATTCCATAGCGACTAATTGAAAATTTATTTTGAACGTATCTTACAATTTATATGATTAAATCTCGATTTTTCTCTTTCACTAGAAAATCACTATCCAACAGATTCAAACGTTTCTAGTTTCACAGAAATCCAACTTATATCAGATCTTGTATATTCAGTTAAAGTTAAAAACTCAATATTACAAACTACAGCGATGTTTTGAACTTGTTTTAATTATATTAATATATATGTATATATATATATGTATATATGTATATATGAACTCCATTTTTGATAAATAAGTTTGCTATAAAATCCATTTATATCACCAAATCAATATTTAAAATTGATTTTAAATATTCATAATTAATGTTCAAAAATCTAGGACTTACACTCTCCCCCCCTTAATAAAATTTCATCCCCAAAATTACAAGGTAAGAAGAATGTTGTGAACCCAATTATTTTAAAATAATTATTTTTGAATTATCAACAAAATAAATTCAGACTCTTAATTTTTTTGAATATTTCGCCAACACTTCCTCTGTGTGGTTTGATCGGTACAACTACCACTTTGAGCCTCCTCTTCACCAAAAGAAAACCAAAAGCCAAATGGCTAACCAACTCAGGGGTATAAAATCAATCACTCAGATCAATTTATTAAGGTTTACCTATTTGTCGAGTGACTCAATTCCAATTTCGAAGAAAATCAACTAACTGCTTTTGTAACGACTTGGATTTTTATTGATTAATTTTAAATATTTAATATCGTTTTATATATTGAGTTGATTATATAAATAAATTTTTATATTAAGTTATCGATTTAAATATTGACTTCGATTTAATATCGAATATATTAAATTATCGTAATACGAAATATAATTGAAATCAAAGTTAAAAACTGAATCAAAACAATTTAGACGATCAATATTATTTGTATTTGAATATAAATGATAATAATAATAATTTATCGAGGATTGTTTGTTCTGAATTTAAATTGTACTATATCAATTTAATATGGTTATTTTATATATACGTTCAAATTAAATTTTAATATCAGTTTCGTTGAGTTCAAAATAGC